>CM076972.1:42181729-42478053 GCA_039105355.1 Benthosema pterotum
AGTGATTTGGGTGATTTATGGGGGGAAAAAAGTAACAAGATATGCACATACAGCGGGGCAGCAGGCCAACAGCAAGTGTACCACCAAGGCCCGCCCCCACTCGATCCTGATTGGAGGAAGACCCCACCCGCCTCTTTCCTTTTGATTGGATGAAGGCTTTTCCTCCCAAAGCCCAAACTGAAACTTTTTTTTTTTTTACCACTGGAGACAGGGAGTAACACTCCTTATACTTATATGGTCGGCACACCTTATAGTAGGCATGATTATCACAACAAAAGGAAAAAATAAGTGATGTTTGAATGAAGTGAAATCTCTGAATGTACCTTTTAAGCTGAAGCAGGAACACACCTACACACACACACACACACACACACACACACACACACACACACACACACACACACACACACACACACACACACACACACACACACACACGTGCACTACTGCACACGGAGGCCACGAGGTTTGTGATTAACTCTGAATGATTTTCATTTGATTAAACTTAACTCAATCTCGGAGCACCCAGCTCTTTATCTGAGCTGCGTTAATGTGTTTTTCAGCTTCTATTATATAACCTCTTTTTACTCTACTGCGTGTAGATTCGTTGCCGTCGGGCTGGAAAACCCTGCATGCCTGAGAGACCGCTCACTATTATCTCAACGTTTTGAAGTAGCGGAAATATCCGATCTTCAAGCTATGTTGCTGCTACGCTCTCATATGACACTCTTGTGCGATGATGACGCAGGGTTGCTTAAGACACGAATCGTCATTAGCGTTCATCTACGCCAATTAATTGATATAAAACATAGTTGCCGCCGCCATTGACTGGGATCGTGGGCAAACAGCTTCATAGTCCAATTGTTTGATACGGTCATAATGCTGGCGGCCGTCAGCATCTTTAGTCTCATCTGGTCAGCTTTTTGTCAGTAACATAGGACATAGGACATTGCGCGGACAGACATCCATTTTATCCATTTCTTTCAATCGCTTGTATCTCCTAATCTTTATCTCACATGGCATTTTTTGTTCAAAACAGTATATATTCCACGGCCCAGATCAGTCACTTAGTAACTCTAAGGAGGCTGCCGTGTCACTCAGAGGTAAACGGGGAATGGATGGACCCCATCCTGTGCACTGATTTAATATGTCCCCTTATGGTCGGAAACTTGGCTCTTTAAAATATGAGTTCCACATTGAGAAACACTGGCTGCAGCTAACTACTATTATGAAAGAGCTACAAAAAGAAGAAACATTTAAAAATATGGAGACTTTAAGGTTTCTGCCTGACTGCAAAGACATGTTATTCGCTTTGTATTTTGACACCACCACCACATGCGCGTATTTAGTGTTTTTTGTTCCATGATTCCTGCTGTATTTTGTTGTTTTGCGTGGAGAGGGCTTTATTCTCGGGCTGTCAAAACACTGGAGATTCTTGCGTTCGCAACGGTGTATTCCTTGTGCTGTGGCCCTGGTTGTTTACATGAGTCACCCACCCCGAGTCTGGTGCTGTTTTTTAGGGCTGTGGCGCTTTGGGCTGAATGAACAACAATGGAAACACATCCCAGGCTTGGTCTTTGTCATGGTGGCGTGCGCGCGCCTGTGTGTCTGTGTGCGTACATATGTACAAGTCTGTATTCTGTTTGGTTCAAAGTTGTAGAGTGACGGAGAGGAAAAAGAGTTTCTGTCTCACATTCATACACAATTTAGCCATTATATGACGCCTATCGCTAAAACCGCACGGATATGGCTCTTGATACGAGAGCCAACAAAACAACGTAACTCCTAGAGTAGCCGTGTTTCATGTCCTGCAGTGCATCAAGAGCGGAGATTAATTAATGCAAAACGGAGCTCTGGAGGCTACTTTATATTGATTTTGCTTGGTTTGCGACAGACCTGCCGCAAATTCACCTGTTGTAAATCCTTAGGGAGAAACAAGTTTTAATAAATCCCAATCTAAATCAATTTTTACAAAAATTGAATCAAAGCACTCATTATTGATGGCCCATAGTGGTTGGCTGCCCTTTCCCGCATCTGCTATGAAGCCCCGGTGATGCCACGTGTGTCTGAAACTCGGCCCGGATGGAAACGAGATCACGGCAGCGATGCCGATTGAACGGTCGCCAATGGTTTCCAGGCGCTTGTCGCGTTAATTCCCCCCCCACACACACACATCCACGTCTGTATTGTCACTGCTGTTGTAACCTACCTCCCAGTTCACCTGCCAAGCTGTCCTGCTCATACAGGTGTGCGTAACACGCAGTGACAGATATCACCCTCCCTGCCCAGCTTCCTTACCCCGAAGACGGGCCATAAAGCGCGTTGGATTCAAACCACAAACAAACAGACAACACAATGGCGCTCATCGGGCTTTCGGCACATCGCGTCTCCCTCGGCACTCCTCAAACAGACTCTCCTTTGAGTCCGCGCCAGAAGGAGCCGCCGCAGCTCAAACCGTGAAGCGCCTGAGCCTCTTCTTCTGCCGAAAGGACTTTTTCTCCTTTGTTGCTCCCCCTCCTCTGTGTAACAGTAAGCTTTAATATCACATTGCACTTCTCTTGCTCGCTCTTTTTTAGCGATGATATTTGTGACTCACATAAGCCACCGAACGATGACACGGTGGATCCTGCCCCGGAGCGCCATACACTGTAGCTAACCTGGCCTGTCTGATGTTAGCTGACAGCTTGTGTATCCAAGACGTAGAGCGCAGGCCTGAACTCTGTGCACCGAGTCTGAGTCCGTGAAATATCAGGAGGAGGGAATTGGAGGCTTGTCTTTCTCTCTCTTTTTCTAATTGGATGGACGTGGGTGCATGCTGATCTGCATGTTTATGTACATGGATATGTGTGCACTGTGTGCGAGTTTTGTTGTGACACTGACAGATACAGAGAGATAGGTGTGAGGTTTTAGGTGTGAGCGCTAAATAATCTAGGAATAAATGAAGGGAGAAAATAAAAAAATGTAAAGCATACAGTTAACACACTTCGTGTGTGTATCTAGTAGTTATGTATATAAATAAGCGGCTGACGGCCCTCGCTCACCAATACAACACCCCGTTGTTAGGCGGATTGCTGCCGTTTGTCTCCGTATTCCATGGTGTCTGCCATCACTACATTGGGATTCATTCAAAACAAAACCTTCCATCCATTCTTTTGTGAAAAGCACCCTCCAAAATTCCACAGATTGATACAAGAGAAAACAAATCAATGTAACTCCTTAGAGCAGCCTTGCTTACTTCCTGTTTCTCATCTGAGTGGAAAAACACTGGAAGGTCTTGAATGTATGTCTATAATGGCTCTGTGAGTACCTCATATGACCAACACGGCAGTGCCAGGAATGTCAAAGGAAAAAGTCTCATTTATTTATCAGTGAATTTGTATACTTTTCCTCTGAACCAGAACCATTTTTCAGACAACATGGTCAAAGCAGATCAAGGAAAAATAAGGTACGGAGAGACAGGGTGGAAAAAGCACAAATTACCTTTAAAGAAACAAGAGAGATGGAGAATGACAAAAGGAAAAAATAATGCTGAGGAAGTGAGTCATGATGTCTGTCAAAAGAGAACATGGAAATTACTGTCATTTTCAGGTGTTTCGCCAGGATAAAATGATCAAGCAAGTCCTAGAGTGTGGCTAGCTGAACAGACAAAGAGATAGTGAGAGAGAGACAGAGAATTAATGTGTGAGATGAATGGTCAATTGCAAATGATGAGATGGATGGAAGGATGAATGGATGGATACACAGACAAACAGACTTACATACTTACACACAGACAGACAGACAGACAGACAGACAGACAGACAGACAGACAGACAGATGGACACACAGACAAACAGACTCACAGACAGACAGACAGACAGTAGCAGCTGCTGTATTGGATTGTTGAGGGAGAGTTGATTAAAGGTAGTATAGGCACCGTTTTAGCCAAAAATCTAAATATATACTGCATATAGCTTTATATTTTGCCCCCTATATTGCTTCTCCCTTGATGCTGCAGCTGTTTCCCTGCAGACATTTGCTTTGCCCTGCAGACGGTCCAGAACTTTATTGTTGTCAACAAATCCTTGAGCCAATAGAGGTGAGGGGGATGTTAGATTCAAATCTGTTTACAAACACAGCATTTGTGCACACTAAAGTTGCCTGTATTACCTTTAACAATCATTTGTGGTTGCAGTACTATCTGTCGCCGTGAGAGGTGTGTGTGTGCGTGTGGGTGTGCGCACGTGTGCACAGAAGAGCCCTCACTCGATTACAACCGACCATGTGCCAATTGTCTCTTTGATAGAGCGACGCAAAGTGGCCAGATGGACTGTGGGAGTACAGGACTTTGCAAATTGCCTCAGATAAAAAAAATGTGTCAGGAAAACAAGTAGAGTCATTTGTATCCAGCCTTGCGCGTGTGTAAACCAAATACGAGTACACACTCACGCACACACACAATTCAGTAATTCCCTCACAATTCTGGACATACAGTATCTCTTTTCCTCTGTTGACGTTCTCATTGTGTGTGTGCGTGTGCGTGTGTGCGCGTGCGCGTGCGCGTGCGCGTGCGCGTGTGTGTATGCAGGACCGGATCTAGGCATGGGCAATGGGGGGGGGGGGGGGGGGGGGCAATGTCCCCCTAAATGACCTGACTGCCCCACCAAACATGATGGCATGCAAAAAGGTTGTATTCCTACTACTAGGTCATAGAAGTAAATTCTGATGGCCAACCTTTTATAGCCGGGCAAACCACGTGGCTACCCCAGGTGGGTATTTTGCATTTTTACATGATATATCATATAAAACTGCAAAAAATAGCAACCCATCCATGCCTCAATTAGAATGTAGATTTAACCAATGCAATCATGATTTTAGCTCGTCTACGAGGCAAGCTATTGAGACATTCATTTTGAAAGACAGTCATTTTTAAATGAGCAAAACATTTTCTGATTTGTTAGGCTATAAGGTTTCCAAAAATATATATAGTTTCAAAAATCTCCACCTTCATCCTACCAAATTAGATGCAACAGGCTACAAGTACCTTTCATTGCATTTGGAGGGTTTTGGGGGGATTTAAAACCACAGACGATGAATCTGCCCGCCCCCAGAACACCCCCCCCCCCCACGTGAGACAGCTTAGATCTGGGCCTGTGTGTACTTGAGGGATATTAGCTACTAATCATATAGCTCCGTCCTGACAGGGGAGGGTGTCTTCAAACACACTGAGAGGTTGGGGACCACACGGGGGGAGGGGAGGGGAGGGGGGTTAGCATTGATGGGAAGAGCAGGAGCCGATGGAGGGGGACATGAAACGGGCGGATATAACATATCCCATTTGTGGAGGGCAAGAGAACATGTTAGAGGGGCAAGAGAAAATGGTATTGGGCGGCTGAAGGGGCGAAGTCGCACCCATACCATTTTTAGTTACAGGACTTGTATTAGGCAAGTATAAGCATCAATAATAACATCAGTTGTTGTTGAAGTTGCAACAGACACGCAGCATGCATAAAGCTAAAGGTCTGACTCGGATAGTTTTCTGTTTTCAATGATGAAATGCTGTTGGTTTAGTGGTGCCACAACTGTAGTTAGTTAGTAGCAGTGGTAGCGTTTCCCATCAATTTAAATATAAGCACTTTAATTTGAAATATCTTGGGTTGTTTTGCATGGCATCGTGTTCCCATGCCTAGATCCGCCCCTGACATGAAAGATAACAAGAGCAGAGAGAGAGAGCATGGGGATAAGATTGATGTGAGGGTGTGCAGTCCATCAGCAGGCATGATGACAGGTGCTACGGAGCACACAGGCAGCACCGCGCAGTCGCAACAACACACATGCTCCATCGTTTCCTCTCCTTTTTTATACCGCCGTTTTCCCCCAAACAGTGGGTTTGGCTGGTGGTATTACCAAAAAAAATGGCTCAAAAGTGGCTTTTACTACCGTAAAATTGGAGCTGCACACACCTTTTTTTTTTAAAGTAAGAATTGACAAAATTGAGGCACTTCCTCCGGGAACAGAAAATTGCATTTCAGAAGTGCACAAAAGATGTGTTTGGTCAGCGATCAAAACAGCTTAAAACGCTCCCGCGCTGTCGCCAATTTGATTTATAGAGCTCCAAACTTGAAACACAAAATGGAGCGGGGGGAAAAAATCTGTCCATCAATTCCGATGCAAATAATATCATTAATGGGCTTTAGGGGCCCCTTGGGCATTTAGAACAGGGTTCTCATAATTTTTTGGGTTAAAAAAAGAATATTTAGCTTTTTAAAGTCATTAACTTGTTTTTTGGCAGTGGAGATCTTTGTAACAAACATGTCAAAGTGTTAAACACTATTTTTTTTTTTTTTTTTTTTTTTTTTTTTTGGGTTGTGGTCGGTCGGAGGACAGCTTTGTAAAAACTTTGATTGGCTGGTTTAGTTGATGATTTAATGGAGATATGATTAAGATATCTTTATTTAAGTATTGTCATGACTATTATCTCCTGGAGGTGTCGGGGTACTTGCCCTCTGCCTGAGCACCCTTGGGGGTGGTAGGGGGTAATCACCCTCGGGTTTATGAGGTGAGGTCTGAGTGGAAGCAAGATAAAAAGTAAAAAAGATCAGGCAGAAACAGTTACCAGTATTCGAAGCATTTTGCCTATAGAAATCTGCAGAAAACAAAACACATTGGTTTAATTTTGCTCAAAAGTGTAGGGGACGTATATCCCACTGTCGTCCACTTTCCCACCCAGATACCCCCAAGCTCCATCCTGGCTATAAAATGCCCTCTGTGCCCCTGCGTTTAGCCATGAAGATAAGATACAGCCCCCGAATCCCGTGTTTGGTCCCGCTGAGTGGGACTACGTGCCGTACTGTATTCTCACTTTATGTTAGCGCCGCACTACCCCGCGATTGATTGATTGAAAAGATAAACCCACTTTACGATTCTCTTCATCCTCCGCGGGCTGATAAATGCATGTCACCTTGAAGAAGGAGTCGCGGACCTTCCAATTTCATTCATAAAAGATCCATTACAGTTACTCTGAGGAATATTTTCTTGCCCCGACTTTTCCAAATCAATCCGCAACCTTTCAAAGCGCATTACAACGCTATGATAATCTAACTTTGACCGGGGTGAAAAAAAAGAAAGCGAAAGCGGCATAACCTTCAGAGATGTCGGATTATACCCGGCTCTAGCTGGGGTTCAAATAGATTTTCACGCCGTAAATGTGGGATTTGGGGGCCCTGTCTGCCATACGCGGTGACTCACGGTGGGTGTGATGCTGTCCATATGCAATAATAACGCTGTTTGGAATGATCCTTTATTTAAGATGCACAACAACACATAATCTACACACTCCGAAGTCCGAACACACCTCTCTGTGAACCTGATGCACCTTAAACTTGATTTACACTTAATAATATAAATCAAGGGGGGGGGGGGGGGGTCCTCCCCGTGTCGTCACGCCCTCTGCCTCTCTATCCTCTAACTCTCTCCACAGGGGCGGATTGGCACATATTTTCCCACCGGGACAATTTGGCCTTTGCCAGGCCACCCTGGGGGGGCAGCTGGTTAATCAGATGTAACTCTTTGAGAGCGTAAAAATGAAACCAAATGGACCCTTGCGGGTCCATTTGGTTTCATTTTTACACCCTCAAGAGTTAAAATATTCATCATGTGAATTAGTCCAACTTAGTCTACACAACTAGAGAATGTAGAAGATTAATTGTCATTTTGATCTGTATGTTCCAGGCGAGCATCTAGCACATTCTAGTGCATTTTGGAAGTGCCACTAGTGCATTTTGGATCTTGTCCAGGCCACTAGGTGGCGCAGGCCACCGGGAAAACTCCCTGTACTCCAGATGGCCAATCCGCCCCTGTCTCTCCATCTCGCTGTGAGAGCGGCGCACGCAGAGCGCTCCTTGCCTCGCATCGATCCCTGCCTTATCTTCCCGTAAACCTGCAGGGCCTTGAATCTCCACCTCTCTCTCTCTCTCTCCTCTCTCTCTCTCTCTCTCTCTCCTCTCTCTCCTCCTCCTGTCCTCTCCACTGTATTGATCTGGGCTTATACGTGTTGGACAGAGTAGGAGCAGGCAGGCAGGGGCTGTTACACTTACAGTAATGTTAGAGAGCTCAGAGGAGAAGTGGAGATTGTAGGGGAGCGGGGGGGGGGGGGGCCTCGGTGGAGGAGCCTGGGCCCCGGGTATTATGTTTCTACCTCCTAATGGTCCCTAATCAGACTCCCGATAGGATAGGACTGTGGTGGTTTTGGTGCTGCGCTGCTCACTTTTGTCCGTCGCTTTTCGCCTCGCCACAACTCTCTCCATATATTAGGCCTTTATCCCATATTTCAGGGTGTTTCTTTTTTAATCTGATGGGCAGGAATTCTTACATTTTTGTTGTTGTTGTTGTTGCTTACCCAAGATGATAGCTGTTGTTTATGTTTTCATTAAGGGCAAATCTTATCACACCATGTAGCCAATGGCAAACTGGGTAGTTTAAAGTCATCCCCAGGTCAACATTCTGCCAAAAAAAAAACAAAAAAAAAACAGAATATTTGCAGGGAAAATAGCAAATCTACAAGCTCAGCACATTGCACATTGCAAGCTTGTAGATTTCTTATATATACCAGTCAGACGCTCTGCTCACTTCCCATATACAGTATGGAGTTCTCCATATTTGGTTCAGTGCAAGTAATACCCAAATATGAAGTGTGTGACGAACCGGTATGCACAGACAGTCAGACACGCTGCGTGCAAGGAGGCCATGGCCTACTTGTCCGTGAGCGGAGTAAGCTAGCAGAGAGCAAGTAACCCTGACACCTTCAGGAGATAATACTCGTGACAATACTCCTAAAGATCTCTTGAACATGTCAGCATTACGCCATCAACCTGAAGGGAAAAAAGCTCATGGCACTCCATCTGTAACTGTTGTGGAATGATTTTCTGTTTTAAAAAGTTGTGCAAACCTTCCGTTGACCGCTGTAGTACGAGTCGTCGGTCAAGTTCTAGTTCAAGTGCCTCCAGCTGTTGCTGAGGTGTGTGGGGTCATCTCCCTCCCCCTCATTTCCCAAGCCTCCTATGTTTCTCGAAAAATAGCCTGAAGTGAACCTGAATTGCAAATATTTGCAAATATTTTTTACGACCCTGTTTTCCTCTTGACATTTTGGCTATGTTTGCAGCATTTCCACTGCTTTCCAAAAAAAACGTTGTGCGCCACAGAGTGACGCGCTATGGGGCGTGGACACCTGCTATTTTTGGGGGAAATCGCAAAAACGCAGCACAAATACAATATGTACTGTATATACAGAAAACACCAAGCATTGACATTATCACACTATCTATTCTACAATTCTTGATTTGGGAAACGCAAGATTTTTTTTAAAATTTCTATTGTACCAAAGAGACAAGAGAGGAAGGAAGAAATCCAATCAACTATATCCCATTTCGAACCCGACGCTAGATTCTACAAAATGTATTGTAAATCTGATTTCTACATCAGTGGTGCTCAATATTTCATGTCAAGGACCCCCCTGAAACCATCTGAAAATGGCTGCCGACCCCCATCTGAAAACATGTAGACTAGTTCCAGGGGACCTCCTCGCAGAAGCACATTATTTGAGTTAAAAACGTTTGTTGTGACAGAATATTTCAAGATTTCTGATATTTCTATTATGTGATATTTCTATTATGTCCACACAACATCTCAACAAGGTATATTTATGGCATAGTGGAAATCTCCTGATTCTTGTTTTTTTGAGCTGTTACTCGGGAAACCAGAGGGGCTAAGTGGGTGACATTAGCCCTCAGCAGCATCTTGCTGTGTGTGTGTGGGCCGGTATGTCTATAGGAGGAACCCGCAACAGTTGGTCTAACCTTTTCTCACCACCCGCGGCCTCAACACAATGCCCTTGGGGGCCCAGCGTGCAACCGAACAGGAGAAATACAATGGAAGAAAAAGATAGCGAGGAGAAGAGGAGGAGGAGGAGGAGCAGATGGGAATGAGAGTGCTGCTGGTCAATTAACCTCAACTACCACCCGCCTGCCCCTGCCCTGGAGCCAAGAGGACCGTCGGTCTGACACAGTCGGTGTCATAGAGTGTAATAGTCAGTGTTATAGTGGCTTCAGGGAGCGGTCTGTGGCTCAGGATGTAGAGGAGGAGGAGGTTGTCTGACGATCCGTGGATCAGCGGTTCGAATCCCGGCTCCTCCTCATGTCTTCGTGTCAAAAGTGTCCATGGGCAATTAAGACGCCGAACCCTCAACTTTGCTCCCGATGTGCTGGTTGGTGCCTTGCATGGTTTCTTCCACAATAGACCTTGCCATCTCCTTGGGCTCTTCTTTCCAGCCGGGGCCCTCTGGATTACCAAGCAATGTATGGTTGTGTGAATGAACGGGTGAATGCAAAGCGGCATGGATGAACGTACAAGTTTCTAATTACCGGAATTTTAGATCTACATTCTCATCAGCGGTAGTTCTTTTAAAACATAAAATGAGTTGGATCACATGGCGGGGGGGGGGGTGTTGTTGTTGTTTCTTCTTTTGATTTTCCGAGGCAACTGCCTACTCTGCCTAATGGCAAAAACGTCCCTGTTTGTTGGAGAGATGTTTTTCTTTTCATCCGTACGTCTGGTTCGCTTATCATTAGGAACTAGTGGCCGTGAGGGATGCCAACATGTGACAGAATGCAGGGCAGTATATGGAGGATGTGCATGTGTGACTTGTGTATCACACAATATGGTGTTAATGAGCCACTGACCAGGGTGTTGCCTTCATCGGGAGGCCTATTGAACCGTTAATAAATAGCCTGCACGCAAACACACACACACACACACACACACACACACACACACACACACACACACACACACACACACACACACACACACACACACACACACACACACCAGTACCGGATTTGGGGGAGGGCAGGTGAAAATGGCAAGGGGGGCGCTTCCCTTCATCGCCTGCGCCGCAAAGCGACACGGAAATCTATGTTGTTTGCATGCCATCATATTTGGTGGGGCAGTCAGGGCATTGCCCCCCCCCCCGCCCCCCCCCCCCCCCCCCCCCCCCCCCCCCCATGCCCATGCCTAGATCCGCCCCTGACACAAACACACACCGCTGAGCGGTGCGGCACTGACAGGTCAGGAGCTGACCTAGCATCATCATCCGCGGGAGGGGCTAGCGGGGCACGGGGGGCACAGTGGAAGGAAGGGAGGAAGCGTGCAACGGGGCAGAGTGCACGTTGCCTCTGTGTCTCTCTCTCCCCTGCCGCACTCGTGCACGCTCGTCACAGTGAGCGACGTGCACGCCACTGATCACAAGGTCACACAGAGACAAGCAGCAGAGAAGGAAGATGGATAGACAGACGGAAAAAAGAGAGAAATCAGAGTTTAGACGAGTCCCAGGGACGGTTGATCTAGTCGACTTCAGTGACGTTAGGAGTCATACTTTGTCAGTTTTGCAAATTGTCGCGTTTAGAGCCCATTTCATTTTATATGGTTCATAATGTGGTTGTATTCGTGCATCTCAATTCACACGATTCCACATCTGAAAACTTTATTTGCAAAGATGTGCTTTGCAAACTAATTGAAATAAATGTAAAAGCACCAGAATAATGGCACGGGATTCAAACATTTAAAAAATGCAAATGGAAAAATAATTATCCATTTTTATCTACGCTGTAGATAACTGATCTACAAGCCCATAACTCATTGCAGTATGGCATGTTGAGAGCTTGTAGATCTGCTGCACAAACCTCCCAAAGTAACCAGAACCAAACTGTTCATTTGAGGGACAGAAGTATTGCTTCTAGGAGATATTTCTCATGTTATTTTAACAGGCTTAAAAACTAACACAGTCTGCATATACTTTTCCTTTCGCTGCTGCAGTGCTACTCACATTCGTTTGTTTGATTGTTTGTCACGGTGGATGATTTTGTTACTATACATGCGGTATAGTAAAAAGTAGTTTTTAGTGGTCATTGCATCCAAAACCTATAAATTGCATTTTTGGATGCAGGGTGCAGGAAAACAACATCACTGTGTCAGTGGTCCTCAATATTTCACGTCAAGGATCTCCACCCAAAAATCATCTGTATATGGTGGCACCCTACCAGCTTGTAGATGTGCTATTTTTCAATAGCTGAAGTACAACATAATGCTTAGAACACCAATAGCCGACCTACAAGCTGAAACACCACCTGTTTAGGAGTTGTATATGTACTATTAGTCCTATATTTGAATTGAAATCCTGAAGAGAGAGGGGGAGGAAGAGAGAGCGACCGAGCAAGAAGCAGAGAGCGAGAGAGACGGATACAGTTAATTCAGCCTGTAGAGAGATCCACACAATGAAATCCTGTACTCGCAGCCAAAGTGTGTGTCTGTGTGTGGGAGAAAAGAGAAGATGGGCTCCATAGTCCATATACTACACAAGCTTACAGAGTCAAGAGAGTCAAACGCAGTAGAACCCTGACCTTCCCCTCTCCTCGAAAACCTACGCTCTAGTAGAATCCCGAGTGTCAATCGAGAGCGTATTTTATGAGAGTTTGCTCTCGCACACGGATTCAACATTTTCGCTGCGCGGTGCGCGCGTACCAGATTCCTGGCATGAGCAGTTACGATCGGGAGACGGTGCAAGTTCTTTGTTTTAAGAGTGTTTGTTCGTAGAGCCCATTTGGCACGGACCTTCTTGTTAACAGATGCTGAGTACACTGATATGAAAGAGGAACATTGAATCTAGTTATACCGTGGAGCGAAAGGGAGCTTGTTTCATTATTTTTGGGGTCTTTCATAAGCCGAATCTCTTATTTGAACTGCCAGATAAATACATCCACGGTACTGGGGAGTTTGCCTTGGTGATGTAAACCCTGTACTATAGGCTACACTTCCTACTGACCCCAGAGCCTTTAAGTAGAGACAGAGTTACAACATACAACGTCTAATGGCGGGTTCTCTTCTACATACTGTGTACTATTGAGCATAAGGACATCCTATGGGGACTAGACTGGACCGGACTGGACTGGCAGAAAAACCATTGGACTCAGGCAATAGCCCAGCTTTGCACACAGTCGGCATCTGAAAAGCGGTCTGACAGATTTGAGATGATTTGAGATTTTCAAGTGAGCCCTGCAGCAGATCCAGAAAAAGATTGAAAACCAATGCTCTAAACATTGTCATTACAGTAATTCAGTGTGTAGCCTGACACCACGCTGTTTGAATAACCCCCATGGACCCACAATTAGCTATAGCCTATGGCTATGCACCCCACCCCCTAATGTGAAATAAATGGCTTTAAATAACAACAGAGTTAGCTGTTCTACAAGCGACGTGCAGATTCGCTGTTTAAGGTATTTCGTTGGAAAAATGGTAACCATTTATTTATTTATTTTTTATCCTTTTTCAATTTGCCTCTCTGGTACTCCCTCGGGCGTGGCTGTGAATTAGACAGTTGTATTGGGACGAACCCCTTTGGGTGTTTTAAACATTAGCTATTGAAAGAACTAGCCTTAGCTAACAAGCTCAAGCTTGTAGGTTTGCTATTTTTAATAAACCATGAAAACACTGCGCAAATCTTTTTGAATACTCTGTTCTTTCAGAGCAAACATTATTAACTCAAACCTTTGCTCCTCGGAGGTCCCTCATGGGACTCCATGTTTTCAGATTGGAGGGGGTCCTACAGCCAACCCCATTCTGGGAGGGGGGTCCTTGGGCTGAAATATTACCAGCATCGCTGACACAGAAGTGTAATGTTTCAGAAAACTTTAGAAGACTTTTTTTTTTTAGAATCTTGTGTCCGGGTGAAATGAAGGAATAAAAGAAGACACAGATTTGATTAGAAGTCACTCAGAACACCACTATCACCATCACCACCACCAGGCACAGGGGTCGGGAAATAACTAAATTGCACGTGTACTACCATATGGCAGATGACCAGACAGGCAGCAGGCTGGCCAGACAGCTCAAATCTGATTAAAAAAAAAAAAAAAAAAGACAATCTCTCTCTCTCTCCAATTTCACCTCATCTTATCTATTCTGGCACTGTCTCTCTCTCTTCTATCATTTACTCTGGTTCAGAACAGGTGTTTGGCCCACAGTCAGACATAACGGAATCAGATCCATTTTTATCTGTAATAATCAGCCTCGCAGCACCCCTGGCCGGTTGGCCGGGCGGGCAGTAGCCTGGCGATGGAGGAGATCACAGCCACGGTGACAGGAATTATCAGCCTGGCCACGCCTGGCCAGCCGAGTGTGACCTGGACTGGCAGCGAGAGGGAGAGAGAGGGGCAGGGGTGGATATAGGCATGGGCATGGGGGGGCAATGCCCCCCTAAATGGCCAGACTGCCCCACCACCTAACATGATGGCATGCTCACAACACAAATTTCAAAGATAATTCAAATTAAAGTGCAGTATATTTAAAATGATTTGAAACACTACTACCGCTACTAACTAGAGTTATCTCACCACTAAAACCAATAACACTAAAACCAACAGCATTTCATAATTGAAAACAGAAAACTCTCTGAGTCAGACCTTTAGCTTTTTGACTAATATAAGTCCTGTAACTGAAAATGGTATGGGGGCGGCTTCATCAATGTGGCTTCAATGAAGCCGCACCCATACCATTTTCTCCTGCCCCCCCAATTGGGAAATGTTACATCTGCCCCTGGAGAGGGGCGAGAGAGCTACGGATGAAGGGGAGAGAAAGGGAGAGAGTTTTAGAAAAGGGATGAAAGGATGGTGGAAGAGATGGACCGTGATACAGTATGTGCGAAAGAAGAAATGGTGTCAAGGGAGTTAGAGAGAGAGAGAGAAGGGAGGAGAGGGTTATTTGAGAGGCGAAACCGGTGGAGTATACTGATTTATACTCGCTTGCACGCGTTGCGTGCTGCAGCGAAAATAACCAATATTATGTGGTTGTTGTTTTTTTTGCTTTTACATTTGCTATGTTGAGTCTGAAACGCTGTGTGCAAACTGTGTATAAATCGTTGCTAAGGATGAAGAGAGATATGGAGTGCCAGAGAAACGAGACAGGATAGATACAGCTAGAAAAAGTGCCCTTCTGGGGTCACCGGGAGGACAGGCAAAAAATGTTTAGGAGTAGGCCGAATATAAACATGTTTTTTGTTGCAACAGTTTCATTTTGTCGAGAAGATACAGAGCCAGATCACTCATAGCATATCCGAGGATAGAACTGTGGATGAGCAGGCCGTTTGCAGCATTTTGCACGAGGCAAACCAGTCTCCAAAACTATGGAGGGCAGTCTTAGCCAATCAGCGTTGAGAAATCCAATAGGCTTGTTGTGATCATGTGACTCCAGAGTTCTCAAATCCGTCTAATATAAGCATGTTTTGCAGAATTCGGCCTCACGGTGGCGCTGTAACCGGCAGACGTGGAGGAATGCAGAGAAATGTTTTCCGTGGCCTCTAGGGAGTACACAACACATACGAAGTTGTTTACACAGATAGATGCAGTTATAGTTAACTGGAATTTATGCCACAATGAGGCTGATTTGGAAGAAAACTAAAGTGTCACGTCGTCCTCAGCCTCGTGTAAATTCTAACACTAACAATTTAACAGTAATTGCACACTTTGTGATTTGTTTTGAAATGGAACAATCACGGGAGCTTTGGTTCAAGGTTTCTATTTGTCACACCAATGTACTGTATGTCGAGACATGTAGTGAGATGAAATATCATTTGACACTCCACAATCCACAGCACAATAAAAACAATAAGACAAAACAAGACATACAACGTACAATAAAGAAACAAGTAACAGTAGTGTAATAGATGAAGGCAATCAAGTGCTATGTAAAGTGAAAGGTATTTAAACTATAACATAACTAATTATATGAAGTGAAAGGTATTTAAACTATAACAAAGCCTAATTATATAGTGTTTTTACACGTGTAAAAATATTTTACACGTGCAAGGGGGAGATGACAGCAGTGTGCTGATCACATGACTGTGGAGATAGTGTATACTGAATACAATGATGTATAGATATAATGTCCTCATGGTGGTATTATAACAGACCACTGTGGAATACGAGGGGCAGAGGTTCATCGTTGCCGTCCAGTGAGTGGGTGTGCTAAGTTTGGCATGGACCGCGTTTAGATTTCTCATCCTATTCTTGTTTTTTTTTTTACACCAGATGAGATGTCTCTCTTCTTCTCTCACCTATGATTCACCATGTGGAGTCTCTATGAAACAAGGAAAGGTCACAAAAACACAGCTCCCATTCACTCCCTCACGTTAGAGGATTTTTCTAGAATGCCTCTGCTATCTGTCTTCCTGTATTGTTCCACATCCGTGGTAACCACTGTTGCATTTCCGACGGAGTGTAACAAATGGAGATCGACCGATCAGGCTTTTGGCCGATGTTTTCCAACTAAGTGGAAAATCAAAAAGACAGATAGCCGATATTATTATGTCCATTATTTACTTTTTTATTTACAGTATATATTTTTAAACAGTAACATAAATTTCAACACAATAATTCCTTTAAATGCAGTGGAGAACATTTATTGCTTATAAAATGTAAGTGCAAGAAGAACACTTTTCCCTTTCATCAAATGTGGCTTTTTTTATTCAAGTGCAAACATGCTTGAAGCACAGGCTTCAAACCTGAAAGAAAAAATACATTTTGTGTCTTTTTTTTCAATGTCTATCTATCTATCCATCCATAAATGCGTGGACGGCGTGGACAAATGTTGTATTGTCTTGATATCATTTTGATGGTGTTTGCGTGTGTGTGTGGGTGCGTATCGTGCGTTTACGTGAGAAGACATAATGACTCTATTAGCCAGATAAATGTATAACACTCGAGTGTGCGCCTGTCTTACACGACTGTTGCTTGTGCGCCGTGCCGTACAACCCCAAGCCTCTCCTCTGCCAACGCCTCCACACCGAGAGAGAGAGAGAGAGAAAACAAAACGAACTCTGCTTAATTCAAACATCCATCCAACATTTGCCGTCTGTAGTGGGTTTATTTCACGCCTCGAAGCGCAAAACGCTCCAGCCCACGCGCTGGGGAGGCGATAACCATTATCTCAATCAGCAGAAAGCTCGCCGTGGAGCAGAAGAAGTCGCAAGGATTTGAGCCGAGTCGATGGTGAATCGATTTTTACTCTCACGTGCTGTTGATTGGCGTTTAATTCCCCCGCCGTCACCTTTAACCCCCCGCAGGGTCCCTCGACGCAACACAACACCCGGAGCTCCGCTCCGCTCCCCAATGCACCAAGCAAACCAGCAGCTCTGCCACTTTTCCTCTGCTGCCTTCTCTGGGAGGACCCCGTGGCTCTGATGCGTCATTCTGACATCCATACTTCCATCCCATCTCTCCGTCTCATCTATTCTCACTTACTTTCATCCGTTGTTGCCTCCACCAGGCCCGAAGGCATGGGGATGAGAGTATGTGTGTCAGTCCATCTTGTTACCAGCTAATCTTTGGCCCTGGGTTTGGTGGAAAGAGTGTTTTTTTGTTAGATAAGATGCCGATATTTAAGTTTGTGTCTTCATAGTGGTTAGGGCAAGTTATGAAAGCCAGGGAACTAAGTTTTCACCAATGTGCTTCTAATTGTGTCTGACAACAACTAAAATGTTGAAAGTCGACACCTGTGGGAAATCTCATAGCTCAAAGTCAGGGTACTAGTCGCAACCTATAGAAGGCAAAACATGCAAAATGTTGTCAGCGTCAATCCATACATATCACATGCTACATAACATGATGACATTTTGCATGTTTTGCCTTCTATAGGTTGTAACTAGTATCCCGACTTTGACCTGTTTTTCCCACAGGTTATTGAATTTCAATTTTTTAGTACATGTTATTAGACACCATTAGAAACACATTGGGGAAGAAAATTCTTGGTAACGAATTAGCTCCCAAATTGGTCAATTATCTGATACAATGCCCTGACTACTGGATATAGTAATGTCCAGTTTTTAGAGGACTCACTCTGTCTTTCCGCAGAGGGTAGTTAAGGTTAGCTTAGAAGAAAAAGAGGAGGCCGGCTATAACACATGCTCACGCCGTGCGTGCACACACAAACACACTCATGCTGTCTGTGCGAGCGCGTGTGTGCATGTGGGCCTATTATGCCCATTATGACCCCCTGGGGCAGTGAGTGCACCTGCAAGAAACCTTCATTAGCTCCGCGCTCTCATTAAAAATAGATTCATATGTATGTGAGTGTGGTTCAACCTTGAAGCTTTGAATGGAGTGAGCGAGACGTACTGTATGAGTAAGCGAACGGGGGACTGAATGAGGGTTAGCTCAGTTCGAAGCAGCTGACCCAGCATGCACTGCAGCGTGTTTGAGGTGGCTTTGGACCGGGAGGAGGAGGAGGTGCAAGATGATTGTCTCCTATCCACCCGTAAGCCTTCTGCTGTTTGGAGAGGAACTGGTCATTCATCTTCACCATTTCCATGTCGGTGCCCTGCGAGGCCTGAACAAAGAGCAAGATCATCCCTTCAATATTGTATTCATGAATTATATTCATATATTCAATACCACATTAAGACCCTTCCTGGATTTTTTTTAAGAGTTTTCTACAGTTTTCTTAGGTTTCTTGCACATTATATATATAAAACGATAGATTTTTGGTCCAGCAGGGGAATTTGGAGTCGCACAAAAGGCCCAGCAGTTATGTACAGGGAAAAGGTTTCATAAGGAAACAGCCATAAAAAGTTACAAAACATGAGAAATGTGCATGGAGTGAATGTAAATCGGTGTATTTGTTTGCAAGTCAGTTTGCCACTCAAGTCGCTCTGAGGGTGGAGGACATCCCCCCACATGCTCAATAGACATTGTGGCAAGTATCACATGTTATGCTCAGCTGTGATTGGAAAATAGCAGTTTGCACTATGCAGGGTAGTTGTGTCGGTACGTGTATACGTTTGAATACTGCTGGTGCGGTGCACAAAAACAAAATATGCGAAGCAATTTATTTGAGTAAAATTGCTCTCAGTCTTTGGCTGAAACAAGCAAAACAAAGGTGCCATCATGATATCTCCAGCCGTGACAACCATATGTGACACATTGTGTGACTGTGAACCCATATAATGAGGGAGTCAGCCGGTGTATTAACTGCAATACGCAGCCTTTAACAGCTGAGCAGCATGGGGTCCTTCAGATGAGTTTATAGGGAGATAATGGGTCTCAACGCGACTGCCTTGGAAGGAGGAAGGATAGTGATGACATTGTTTCCGCGCATAGCAAAAACTGCAAAGAAATTGTCAAAATAAACTGCCAGGCTCCAAGTAAACCTAAATAATAAATGATACCATTTATTAATTAATTTCACCTTTATTTCCAAAACATTCTTCCTAAGCCTAATTCATGCTCCTTCATGTGACAATGCGTCGGATAGAGCATCAAAGACGTCGGCGTCTACTTCGCATCGAACGAGTCGTCTATTATGCATGCGCAGGATCTATCGCTTGAAGAAGAATCAAACGCTTTTTCTTTGCCGATGTTTACCTTTCAGACCTCCCTAACGAAGCGTCCCTCTCTTCAAAACTAGTACCTGAGGAAAAAAAACCACACACAACGGCGCGTGGAAAATATTTCAGAGAAGAAGAATGACACATTCCATTTAGAACCATGTGATATATATCTCTCTTTGAAGGACTGTAGGACGGAAAGCCACCGGAGAATTCTTCTTTTTGTTTTTTTTTCCTTGTATTCCGTCTGTCTCGGTAGAAACAACACAAACTCAGGGGAGTTGGCTGCCCCACTGTCCTCTTTCTCAACAAAAACAACTCTCTCTGCTAAGACACGGACGACAACAACAAAAGCTCTAAACCCCAAACTCTCCTCCTACAGTGAGGTAAACCCGTCTTCCTTTTTCTGACCTTTATGTTTATTGTTTTGTTTCTCCGTTCCTTACTGACGCGCTGAGGACTGGGTCTTCTGGCAACATCCTTGGTGAACACTAGTGAGTGTGGAACTTGGCCACAAACGTAAACAAAGAGTCTTGACTCACCACGCGGCACCGCTGAGCGCGCCTTCATTAACCCTGCCGTACAGGTCAAGGTAAACTTTATTTTGTCCACAAGGGAAATTTGTCTTGGCCTTACAGCCCTGCTACAGCCACACAAGAAACATCAAAGATAAACACGATGCCTTTTGACTTGAACCTTTTCAGTACTGTTTCATAGCCTTGTTCAAAACTTAGCAGCCGCTAGTACAGTACAAAATTACTTTTTAAACCTAACTTTGGTTCTTTGTACGTTCTCCCAGAGGGCCGAAGTACATACTCTCCATTTAAAACATGGGGAACATCATTGGCAATCTTTTGCGCCTGTTTTAGAGTTGGGGAGTTGTCTAACTCCTATTATTTTCCCTTGCAGTCTGCACCAGTCTGAACAGCTTGGAGCCGCTTTGAGAGATTTCGGAATCAAACTCTGGCCAGGCGTTCCAATAGAACACTGACATCATTTTTTTTGGGGGGGGGGGTCCATACCATGAACCCTGAGACGTCAAAGGAAGTGCAGTCTTCGCTGTAGTTTTGCTACGGAGACTGTCAGACATGTGTATTCCAAGTTAGTGAGTTGTCAATACCGACGCCCGTGCACAGAGGTGAAACGGCGGAGCCGTGCGTTTGTTTGCACCTACACGAGAGGCCTCTGTTTGTATACACACTCACACGTGTGTGAGTAAACTGTGCGTTACCAGAGCCATAAAGAACAGCTATCGGTGAGTGTTTGTGGTGGTGGAGGGGGTGGGGGGAATCAGGGTGCACAGGGAAAAGCAGGGAGGAAGGAAATGGGATGGTCGCCTCTCTCTGTGTTTACTTTTGCTCACAGGAGAAGGGGAGGGGAAGTGGGGGAGGGTGGGAGGGAGGGAGGGTCCGAGAGTGTTAATGGCTGTGGGAGTGTGTGTGTGTCATACAGTCAACTGTAACACCACCAGCCCCCCAAGCGTTGTTGTGGTAGTCTGCTGACCCCAACACCCACTGACCCTCTGTATGAGCATGAGGCCCGGAGGAGTCAAAGGTGAGTCAATGCCCGGAAGGGAGGAAGGACATAGACGAGATAAGACTGAGCCTATGGATGAGGCCTCTCTCTCTCTCTCTCTCTCTCTCTCTCTCTCTCTCTCTCTCTCTCTCTCTCTCTCTCTCTCTCTCTCTCTCTCTCTCTCTCTCTCTCTCTCTCTCTCTCTCTCTCTCTCTCTCTCTCATGTGTTTCAGGAAATGATTCGTCAGGAAAGGGGCTGTAACAAAGGAGAGATAGATGGTTGATGGGGGGTTGAAGGGGACGGGTGAAGAGCTAGCCCTGAAACATGACTGTCATTATCATGACAGTCAAAGTCACTGGAGGATCTACAGCAGTACTATAGGCTGTGATAGGCCTACTTTGTTTTGTTTGCATCGCAATCGCACGGACGTTGTTTTGAAGAAGCCAATCGGATTGTCTTTGGGGAGATTTTCCTGGATGATCAAAGGCGCGAATAGTTTGGCCATGCTCTAAAGGTAAGCAAGCAAATCTCCGGGACTGAAACCCATATATAGTCCAGGGGTGTCAAAATCAAAAACAGAGTGGGACAAAATTTAAAACTGAAGCCGCGGGCCAACGTTGAACAAATTAGTCTTTTCTTTTTAACCTTTTTTAACCTGATATAACTTAATCAATTTTCAAAAAACAAACAAAAAAACATCAATGGCATTTCAGATAAAAATTGAATGCCTCTTTTCTATTTGCAGCCTAACACAGTGACACTGTTATAGTCGAATGCGGTGTTACAGCAGCACCACCACTGTATAATACCGGCGGGCCAGCTCTAATGTTAATTTGATATTGCCTCAAGGGCCAAATGAAATTACACGGCGGGCCAAATTTGGCCCGCGGGCCAGAGTTTGACACTCATGGTATAGTCCTATTAAAACAGCGATAGTGTTTTATACGAGCTCCCCAGCGAGCTCCCCAGCTACTTCTCTGGGCTGTTCGGTAAACTCACTCAGTTGCGCACCGGGAGCATCATGCATATATATCGAACACACCCAGTGTTTCAGAGTGCTATACTCCTCCAGACTAATCTGCACCAGGAGGTGCAGATTTGAAAGCCAATGGCAAAAAACAGCTTGGATAAAAATGCTTTTTATTAAACAACGCAACATGCAGCCATTGCTGTACCTACGAGCTCAGAACACCTGTGAGATACTGCAGGTGGATCTGAAATGAGAATGTTTGCCCGTTTTTTTTTCCTGTAAACGTAACAATCTGCATAGAACTGGATTATGCTACTGTGTGACACTTGTGAAGTACGAGCATCATGTGAAGCATGGCTAGCGAGGAGTGTCAGGATCCTGGATTGTGCCTTTTCCATATTCTATTCCTCCTCCTCTCTCTTTCGAAAAGGCACATATTCACAAGAAACATCTCTGTCTCCTCCTCAGGGGACTGGGCTCAGCTCCAGATGCACACACACACACACACACACACACACACACACACACACACACACACACACACACACACACACACACACACACACACACCGGTGCCCGGAAAAACACGTTCGACTGACTGGCACGTAATTAAAACCACAGAGATCGGAGAGACACAAATCCCATACTAATTGCATCAAACACATACACACACACGGACAGCGCCTCCTCCTCCACACACCTGTAAATGCACACATGTCAAATAAACGTGGCACACACACACACACACACACACATACACACAAAAATCCACCCACCTGCTCGGTGACGCATACACCAAACCAAGCCAGCCACTATAATCAGAGACCCCGTTCCCCTATATTTCTCTGCCTGCATGCGTTAATGTGCCGGCCATTGTAGGGAGAAGGCAGTGTGATGTTATTAGACTGGCCTGTCCCGTCTCATTAGCTAAACGCCATCAGCACACGGCCGAGGGAAAACAACACTAATCGTTAAAAGGTGATTTGATATGCCCGGCAGGCATGCGAAGAGACCCTACCATAGAGGAGAGGAGAGGAGATGGAGAGGAAAGATTCAAAGAAAGGGGGCATAGATGGAAGCAGAGAAAGATATCTGGATACGAGGGCGATCTGAGAGAGAGGCTAAAGGACGAACTGTAGTGAGAGAGAAAGACAGAGGATTAGTGTTTGGAGGTTATTTGTTTGCCTTTTTCCCCACTGCGTAGCTTTGCTTTGACCTGCAGACGGTACAGAACTATTGGGATTCGTTGTCAACAAATCCTTTTCATCTGACTCATGCCAAGGCGGTGCTAGTGTGTGTGTGTGTGTGTGTGGGGGGGGGGGGGTAGCGAAGTGCAGCACTGTGCAGCAGTCTCCAGCAGTCTCATAATGAGCCAATAGACTGGAGGTGAGGTAGAGTTGGATTCAAACCTGTTTACAAACACAGATTGTGCACGCACTAAAGTTGCCTATATATACCTAGTGCCATGAAGAAAGGATTGGGTTGTGATAAAGAGAAGGGAACACAACAAACACTATCCTGTTCTCTTCCATTTTTCTACTTCTTCACCATTGTGTTTCTATTGGTGCCTAATAACATGTATACTTGTTGAAGTTCAACTCCTTTGGGAAACAGGTAAAAGTATTAATACAATAAAGCATTAATGTTGCTCAGAAAACATTCCTTGGCTTAAAACAGACAGACACATTTGGGCAAGTGCTATATGCCTGTTCTCAGCCCAATCAGTGTGTGTTTATGAAAAACGAATGCTACACATCACATTCTACATAAAGCATGATGACATTTTGCATGTTTTGCCTTCTATAGGTTTTGACTACTACCCTGACCTATTTTTATTTGGGAGTTTTCCCACAGGAGTTGAATTCCAACATTTTACTAGACAATTAGAAACAACATCGGTGAAGAAATGTCTTGGGAAAGATGTAGTTTCCATATTGGTCAAATATACCAGATAAAATGCCCTTATGCTATGCTATGCTATGCTATAATATACTATACTATTCTTTGCTTCTCTCCCTTTCAGTTCAATTCAATTATGCTTTATTGGCTTGAGAAAACATACGTTTACATTGCCAAAGCACAATAGAACAGTACAACAATACATCAATCAAGGCAACAATGATGTACATTTGTAGGTCAGCATCTTCAATAAATCACTGTCTCTGTAGCGAGTTCACTTGATGCAAGAATACACACAATGATTAGGGTGCTTGTGTAATGTTTGATATACTTCTCCTATCACGGCAGCTCACAAACCTCACTGCTGTGTCTGCACATTGTTGGACTTCGCCCAGCAGATATGGGAGTTTTTCGTCATTAGTCAGGTTTTTTGAAATCTCTGTGGGTGATTGTGATCTGTGGGAAGTACAGAATGTGTCTATGATGTCTTGGTACAGTGGACAGACGGTTAGGAAGTGTAGCTCGGTTTCCACTTCATTTTGTGTGCAGTGGGTGCATAGTCTGTCTTCTCTCGGAATAGAGGTCTGCCTATGGTGGCCTTTCTCACGTGCAAAGCTGTGCTCACTGAGTCTGTACTAGAGCCCAACAAATGCCATATTTTTGGGCCGATGCCAATACCGATTTTTGGAAATTGTGATATATCGCGATATATCGGCCTATGTTACTGCTCTAGTCTGTACCTTAAGACTTGTCTTTGTGTTGGGTCAGTCACTGTGCTCATGGTGGTCCGCCATAGTGTACTGTATTCTCTGTTTAGGGCCAGCATGATAGTTTACTCTGCTTTTGTGTTGCTTCTTTCCAGTGTGTTAGAAAGTTTTCCCTTAGCAGTTTTAGTTGATTTGCTGTTTTGATGATTTGGTTTGGTCCACACGCACGTCTCCTCCTGGTCCAGTATTCCTGTGCTGCCTCTCCACTTAACCCTGCTCTCCCACTCCGCTGCTCCACCTCAGGGCAAAGAGCAGAGCAACATGGAGGAAAATACGTTTTTATTTTCTTCTTCTGCAAACTCTGTTTCCCTCTGTTATGTTGGTCTACCTATCAGCTCATCAGTCTCCCTTTTTCCCATCTCTGCTTTTTTCACCCCCTGATCCATCTGCATGTCTCACCGTGTGTTTTTTGTCCTAAAAGACTAAAGAAAGAAGTCGACTCAGGTTGATATTTAATCTACAGAATAGACTAACAAAAACGAATTTCAGGGGACTAAATTCAGAGGACTTAAAGGCCAAATGTGTGTGGCCTGTAAGACTAAATTATAAACTAAGGCTAATGAACATGGTATTTTTGTCCTTTTTTTCTTTCTAAGTACAGTAGTTGAACATAGGTATGTTTTTTGCAGTAGTCTATGACTAAACCACTAAGACTAAAAGACTAGACTAATACCACATAGTTTTTGATATTTCGTCAACTAAGACTAGACTATAACTAAATCATTTTTAATATTTTGTTTACTAAGACTAAAAGACTAAGACTAAATCATTTTTGATATTTCGTCGACTAACAAAAATGAATTTCAGAATATCAGAATATTGATCCCCAACTCATCCTCCCCGTCTCTCTCTCTTTCTAGTCCAACTTCTTCTCTGCATCTCTCTCTCTCTCTCTCTCTCTCTCTCTCTCTCTCTCTCTCTCTCTCTCTCTCTCTCTCTCTCTCTCTCTCTCTCTCTCTCTCTCTCTGTCTCAATGCGTTCAATCTTGCGTAGGGTTCAGTCAGCATTGACCAGCAGGGCCCTCTCTCTCATCGATCCAATAAAGCCTGGGGAGTCGGGGGCCCTGAAAGCTTTGAGCCGTGGAGAGCCTTCACCCCAGACCCAACACTTAAGCCTGCTCATTTAACAGCTTGCGGCTCGCAATGATCTGGGAGCCATGTTGTTTTCTCTTTTCTCCCCTTCTTTTCATCTTTTTCCCCTAGCTGTATTTACTGTTTATTTATTTATTTACTTGCTTACGCTCGATTCCTTTTGGGTTGGCATTTGCTCTTCTGACTCTACCCTGCCTCCCTCCGTCCCCGCCATGTTTAAACGGACTTCATTTATACGTTTTATATATATATATTTAAGTCTCGCCCAACCAACTCAACTGTGCTTCATAATGTATACCTCAGATGAAAACAAGCCAGGATTTGATTTGGGCACGTCTGGGAATGGAATAGAGGTGAGAAGAGGAGAAACAAGGCGTGCGGCGGCAGCCTGGGGCCCGCTACTGATGAAGGAATTGCATCAGGAAGGGTTTTTATGTTCTGTCCGAATAAACACTTTTTGAAAGTCAATGTGTTCTCTCCAATCACCAATCACCAGTAGCACTCTCACAGATACACAACGGCGAGGAAGAGAGAGAGCGTGAGAGAGATAGGGATACTCAAGTCAAGAGATTTGACCGTGAGCGAACGCGGCTGCATGCAAGAATTTGTAATAGCCTGTGAGGTACAGCGCCGTCTGCTACCGTTCTGTGCATCTGAAATGTCACTTCACCGAGTTGTAAACAAGGTAAACATTACCCGTGCAAAGGACGATGAGACGTATCTTGTTTACTCCACTGATTAATCCACTTTAATCAACCGTATTAGCATCTTCGGCTAACGTTGTAGTCGTTCACTGTCCAAAATATGGGCGACCTTAAAAAATGCATATGACTATATGCTGTTTGTGTTTTTTTTTGTATGTTTGTTTTGAGATCAATCAATCAATTCATTAACGCATATAAATGGCACTCTGGACCAAATGGGGGCACGACAGGCTGGCAAAACGGCACCTAAGGAGTTTAAAAAGTCTATACAAGAGATGGGTGTGTGTTTGCACGTGCGTGCGTGCTCGTACATGTGCACGTGAGTGCCGAGAAGAAGAGCCTCGGCATCTCCAGTGACGGCTCAAAAAGCTCATCACAAAAAAAAAAAAAAAACACCAACTTCAGAGCTGTTCTCCAGTCACGCAGGGCCTGGCAGTGACAGTTATTAAATCGGGCGAGACGAGAGGGATGAAAGCTAATGGCCGCTGACATCCATCTCAACACGGGGAGGAGGAGAGCCAATGTCAAAGCCAAGGACAGTCAGGAGAGAGGTGATGGAGCTCTACCTCACAGTCATAACAGCTGCCGCGCTGAATGAACACGTCAATAAAGTGGTTACAGGGGTGTGTGTATGACAGGACGCCTGGCGGCGGCGATCTGCGGGGTGATGGAAGAAGCAGTGCCACATTGCAGGTGATGCAGGGCTTGACACTAACACTTGCCCGCTTGCCCGGGGCAAGTAAAAAAAAAGTGAAGACTGCTACCTGGTTGCCCGATCGGGCAAGTGTTCAACATAGTGCACTATAACACAACACAAGATAAAATTGTCTTGAAGGCGGTCATTGCACTCTGCCTTTGTGTCTTTCTCTGCTTTCTAGCTGTCCACAATTCCAGGCTGGATTTGGGAAACAAAACAGGCAAATTAACATACACATCAAAATGACCTAATCTTCTACATTCTCTAGTTGTGTAGACCTGGGCTAATTAAGGTGATGAATTTTAACTCTTGAGAGCGTAAAAATGAAACCAAATGGACCCGCAAGGGTCCATTTGGTTTCATTTTTACGTTCTCAAGAGTTACATCTGGTTAACCAACTTAACTGGGGACCACTTGGAACCTGGGGGGCAAGTGACCATGACCTGAGGGCAAGTAGAACCTGACTTGCACTTGCCCGATGGGCAAGTGCCTCGGAGACCTTAGTGTCAACCCCTGTGATGATTTCGATGCGGCAACGCAGAACACACGCGCCTAGTTCAGACTGGTGTCGGCTCTGCTGCGTTCCGCCAAATCTGAAATGTCACTTTGCAACTCGGTCTGGACAGACACTGCTCGAACTTGCGTTTCATAACGTTGCCTATTGCGTAGCCACGTTGTTTCTGGTACGTCATCCACTGTCCATGCTTCTCAAATTGGTCCGTTCAAGGCTCAAACCCTTATTTTGAAGCGCCAGATCTCCGGAACTGTATGTTTCATGACATCATTTTGTTTCTGGTGTCTCGACCATTCTGCCCTCTAACCCTCTGTGCAAGAAAAAAACGCTGTCTTCCCTCGTAACAGTGCTGGTTTGCAAAAAAACGGGCATTGAGGGGTAGAAGATAATGCCTTTCGAATGCAATGGGTCAAAATGTCCGTGCCCATTTTGGCCCAAATGAAATGCAACAAAATGACAATCGGCAAATGCGCTTGGAGTAAAAAAAAAGGATTAAAAAATGTTCCACGAGTTCAGGGACGGCAAGTAGCAGCGGCTAAAGTATTAAAAATCTACTGTCAAAAGTTGAACGGTTCAGTAGACCACCGTCAGACTCGGCAGTACAAAACAAATTGACGGATGTGTGGGGCGTGAGTTCAGCGAATTAAATACTTAACTTTTCCTCTTCTGTTTTTTTCTTTTCCAGGTAGTGTGTCGGAGGCTGCGTGGCCTCTCTCAGACGCTTGGATCATCTGAACCAATCGCCTTACCGCTTCCTCGGGTTCCTCCACTCATAACGCCGCCGCTGGAGGCCTCTCGGCCAATGGGAGGTGTGGGAGGAGCCATGGGCGGGACGTCGAAGGTCCTGCTGCTGGTGCTTGTGATTGGCTGGGAGCGCTCGCTGTGTCTCAACTGGAACCCTGTGCCGCGCAAGACCGTCCGCTACCATGGTGAGTGGACGCATTACATTATCGCCATATAAAATGAGTGTTAAATGCTGCAATTTGTGAAAATATGACAAAAATATGACTCCTAACGTCTCTGAAGTGGGACTCATTAAATGTCCCTGCGGACTCCTCTAAAAGACCCTCCCTGCATCTCGGGACTCATTAGATTGAAAACCTGTTTACATCACTGACAAACATTTGCTGTGTCGTTATTTTCGTACATTTGTTGACGTTTGACGGAGCTTCTGTTGTCTGGCAGACTGTCATTTGAGAAATGACTAAGCAAGTGGTCTGTTTCATGTCTCGGGAGACTAATATTGACGTAACATATTTACATCCGTGAATGTGAATATCAACATGGAGGCAAATTTGCAAGCCTGTTGCTGAAAGGATGGAGTGCCGTGATTTTTGTGTTTGAGAGGTGACAGTACTTCATTAGACACCTTGGTGTGCTTTTTATGTGCAATGATGTCTTCCCTTTGTATTTAGGGTCTAAAACCTTTCCAGTCAAATGTGCCAATGAAAAACAAATGTAATATAGTGACATCACACAGCAGCCCTGTGTGTGTGTGTGTGTGTGTGTGTGTGTGTGTGTGTGTGTGTGTGTGTGTGTGTGTGTGTGTGTGTGTGTGTGTGTGTGTGTGTGTGTGTGTGTGTGTGTGTGTGTGTGTGTGTGTGTGTGTGTGTGTGTGTATTGATTGGTTTGTATTTACCGCCACATCGTGGGAGCTATATACCACGCATTGTTTCTTATAAAGGAGTACCTTTACGCCTGAGCATGGGCTCGGTGTCAACCAGAACTTTGCAAGAATACCGATTGTTGCGTGGCAGCAGTGTGTGCTAACACACAAAAAACAACCCTTTGTACGCAAGTGAAGCGTTTCCTTTCTCCAGTCCTCCAGCGGTGGGGATTAAGGGGAATAGTATGGACGGGTCATGAAAGGAGAGACCGCGGCATTTTCTCTCTTCTTCCTTTGAAAAAAAAAAAAGGTTTGTCTTCTCACCTTTGGTGTATGTGTCACCGCTCTCTTATTTCATCCCCTTTATCTTTCCCCTATCTTTTATGCCCCCCCACCCCCACCCCTAGTCCCCTACCCTCACCATATCATCTCCTCTCTTCTCTCGCTGGCTTTGTGTTCTTGTTCTCAACTAGTGAATGAACCCAAGCAAGCATACGCTCTCTGTATCTCTGTCTCTCTCTCTTGCTCTCTGGCAGGGATTTTTGCACAGAGAGAGAGAGAGAGAGAGCTCAGATTTCTCTTCCCGGAGAGCAGAGGGTATGGGGAGTATAGATAGACCCCACAGCCTCTCTCTCTCTCTCTTTCTCTCTTGGTAGCTCACACCTCCTCCGTTGGTTGTGAATTGAAAGACTGGATGACGGTTCATGTTGTCCCTCTGACGTAGGACAAACATGTGATGTGAACTCATGCCATTATCTCTGTCTAGCCCCTCTATCTGTATATGTCTCTATAATCCTTCTTTTGTCTTCTTGTTTCATTGTCTCACTCCCTGTCTCTCTCTCTTCTTATCTTCATCTCTCCACTGAGAGTTTCTTCCCAGTGGGTGTATACTTGAGTATATATGAAAGTATATACTAGAAGAGTATATACTAGAGTATATACTTGGTATATGCTATACTTAAATACTTAAAGTTGCAGTGAAATGAAAAAAATGTGTTTTTCCACACGTTTAAGCCACATCCGTGGTCATAATATGGGCATATTTAACAATGGATGCCCCCAAAAATGGGGACATTTTCATTGTTGTGTATTTATATAAAAAGTCTATCAAATTTTGGATGACTTCCTGATAGTGCTACGTGATGACGTCTCTACTATCACAGCAATAAATCCCCATAGATATCAGTTTGATTCCCATCGATCGAACTTAATCATCATGGTAAAATATGTTTATATTGTGTATATCACGTGTAGTTTAGAAATAACCCCCTAGCTTTGCTGCACTTACTCATCAACGTTTTTAACGACCCCATAGTCTGGAAGGACGCTACATTCTGATTGGTTCAGGAATTCACTGTTTCACTGTACAAGCCTTTTCTGCAAGCTTTTAGCACTTTCACTACCTTAATAGCGCTACCTTAATGGCTTTCACTCCAGGAGATTTGGTTGTTTACCTTTGGAGCACCGCCAAACTATTTGCGCCTTTGATCCATGAAAATCCCCTCCAAAAAATAATCTGATCGCTCCTTCAAAACAACGTCTGTGCTATGCGATGCAAACTATAAAGTGTTAGTAATGCTGCAGCATAGATATACAGTAGATGCTCCATTCTCTTTAATGGGACCAAATTTTTCACAGCCAGATAAAGAAACGCATTAAAACGTGGATGAAACAATTAAAACACAACTCGTCTAAATCGTTCTTGGGAGGAAAGCTGCTCTGTTAACAATGCCGCAGTGTGCTCCGTTGTGCTCTAGCGAATTGTCTGTTTGTTTGGATATTCAGATACAGTAAGGGTTAATCCATAAGACCCCTACCCACGTGTTCATGTGTTCCTTCCGTTTGTCTTGCATGTCTCTCTGTCTCTGTCATCTACAGCCTCTCTAGCTTTCTCTCTAGTGCTGATTGTTGTACGGTTTGGACAATGTGGAGATAGAATGGAAAAAAAGAAACTATGACAGGCATTCAGTAGATGTTTGAGACATGTCATTCGCACACATGCACCCATGCACGCGCGCGCACTAACACACACGCACACACACACGCACAGTGACTCAGTCTCACTGGACTGATGGACTGATGAAAAGACAGGAGAAAGAGAAGGAAGTGACAAGGGACAGACAGGAGAAAAAAGTCGAATAAGGGGTAAGGGGTAATGACGGAGGGGAAATAGGAGTCGGGGTAGAGAAAGGCCAACATGACAGAGTTCGAATCAAGAGAGTTGACAGTGACGGCGAGAGACCGAGAAAGAGGTCGGTCGGAAAAGGAGGGGGAAAATATATAGTACAAGCGAAGGAGAAGATCACTAAAGAGTGAACGGGGAGGGGAAAACATGGAGTGCTAGATATAAGGTGAGAGAAAAGCGAGAGGAAAAAGAAAATGAACAAGAAAGTAAACGAAAGGGGGGGAGCCAGAGACGGCGGTAGAAATATAAGAACAAGAGAAAAACAGACGGATGCAAACAGAGAGGAATAGATGAAGAGAGAGAGAGAAGGACAGAGAGAGAGAGACGGTTAGTGCTTGCTGCCTTAAAAGGACAGAAACTAGGCTGAGACACTAGAGAGAGAGAGAGAGGGACAGAGAGAGAGAGAGAGAGAGGAGACAGAGAGAGAGAGAACAGAAAGACAAAAAAGTCACTCTCCAACACACACAAACGCACACCAAACATTTTATGTCATGAGGAGTTCTCTGACCACTTGCTGTATAGGTTGCGTGATGGTCGTGACTATGGTCATTGGTCACAAACAGTGTTGGTCAGTAATGAATTACATATTACTCTACTGTAATATTATTACTTTTTCCCCCAACAAGGTATTACTATCCCAAAATGACTAATACTGTATGTATAATAATACAACAGAGATGCGAAGTTCGCCAGTGTCCACAGACTCCACACGCGCATTAAGAAAACAAACAAAGAAACAAGTTAACAACAGAAAGTTCCAAAAGCTGACAGAGACACAGAAGCAGAAAGGCCTTTCCACGGCTGTAAGTGTCAGCATCATTTTAAATATTTTGGCTGAAAAAAGAATATGAATGTCCATTGTAAACTGTACAGGGACACAAAAACACTCAGTCACACCACGAAAAGTAATATGTAACATATTACTAATTACTATAAAAAGATAATTTACTTATATACCGTATTTCTTAGTAAAAGAAATATATAAGTAAAGATATTACACTCCATTACAAGTAATAGTCTGGTCACTCTACTGGATCTTGCCCTTACCATGTGCACGCACGACATTGCGTGCGTGGTGTGTGCACTAGTGTGTTATTGCCGGTAGGCTGGTAATCTGTAGGCTGTGTTTCTCCCAGGCAGTGGAGTAGAGGGAGGAAGGGGCGGTAGTGGTGGCTGGTTGTGTGTGTGTACATGGGTGGTGGGTGGGTAGGGGTTAGAGATGGGTGGATAGATAATATTTAGGCCCTCCTTCTCCACTCCCTCTCCACTCCCTACAATTATGTGGGGCTTAAAGTCATTTAAGGCATACAGGAAGAGCACACACACACACACACACACACACACACACACACACACACACACACACACACACACACACACACACACACACACACACACAGAGACAACATAAAACATGTTCTATGTTTTGTCATAATAAGAACTATCCCTTTGCTTCACTATGGCTAGTGAAGCAAAAAATGTCAGAAAATGGCTAAAAATGCATTTTCCTCCTATTCGGTTTTGGGACCAAATCGGCAAAAAATATATCACCGAATATTGTATGCAGTGAATGCATTCAAAAGTGCCGAATAATTGTTTCATGAACCCGTAATAGTGCCTATTATTTATGGTTAATTTTGCCATAATCGCGTAGCTTTAACGGTGAAGCTATGGCTGACTTTATGACTTTCTCTATTTTAATAGCACTACTTTAATGTCTTTTACTTCCCGCAAGTTTGGTTGCTTACCTTTGGAGCATTGCCGAACTATTTGCGAACTTTAATCCACGAAAATAATCCAAAAATAATCTGATCACTTCTTCAAAACAGCGTCCGTGCGACGTTGACTCGTTGCTCCCTTTCTCTACCCTATCCCTGCTTACAGGGTTTTACGACAGACACCAAAAACATCAATAAACAACATCGAAATCATTTCTTGGAAACCAAAGATTGCACAAATAAAAATGATTACAGACATATTTCACGTAAATCGTTTTCTTTGTCCCTTTCTCTCTTGCGTTCTCTGAGTACCACTATCATATTAAAAAAAAAAGAAAATCCATGTCTAAATATGTTTCGACACAGCTCTTGAGATGAGGGGGCCAGTTGAAAATGAAACAGCTCATTTTCAATATATATATATATATCTCACCCACGTGTCTCCAACTGACATTAACAGATCTCTTATTGACACGTCCCCACGGAGAAAAAACAATATCTCCCCGTGTTCCTCTCTTTTCATTGTTCAGTGACTTTAATGATGTGTCTGGTAAATAGAATCAGGGTTGCCAAAGCTGCTTGTCAGACATTAAATATTCAGCAAAAAAAGCGTTGCTTCAGCAGCACAGGGCGATGTTCATCAATCTGCTTTTTATTGACCGGCAGTGCTCTCTTTTCTCCCCTGCCTCTCCTCCCTCTCACTCCGTCTCCCCTCCCCCATGTCCCTGTCAATTCAATTCAATTAAGTTGAATTCAATTCAAGGGAGCTTTATTGGCATATGTAAAGCATACGTTTACATTGCCAAAGCAGAAGTGGAAGAAACAATCAAAGGTAAAACGTTAAGTCAACACTTAGTAACACTGAGTTAACACTTAGTAACAAACACTAAGAGGGCCATGGCCTGCTTGTGTGCGATGCACAAGTTGGAACTCAAAACAAAAGCAGTTGTGATGCTGTGATGTAGCCTTTTCAGTAAGGAGTAAGGAAAACAGTATGTCATAGGACAATTATTCAAAATACAAAACAATATCTAATGTCACATCACAATGTCAATACTATTGATGCATTGCCCAAAACCTACAACCCACTTAATCCATGTAGCATTCAGAAAAATAATGTTAGAATAAAAATTGACATTTCTAATGTTTCTGAGGGCCTGTCAGGCGGTTCGCCACCACATGTGTCCTGTTTGTCACGCTTGTTTAGGATCCCATAGCTGTGAAGAATGGTCCCACTGTTTATGTCCCATCGCCCAGAGGGATGCTACTGGCTATAGTTTGTCACACAGCAGTTAAAGGGAACAGCTGATCTACTCCATTTACAAAGGGGTAATCCCGCTTATATATATATAATGCTACTTTGCGTGGTGCCTGTATTATTATTTAGATATTACAAGATGTTTAAAGATTGCATTCAAATAGCAAAATCAATTCAGCATTTCATTTCAATAATGCCATCTTCCATAGTGTTTAATATGGACTCCTAGGGCATTAGGATATTGTTGTCATACTCAGGCATGCTGGGAAGATGGACGCTGTCACGCTGACTCGCTGCCCCTAAAAACTGTTTTTAAACTCACTTTCCCTAGTCTGATCGTTAGATTTTTTTAATTCATGGCTGTGTTAGTCTGTCCTCTATAATACACTATTTGTTTTAATGATCGCTTGCATCGTTTTTACGCTCTCAATGAGTTTTTACTATCCAGCCTCACTCCCGAGCTGCTGTCAGCACCCGCAACACATCACCGCTAGCCCTAGCGCTAGAGGTGGCTGACAGTTCATGCTTTTCTTGTTGTTTTTTCGCGTATTTGCTCCCGCTGGCTAAACATCCGTTACGGACAACTATCTGTGGAGGCCTCGCCTCAAACCAAACCAAACCAAACCTTGTACCAAACCTACCTCTATGCACCATGCACACCTCCTGACCCATGCACACGGAAAAATAACAATTGAAAATATTTTTCTATATGAATATACTGTATATGTACATGCATATGGCAGGTATATGCATCATCACAGGCTATACTCTGTATATGCTGTACTTGCCATAATGTGGCATATGTTAATACGTGTTCTGATCTCAGGGGCAAGCACTTGACTTGTCGATCAGCAGGCGAGAGAGGCAGAAAAGAGAGACCTTGATGAATGAGTAAGAGAGAGAGAGAGGGCGTGATGGAGAGCTACTTCACCTATGCAATAACTAGCCAGTGATGTGTACCCAAACCTAAAGGCACTGATTGGCACGCTGCATCATCAGCACAACACTAGTCCTAATTAACCACCCCTGCCCGGGACCGAACCATTACAATACTTCACAGTGAGTCTCAGCTAACAGCACACAGCTAATAGGATGTACTGTCAGGGAGCCAAGCGGGCTAAAAGTGTGGGATGAAGTGGCATGAAGAAAACAAACACTGTGGAATTGAAAATGTCAAGGTTGCAGTTAGTCTTTTCGCGTTGAGTTTCTCGGTTGTACACCCAAACACGTCTGCCCTTCTCTCTCTCTCTCACGCTTGCTCTCCTTCTCTCTAACTATCCATCTCTCCTTGCAGGCCCTTTAAGTGATGATGACATCTTTTGGTGTTTTAAGGCTTAAAACACCAAAAAATGTAATCATTACTTAAAATTTAAACAATAGCTAGCTATGGAAAGCAATAGCAAATATATTGAAAAATAGCAGATCGTGGAGCTTGTAGGCCGAGCTTATAGGGCTGCTATCTTTTGAACATCGTGAAAATGCCTTGCAACTCTTTGAATATTTGTTCTTTCAGAGCGAACGTTATTAACTCAAATCTTTGCTTCTATCCTTGGCATGACATGTCATTAGCATCATTGACAGAAACATGGATACTTAAGAAAACGCTTGGCATTCAGGAGACATTTTGTAGAATCTACTATCAGTCTGAAATAAACAATGATGCACCACTGCGCAGTGCTGCCTAAGTAGTGAGGTCAAACGTGCGCAGAATTCCACCATTCTGATTATGTTTAAAATGTATAAAGTGATATAATGATGTCAACTCGAGAGGCGCAGCAGAATCAAAAGTTCTCTACATGCTCTCTGAAACATCAACACCGAAATGAGAGACATCTAAGCGCGTTGCCTCGGCTTCCTGTGTTCTCACAACACATGTAAGTCAGGTTCCTTTAAGGTTTCTCCATCGTTATTCCATTACAGATTGGCATACGCTTTCCGTCTTTCAGTCAGCGCTCTACTGTTGGGAAAGATACCATTATGTCAGTGGAAGATATAAAATAAGTTCTAGCCGGTAGCGCTTTTCGTGGAAAACACATCTCTCTCTCTCTCTCTCTCTCAGACACTTTGGCTCATTTCCATCTTCTCTCTCTTCCTCCTTAGCTGGGAGGGAGTTCATAAAGATTGTGTAAACGATTGGTCTGTTTGCAGCGAATCCAATACTTGATAGGATGTGGTTGAAACTCCAAATAATTGATAAGAATTGGATTCGATATGCTAGATAACATAGTATGAATTTAGAGGGGTTGGAAAAAAAAAAAAAAGATGGCGGCACCGAGTGGCGCAATATGAGCTTGTAGATCTGTTATTAACAAACAAATTCCCAGCTATACATATCGTTCTCTCTCACTGTCTCATGTCTTCAGAGTCTTGTCATTTACCTTACAGAAACGGTAAGCCGATACATTTGCAGATCCAAGAGGATCCATTAGCTGGTTATTTTTCTAACACTTGTGCAGCCGATGTCCTCGCTGTCTCTCTGCATGTGTGTGTGTGTGTGTGTGTGTGTGTGTGTGTGTGTGTTACAGACATGCACACACACATCCTCTCTCCGGCTGCCACAGACCACTGCCGCCGATCTCAAAATGGAGGCTTGTCGTTCCCAATTTGTTTGTTTTCTCGTCTCCGTTTGATTATGCGTCCTCCTTAATTTCTTTTCCGTAATTCTCTCTCCTTCCTTCCACAGCACAGAAAAATATCCCCGTCTGTCTCTATAGCATGTACTCTGACTCTTGATTTTCTACTTTTCCACTGTCATTCACTGTCATTCCTTAAGATACTTTCCATGCCTCTTGTATTTCTCTCAAGTGCATGCGCACACACACGCACGCACACACACACACACACACGCACGCACGCACGCACGCACGCACGCACGCACGCACGCACGCACGCACGCACGCACGCACGCACGCACGCACGCACGCACACACACACACACACACACACACACACACACACACACACACACACACACACACACACACAGCGAGAGAGAGACTCCAATTACCAGTCAAGTAAAACAAAATCACAAAGGCCCAGCAGCTGTGGTCAGACACACAGAGGGGGGGGGGGGTAAAAAAGAGAGAACAGCAGAGTGCGATACAAAAAGTAAAAAAAGAGGGAGAGAATTGTGTCCATGTAGCTCATGGACACCACAAATGAACGTTGAAACTTAAAGGGCCATTCCATCCATTTTCAACACTTTTACCGTGTCATCATCATCAATACACCTTAGAGGTGTTGTGTGGACATGAAAAACCAACGGGTGGAATTTCCCTTGAAAAAGCCAAAGCAAGACGTATATGTCCCAGCATTTACAGAAAGAGAGACAGAGAGAGAGATCGAGCGGGGTTGACCATCAAGCGGGGTTGACCATTCATTTGACCTCCATAAACTCTCTCTCTCTGTCTCTCTCTCATTCTCTGTCTCTCTCCCTCTCTGTCGCCCGTATATCTGAAAACCCTCCAATTAGGGTAATTGGAGAGGGAGGTGGAGGAGTGGTGAGGGGGCAAATCACATAATACATGTCTGGCAGAAGTGTCAATCAAGCCCACCCCCACCCCACCCCGCGCCCTGACCATTTTCCGATTGGACCTCTCCTCGGGATTAACAGCCGCAGACGTACGACACACAGCATGTGTCATTCCCAAGTCGGTTCGATTTGCTTCGTGCGCTCGAGTTCGCTTCTCTCAGCGTCCTGCCCCAATGTGCCAAAGGTTTACTCACGATAAATGCGTACTTGACCTGTTTAAATCACAGCGAGCAGGCGTAAGACTGACGGCGAGGCCTGGAGGTCCGTGAGGCGGCACGCTCGGCCGCGCCGCTAAGCAAGCGAACAGCCCACCGCGTTGCATGCCGATGAGCGAGCAGGCGGGGCGGAATTGATTATCAACATGCCCCAAAACACGCACTCCCTCTGTGTCCGTCACAGCAAACAGGGGAGTTTGGCTTTTCGCTCTGAAATACCATGCACTGACCTTGCCCTAAGCCCATCCTCCCCAAACTGCTATGGTCCAATCACGGCTAAGCATAACATGTGATCGACAAACCTCTCCACCAATTGTTTTCCTGTATGATAATTTGATGTATTTTTTTAAATAAATGTTGGGTGTTTCCCCTGCATACAGCAGGACTTGTTGATGGATTTAGAAGATATTTTGAAGGTCTGGTTGCAAAAACGAACCAGTATTTGATATGTAATGTCCTTTATATTTACATTGGAATGAATGAGCCAGGCTGGAAAGTGTCCAACCATGGGTTGGACACTGGGTTGGACCATGGGTTGGACACTGGGGACTGTGGGGAGAGGGGCGGGGCTTAATGCAAGGTCTATTGTGGGTGCCTATCATGCACTACTGCTGTTATCCCGTTATACTGTATGTTATGTCTGTATCGTTAATTATATTGTTTTGTGTTATGTTAATGTTATGTTAGTTACCAATTTGGGTCATTTTAGTTTTGTCAAATACTTTTTTTTAAGTAAAATCCTCTGCTCACTCTCGTTTTCTCACTATCTTGCTCTCTCACTCTTTTCTCTGTCTCTCCCTCCCTGATCTACACACACACACACACACACACACACACACACACACACACACACACACACACACACACACACACACACACACACACACACACACACACACACACACACACACGCAGTTTCACACAGAAGGCCAAACCAAGCATTGCAACATTGCAGAGAGGGAGAGAGGTGCATGGGAGGTTCTGTGTAATGTATTAACAAAAACAACATCAAGTTGGAACTAATGTGCAGCACCAAGTTGCACTGCCACAAATCAGACACAACACAACCATACACATTACAGTCACACACCTGCATTGGAAGGTGACACTCCACTGCAAGGTTGTGTGGCACGCGACCACTCATCACAGAGACGGATTCACCCTGGAATACATTGTCCTCTCCAATAAAACCATGTACCACTTTGTTTGAAAACCTGTGTGAGGAGACTGTATCGGATTTCCACAAAAGCTCAGTCATCTCAGGGACGGTACTTACCGGTTAATATCACGTCGCAATAAGCTATGAGCACAGCATTGAGCAGCCTATACTCTATATTGATTCATTGCCAGCCAGCTGAGACGATCGTTGTTATGATGGATTATTCTAAAGCGCGTGCATTTGTGCATTACCCTTTTCATTTCTTGTTATTCTGAAGAAAAGGAGTTGTAGGGAACTAATGCTGCGAACAGGCACACACACACACACACGCACACACACACACGCACACACACACACACACACATGCACACACACGCAAGATGTGTGATTTTAAACCATTCTGTATTGTACTTTTGGTGTGTTAACTTAAAATAGGAAGTGTACACAGAGTGGTGCACTATGAGGCACTATGTTTGTAGAATCTACAGTGTTAGGTCTAAATGCGTTAAACTACTGCAGGCTATTTACTGGAGGATTTGTTCCAAAATAACTTAATGTACCGAGAACAATTTAGGACGGTCCTTCATGTTTGGATAGTTTTCGATCCAAATTATAACGCTGTAAGTGTAACATATGGCAACATTGCTAGATGCACCCGCTTGTCGTTCATGCATTCAAAATGGATATGGCCTTTTTTTCTCTTTTTCCATACCAGATGTCTGTTAAACTGTAATCATTGCAGACATTCTGGCAGGCAGTTTAACCCTGCCAATGTAAGTGCCATGCTCTGTCTAGTTGAGATGCAACGCACCATGGTACAGTATGGAATCTTTAGCCCCTGACAGCGTGGGCGTTACGCGAGCATGAATGTTTTATAACAGCAGATTATGCCACAGGTCGTCTCGAGGAAGCCGTCTGATTGGTCGAAGCCGTTTTCTAACTGAGCTTAAAGGGATATTTCAATTAAAAAAAAACAGTATTTAGATATTAATTCATGATATTCTTTTTAGCTGCCCCGACCCCCTTCCTATACAAACCCATCATAACTTCATACTCCATTTTAACCATGATGGATTCATCAAAAGCATCCGTGTTTTTTTCTTGTGGCTGATATTGACCTCCTAATATGTAAAGGTGGGGGGGAGTTTTTTAAGTATCCCGTTTAAACCAGGATAACGGCATGGCTAGTCAAAAACAAAGATTTCGCGCCGCACTATTCTCTCAGATCGCAGCAGACTAACTCGGTGACTATAGGCTATAAGCTAGTCTGCCGGTTCTGTTTCTCCCTCCACCGCATTTATAACAGCTTCGTAAATCTTAACTAGATTGTCTCCAGTCCTTACACCGCTTACTGAAAAAAGAACCACACTTGCGGTGTCGCACCGACCCCCCCCTCCCCTCCCCACTGACGCCCGCCCGCCGAGTGGAGATATATTTTCCATCCCTTGGCTTTCATCCTCTTTTATTCGTCTTGTTTTACACCCCACACCCTCCCCTCCCCCTACATGTACCCCCTAGTCTGTGTGTGTTTAATCTGGGTTTTGCCACTTCCTCTCCATGTCTGCCGGTCCCTCCTCCGCCCACCCACCCACTCACACGTCCTCTCTCTCTCTCTCTCTCTCTCTCTCTCTCTCTCTCTCTCTCTCTCTCTCTCTCTCTCTCTCTCTCTCTTTCTCCTCTAGTCTCTTCTCACTTACAGCATCCTATCTATCCTGTATTTTTGTTCCATAATCACACAATTACCTTTCTCTGTCTCTCTCTACCTCATTTGCGTGTCTCTCTCCAATCACTTTCTATCTCTATCTCTGTTGCTCTCACCCTTTGTCAACTCCGCCCATTCAATTTCATTCAGTTCAAAGCAGCTTTATTGGCATTGGAGAAAACAAACGTTTACATTGCCAAATTAGGTGTGACAAATAGAATACAATGAGAACAGTTGAAAATTGGGAAAGTTTATAGAGTTGGAGGGAGTGACTCAAACCCGGATGACCCGGTTCGGTTTTCTCTTGAAAATCTAACTCCCATTTTCGTGGAATTTTTGTGGAATTTCTTCACGTCCACCTTTCCAGTAACTGATAGTATTGATGCGTCATCAACCAAGTCATTTACTGCATTTGTTTCTCAACTTGTGGTCAGTTATACAAACATTTACTGCATGTTGATGTTGATGTTACTGCATGTTGATGTCAGGGACAGTGTTGGGCAATGTTGCTTAGTTGAGTAATATCTTTATTTATGACCCCTTAGAAAATGCGTACTTGACAACTGCTTGCCTCTGTTGTTATCTGGTCATAGCTTTTAAACCAATCAACAGCAAGCTCTATTGTAATAAGGAGTGTTTTGGCTGAGTAACATATTACATATTAAGCATTTTGGCAGAGTCATATCTGTACCTCTTTTGCTGGAAAAGGTAATAATACTACCGTAATATGTAATATGCCTTTTGTTACTTCCTAACACTGTAGATCAGGGGTTTTCAACAGGTGGTCCGGGGACCACCAGTGGTCCTTGAGAGGGTTCCAGGTGGTCCCCAGGCTAAATGATGGAAAGTTGGTTAGCCAGATGTAACTCTTGAGAATGTGAAAATGAAACCAAATGGACCCTTGCGGGTCCATTTGGTTAAAATATTCATCTTCTGAGTTAGCACCACTTAATTAAGAAGTTTACACTGTTTTGTTGGCAAAATACGGCCTGGAATTGTAGACAAAATCAAAAGAATTCTTTAATTTAGGTCTTTGGCGTGAAAATGTAATCAAATGGTGGTCCGTGGCTCAAATGCTGAATAAATCGTGGTCCCTGGACTCAAAAAAGTTGAAAACCCCTGCTGTAGATAGTACAGACTGTAGTCCTTAGGGTGGGGATTCACAAATCTTGCTGCTGTGTTTGCACATTGTTGTATCTCTCCAAATAGGTATGGGGAGTTTTTCATCATTGCTGCTCTCCCCTTCTCTGTCTGTCTGTCTGTCTGTCTTGTCTGTCTCTCTCTGCCGACCTCGCCGTATCTCTCCGATCACATGTAAATAAATAAATGACAGCTCTCTCCGTGTCCTTGTCTCTTGCTGCTCTCATTCTGTCTGCCCTGACTCCTCCATAAACTTTGTGTGTGTGTGTGTGTGTGTGTGTGTGTGTGTGTGTGTGTGTGTGTGTGTGTGTGTGTGTGTGTGTGTGTGTGTGTGTGTGTGTGTGTGTGTGTGTGTGTGTGTGTGTGTGTGTGTGGATTGTACGGGTCTAGATGCAATGCCTCTCTTTCTCTCGGAGCCTCTCTCTTCTCTCTGTCTCATTCAGAGCCATGCTGCATGTTTGCTGCTTCAAAGTCCTTTTACTAAAATAGGGCCTTTAATTATAGTTTTGCAAGGGCAGGCGGCTGGGGCGGTTTTAAGCAGCTATAAGCAGGAGGCTGGAGTGTATTTATAGCCTGAACCTCGCCTTCTCTTCTTGAAGGCACCCGGCGGGCCGACCGACCGGCCGGCGGGTGGCTCTCTCTCTCTCCCTCCCCTGGCACACAGTGGAGGAGGCAGATCACAGAGTCAGGACCCGGTCGGGCGGGCCGGTCGGTCCGAGGCCGAGGGCTTCTCCGTTGAGCAGCTGCTTTGTCCCCTCCCTGGCTGGAGGGTTCAGATAGTACAGTCCTTGGATGGTTGGAGTTCAAGTTTGGGTTTGGCTTGAAGTCGGTAAACGGCAGGAATGGATGGAAGAAAGGGTTTGGAATGGGTTCGTCGGGGTTGGGTAGAGACCGACCGTGTGGCCTCTGAGATGACTCAGACACGTGCACGCCGCTGTGCACGTTTGTACATCTGCAGACTGGGGCAATCTAAAGTCACACTAACACACACACACGCATACATACGCGAACACGTGCGCAAACACGGACACGCTCACTCCTCAGCTCCGTGGCAGACAGACACGCTGCAGATCAAATACCAAAGACCGAGACAGATATTACTTTTTTATTGCAATGACAGAAAAGATTCTGGCAAATGTCCATTTCGGTTTCATTTTCTCTCACTCATTCCCTTGAGTCTTTTCTTCCTCGGCCAAAGTAATTAAAAAAAGGCTTTATTTCTTGCATTGTTCTAAGCAGCGTTGATATTACATTGCTTATTACTTAGACTCGAGTAACATGTAACATACTACTTTTATATTACTTTTGCTCCAAAAAAAGAACAGTCACCCACTTTACAAGTCTTATATAATCCTTAACTATATAAGTAAAGTGGCATTAGCTCATCTCCCTTCACCAACACAATTCTGTTGAAAGCAGCAGCATGACAAAAGTAATATACATACTGTAAAATTATTACTGTTTCATAGGATGTAATCTTGTTATATTGCTTGTGACACAGAAAAGTAACAGTAGTACTAGTTACTAGTAATATTATTACTTGTAACGACATATTAGAACACAGTATGTGATGTCATGTGATTCCTGGTGGCGGTGACTCAGGATGTGGCCATAGCTGAATGGATACTAGAGAATAAGAGAACCTGGCTGGGAAGCAGATGGTCCATGCAGGTTTGAATCCTGCTGTGTGTGTGTGTGTGTGTGTGTGTGTGTGTGTGTGTGTGTGTGTGTGTGTGTGCGTGTGCGTGTGCGTGTGCGCGTGCGCGTGTGTGTGTGTGTGGAGGGGGGGGGGCAGCAATGTGTCGATCGGAAGTCCCTGAGCAAGACACTTAACCCCTAACTCTTCACCAATCTGTGTTCAAGTGAAGTCTGACAACTTGGACAGCAAACAGCTTCTTCTAGGGAATAGAAACGTTCCTGGGTTTGTTTCGATCTGTCGTTGAGTAGGATGGTTAACCCAGAACTTCTCCCAATGAGCACATTGTAAATCGCTTTTGTTTGAAGGCACTATTTGTAAATGCATCAGGTAACATTTACCAGCTGATGCTAGTATGTGGTAGTAGCGGTGTTGGGCAATATTACTTAGAAGATTAATACTGTATCTCTACTTTACTTATGACTTCTGTTTAGGGACAACTTAATGGTACTGTATGTCATGTGTGCAGAATGCTGCGGTGGATTAGAATCTACAAACTACTGTGCATCTCTGTTATTATCTGTGGACAGCTTGTAAATCTGTTCTATTTTCTCATGTAACATCAAGCTCATTTGTAAAAGAATGTTTTGGCAGAGCAATATTGTTACACTGCTTTTGTGGAAAAGGTAATAACATCAGGGTAATATGTAACATGTAATTTGTTGCTGTCCAACAATAAATACTGTAGTAGTAGAGCTGCTTCACAGCTCAACATGCTACCTTTATTGGCAGGCACCAGTACAGGCAATAACGAAAATACAGCCGTGTTTATTGTTTATCCTATAAGTACATAGCTATCCGTCACTGTGATGCGCTTGGTCTCTTGGTGTGTTTTAGTATTGCTGCTATTCTTCTTCTTTATTGTTATTATTATTGATTTGTTCTTGTTGCTTTATTTTTTCATTACTGTGTTGCTGTATTGAGGAATCATCCAACCCAAATAAACCAAACGATTAACCCCCATGAGATGCACTGTCTGTAAAGATCTTGGCATCTGATATAAAATCTTTTCTGCACACTGTAAAGTGAAATCCTCTTTGTTCATTTAACCACATTCTGGTATGTCAGAGTCATCCAAGTTTCTGGCCCTACACACACACACACACACACACACACACACACACACACACACACACACACACACACACACACACACACACACACACACACACACACACACACACACACACAGGAAGGTCTTGTCGCCGTGAAAGTAGCGCTCTGCAAAGCTCACGTACGTTGCATGGCTTGTATGTCGGTCTCTTTTTTTATTCACACTCTTGCATCTTTAATTGGCTGTGTTGCATTCACACTGCGCTGGCCTCTCCACCGCAGCCCTGAACTTTATCAATGTGTTATGAGTTATTTCACATAAAATGCTTTAAAAAGCATTCTGGTGTGAATGCCTGCACCTTAATGAGCAACCTGCAGCACAACGTCATGACCTGCTAGGTGAGATTAGGAATGAGGATTGCTTGGTAGACACAGCCTTCTGGTTCAACTCTGTTTGTTGTCTAACCAACCCCTGCTGCTGCTCCCATTCTCAGGCTCATCTCCTGCTCCAGAAATATTGAGCTTTTTCGACACTTTAGTAAGTTTGTAGATTTGCTATTTTTGGCAAATAGGTTTGGAGTAGTGGGTAAAGTACAGTGCCAACTGTCAAGTTCAACTGGGTTCAACTGGGTAGCGAGTGTTTAAGTTGTTAAAGGTCTGATCCCAATTATTTTTTCTTCCCACCTTCAAAAAATTGCCTATCTATAATCCGACCAGTTATAGTTGTGCGACTTTGAAACTGAATTGTGAAACGTGACATTCTCTGCATAATGAGTAGCCTATTGATAAACCATTTAGTCCTGACCTCAACATTAAAAAAAATCTGAAATAATATTACATGTCAAGGACCCCGAAATTCATATGAAATTGGCCACTGAAAATATTCCAGTAAAGCCAGAGCAAAGATTTTAGTTAAAAACACCCTATAGACTATATTGTATTCAAATATTTGCACCACATTTTCACATTTTTTCAAAAATGGCAGATCTATAAGCTTGCAAGCTTGTAGCTTGAGAGCTTGTTATTTTTCAATAGCTAATGCGGAGGGTGTGTAGAGCCCGGGATCATACTAGGTAATTGGCACTGGGTGAAAAATCGTGGGGGGAAAAACAGGGGGGAAAAGTATACTTATAGTCTACTTAGCACTACTAAGCATGTTCTGCTTGCCAATATGTTTATACATTTAGTCAATATTATGTGAAACTTTGAACACAGGGCACGTATTTCTACATTAAGACTTTAAATAGGAATCCTACAAGCCGGTATAGTGTCCAGTGCTGCCCCTGTGTGGTGGCAGGCAGTACTGCAGTGTACAATACATGCATCATGCTGACAGCAGATCAATGAACAGGGAGTTTCAGTGCTTCCCCCTGGTGGTACGGCTGTACGTAGCGCTCATGCATCATGATGATGACACTGCATCCAGTGGAGAAAAAAAACTGCTGGTACAGAGACATACACTGCATTGTGTGTGTGTGTGTGTGTGTGTGTGTGTGTGTGTGTGTGTGTGTGTGTGTGTGTGTGTGTGTGTGTGTGTGTGTGTGTGTGTGTGTGTGTGTGTGTGTGTGTGTGTGTGCATTTGTGCCTGTGTTTGCGCGTCAGTAGCAGGTATGTATACTTGCGTGCGTGACTGCGTGTGTTGTGTGTGTTCTCTAGTAAGAGTTGTGTGGAATAGCAGATGTGTTCAAATCTCCCCTGAGGATGTCTACTCTAGCGCTCTCTACCTCCCTCTCTCTCTCTCTCTCTCTCTCTCTCTCTCTCTCTCTCTCTCTCTCTCTCTCCGTTCTCTCATCTGTGTGTCTCATCCCTCCATCCTGTCTCACTCTACTCTGTTGTATCTCTCTTCTCTTGTTCAGTAGTACATCCATCCAGCAGTGTTTATACACCGTTGCTTTCTCTATAAGGCAAGTACTTCAATACGAATTCCCGCCCGTTTGAACTGTGTGTGTGTGTGTGTGTGTGTGTGTGTGTGTGTGTGTGTGTGTGTGTGTGTGTGTGTGTGTGTGTGTGTGTGTGTGTGTGTGTGTGTGTGTGTGTGTGTGTGTGTCTTCGTTTACAGTACATACACGTTTGTATCGCGACACTCGTAAGGTCAAAGACTTAACTGATAGATGGATACCTCTATTATCCCTCGGGGGAAAGTCAGTCGCCCAGAGGCGGCACAGCAGTTAAGGTTACATACAAGTAAACAAAAACAAAAAAGTACGGTGGTATACAGAAGAAACAAGGCAGAAGGTAAGAAAGGGGAAATATACAGGGCAACAACAATAATAAACATATATGCATGATTGCATGTATACAGTTGATCAAATAAACTGAACCACACTAACTGTATTTCGGTGTCGTAAGGAAAACATTGGTCAGTGCCAAGAAGTGTGAGAAGTGAACAAAACAAAGGAATACTCAGAAAGTCGTGAGGCATAGTTGAAGTACATTTGTTTGCTTAAATTAAGAAAAAAATCATACATTGCATACATTTTGTCAGTCTCACATCGAGTTTGGCTCAAATCTCCAGCAGGGAACGACATTTTGAGGCCACAAGGATAGCAGCCAAGGAGTTAAGGATGTTTTCTTTGTATGAAGGTTTCCTATAATTGGTTTTTGTTTAGACGTTAAGGGAAGCTGAAGGGGAGAGAACAAAGGGCATCACACAGTTTAGAAGACTGGCAGTATCAGGTCAGAAGGTTGATGGCTGTAACCTGAAAGGATTATCACCACCACCACCACACCGATAAGCAACCATCATAACAACGCTGTGCACACACATACAGTACGCACATAATTGCATGGACATGCACGCACAGTCACACAGTACAGACACACACACTCACACTTTTCTTTTTACAAAGATTAGACTAAACAAGAGGTGAGAGACAATTGAATTGCACCCATTTTCCCCCAAAAATTGAGAGCGTACAACCATATGTCAAACACAAAGCCCGGCGGCCGAATCAGGCCCGTGAAGGGATTATCTTCTGCCCGCGGGATGATATTTGATTACTATTAGAACTGGCCCTCTCTGGTATATTGCACACACCATGAAAGGAACTAATTGTTTTACTTTTTCAACTCAATTGATTTACTTTCTCATTTTACTATGAAAGCGGAACCTGAGCTTTAATACTGTAATGCAATCAGTTTTCTATGCGTGCAGTTTCATCTTTGCATTTATGATTTTTGAAGGAAATTTCTCCTGGGATGTTGTACCAAATGTTTATTTTTGGCCAAACAGTTGCCTATAATAGCTTTAATGACATAGTAAAATGTTGAAAATGGGCGGAATTCCTCTTTTAGAGTGAAACACAGGGTCCAAGAGACAGACTGAAGGAGAGAGAGTGACTCAGGCAGCGCGGCAGAGCTTGGCGGTCCGGCGCTTCGTTTTCATTATCCGCGTTCTTGTCGCCTGTCGTGTCCCCCAGCCTCCCTCCTTCCCTCCCTCCCTCCCTGCCTCTCCTCCATCTCCATCGCACGCCTTCCATCCTTCCGTCCCCGAGGAGCGCCTCACTAGCCCAGTGTGTTTTCGGCCCCGGCTGACACACCTGGCCCCTGGCAAGAAATAATGCTCTGGTCGTGAATGGAATTGTAATAATGTTCCTCCTCCTGGAAGAATGAACGTCGTACATGCGTATACAGTACTCCCTTTTCCCCTGGCTGCATTTTCTTTCTTTCTTTTTTTTTACGGCTGGAAATAGCAGCTGAATTCCGGGGAGAGGCGGGCAGCGGCGGCGAGGGTTGCATATGATTTATGGAAAGCTAAAAGTGGTCAGGTGATGATGAGTGGCCTAGTTGGAAGCCAGAGAGGTTGTAGAGAGAGAGAGAGAGAGGAGTGGAAGTGGGGCTGCTAGCTGCTCGAGGTGTCGTCCGTGTGTTCCTTCTTGCAAACTTCTGTCCTCTCAAGGATAAAATAGGCGGAGGAGGAAAGTCCCGGAGGTTTGCAGTTCGACCGATGCTGGATTCTTCTGGCTGAAGACGATAGGCATTGTCATTGGCATAGAGTCGAAAGTCAAGGGCTTCCGCCTTTTGAGCCAAACGCATTGTTTTCCCATCGTCATTTTGTTGCATTTAATTTCGTACAAAATGGGCTGGGCCATTTTGGAAAAAACAAATGCCCCTGCACGCATTCTATCATATGGATTCGAATAGCAATGTTTCTGATTCTACCCCTTAATGTCTTTTTTTTCCCTGCAAACCTTTTCCGATGGGAGACAGCGGTACATCTGGGATCATGACCCAGATCATTTTGCACAGAGGGTTATGGTCAGAGGGCATGGTCAAGACTCCAATTCCCTCTATTCTTAAAAATAGCCAATTGTAATGCAGTTCACATGGTTCAAAGTAATAATAATATACTGCATTGTTTTGCCATTTCATTTCGTGCCTTTATTGTGACATTAGGGGACGTTGGTTTGGAAACGCAGGAGAATTCATTAGTTAATATATCATATTAGAATCACATCAGTGAGGTGGTCAACAGCTCATCAGTATTAATGCATACTGCACTCATCTCACGCAGGCATGAAAAAGCTGCGCCGCGTTTATGTTTGTTGAACTGTAAACACAAGTTATGATAAATGGCTCTAGCCTGCGGTTCACCAGAGCCCTGCATGTAGACAATTAGTTATTTTCCCCCACAATTGTTTTCTCTCGGCTTTCAGGACAGGGAGAAGAAAACAAATGCAAAATGCATTTACATACACAAACAAATAGCAGGCTACGAGAAGACAGCCCAGGTTAAAGCGGTGGTTTCCAAACTCGTTAGCTGGAGATCCAAAGTATTCATGCGGTATCTCAACGAGATCCCAACAAAAATGTCGTTTTCAAGCCTATTTAATTGTGGAAACCAGCCAACCTACAAGCTCACCACGTTTTGAGCTTGTACCCAGGCTGCAATGGCTCAAAAGTAAGCAGCAGGTGCTTTTTAATCCTTTATCTGTAAATGTGGCCGTTTACAGTAGAGCCGCCTGTCTATTTGCGCCCCATAGCCTGAAGGGATGCGAGCTCTGATTAGTTTTCAAAACTTTCAGCCTGAAATTTTAAAAGTAAAATGCCCTACCATTACTGTTTCAGTGCACCTTTAAGCATTCGTATAGAATGGACATATCACTTATTCTCTCTTTCTCTCTCTGTTTGTCTTTTTGTCTCCGTCTCGCTCTTTCCTGTCCTGTCGTGTAGACGTGCTGGACAGCATGGCACGGTTCAGCTCCCCGGAGGTGTGGAACTACACCATGTTGACGCTGTCGGAGCACGAGAGGGTCCTGTACGTGGGCGCCCGCGAGGCTCTGTTCGCCCTGGACCCCAACAACATCAACAGGCAGCTACGGCCACAGGTGAGACACCCACACCCACCCACCCGCTCGCAGGCAGGCAGGCAATTTTTAACACTTTCGCCTGCAGGGGAAACTGTCCGTTATCATATACTCCCATTCAGAAACTTCCAGTGTTTTTTTTTTTTCTTTTTTTTCGATTGAGAGTGAAATAGGACATAAACAAGGCCACTCCAGGAGTTGATTTATATGCGCTTGTATCAGTCGGTGGAATTTTGCCCACAACGCAGTCAAAAATCACTATAAGGATCTAAATGGAGGACGCCTTTCACAAAAGAATGGATTACCTCAAGTAAACGGTGTGGAGAGTTTTTTGTTGTTGTTGTTTTAATGGATCCCGATGGAATGGAGGAGGACATGAGGCGAAGGAGAGCGAACAACCAGGACATCTATTGGTGAGGGTGGGCCGCTGGCCGCTCGTCTATATAGATAACTAGTAGGTGTACCTAAACACAGTTCTGGCGTCGAGCGGGAGGTAACACCAGAGCCGCGCCCACAGGGTTTTAGCGATTCACATGTTAATACATTGGATTCTAGGACAAAAGCTGCTACCAGTGCCTGGTGGTCTACTACCGATGCCGCCAAAGACTGACCTTGCCGCTTGGCAGTTAAATGGAAAACGGTGCCAGTCTATTATTCCTCCAACAGCCATTTCGCAGACATTCAGTCATTGCGAATCACATGTTTTGCGTGATCAATTATTTAATGTCCTTGAGACGTGTTATCAAAGTTGATAAGGTCATATAGCTTTTTTCTGGGCCCTTTTTTCCTGGGTGCTGTGTTGAGTGAGTTTACTGCTCCCCTACCTCTCACCTTCTCTTCTACATGTCTTTTTTTCAGGGGAACTAGTGGTGTCTCTTGGGTTTAATGTCTTTGAAGATTTCATTCGCTTTGAAAGTTCACATTCGTGTCATTTCACCATATTGCGTAGTAGTGGGTTCTCTTCGTGAAATGAGTCAGAGGTAGGGCTTCCATAGGCATTATGCCTCTACCTGTCCCCTTTGACAGCATCCGGGACTCTTATCGTGTCAAAGGGACTTGAAAACTTGTGCCTTGGACTTTCTCTTTGTGATTATTTCACAATGACACTGCCCCATTGGATGTTGTATGCCATTGTCCAAAAGAGCTGGAAATAATGAAACTGAACAGAATCTATTGTTGCTTATCGCTAAAAACACACGGGTGGGGCGCTAGGGCCACCATATACCCCTATATGTGCAACTACTAGTTAGCATCCTCCTTTTACGTTGTAGAGCCTTACGGTGAACCTTCCACCGATTGATACAAGAGCACACAAGTCATGGTAACTCAGCCATTTTTACTTCCTGTTTGACTCTGAGTGGAAAAACACTGATACACATGTTTGTTTGTTTGTTTGTTTGTATGTAAACATGATATTAATGCAAATCTACATTTTACTTTTTATTTAATGACTTAGATTAAAATGTAATCTGTACAAGACATTGTACAAAATCACTGTCGGTCAGTCCCTACTAAAATTACTTCACCCCACGTTATCCAAGAGTCAGCAATACACAATACAATACTGCATTTTAGAGACTTCACTTGTGAATAAAAGCCTCGGAAATAATTTGTCCCATGATCAAAGCGGTGCCCTTACGGTGCGGGGGGGCGCACATCGTCAACAAAGAATCTGCGTTTCAAATATTATATCCCGCGTTGAGTCACAGCGAACATGGCATGCTATAATAATCTATCTAGTTCACTAAGTCACTGAGCCTTTGATGAAGGAGAATGGATATTATGCCATCTTTTTTTGTCTGTGCGTCGACAGTTTTGTCGGATACCATTGTCAGATCTGGGTTAGATTGTATTAAAAAAACAAATATATTTTCCAGCTTGAGGGATAGTATTGTACTGTTACAGACTGCTCTCCATGTGCGCCTGCAGCCAATATGCAATCCATCTCAGCTTAATAGAATGATTTAGAAAACGCCAAATGACTTGCCTCAACAAATTGGATTTGTTTACAATGAAGAACAGAACAAAAAAACAAAAACTTAACTTCCAAGATGCTGTTCTTCTCAGCAGACAAATCTACAGGCAATGAACTTGACATTTCATATTCTTCACATGAGTCACACACAGACTATAGCAGAGCTCTGGCAAAGTTCAAGTTGCAGCCACCGTTTATATTATGCAAATTCTAACGTTGATTAGCATAAATGGAGTTATTTCGCTGTAAATACCACCGAATAATGCACTAGCGTGGTCAGTGAGGGTTTACCCATTGGTTTATATTTCTCCTAGCTGTAATGACTGTTATATGAAATGTAATATGACCTATAGTGTGTATTTTAAAAGGGCATTCAGTGATTTGGCTGATTTTGGAAAAACAGGTCAACAGCAGATACACCAAGGCCCACCCCCACTCGATCCTGATTGGAGGAAGGCTCCCTCTCATCCTGATTGGACGAAAGGCTTTTCGACCAAAGCCCAAACTGAAACTAAGGTTTTTTTGACACTAGGGATTCACAGGAGGATTAGAGTAAAAACATAAATAACAAATTAATAACAATATTGGAATTAAGTGAAGTCACTTACTATACAGTACCTTTAACTGTAGATGAAAACAAGTACATTTCCTGAAATTTCCAGGAATAGATAAATGTAAAACATTCAAGCGAAATATCAATTTCAATTTGCCTGTGAGGTAAGGAGACAAGTGGTTTGGGGCTCAAGTGAACAGGGAATCACAATAATCATCCCCTAAATATTGTCTACAGATCCATGTTGTTTTCTTCAAGCCTGGCTATAACTAATGACTTGTCAGAAACTCTTTTGTCAGGACTAAGACTAAAATAATCAAGAACAGAAATTACTAAAATGAATATGCATTTCGTCCAAAAGACTAAGTCCAAAGACTAAATCTAAAAAATGACTGCCAAAAACAACACTGTTGTTGCTTTTGTGGAGAAAAATTATCAACCTTAGAACACTAACTGTACTTTAAATATACTCTACTATACTAGTCATTATACTCTGTCTTAATTACATTAGTTTACTTTCCGTGTATTTCTTTTACTAAAATGGGACTAAAAGGTTCCATGAGTTTCCGTCGACTAAAACTATCAAGGATAGAAATGAAAACATGTGACTATAAGTCTAATTAAGAATTTTGTCCAAATGACAAATTAGCATTTCTTCCAAAAGACTAAGACTGACTAAATCTAAAAAAAAAAAAAATCCTGCCAAAAACAACACTGTTACAGATTATCAAACACTGTGAGACGTTCACGGCGTGGCATTGTATATTTATAAAGAAACTGTGAAAGAAACATCAACAGCTTGTTGAAGGATCATTTTCACTATTTCTGCTACAAATCCTGTCAATGGTGTAATAAGTAATTTGACTTGAAATCAGCGATCCATAGTCCGGATATTGCAGTGCGTTGGGATCGTCGTCTGTGCAGACAGAGCCAATACCTCAGATCTGCATAGATAAGGGCCGGGCTAAGTTAGCTCAATTTGTCAAAAGAATGATTGTCTGGAAAGGATTGCACGAGGGCCACGCGCAGCACACGTCCATATTTACATTGAGCCGCCCCTCAGGCGAGTCAATCCGTTGTTGGCCGGGCCTTGCTCTCTCAATTGTTGTCTATCTGGATCGATAGTGTTAAAACGGTGTGATGAAGGACTATGGAAGAAGGGCTGAGAGAGAGATAAACAAGGCTACGTACAGAGAGGATTGCTATCTGATTTGGCTCCTACGGAAAAGCCTTTATTGGATGCACCCGCAGCATACATAGAGACAAATAAAAAACTTCAACCACTAGTATAAAGCAATTGAAGAGAAACTACTACTCTCTCCACGTACTGTATGTGCATACAAGCAAACAAATAAACTTTCTCTCTCCCGCGAATGCACGCGCGCGCACACACACACACACACACACACACACACACACACACACACACACACACACACACACACACCTGCATGTTGTCAGCTCCCTTGTTGAGAGGCAGAGGATATGCAATGCGATGTGACGACGGATGGGCGAGGATGTAGAAAGATGAGCCGGGAGATGGAGGGAATAGTCTACCTGTGTCTCAGTCTCCCACAGGGGCGGATCTAGGCATGGGCATGGGGGGGCAATGACCCCCTAATTGGTTTGGTGGTCTGCCCCACCAAACATGATGGCATGCAAAACAACCCAAGATATTTCAAATTAAAGTGCTTACATTTAAAATGATTTGAAACACTACTACCGGCACTGCTACTAACTACAGTTGTGGCGCCACTACAGAAACAGAAAACTCTCTGAGTCAGACCTTTAGCTTTATGCATGCTGCGTGTCTGTTGCACTTGGAACTGATGTTGTTGATGCTTTACTTGCCTAATGATGCTTTACTTGCCTAATAAGCGACACAGGCTTCATCGCCCGTGTCGCTTCACGCCACGGGCGATGAAGCCGCACCCATACCATTTTCTCCTGCCCCCCCAATTGGGAAATGTTACATCCGCCCCTGGTCTCCCGGTATCTCTCTCTCTCTCTCGCCATCTGCTTGTCAATCCCTCCTGATCCTCCTGCCTCCACCTTTTCCTCTAGTTTTAACCTTAATACTTTGTTCTGATGACTCTATTGCGACGTCAGTGTCGTCCTTGTTGGTAAGTTGCAAACGACTTTTCCGAAGGTATCGCAGGCGTGCGTGACATCACGTTAATGCAATTCTACAACAGTTACCTTTAAAGGGGCTCTGCCTTTGAATAGAAACACACCAGCTGAAATCTTCTGTATTGATTGGGCGTTACTGAGTGCTGGTTTAAGTAACTGCATGTGGCCTGTTTCAACCAATCAGATTAGCTCCTCAAAACAACCTGTTGTAGAATTACTAAAACTATTTATCATGATAGTATAACAGTCCATCGGCAATCTGGATCAGTCTATCTATATTCAACAGAGAACGATCAATAAAATAATATTGATTTTATTTCGACATTATTTTGATGTCCAACACACAGGTCATCTTTCACTAAGCCCCTCCCCAAACTGCTATGGTCCAATCACTGCTAAGCATAACATGGGATAGACAACCTCTGCACCAATAGTTTTCTTATATGATAAAACATAAATCTCACACATATTTTTATTAAGATCAGGTTCCAAAAAGGAACCAGTATTTAATGTGAAATGTACATTATATTTACAGTTGATTGAATGAGGTTGTCTGAAAAGTGTCCAGCCGGTGGTTGGACACCGGGCAGAGGGCGGGGCTAACAGAAAGCTCTATACCGGGGTCAGCAACCTGTGGCTCGGGAGCCACATGCGGCTCTAGAACACAGCCCTAGTGGCTCCATGGCTGCAGCAGCAATATACATACACGTTAGTTTGATCCGCCAACATAATATAAACATTTCAGCCAGTGACAGACAGCACCCAACACGCCATGTGCTGCTGTCTGACAGTTACGTCGCCAGTTAACATGGCACTTGTTGGCCATGACACAAAAGCCGAATACGTACTGTATCAGAGATCGAGCTTTAATCTGAACCACCCATTTTCAACAGTTTACTATATCTTAATGCTGTGTGGACATGATAAAAAAGTTCCCCCCATTCTGTGTTTCCTAGAAATGTAGGTCTGAAAAAAACATCATTAACATGTTGAAACACAAAGTTGTGTTTCACCATGCTAATTTTTCTTTTGGGACTATTTTTCTTTTAGGACCTTTTTTCTGAGAGTGTACAAATGGAACCAAATGGACCCGCCAGGGTCCATTTGGTTCACATTTGTACACTCTCAGAAAAAAAACGAAAATGGTTGGAATTCCCCTTTAAGGGCTTATTAGGCTTACATTTTTTGCGGCTCCAGACATATTTTGAATTTAATATTTGGTCGAAAATGGCTCTTTCAACATCTTGGGTTGCCGCCCCCTGCTCTATACTCAGAGATGGGAAAAGTACTCATTTTTTGTACTTAAGTAAAAGTAAAATTACTTGTGTAAAAAAGTACTTTTGTAAAAGTAAAAGTAGTCATTCAAAAAAGTAACTCAAGTAAAAGTAAAAAGTACTGACTCTCAAAAGTACTTTTACAGTAAAAGTAAAAAGTATTTTTAACAGACGCTTCCCAGTCATTTGCATTGAAATGTACAGTGTATTCAAATCCCCACCAAACTTTTCTTAAAATGTAACCAACTCTTGAAACAGTTTGATTTTAAAATCAACAGTCATAGAATACACTAGATCAGTGGTTCTCAACCTTTTTTGTCCCAAAGCACATTTTCATAGCCCAAAAACATCAGGACACACCTAGATATACGTTTTGTGTGTGTGCATGTGTGCGCGTGCTGTTTGCAAGTTCGGGGGAACTCCCAGAGACCACCATATGCAGTTGCACCACTTCTTCCACACGGGTGTGATTTTTCCCTCATATGCAACACAGCGAGATGCCGCGGCAGTCCTCTCCTGAACTGTATCTCTATGCAGCATTGAGAGAAGCTGCAATTGCTCTCTTGTTTACTATGTTTTTAGTAAGAGTTTTAAATTCCTTTCCTTCTGCAAAATCTGAACCCGCGGGTTGTGGACTATTACTGGTATTTTGCGACAGCATTGACTGGAATCACCTTTTCTTTTATTCAGCTCCGATAGCGACAGGGTAAAGGCACGACATTAGGAGCGATCCCACGTGTATTGAGAAGGAGCGCTCTGATTCTCCTTCCGAGTTGGAAATGCGTTGTTACTTTTGGACGAGCATAAAGACTTATAGCGGTGTTTCCCACAGCTCTGCAAGTATAGGCTACCTAAAGTCCACGGTGATGTGATTGCCCCATTCAAACAAAGACTTAAATTAACATGCCTATGGGCGATCGGGGAACTATACTGAATGCATAGGCATTAGGCAGGAGTCATTAGCGTAGGCTATTGTTGTTGTCGCACCTCTGGACAATGGAATGAATACCTTGCAGTATCTATTGGTTTCGGGAGGTGCTGGACATAAAGTAACGATCGAGCCTGTTTTGAAATGTAACGAATAAAAAGTACAGATAATTGTGCTAAAATGTAACGGATACAAGTAAAAAGTACTTAGTAAAATAAATACTGAGTAAAGTAAAAATACCCCAAAAATGTACTTCGTTACAGTAACGAAGTAAAAATACTTCGTTACTTCCCAACTATGTCTATACTGTAGCTGCTTCCCTCAGTGTGTAAGCGACTTTTCTTTCCTGGAGTAATCCTGTAGTTTTCTGCCGTGTAGGCGGCAACTGCCTTCTGGACAACACCGTGGGGAACTGCTTTCATTATGAAAAATGTGTGAGGTCTTCACAATGTGATTCCCGCGTTCCCCTTTATTATTAATGACTTGACTAAACGTAAGATACTTGTGGATCATCGGATCAACATCGCGGCAAAAATGTGTCACGTCGACAAGTATTGAATCGCCTGGCAAGTCGTATGGTGTTGTAAGGTTATAATTTACACACCTACTACTGCACTACTCGCCTTAATCAGATGCATCATCTTGCTGTCTCTCTCACTGCTCTCTCCTCATCTCCCTTTGCTCTCTCACCCCCGTCCCAAACCCCTCTATCTTCCTCCTGTCTCCCTCTCTCTCAGATTAAATGGCCAGCCCCCCAGGACAAGAAGAGGGAATGTGCCGCCAAGGGCAAGAACAACCAGGTACAGTTTCTGGAGTTGATCTCATTGTAGATTCAAAAGTAGCCCCTCGTTTTCATGTGCCTCGTTCACCCTTAATCTTGACTGATCCACACGATGTGTTTATTATTTTGCCACATAGATCCATCTCTATCTCTCTACCTGTCCGTCTCCACTGTACCCTGGTGTAATAGGCTTGTCTACTTTGTGCCCAAACACAAACGCCTGGTTTGTTGCCTCAGGCTTTATTGATAGTTAGTTAAGACAGACAGGAAAGAGGAGTCGAGAACGGAGAGACGTGCAAGCAAAGCTCGTCACGAACGGGACTCAAACGTGGGATGCGAGAGAGAAGGGAGGGTTCAGGCCAGAGCCTACATGTGGCATATGGTGTCCTATCTTTTTGGTTTCCTACATATTTCAAATTATTTCCAAAAGATATTCCCCAAAAAGCTACATTTGTTATGGCTTACAAACTCAAAAAGTCACTCGACTGCAATGATTTTCTTGGGTTAGGGTTAGGTAAGGAAATTCAACAGAAATTTTGTAAATTCCTTAAATTTGTAAAACTTTAAAAGTAATAAAGGCAACTTTAGTGTGTACACTGTGTTTGTAAACAGATTTGTTTAAAAACAGAATCTAACTCCACCTCACCTCCACTCTATTGGCTCATTATGAATCTGCTGGAGACTGCTGTGCTGTGATTGGCTAAAATGCTGCCTCACCCCACACAACCCCCCTCCCCCCTCACACATTAGCACTGCCTTCCCTGAGCCAGACGAATGTTTTGTTTTCATGATTTCTTGACAACAACAAAGTTCTGGAGGACAAAGCAAGTGTAGCATCAAAGTAGAAGCAACGTAAAGGGGGAAAATATAGCTATATATCTATTTTGATTTTTGGCAAAAAAAATAAAGTTGCCTCTAAGTAGTGAAAGTATTTTCTTTTTGGGGGTCACAGGCTAAAAAGTCTCAGAAACCACTATGCTATAATACATGTACAGGTTTACATAATGGTACTGTATCCCTTCTGCTAGATTTATTCTGCTATTGCTGTTCCTACTGCATAGAGACAGATCTGCCAGGAACTGTTCTCTCCCATTTTTTTCCCTTTCGATGATTGTGCATGTTTGTACGCGACAGATAAATAAACAAATGCCTACACGAATAGGTCCCGTCACAAAAAGCGATTTTGTGACGGACTTATTCATGTAGGTAATAATAATTGGATGACGCCGTGATGTACATATTGTGTTCCTGTTGGAACGTCAACATGATTTGGAGTGAAGCTGCTGCTGTGCATTATTCATTGCTTCGGTGCACGCTGGAACAACAGCATCTGTTTGCAATTTATTTCAATTGAAAGAGAGTTTTTTTTTTACTCGCCGTGTTACAGACAGAATGGCATTAAAGCAGCACTTCACCAAACAAATTAAACAAGCTGAGTCAAATTAGTGTGGGACGGTCCTCCTGACCTCTCTCTCTCTCTCTCATGCACTCTATCGCTCTCTCTTTTTCGCTCTCTCTCACACTTGCTCAAATGAAATTCAAATGAGAGCTTTATTGGCACGAGAAAATATACGATACATTGCCAAAGCAGAAGGGGGATGAGATGATCAAAACAAAACAATGTATGTGCAATTAAATACCCATCTTTATCTCTCTTTCTCTCCCTAGACGGAATGTTTCAACTACATCCGTTTCCTGCAGAGCTACAACCACACCCACCTGTACACCTGTGGCACCTACGCCTTCCAGCCCAAATGCACATATGTGGTGAGTGCTTGGCGCATATACTGGTGACTAAGGTCGCATTTTCATCCTAATACTTCGGTAGACGCAATGGGTGGAGAAGTTATGATTCTTGCATATTCAATCCGCTGCCCGCTGCGCTTTGCTTTCCCACTGCAGTCATCCGCAGCAGGGACCTTTATCATTGTTTTCAATTCATAAACTACACAGTGACATATAATAGGCCTCCTAGTTAAAGTTATAGAGCTTTAGGAATAGGACATACGGTAATGTGATGGGAAATTAGTAGCGTGGTTGCAGTGTGTATCATGACTGTGTGCGTCCGTCGGTCCATCAAGGTGAGAGACTGAGACAAATGGAGCTCCCAGCTGTATCCTCACCCACACACTGACCGCTGGCCACCTGTTTCCCTCCTCATCTGTATTTGTGTGTGTGCGTGTGTGTGTGCGCGTGTGTGTGTGTGTGTGTGTGTGTGTGTGTGTGTGTGTGTGTGTGTGTGTGTGTGTGTGCGCGCGCGTGCAGAACGCAGCCAGTTTTGATCTCACTGGCGCCCAAGAGGATGGGAAGGGCAAGTGTCCATACGATCCTGCCAAAGGTCATACTGGCTTGATAGTGGGTAAGTGGCCATCTTTTATTTCCCTGTATGCATGCAGGTGTCTGAGTCTGTCTTCACCTTTGTGTCCGAACCACAGACGTCTGTATGAATGGTGTGTCCTACATACACGCAGCGTGGGTGTGAATGAATGAATCACTCGTTTCCGTGAATAGTGTCGGAAACAGGTTTCTGTTTACAGTTTAACGCCGCGGTGTATCTCCTCGCACATTTTTCTGAGGCTTAATTTCATCACGATAGTCCATATATCCCAACAAAAGACAGATATGTAATATCTGTTTTCCGACTGCAGTGCTTTTCCTGAAAATCATTCTCTGCACAATGTCTTACTCTGTGCCAAGAACTGTTTAAAAATAAAACCAGGGGGGAGACAAATGTCACTACTTAACATTTTTTTGGAGTTTGAATAAGGCGAGGCCAGTTCATTTTGCATCGCACATTTCATAGGCGCTGAAATATTTCCGCCTTCATGCATCATTAAGAGCATTTATCTGATTCTAGTCCTTCCCCACAGACTGCAAACCTGGCGTTGAGCAAATAAATGAAACTAAATAGCACATGTTTTAACTCGGCAATAATAATAATAATGGGTCGGTAAACCATTCCTTTTATCGCCTATACATTTATTGCAGTAGTTGAACAATCACAGCTCTATGTTTGCTTAATTACTGAGGTTTATTTTGTCCGCTGGCATGTATAGGGCGGCGCGGCCACTAGTCTCTGAAGGTAGACTACCCTGCTGTATGCCTTCCACTCTATTCGTTCAGCATGCTTATTGCGCTTGCATTTCTTCCGAAGTAAAAAGCCTTTAAGCGGAAGAATTTGAAAATTGTGGGACGCCGACGTGTTTGTCTCATCCAACGAGGCGTCAAACAAAGGATTTCCACTGCTAGGCTGTTTCAAGGCTACGGCGTCTCTATAGTACACCCAGCCTGAGGCAGGCTAAATGCCTTTACACTCGGAGCGTGATAAATAAACAATACAAAAAGAAAAATACTTCACGACACCAGACTATTCATCCGACGCCTGCATGCCGTTCATACATTTTACTTGTAGTGTACAAAATCGATTGTTTCGAAACAAGGTCTCCTCCCCCCTCCCCCAAGGTAACAAGATGGGCACATGCACACACTCTACAGTGACGGGGAGGACGCCTCATTATGGTCACTACACTGCAGTAGGGAGGATTAGCCAAAAATCTAAACTATCTCTATTTGAATTAAGTGAAATCATATAGTTTTCAGCGGGTTGCATCAGGGTTTTGTCATGTTCTGTTCATTTGCATGCTCATGCTTCACCTAAGAATTCAACGTTTATGCATGCTAATCTCTCTCTGCGTCCGTCTAGATAAGGAGCTGTACTCTGCAACGCTCAACAACTTCCTGGGCACAGAGCCTGTGATCCTGAGGAACTTGGGACAGCAGCACTACAGCATGAAGAGTGAATACCTGCCCACCTGGCTCAACGGTAAGACAGGGATGAATGAGTGAATCCATCCATCAATCAATCAATCAATGCATGGGGAAAGAGTATATATTGCATGCGGTCCGTCATACTCGATGAACGATGGACCATGCACTTTTCACATTGTCCTGTTGTATAGCACCATCAACAGGTGTGCTTTTGCAAAGCACATTTTTGGAACAAAATGTCTCAAATCATCCAATTACCAACAAAGGTATTATAATTAATGGCACCCTTTTCACATTGGCCTATTATAGAGCCATCAGGAGGCCACAACGTGCCCTGGTGGAGATCTGTGCCCAGAAGGGCACTTTTTCACTTTTTTATTCTGTAAAGCCAGCAGCAGCAAATCATAGAGGAGGTAAAAAGGGGAAAGAGAAATATACTGTACAAAGAGGGGAAAGGGGCTGGGTGGGGGAATTATATTTTCATTGCATTTTACGGAGGCCAGTTTTGAATTGGTGCCCTGCTTTGAGAGTGGATTTGAAGGAGTTAAGGGATTCACATGTCTTAATGACTGTTGGTAGGGCGTTCCACAATTTGGTGGCAGGCGAGCGAAAGGAATTAAGTCCCTTGTTTGTGCCAAATCTGGGTTGCACACGGTTAGTTGCACTTCCTCTGGTGTTGTGTGGGAGTGGTCCTCGTCGTTAGAGAGATTGAGACCCACAGAATGTAAGGACGAATGACGGTGATTCAGAGAGATGGACGGAGGCCCAAAATCAGAGAGAGAGAGGAAAAACTGGGGGGAAAAGGAGGAGGGAGGATGAACGGTAGACCGAAAGAAGATGGAGAGAATGGGCAGGAGGGATTAACTTGATAGCAGAGAACAAGAGAACTCAACAAAGACAACAAGAGAGAAAATCACTGAGGGATGATAGAGACAAGAAGGGTGTATGTGTGTGTGTGCGTGTGTGTGCGTGCGTCTGTCTGCCAGTGTGTGGGTGTGCGCGTGCACGAGAAGATGGAGTGCCAGTGAGAGCACGAAATGACACAAACGAATGAGAGTAGGAAATGAGGCGCAGAGGGAGGAAGAAGATGACGAAAATATCATTATTATCAGGTGTGAGGAGGAGGAGGGGGAGGAGTGATGGGAGCAGATGAGACAGAGGTAAAGAGGATGAAAGGTCTGTGGCAGGAAATACAGGACTAAAAAAAGAGATGAAAGATGAGCAAACATCAGGTCCCCTAATGTTGATGATGGTAATAATGAGCGGGGGTGATGAAAGGACAACATTGTAGTGACCATAGAGAGCCGGGAGAGAGAGAGAGGGAGGGGTGCTGAGAAAGATATACAGAAGGCATGAGAGAATAGGATATCGATGCACTAAACCTGTTACCTGAGGAAAGGAAAATATATGTAAAGAGTCAAAACTCCTAAGAGAGACTAAGAGGCAAAGATCGATGGATGGGTGGATTCATGGGTGAATGGATGGATGGGTGGATGGATGGATGGGTGGATGGATGGGTGGATGGATGGACCAGTGGCATTTCTAAGCAATTTGGAGCCCCAGGCAAGATTTTCCCTGGGGCGCTCCAGGGAAAATGTCCTGTTACGTCATACCTATGACAGGCACAGTAAAATGACGGCCCCCAAGAGATAAAAAATATGTACAAAAAATATGTTCTACATGTATTTTTAAACTAAAGAACATATATGTGTTTTAAATGGCCAATTCTAAATATAGAGCACAATATATTTATCAATGTGAGGCTTATCAGCCTTGGATCCTTTTAAAGCATGTCTGGTGGTCGCCCCGGGGTACCCCCCCCCCCCCCCCATGGCGCCCTAGGCAACTGCCTAGTCTGCCTAATGGCAAACATGCCCCTGGTTTTATGGATGGCCGACAACTAAAAGAAATGGGGTGAGATGAGGTGTAAGAGTGCAGGAGCAGGCCAGGTGCACACCACTAATGGAGACATGCAGATACAGAGACAGCAGGCAATAAGAAAGACGAAGAGAGAACGGATGGTGGAGAAGACAAGGTACACACGAAAGAATTAGGGTAGAGATGATTGGAAAATCGTTGCGTCGTCGCTCCTAGGAGGAAACCTGAGCACGTGTTGCACGGCGCGTCGATTAGGATTTTATTGTCTTTTGTTTTTGCCTCTCTTTTTCGCTCTGGTGCTATACCTTTCTTTGGGTGTGATTTATGGTTTTAATATTGTGTGTGTATATATTGCTTTTCGTGTGTGTGTGTGTGTTCTGTGTGTCCCAGAGCCTGACTTCGTAGGCTCTGCTCTGGTGCGGGAGAGCGGAGGCAGCAAGGAGGGCGACGACGATAAGATCTACTTCTTCTTCAGCGAGCGAGCCGTGGAGCTGGACTGTGACGCGGAGCTCACCGTGGCCCGCGTGGCAAGGGTCTGCAAGGTAACGGAGTCTCCATCTGGAACACACACACTGTACAGTGTCTGAATTTATCATGTCATGTAGATTATGATTCTCTTATGCATTGGTGAGCAGTTGGGTATGGGGAGGGCATGATGCCACATGATGGCATGCAAAAACTCCCAAATTTTCCCAAAGATATTTCAAATTTGTTTATATTTGAAACAATTTCAAACACTACACTACTAACTACCGTAACTACAATCCAACAGTTGCATCCGTGCAACTGACACGGATGCATTTTTTTTTTTGCATAGAAAAGCAGGCAACTGGTGTTGTAAAATAGGGAGATGGACTCTGTGTTATATATGCAACCATGCCAAAATTAACTAAACACTTTAGCTCTCTGCTGCCATCTCTTGGTGACAGCATGGAATAATATGGTACCACCAAAGACGTGGTAGCGAGCAGGGGCCAGGGAGGTACCTCCAGTGACAAAATGAAATGCTCCCCGCTGTACCAGTGACTGTACATCTCTCTGTTAGTAGCAAAGGATTTATTCTCCCATTACACATTGTCCTGGGTGCACATCGTCTCCTCCAAAAAGCACTTGCTGTTGATGGATATGGTATTGTTTGCAGGGATCCAATCTGTGATCTCATACACTGGGCAGACATTCGGCATGCTAACGTCCTGTCGCATTCAACTGGACGGGGGGTTGCATTTCAAGGATTGTTTGACTGGGTGGAAAATTAAATGCATGCGTGCCAAGTGGCACAGCCGGTGCAACATGTCCTGTGAGACACGGTTTCTGTCTCTCTACACTCTATGTAGAATAAGTAGAAACTATCTGAGTAAGTCGAAACTCTTGGCACCGCCCTGTTGGCCATATGAGGTACTGCACAGAGCCAGCCATGATTGAAAGTAACTACATTCAGAAACTTCCAGTGTTTTTTCCACTTGTGAAACAGGACGTAAACTGCTTTAGAGTTATGTTGATTTGTGCGCTCTCGTATCTAAGATCTAAATGGAGGCTGCTGCTTTTCACAAAAGAATGGATTATTTCAAGAAAACAACGTGGAAAGTTTTTTTTCTTTTGAATGGATCCCAGTGGAGTGGAGGCGGGCGTTAAGGGATACAAGCCGCTCGTTTATATACATAACTAGTAGATGCACATAAATGCTCCGGGACTGCGTGATCTTTTTTTCTTTTTGTCTCCCACCCTTCAAATATTAATGAATATAGTATCATGCGAATATAATAATATTCAACAGCGAACATAGAGATGGATGGCGCAAGTTCAGGGGGAACTTTATGATAATTAAATCGCGCCCACTGAGACTACTCTCTACTACAGGATTCAAACATTCCGGGAGGCTGAGGATTGTTTTATGAACTTGGACGGATACAAAAAGGCATTGTCCCCGCTGGGGGAATAGCTCAGTGGCCAGCAGTAAAAAGAACTGCAGTCATGCAGAACTGCTCCCAGGCATAATAATAAGAGGATGAGTCTGAAGAAAAAAAAAAAAAACGTTGTTTCTGAATAAAAAAGGTACAGAATATTACTCACTTGCTTTCCCTCCCACGTTTTTCTTCCCCCTCCCCCCCTGCGGGACAGGGGATTCACACACTTTGATGTGTGCACTGTGTATGTATGTAAACACGCTGTCTAAAGGCCCCTTTTGTCCGTCGAGCGCCTCTTGTTTAAGCTGCTAGCTTTTTTCTGAGTGCAGTTTTCTTGAGGCTGAAATTCAGCATCTTCCAACTCTCAGCGCTGCGAGCGCTCCGGAGTGCTAAAAAACAAACTCAAACCTCTCTGCAATATCGGGAGATTGCAATAACATGTTCCTTGTCCCTAAGCCTGTATTAGAGGCGCTTGCACGCCAGCGTTGCACAACCAAATTAGATTTACAAGCTACCATGTATCGCGTTAAGTATTGCCACACACTACTTGTACTGTAAACAAATACAGATACAGGCGTATGCTCTGCTATGCTGAACGTAGGTATCTATCTGAAGGTACCTTCTGCATGGGTTTTATGTGTGAGCAGTGTTGGGGAAGTTACTTTTAAAAAGTAAGGAGTTATAGTTATAGTTACTTGTGTGACAAAGCAATGTGGCTAAGCAAGCAATCTGTATTTGTATTTGTCCTTATTTGTCTATTGTGTATTGTCTATTTATTGTGTACTGTCTAATTGTCTGTTTGCACTCTACCATATGCACTGTTTTCCCTGTTGGGACCCCCCTCTAAAATGAGATTCTGGATCTCAAGGGGCTATCCTTTCAATGAACTCTTCCAAACTCTTGACAAACAATCTAATATTGATGCTAATGCCCATGCTCCTCAGTCAGACCTAAAGTAATTACCCTATGCTACCCCATGTTGACCAATCACCATCGTTATGATGACGCTATGCCCTGTGGAAGACACTTTCTGTTTCTCATGTTAAATGGAAGTCACAAGTACTGCAAAAACATCTTCTTTACGTAAGGCTGTTACCTATGAGGCTGTTAGTCGTAAAACTGCATGTGAGGCCTGTATCGTGTTTGTGTTCAGTTTGAGATGTCACTTCACCGTTTGCCAAAGAAAATTCCTCTGAGACGACACAATGTTGCAGAATTGGAAATGTAACTCACGAAAGCTAGAGGCTTTGTGACATTTTTACGAGTTTATATTTTTTTCAGTCAACTAGGAACCACGCTAGCGGCATAACTAGCCCCAAGCCAGATTGGCCGAGTTCCATGTCCCAATGTTTATCCTGCTCAAGTGCCCTCAAGCAAACGCTCAGCCCCCCCAGCCCTTAAGAGGCATCATTATAGTCCTGACCTTGCAGTCAGTCAGTCTGTCACACAGGGGTGGATGTAACATGTCCCGATTGGGGGGGCAAGAGAACATGTTGGAGGGGCAAGAGAAAATGGTATGGGGGCGGCTTCATCGCCCGTGTCGCGACACAGGCGATGAAGTCGCCCCCATACCATTTTCAGTTACAGGACTTTTATTAGTCAAGTAAAGCATCAATAATAACATCAGTTGTTGTTGAAGTTGCAGCAGACACGCAGCATGCATAAAGCTAAAGGTCTGACTCAGAGAGTTTTCTGTTTTCAATGATAAAATGCTGTTGGTTTAGTGGTGCCACAACTGTAGTTAGTAGCAGTAGTAGTGTTTTAAATCATTTTAAATATAAGCACTTTAATTTGAAATATCTTGGGTTGCTTTGCATCGTGTTTGGTGGGGCAGACTGGGTATTTGCCCCCCCATGCCCATGCCTAGATCCGCCCCTGCTGTCACATGGAGAGCGGCCTTCAGTGATGATGATGATGTCCATCATACATAATTAACCATGTGTGTCCTTCCTCCGTCTCTCAGGGTGACTTGGGGGGCACCAGGACCCTACAGAAGAAGTGGACCACCTTCCAGAAGGCCCGTCTGGTGTGCTCTCTCCCCGAGCGACACGTCACCTTCAACAGCCTCCGGGCCGTGTTCACCCTGCCGGGGCAGGACTGGAGAGGGACCACCTTCTATGGCATCTTCCACGCACAGTGGTGAGTCAGAGAGACCCCCGCCATGTGGCACTGTGGTTGTTATTCTGTCCTGAAATCAAATGTGAATGGGCAAAAGAGTATGGGTAAAAGTATTATGTATTACACTAACACCACAGAAGCTAAATAGAACTATAATGTAAGCTAAAGTACATAGATAAATAATACAAAATGCCTATATTTACATTATTGGTTATACATTATGGGTTGATCACGCTAACCATTTTTTGCACTACTCACTACTCTTATGACACCTGGATTAACACTACTTTCACTACTCTCCCTTGTGGTTATGACATAAAAATGTTGTAGATTTTGGGATGCACACCCTTAATTTGAAGCGAGGCCAACAAAATACTAGATACACTTCAGGGAGCACTAAAGCGTTTCAGAAGTGCACAAGAAAATGTGCAGACGGTGATAAAAACAGCTGAAATGGTCCTGCATGGTTGCCGATTTGTTTTATTGAGCTGCAAACACAAAATGGAGTGGAAAAACTCATCTGTCAATCAATTTTAATGCAAATAATGGTTCCAATGAGCAGTTGACAGGTTTCTTGTCTTTTTTTTTAAAGTTGACTCTTTTTTTGGGGTGTTAGAGCATTAAAAATCACAATGACAGCAATACTAGTTAAAATGATACACTTCACAGTAACATTATCTCTGGTCCTGATTCAATAACATATTTTGTTATCAGTGTTACTGTAGTTAGGCCATAATGATTCCATGGACTTCATCATTTATCCATGCTCACAGCTTTACAGCTCTACATTGTAAATCAGGCTGTACTGAAATACAATAATAAGATGGATCTCATATCAATTCGAGACCATTCAAAACCAGAGCAAATTTGTCACATTTCTAATTTAGAATAAGATCCATCATTATGGATTGTGTTTCAATATCAAATATATCTGCTGCCTTAAAATGCATTTGGATAGCAACCCATAGGGAGCAGCCTGTACATCAGGGCCCAATGACAACACACCATGATGAAACATTTACCCATAATGCAAGTGGCTTCCAGGTCCATGTAATCCTCTGACATTTTCACCCTTTGTTCAGCAGCGCTTCCAACTATTTACATAGCAGACTTAGTGGTGTATATATATATAATATATTTATTATATTATATATTTAAAAAATTATATATTTAAAAAAAAAATATATATATAGTGGTGTATATATATATATATTTTTTAAATATAATAGGTCTCTGTATGCATGGCTTTGCACGGTTGCACTTTGGTGACTCAAAGAGGGCAGAAATGGGAGCAAAGGAATGGCAGAGGAGAGGGGCGTGTTCGTCCGATGAAATTTGTGAGTCTGGAGACTTGTCTCTAGCGGGCAGTGCCCTTTCAAATGAACCCCCTTTGTGTTCTGATATCATATCACAAAGGGAATCGTCTTTTGAACTGCAAGCCTTTTTAATTCTGTTTCCACATCTCCCCGCCGTCAGTCAAAAAAAAAAAGCTTGAATCCTCGTTTATCCTCTCCGGATAATGTGCTGAAGGGAATCCTTAAAGCCCTCTGGCTTTGCTGCAGATAGCACCGGGGGATAATTGGACCTTATGTAAATTATTACTTGAAGTTCAGCCTCGGCGGTCTCGAGCAAACAGTCGAGTGTTTTACACATCTCGCAAGATGACAGGCCGCAGTGCTCTTGTGTGTGACATGCCTTTGGCGTGGGTGTTGTGTCGCGCTTCTCAGTGGATCTCAGCATCTATACTTCACAAAACCACGAATCAAATAATTTTAATGAACGTGACCTTTTCCCTTTCTCCTCTTGCCAGACGAAGTTCTGTCAGACGGTGTAAGAAAAAAAGTGTATTTATTTAAGACAGGCTTATTTCAAGCTAGATTTAATGTTGTTGTCCAAGTGATGCCTGCAGATGAAAATGTACTAGGCGTAATGGACGTTCCCGCAAATAACCACATTAAGATAATGAACTAAGGAACATTTGTCAGTCGCCGCCGTCTTTTCTGCTGTCTGCTTCGCAAAGTTTATTGCTGGTGCATCAAATTGTCTTATAAGCCACGCAAACAGCAGATACAGGCTCCTGCGTTGCAGTTTAATCGGAGATCGGGCTGACGTAATTCTCTTTGCCAGACAGCCTTTGTTCTTAACCACTTAGACCCCAGGCATACGCGCTGTGGGGAAAGCTTTCCTTGGGTGAAACTAGAAGAAGGTTGGCTATTTTCGGCAAAAGCTTTCCACGCTGAGACAGAAAACACACTAGTATTGAGCCTGGAATGAGGATTCTGCCCCAACCAAATGGTGTAACATTGGTCAAATCGCCTTCATGTTCACTGGCTCACCTCCCCAGGCTGGCTTCAAAACAAAACCTTTCCACGCTGTTTTCTCAAAATAATCCTTTCTTTTGTGAAAAGCACCCTCCTTTTAGATCTTTATAGTGATTCTTTTTACTGCATTGCGGGCAGAACTCCACCAATTGATACGAGAGCACACAAATCAAATGAATGGATCTGTGCGGTACCTCATAAGACCAACAAGGCCACGCCAAGCATGTTAAAATTTTTGGGAACCACTACACTAAATACTAAACACTAATAAGCAGCAAATTCGTAATCTAGTGTCCAGCCACAGGATTATTAGACTATGTATGGAAATTGTCAAACAAAACTATTACTATTATGAATTCCCCATATCGTGCGTGCCATACATCAGCAAAGTTTAAGTCAGTCTTACAAGACTGACTTAAACAAGAAACTGTTTGTCAGATACTAACGGTTTCCTCTCTGCTTGCTTCTTCTTTGTGTGTGTGCGTCCCAGGGGTGACGTGGACGTGTCGGCGGTGTGTCAGTACCAGATCGGCGAGGTGAAGAAGGTGTTTGATGGGCCTTTCAAGGAGTACAGAGAGGCCTCGCAGAAATGGGCCAGATACAGCGGCAACATCCCCAGCCCACGACCCGGAGCGGTAAGAGAGGGAGGGAGAATGTGAAAGAAAAAAGGAGATACAGTAGGTGTAGTACAGGTGGCGTGAATCAGAGAGAGAGAGAGAATAGAGAAGCAGAAATGATGAGGAAACGAGGGAGGGAGCCAGGGGCGGATCTAACATTTCCCAATTGGGGGGGGGATGCTACGGGGCGATGTCGTTTCGCGCCATGGGCGATGAAGTCGCACCCATACCATTTTCTAAGTTACAGAACTTTTTTTCGGCAAATAACATCAGCTGGTGTTGAAATTGCAACAGACACGCGGCATGCATAAAGCTACAGGTCTGACTCAGAGTTTTCTGTTTGATGAAATGATGAATGATGAAATGCTGTTGGTTTAGTGGTACAACAATTGTAGTTAGTTAGTAGCAGTAGTGTTTCAAATCATTTTAAATATAAGCACTTTAATGTGAAATATGTTGGGTTGTTTCGCGTGCCATCGTGTTTGGTGGGGCAGTCTGGACATTTAGGGGGGCATTGCCCCCCATGCCCATGCCTAGATCCGCCCCTGGAGGGAGCCATGCGAGAAACCCACGAATGAGGGATGAAGTAGAAGAAAGGCATAGTAATCACATATTCCCCTGCTTAGTCATCATTTTTTATGTGCGGAATGATTTATTTAAGCCAATGTTGAAAAGGAAAAAAAGAACATACAATCGCTGATAAAAACACATTACGTCAGATACGATCCAATCAGATACAGGCGCTTTCCTTCAAAGACAAAAAAAGACTGCCTCAAAACGTTAACGGCGAACAAGAACAACGGCGGTAATGGACAGAACAAGTTGCAGAAGACGGAGGAGCACAGACCCAACGCGCAGAGAGAAGGAACTTGACGGATGGGGGAATCGGGGGATGAATATAGAATTAGGCGAGAGAGGGAGAGGGGATAAACGTGGAGAAAAGTGAAATAGCCGGCGAGGCGGCCATGATGAAAGCTGTATGAGAGAAAGAATGGGAGGAGTGAATAAATGGGATAACACTTAATGATAGAAGAGCCTGAGGTTGATAGATGGCTACGTGAAAGAGGACAGAGCGATAGATGGGTTGATAATAAGTGAGAGAGTGTCAGGGTGAGGTAGGGGAAGGGAGGATAGCGAGTAGAAGAGACTGTATTGAAAATGATGGAAATCCTGGTCTTTAGACTGCCTCCCCTTGGCCAGTCGGGGCACCTGATGGAAAGCACAGGAACGGGTTGAAAAGAAGGGAGCTTGGACCTCCTCACGCATTGAAGGAAGCATGAGGCCAGGCTGCTGCCTCGCCAGGTTGGCGGGAGGATGTGTAGAGCCTAGGAGGACCGCATTAGGAATTAGCACTGGGTGATAAAAATGGGTCACGGTGGTGATAAAAATGTGGTGATAAAAAAAAGACGTGAATAAGAGTAAAAAGGAACCTGGAGGTAACGGAGAAGTGGGTGAAATCACGGAGGGTACCGAGGCAACGCGTAATAAAGGGACATTATCTAGGCGGGGCGATAAAACGATTGCTTGGTTAGAATGGTGGGGAGGTTTGAGGGCCGGGGGGAAGGGGGCTCAACAAGAGGGGAAGAAGTTAGACTTCTATAGATGGACTCAATAATGCAGAGAGGAGGAGAAGTAGAAGAAGAAAAAGAAAAGGGGATGTAGAGCGAGGAGGAGGACAAAACGACAGCGCAGTGGCAGCACCACAGCAAACAGAGCAAGCAAAGAGAGTACAGTGAAAAGGCAGTGAGTGGAGCGATGTGGGCTAACGGGTCACGGCCATAAGTGATTTTAGGCTCTCCCAACGGGGGGAGCTTTGTTTGTTTGTTTGTTTGTTTGTGTGTTTGTTTTGAACATACAGTACTATAGCCAATCAGTATAGGCCTATGTGTTTCATGTCAATGTCATGTCATTACAAAGCACAAATGAAATGGAAAAAATATACATTTGTATGAATTAGGATGAAATTACAGTTGAATGAAGTTACAACAGACAAAAAAATATAAATAACCTTTTTTTCAGCTTTTTTGCCACCAGGGGGGATACATGTTCCCTAGACACCCTCCTAAAATCACTAATAGTCACAACAACAAGTAACAAGTTCTTTCTCGCTCTCTTTCTCCCTTTATTCATCCCTCCTCTTTTCTTCACTCCTTTCCCTCATCTCCTTCACTTCCTTTTAAACATTGCGTTCTTCCTCTCCTCTCCCCTGCTCTCATTCTCCCCCTCTCTCACACACTCTCCTTCGCTCTTTTCTTTTCTTCCCCTCGTTTCTCCTGGCCTGCTTAAACTCCACTCTTCCTTTCCTCCTGTTCTCCATTCCTCTTCCTCTCCCTCCTCCTCCTCCACTCCTCCAGTGCATCACCAACTGGCACAGGGAGAACGGCTACAACAGCTCTCTGCAGCTCCCCGACGCCACGCTCAACTTCGCCAAGAAGCACCCGCTGATGGAGGAGAAGGTGGTGGGGCGCCCCCTGCTGCTCACCAAGGGAGTCAACTTCACCCGCATGGCAGTGGACCGGGTCAGCGCGCTGGACCAGCGCTCCTACAACATGCTCTTCATCGGCACCGGTGAGAGGCTTTACATTGTTTTACATACACTATGAGTTACCTGGAGGCAGCGTTGCCAAAATCCAAAATGCACTAGTGGGACTTCCAGAATGCACTAGAATGCAATAGAGCAGTGGTTTTCCGCCATTTTCATACCAGGGCCCACTATTTATTCCTCATTTTAGCCACGGACCATCATTTGATGTTGAGTTTAGTCTCTCGGATTAATTTAGGAGAAGTAACTGGCAAAATGTTGGTCAAAATAGCATTTCTAAATGTGTAGATTCTTTGAAATTGGGTAATTCAGAATTAATTTAATATAATTTAACTCTTGAGACCAAATGGACCAAGGATGGATCAAGACATTTAAAGACATACATATATTCACTTCTGTAGAGTCAGAAGCAGCAGATCATATAGCGAGGGGTGGGTCGGGGGAAAAAAGGGGGTGTGTGGGGCAACCATAATTTTACCGGTTTCGAATTGCATCTGTCCGTGCAGTAGGTCCCCTTTTTGAGGGTAGTTTTGAAGGAGATTTGCCTTAACGACCGTTGGTAGGGCGTTTTTTTTTTTTTTGCGTTTTGGGGCAAAGGAGTGAAAAGAATGAAGGCCTGTGTTTGTGCCAAATCTGGGTTGCACATGGTTAGTTGCACTCCCTCTGGTGTTGTGGGAGTGGACTCCATTGACAGTAAGGAAGTATCTCGACAGCTACATGGGTATGTTGGCAGTCTGTCTAACCTTGTGGACCAGACCTTCGCAAGACGTGGTACTCTGTCATCAAAAGGTCAGTCGCCTCCCCCGCAAAAATAATACAGAACAGTCGAATGCTCCAGCATTATATTTGGAGAGCCTCTTCTTGAGCTGAGAAACGGAGCACTGTAGGTCACATTTGTGAAAAAGAGAACCGACATGCACATCCCGAAAGTTTAAGGCGCTGCTAGACACAACAAAACAACGACTGAATAAAACAAAGAAAGGTCCGCACACGATACAAGTATCATGTGCAGACTTTTCTTTGTTTTATTCACATTTGTTCACAATTTGCAATTTAGGCATTTAGCAGACGACTTGCATAAAGAAATCAACAAGACAATAAGAATGGCAATAATACAGATTCTACCACAGGTCGTTTTGAGGAACTAACCTGATTGGTTGAAACAGGTCACATGCAGTTACTTTAATCACCACACAGTCACAGCTAATCAATACAGAGATTTCAGCTGGTGTTTTCTCTCATAGCGCAGCACAGACTCGACGGCTAGGCTAGCAGGTTTCTTGGGACAATTTTGTGGTCGTAGTGAGTACAGTACAACTGTCATTGATTCTCCTTTAAGGGTAACTGTGGTAGAATAGCAATATTATTACACTCAAGGGTGTGGATTAACATGATTCTTGGCACTTCAGTGACGTTTGCGGAACTCGACTACGTCTCCTTCCTGACCGCATCACTGTCGCGCCAGTAATAACATTAATCCACACCCTCTTGTGTTGCTTAAGGGCTGCTTAATTAATTAATGTGAATCATACATGAGAGCATAGTGCAGTAAAGAATCTATATATAGGCTAATTAAACGGCGTATACAAAGGCTATCAAGTGCTATGTTTGCATGAAATGCTATACGTCTACATGCACTATCTATGTCTTAATAAGATACATAAATTGAGATCAAAGAGGAGGTCTAGGCTAGGGGCAAGTACTACTGCAAGAGCTACAGGCTGACACGGCGTCTGAAGAGGTACACTTTCAGACTGCGGCGGAAGATTGGGGATTGAAGCTGCAGTTCTGATTGCAGTAGGAAGTGCAATCCATATTTTGTGGAGCCAGATGGGAGAAGAGTTTGGGGCGCATGGAGCGTTGTTTGCTGAAAAAACAAAAACAAATTTGGGCTGAACCATGGTGCCAGACCCGCCAAAAATGGAAGACGAGTTAGCCAAGCAGCTCCGGTAAAGGACCTGGCTTAATGCGCTGGTTTTTAGGGGATACAGCCCCTGGGGCGGCTGGCACCAAGCTCTGGTTCTTCTACGACTCCTGAAGTAGCAGCTGAAACGATGTCTGCTGGCGAAGCGAAAATGTTTGTGTCGGTGGAAAATGGAAGAAAGGCAAGACGTTTGTTTACTCACATTAGCCCTCAGACATCCGTGCCATCTGGACGGGCATCGGGTTTTGTATTCGGTTTAAGGCTTTCGCCGCCGTGCCAGGGATTGCGATCCCTCCGCGCGTCCAAGGAGTCGACGACGCGTATGTATATGCATCTCCATTAATCTCTTCTGTCTGTAGCCCGCGGAGGCCCCCCCATATGCACGTCGTTCTCTACTCTCTTTGGCACAAATTGCGGGGATGAAACGGCCCGCGTTACCCTCCCTCATCTCCTCCCCTGGAAACCTTAATCCTAGCTATCAGAGTAAATAAGCGGCAGGCTGACAGTGGATTTGCGGAGCGTCTGTATTCAGAACGCGGGCCCCGCCTCTCGCTGAATGGGGCGAAAGGCAGAATGCGTTGCTTACCATTCAGCTCAGGGCACATGGCGGAGGCTTCTGCGATGGCGGGGGGAGGGAGGGGGGACTGTCATTGTGACAGCAGCAAGACTCAGGGCTCCTCCACCTGCCAGCACAAGCAGGCACACACACATACAGGACGGCACATGCAGGCGTGCACAATTGCACACATCCACAATAAAGCACGTACGCGCAGTCGCTGGGTAAGTCAGACAGGCGGGCGGGCAGACAGGCACAGTCATCCCTGCGTGTTGAGCTTCATAGCACAATCTCAACAGGGCCCTCGGCATACAAACACTCAGCCTGCCAATTGGGCTTGCAGGGCTTGATTAGCTATTAACTGCAGCGAGGCGACAGCTTAGAGAAGAGAGAGAGGAAGAGAGAAACAGAGAGGAATGTACTATATATACTGTACATACTGTGTATATATATATATATATATATATATATATATATATATATATATATATATATATATATATATATATATATATATATATATATATATATATATATATATATATATATGAGCCAGAGAGGACTAGAAGAGTACTTGTTGAGGGTGCTTTTAGCTGACACTGGTTGCGAATGGTGAGAGGAGAGCAAGATGATATGCCTCTGTCTCTGTGTGTGCGTGTGTGTGTGTGCGTGTGTGTGCGTGCGCGTGCGCGTGCGTGCGTGCACTTGCCAGGGCTGGACTGGGACAAAAAATTGCTTTGGTCAGTTTTGTGAAAATTTGGCATGACCAGCCCAAATGTACTGCAGGTAGCAGAAACTTTACGCCGCAAAAGGATCCAAGATAGAAGAGAGTTTATTTGTCACTCACTGATACAGGTACTGCATTGTGCCTGTATTTGTAGCTTTTTTGTCTTGTTTTTTTCTTCTTCTTCTTTTAGCACCCCCTACGGTCGCGGAAAAGCTCCTGGTATGCTCTATAACCAGTCCAACCCTCTGGCCGATGCATTTGTATTCCCTACCCATGTTGGTGTGTCAGCTACAGGTTGACTGTCCCACTGCTCTGAGGGCAAGGGGCAGAGCTCGCACACACACATGTTCTCACACACACACATGTTCTCACACACACAGACACACACACACACACACACACACACATGTTCTCACACACACACATGTTCTCTCACACACACACACACACACACACACACACACACACACATGTTCTCACACACACAGACACACACACACACACACACACACACATGTTCTCACACACACACATGTTCTCTCACACACACACACACACACACACACACACACACACACACATGTTCTCACACACACACATGTTCTCACACACACACACACACACACACACACACACACACACACACACACACACACACACACACACACACACACACACACACACACACACACACACACGCGCGCGCGCAGGCATACGAAGGTTACCCCCACTGTGCCTCAATCCCCTTTGATCGCAGGTCCTCCAACCCGGATCACGATACCATTAACCCGGCCTAAAAAAAGAACACAAAATCTCATTCTCCTCTCTCTCTCTCCCTCCCTCTCCCTCCCTCTCCCTCTCTCTCTCTCTCCCTCTCCCTCTCTCTCTCTCTCCTCTCTCTCTCCCTCTCCCCCTCTCTCTCTCTCTCTCTCTCTCTCTCTCTCTCTCTCTCCTCTCAGCTGAGGGCTGGCTCCAGCGGGTGGTCATCCTGAATGGGGAGGCCCACGTCATCGAGGAGATCCAGCTGTTTGAGACGGCCCAGCCGGTGGACAGTCTCACCATCTCCCACAGCAAGGTACGGAAAAAACTGAAATGAAACTGAGCATCACTTTGCAGTGATGTAAATAGCTTTTCAATCCAATGAATCCCGGGATGCAGGGATGATTCCCAGCAGGGACGTTGGATGAGTCCCACTTCAGAGAACGTTAGGAGTCGCTTTTTGGCTTGTTTTGAAAATGCTTGAGAGCGAACCTCCAAGTGGTCTCTAGCAGAGTGAAATATTGCACTTTTTCTCACCCTGCAATAAAAGTAAACTGTTGTCCATTCATAATTTCTCTGATTTTGTACTTACAATGTCAATGATTCGCTGATCAGTATCGGTAACATTGCTATCAGTAGATACTGCTTGATATAATAGGTGATCGGCCCCCAAAAAATACGATCGGTCCATCTCTAGATTTTTTTTTGTTTAGTTTTAGTTTCAGTGCTGAGCATACAGGTCTTCTTGAGCATCACACATTCAATGAACAGAGCAGTATTACAGTAAACAGAACGTAATAGAGAATCTGAAACCCCATACAACAACACAGACCCCGGGACACTGCACGGCATTTGTCAACTAATTTTCAGTTTGGAGGGGAATAGACCCCACAAAGACCTTTCCGGTCCTTGATTCCACCGCCTCTCCTCTGTTTTGCTGCCTCCCTTTTGATTCCGCCGGTCCCTAAACAACAGCCCCCCTCCCTCCCTCCTCCCCCCGCAGTCCTTATCTCATTAATGGCGACTTATACGGGGCCAGGCGTTTGTTTCATAACCAGCTTTTCTGAGGAGAACACTGGAACCGAGATTGGATTGGTAGAGACAAGCACGGGAGCAGAAATGTTATTTGTAATTGAGAGTGATTATCCAATTATCTCCGCTAACCCTGTCTCTGAGTCATTCTCTCTGTCGCTCTCTCTCTCTCTCTCTCTCTCTCTCTCTCTCTCTCTCTCTCTCTCTGTGTCTGGTCTCACTATTTGTATTTGTTTCATGTTTATATTTTCTTTTGGACAGCTGCAGTTGCTGGATTTTTTTGTGCTCTTTCCCAATTCGCCTTCATTTTCTCTCTCTCTCTCTCTCTCCTGTTTTTACTCTTGCTTTTCTGAGTTGCCGTGTTGCCGTTTCTGTCTTTAGCCTTTCTCTACTTGCGTTTCACACACTGTCTGTCTCTCACTACGTCCTGACCAGAGACTTAGAATAGACAGAGTTACGCGATTGATGGGGCACAGAACGGCCCGGTCACATGGTCACAGAGAGCATGGCTACTAATGACTACTGATTTCAATGATAAGAGCTGTATGTATGCAAAACGACAACTGATTGAATGTATTTTACTCAAACAACTAAAGTATCTTTGATGTGTATGCTGTGCTACTATTAAAAAAAATAAAGGGATTTAAAGCCTGTATCGCCAGGATATCACTTCTGAACAGTTCAATGAGGTGTTATTGGAGAAACTACTATTCTGCTCATCCAAGGCGTCAATATAATTATATCGTTGGCACATCATAAAAGAAAGTATCTGAAAATAACCTGTGACACGTCTTCTTTCATTTGTATGCATCAATTATTTTCTACAAAGTTACAGTAATTAATACAGAATGTTTGTTCGTGCCTTGTCCGCCGAACTCCATTAGAATGTAATCATTTGCTACTTTGCCCCCCATAAAATTTTCGTTTAAATTCACCCAAAACCCCCATGGTAAATAGATATCGTAACTATGTATTTTGGCATTATTATATTTGTCTTAAAAGCAAAAATGTTCTATTTTATATGTTTTATTTACTTCTGTGACCCACAAGATTTATATCTTGGACGGGATTGCATTAGGCAAGTAAGCATCAATAACATCAGTTGCTGTTGAAGCAGGCACGAAGCATGCATAAAGCGGTCTGACAATTTGACATGAATGATGAAATGGTGTTGATTTAGTGGTGCGAGAATTGGAGTGAGTTAGTAGCGTAGTGTTTCAAATCGTTTTAAATATACTCTAATTTGAATCATCTTTGAAATGTGGGGGTTCTTTGCATGCCATCATGTTTGGTGGGGCAGTCAGGGAATTTAGGGGGGCATTGCCCATGCCTAGATGCACTGTCACTCAAACACAACTACACTGTTTCCTCTCTCCCTACGCCACTATCCCTCTCTCCTCCTTTGCTCATGTTCTCTCTCTATCTCTCGCGCTCCTTGCTAACCCCTCTTGTCCATTTTTCTTCTTTCATCTTTCTCTCCCTCTATAGAAGTACTTGTACATCGGCTCTCGATCCGAGGTTCTCCAGCTGCCCTTGGCCAACTGCAGCCGCTATCAGTCTCAGCCAGACTGTCTGCTGTCCAGGGACCCTTACTGTGCCTGGGACAGCGAGGGCAGGGCCTGCGTTCGCATCGACCTACACCGAGGGTGAGACCTGGCTGGCTGGCATAGTGTGAATGGAAGTGCCCTGCTGGCACAGATCTAAAGTCAGATCTTGTGCACAAAAAAAAATGTGCATGGGTTCGTTTTGTGTTGGGAGACCACCTACGAATTGGTCTCTGTGTCAGTGTCGTTTTTGGCAAGCTTTTTTTTTTTTAGATTCAGTCAGTCATAGTTTTTTGGACAAAATGCTTAGTCATTTTAGTCATTTTTAGTAATCTGGACAAAAATGCTTAATCAATCTCAGTCACATGTTGTTATTTCTGTCTTTGCGTTTACGAGATTTTGGTCAGTTTTAGTCGGCAGGAACTCAAAACCTTTAGTGCCTTTTAGTCACCTTTTAGTAATTTCAATTCATGATTGTTTTAGTCTAGTTCTAGTCCACATCCTTGTCAGCCTTAGGCCTGATTTACACTGGTAGCCAAATCCAGCCTGAATCAGATCTGAGCCACATGCAGCTTGGAATCTGATTGGTTTAAATGACTCATGTGACCTGTTAGACCAATCAGATTTCTATCTTGAAGTGATTCAGATCTGATTCAGGCGAGATTTTGCTGCCAGTGTAAATCAGGCCTTAGTCTTAGTCCTGATAAAAAAAGCTGCTGACCAAGTCATTTTAGTTTTAGTCAGGCTTAAGGAAAACACTGCTCTGCATCAGTCATGTACTCTCTACCTTGCCCACGTCTCTCTCATCTGGCTTGTGTCTCTGTGACTGTCTGACATTTGTCTCTTTTGTCTCCTCCCTCTGGTCCTCCTCTCAGGTCAACCTCGTCGCTGTCTCAGGACCTGATATTGGAGAGGTTCAGCCGAGGGAAGGCCAAGTTCGACAAGCCGCCGGTGCCCATTCCCAGCCCTGGTGAGTGGCAGTACGAGGGCAGGCCAGGAGGCTGGGCCTGAGTGACAGGAAACATTTACATTCTGAGCTGCTGCTTAGCTTTTTGGCATAGCTTTCTGAAAGTCATGCCAAACAAAAGAACCCGAAATTGAATCAAAAGCGGTTTAGGAGGACGAGAGCAAAGAGGCGAGTGGGGAGGGGAGGAGGAACACAGGGTGAGAGAAGGAGTGGAAGGGACAGAAAGGGGGAGGTGCAGGAGGACCACGAGATAGATTACAGACAGCATTTGTTATTTTATCACTGTCAGAACTGTGAAGTTGAACATGGAGTTCAATAAACACAGATCAGTAATGGACTTGGAGGCTCTACTGACCCCTGGTGGTGACAGAGGGTCACTGCAACTGGAAGGGAGAGGTGGAACGAACCAGTGCTGCTTTTATCGACTAAGACTAAAGACCAAGTCAGTCCACTAAGGTTTTTGATACTTAGTCAACTAAGACTAGACTAACAAGAAAATAATAACAATTGGAAGACTAAATGGAACTCAAAGACTAAATGTGTGTTTTCAATGGACTAAATCATGAACTAATACTAATGAACATAGGTTTCATCTTTTCTTTTACCCATTTTTTTAAAAGAAATTCAACAACATGAGTATTCTTTCTACAGCAGAAGACAACTTGTTCATACTCGAATGTCATTTCTGCAACATGCGTTGCATAACTTTCAGGAGAGCAGGTCATAACATCCAAGTTTTTTACTTATTGCTATTTAGGTCATTTGATACAAATAAAACAAGACATGTTTCAGATTAAAAAACATAAATCTGTTTTGCATAAACCTACAATGTTTCATATTTCATCGTCTAAAACCAAATTAGGAAAAAATAATTTCAGAAGACTAAGGGACTGTACGTTATTTACCGGGGGGGGGGGGCTGGTGCGCTGGAAGTCCGGTCAAAAAATAATAATCATGCCCCCCCCCCCCCACCTCAATTTTTTCCCCATGGCCCTCCCCCCACTTCAATGTTGTTTTCCCATGGCCCTCCCCCTACAGGTACAAAATTGCCCCGCCATTTACTTTGAGATTTTTTCTTCAGTTCAATGAGCATGCCAGCTGTCGTGAGCATCCCAGTACACACTGACATTTAACCAACAAATAAAACGCTGACAGGTCCCTTTTGGTCAATCTTGCGGAATCATGCCTCTCACAGCCCATCAATCAGAAAGTATACATGGTTCAGACCCTACACATGCTACCTAGCCGCTACCACCCATTCCTCAACAACGGGGCAGATGAAGCTCGGCACTTTTCAACATCCAACGCGGTACAACAAAATCACTTCTAGTAGCACAACTTAAACAAGTTGCTTCGGTGGAAAAACATTCGTAGCCTATATTGAACACAGATGGCACACGGCGGTGCCAATAAATAAAATCATGACTTACCAGAGGCTGTGACCACCAGTTGACTACAACACCTCTCCAAAATTCCTCTGGAAATGCCCATCCAATTCGTTGTCAAAACTTCCCAAACTGTTTAGCCCATATAGTTCACCTCAGCTAGTTTGATATTTGTTCACGGGCATTTTCTATCATCTCGATGATGCTCAATGTTCCTCCGTAGCACTAGCAATACAGTGAAAGAAAGACAGCGCGGGCAATCTACAGTAGCTGCAGACTTCAACGTCATGGCAAAGGTCTCTGGTAGAGCATAGCTGTGTTTTTCAACCCTGGGGTCGGGACCCCAGGACTTCAACTTGGGGTCCCCTGAAATGTCTAGCTGTGAATAAAAAGACTACTGTAAGCCACTGCCGTAGCCAGGAAATTATCAGTGGTGGGGCATTCATGTTTTCAGGGGGGCAATATTTTTCAAAGTTCCTCACCAAAGTTGCATATTAAGCACACATTCACATGCTCAAAAACACACTAATTGGAGAAAATGGCTACATGTATGTGCTCCAATTATACAGCAAATAAAGACTATATTATACTCAACAGAACAAATAAACATACAGTCATGAAACACGATTGCACTACGACAAAGCACTACCATAAAATAAATAAAATGAAAAATATAGTTTGTCAGTGTCTCTGAAAAACTAGTCTTGCAAACATGACACTAGAGTAGACCATCAGAATCGCCACTTAACTATCAGCATTGATTTCCCAATAGTTGTCATGTTTTACACGTGTCTAAAAGGGCTTTTATTTATTTGCGCTGGCCTCTTTGAAAACTATAGCCCCGTTGTGCGATCTCTCAGCTTTGATGGCAATGCTGTCTGCAGTGGTCGCGCAACAGAAAATACTATCCAGCACGTTCGGTTTCTGACCCCCCAATGTCGCAACTCTGCTAGATAGCATGATTCTACCCAGAGCAGCCTGGGTAGAGTAGCTATGTAAGCCTGGAGTACAGACAGAGCACGCTAACACCGTTCACTTTATGGAGCAAGGGGGACAACAAACAGCTCATTTGAGGCTACTCACCACAGCTCGACGTGCTGCCTTATAAGCCATGCATCCGCCCGTATCGGGTTATAGAAAACGGCTCTGCTGTCATTATTTATCAAACCGAACGCAGTCCTTGGTAAAAAGGCAAAGTTTTCTTTTCCCTACGTGTGTTTTGTAAACAAGCGGTGGACGCCATGACAGGATCTCGCTCAACTGCATGGAGGGAGGAGGGCCCATGCTGCAGATCCGTTTCCTGTCCTAGTCTGTGTAAGTGGCATAACTAGTAGGCGGGCTTTAAACAGGATCTCAGCAATGAGCAGTAAATAGACACCATTATCCCTTTGGCCGCGTCGGCGTCGCAAGGGAAACTTTCATATTAAGGTGACGGGTACTGGGCAATCTGGACTGGGGGGGCACAAAATCTAATCAGGGGGGCATCGCCCCCTACTGCCCCCCCGTAGCTACGGGTATGCTGTAAGCCCAGAAAATATTCACACCATTGAAGTGGAACGTTTCTCATGTATCACCGTTTCACACCTACCCAATATTCTAACGCACACGGAAGCGGCAGTCCACCCGGAGTCACGACATTGAGGAGTCAGAAACTGAGCGCTTGAGCGCTGTTCAAATGGCCTGAATAGGGACAAACTGCAGTTGAAGTCAATGTAGAAGAATCGCCATTGGTCTACTAGCTCTATGAGTAAACGTAACTCAGTCTATACTCTAAAGCTCCGTCTCCTTTTTTCCCCATGGCCCTCCCCTAAACTCCGATTGTTTTTGCCATGGCCCTCCCCCCCACCTCATTTTTTTTCATCATGGCCCTCCCCCCCCTACGCACCAGCCCCCCCCCCCCCCGGTAAATTACGAACAGTCCCTAAATGGGACGAAAGGGCTAAGTGTGTGTTATACAAAAGAGTAAGACTAAATCCAAATATTCTCAAAAATATAAAAACTGAATGAAGTCCTCCAGAGAGGAGGAGGAGGAGGATTCTGAATGAGAATCAATACATTTGACACTAACACCCCTAACTCTCTCCCTCCCTCCTCTATTCCTCCTCTCGTTCCCTCTTATCCTCCTTCTGTCTTTCCATTCCCCTCCACCACCTTCGTCTTTTATTTATCCATTGTTTCCACCATCAGTCTTTCCTCATGTCCTTGTCTTCCTCCCCCTTCCTAATGCCTTTACCCTTCCTCCACCATTTACACTTCTCTTCTCTCTGTGTTTCATCTCTCCTCTACTCCGCACCCACTAACCACCAGTGTTGGCCAATATTACATTACATATGAGAGTAATATATTACTTATTACCCTTTTAGAAGAGTAACAATAGGACATTACTTATTACTTGGACTCAAGAGTAATATGTAACATATTACATATAAATTTTATGTTACTTTTGCACCACCCCACCTGCAAAAAAGGCAAGTACATCCATGCCTGCTCTTACCCTCTCTCTCTCTCTCTCTCCCCCTCCCTAGAACACTCCCAGCTGCGTAACGTGACGGTGGTGGTGGGCTCTGACATGGTCCTCCCCTGCCAGCTGGTGTCCAACCTGGCGCGTCCCTGCTGGGTGCTCAACGACCGCGAGCTGCAGCTGAGCGGCGGAGACGACGACGGCAACCCCGAGGCTGCCGGCGGCGGCGGGCCGCGCTTCGACCGCACCCTGAAGGCGCTGGTGGTCCCGGCCGCCGGCCAGGCACAGGCGGGACGCTACGTCTGCTACTCGGAGGAGCAGGGGGTGAAGTTCCAGACGGAGCGCTACCAGGTGGCGGTGGTGGCCAGCGCGCCCGTCTTCATGGAGGCGCGGGCGCCGGACGGCAGCATGGGCCTGTTCTGGGTGCTGGTCATCACCCTGGGCGCGGCGTGCCTCCTCCTCCTGGTGGCGGCGCTCTACCTGCGGCGGAGGCTGAAGCTGGCGCTGGGGAAAGGCGCCGACATGAAGCCGCTGGAGAGCACCCTGGTCTACCCCATCACACTGCCCAAGGTGACGAGTCTGAACATGGAACTGGCATGTTGCAATATAGGCCATGAGCAAGGGCAATAGTATATCATATCTTTCAATGGAGAGGCTGTTGAATGATTGAAATTTTGAATCAGATTAATCACAGCTTCAAAGTGAATTTAATCACGATTAAATACCTTTCGAGTAGAGATTGCCGGGCCCTCACGTGTATGATGTAATATAATAGGAGATCGAGTGACTTGAGAGACATCGGGTTAATATAGGAGAGAGAGGCACTGAGGGCAAGAGACACCGGGTTAATATAGAAGAGAGAGGTGCTGAGGGCGAGAGACTCCGGGTTAGTATAGGAGAGAGAGGCGCTGAGGCAAGAGACACCGGGTTAATATAGGAGAGAGACGCTGAGGCAAGAGACACCGGGTTAATATAGGAGAGAGGCGCTGAGGCAAGAGACACCGGGTTAATATAGGAGAGAGGCGCTGAGGCAAGAGACACTGGGTTAATATAGGAGAGGTGCTGAAAGTGAGAGGCGCTGAGGGCCTTTTTCAATGGGAAATGGCCTTACTTCTAATATGATGACTTGCACAGCGACAATAAAGACCCTCTCTTACTGTATCTCCACCTCCAGGAGCCGCCCACCTTCGTGCCCAGCAAGATGCGCGAGGTGAGCGAGGAGGACCGCTTCTGGGAGACGGGCGCCAACTACTACTACTCGGACGGCTCGCTGAAGATCGTTCCCGGCCACGCCCTGGTGGGGGGTCCCGCCGGCGGCGTCGTGGACGGCGTCGGCGGCGGTGGGCGCTCGTCCGCGTCCCCCAACGCCATCCCCGGCCAGCCCATCCACTCCCCCAGCCGGCTCAGCCTCACCAACATCCGGGGCTGCTCCGGCGGCAGCAACGGCTACATCCGCCTCAACCTGAGCAGCGCGGGGGAGGAGCGGGCTAGCGGCGCCGGTGCTGGGGGCTGCGGGCTGGGCTCCGCCGGGCTGGGCGGGAACGACTACTCGAGTCCCTTCAAGGAGGAGCTGCGGCGCACGCTGCAGCAGCGGAGCGTCCTCCCCGACGCCAACCCCGAGGAGTCGTCCGTCTGAAAAGAAAGAAGGAATGAAGTTCCATCTGCGCCTCCTCCTTCTCCTCTTCTTCATCACCGTGTCCTGCTCCCTCCTCTGTCCATCCCCCCAACGAGTTGGAAAACGACGAAAAAGCAACTAACCTACCTCCTACCTTTTTTCAGAGGACGCCGCACTCTCTCTCTCTCTCTCTCTCTCTCTCATCTCGCTCACGTTCGGCGGCTGCCTCTCTCGCTCTTTTCTCTTCGGATTCCGCCAATGCACACTCCTCCTCCTCCTCTCGGCCAATATGCCTGTTTGGCGGCACTCTTTATGACTCTCTACGAGACGCGAATAGCACACACACACACACACACACAGCATGTGACACACCCACCACTGACACTGACGTACATTTTCGCAACCATGCCAGCGACTGTTAAGCCGGATTAAAGGAGAGTTCCACCCTCAGGAGGCGTTCTTACCTTCATTTGCAGTTGATTTATGTCCCAAAAAAGTGGTTTGTGGTTGTTATTTTGTGGAAAAAACTCCTTATCGGCTGTTTCTCCTACCCCGCCAGAAGCTGTTGTTGTTCTAATTCACCTATTTCTATCGCTCCGAAATGCATTTTTGCTATATAATCTCCACCATTTCAGTTGTGTGTTGACACATCTTTCACTTTTGGGTACCAGCGATCCATCTCAAAAGGGGAAAGTGAAAGTGCGAGTGTCAACACACGACTGACATGGTGGAGAGACGATATATATATATATAGCCAAAAATGCAATGACATAGGTGAATTTCAACAACATCCCATAGCCCCATTCTAAGTTTAGGTAGGTTGTTATTTTTCACAAAATAACAACTGGAGCACTTTTTTGGAAATAAATCAACTTCAAATAAAGGTAAGAAAGCCTTCCAAGGTGGACGTGTCGTGGCCCAAACGCTACTTTTTCGGAATGCCAGACACCCCACGTGGAACTGGAAGTGTAAAGTGTAAACTTAATGGTATTCCTGGCACCAACACCACAGTCTTAGTTGTAAAAAACGTCCTTCTGCTTTCCACTGTGCAATCTCTCCCCCGTGTTGTAAAAATGTGTATTTATATGAAGAGGCATATTTGAAGAAAAAAAAATGCAGAGGAGATCACCTCAAGCATGGAGGGAGGATAAATGGAACGAAATGTCAGTTTTCTTTTCTGCTTTTTACTGAAGGGCACATCTCTTATGTTGAGTGGACCAATTAAACAAGGTTTTTTCAAGAAGCGACGAGGAGCAGGGTGAGGGCGACAGACTGGATCGTATGAAAAGAAGAAGTAGCTTTGCTTCTTTTTTTTCATCCTTGAGACTTTGAGAGCTTTTCTGCACTTAAAAAAAAGGCCGGGGGAAAAATGGCCTCTTGTTTTGTTTTTTGTTTTTTTTATACCTGTGAGCCAAGAGTGTTGAGAGAGGAATTTAAAAAAAAGACTAACGAATCTCGAAGCACGACGACAATCATGTCCTCCTCCTGTCTCTCCGGAGCTTTTTTTTTTGTTGTTGCCCGGGACAGAAAGGAGGACGGGATGAAATGAGAGAAACAAAAAAAAGAGGGAGAGTCTGGGTGAGAGAAGAAAAATAAACGAAGTGAACTTGGATTGAAATAAAGACTAGACGCGAGGAGGTTTTTGAATGAAGGACACACTCTCAAAGACTTCCTCTTCTGCTTGATTTGTATTTTTTCCACGTGGTCTTTACTCCCCCCACCCCCTTTGCCTGACAAAGCCCTCAAACCCCTTTCCACTCTAATTTGTCGTGACGGTTTGAATTAAGACGTTTCACGTTTGTTCCTTTTTTCCCTATTACAAACTGTTCTCGAACGGACGATCGACTGGAGGGCTACGCGGCACTATACCCTGTGAATGAGAATGCGAAGGGTGTCGGGCGCTTACGTTCTCCCACTTAATCACACTCACCTTCACATGCGCCTTCTCTGTACGATAAATAAGTGCATTTCTGGGCTACAGTTATTACAGCCTCCACCACAGCACATAATGGATATTTGTCTCGCTTCGGGGGGCGGGGTTAGACCTTTCGAGACTCGTAGGTATTACTCTCTCTCTAGTAAGTAGTAGTGAAGACTTCCTGGAAATGATGTAAAGGTCATCCCCATTATGTGCTGTGATCTGGCCTAGTCCCACTGACGTTAATGATGACGTCCACCATTGACGTTCCAGACGAGACCAAATAACAGGCCATATGGGGATGGTCAATTCCAGGACCTCTTTGCCAGTTGAAATAATAAAGCGTAATTTGGGCCAGATCTGACCAGTTGTGATTGATTTAAGCTAGTCTGGCCTCAATCCGACTCTCTCCGATCCATCCAGGGACGTCCGTCTTGAGTGGACAGGATTTGTATTGGCTGAAATTAGGGGATATTCCGGTCCAGATTTGACTAGACTTAGATTGCCTCGATCTGGCCAAAAATCAAGACGTCACAAATTCGTCCCGGTCCGCACCGTGCTTACTGGCTATTCCTCTCTGGGACAGAACAGTTCCCATTCCCATTCACGAAAGAGACCTGAAGACTGAGCGCTCGATTCCCAAACCGCGGCCGATGTGAAGAAGGCCGGTTAAAAAAGCATCAGAGAATGTAGGTGTTTCCCTCTGACCCGTTCCCTCGGCCCCGCTGGCGGACGTCTCGATAAGTGCATTATGTTTCGCGTTGTTTCGGGTGAGGAGGAGCTGAAGGAAGAAGCACTTCCTCTTCTCTCTCACTCACATCACATTATTCTGAATGCCAACTCTAGTCCCGAACACTGCTGCTGTGGTGGAGCTGAGCTACGGTGGCATCTCCCTCCCTCCCTCCCCTCAACCCCCCAGACCGTTGTTGTTGACCGACTCCCAGAGACTGACCTGGGGCTATACTGTGGACAGAAGCTGGAAGAATAAATCAAAAATGAACTGACACACACAGACAGACAGTCATACTGCACGACACGTACACAAGCGACCTGTGTCGACAGACAGAAACGGAGCGGATGATATTATACAGGTGGACCGATGGCCCTGTTGACGAGAGTGACAGCTCCGCGAGGCAGGAGACGGCAGCAAGGCCGCTGTGAGGTTGTGGTCCTGGTTTTAATTACATTTCACACGGAAGGATTTGACCCAGCACGAACCTTTTTTAATCATTCCTGTTTTAGCTTCTATGTCTGGCTTTGGTCCAATGGTTTCATTTCTCAGCCTTAAGCCACACAGATAAATCATATATACTCTATACCCCCCCACCCCCGGTTTGAGGATTTAACTTCAGATCACTTCCAAACCAAGCCCAGTTATTCGTTAATCACCTTTTACTTACGCTAAACGATTTTGCCACTGGTGGGAAACAAACACATTGAGAAAATGTGAATCTAAAGTGTACGTGTGTGCGTGCGTGCACATGTTTGTTCATTTGTGTGTGTGGGCCTTTGTGACACAAAATGAGATTATGCGTGTCATCCTTGGCGTAGAAATATAAGTGACCAAACTCCTAATAGACCTTTCAGTAAGCCCCTCCCACCCCAAACTGCTCCGGTCCATTCACGGCTAAGCATAACATGTGATAGACAAACCTCTGCACCAATAGATTTCCTGTATCGTAAAACATTGTTTTAAAAAAGAAAAGTCATGCACACATTTTTTTTTAACACTACATACGAGCAGGCCTTGTTGATGGATTTGGAAGAGATTTTGAAGGTCTGGTTCCAAAAATGAACCAGTATTTAATGTGTAATGTCCATTATATTTACATTGGAATGAATGAGCCCGGCTGGAAAGAAGTGTCCTACCTGTGGTTGGACACTGGGGAGAGGGCGGGGCTTACGGCAAGATCTATTATAAATCGAACAGTGCTAAGCGATGTGCCGCTTTGTTGAAATATGCTTTCTTCAGTAAGTAGTACGGTCAACAGAGTATGAATTGGTTTTATTTATCCCTACCTGGTATTATTACTAGAGAACACTCCCACAGGACAACTTGTTCCCTCTACACCCAGCGACAACCAACCATGTCCCTCTGTGTCTCTCTGTCCTTTGTCCTGACGGAGACCGATGGCAGCCCCGGCGCCATGGTGGGTTACAGGGGGTCAACCACTCCCTAAATCGACGTCTTTGACCCCTCAGATCAAAATTGTGGAGGATTGAAATGTGTACCGTTACTTTACAGTTTAATATAAAAAGTATAAAAGGTAGACCAATATGAAGTCAAAAAAGTGACCCCTACCTCGTAAAGTCACGGTTGACCCCTCAGTCACTTCATCCTAGCGCCGGCACTGTTGATGCCTTTTGTTTCATGGGGGCTTAAATCTGCGCAGACCGCACAACATGCACGCACACATGCACAGTACACACACAAAGAAAGGGGGAGGGAGGGAGGATGGAAAGTAATGCGGTATTTTTTCCCCTCCGCCCACAGACAGCTGTAGGGGATGTAAAATATTGAAGTGATCCCAAGGTTGAAGAGGTACAGACATTGAACCATCATCAGCACCAACCGCTCTCCTTTCATCCCAGTGTTGCATGATCTCTTTCGCAAGTGGACTGCGCTTCAGTGGCGACGACGGGTCGTAAAAGTGCAAACGTTGACATTGTTTTTGGAACTTTTTTACAGAGACTATAGTGGCATTTCTGGAACACTAACTCGCTCTCTCTTTTGAACGTGTCTGATTTTGAAGATTCAAGACTTGTACAGGTTTTTCCATTGCACCATGTTTACTTTTTTGTTGCTGTGCCTCTTCACCTTTCCGGATAAGCCAAAGTAGACTGCAGTTGCTTTTTTGTTGTTATATGTTTTCTTTTTTTTTTTTTTCAAAATGCATTATTTAATTTTATGTGATTTCCAAGGTCAATATTTAAGTCTAAAAAAAAGCCCGTCCATTTTTTTTTTTTTTTTGTTTTGTGAAACTGAGCTGAGCTGGCTTCTGCGACTTTTGTGCATATTTTAACTTGAGCACTCTTGTGAGAATAAAAGAAAGAAGGAAAAAAACTAAACTAAACAAAAAAACAGCTTGTCAAAAAAAAAACATTTCTGCATTTTCTTTCTGTTTATGTCGGTTGCAATCTGTCAGACCTTTTATCCCTGTTTTCCAGGAATGACCAGAGGCCTGCATAAACCAACCAAAACTTGAACAAACGTTATACTAATTTACAGCTGGCCCTAAAACCAAATCATGTATCCCTTGATTCCAGCAGTGGATCAAAATTGAATGTGTATAACTTCACAAAGCAGTATTACATTTGTCCAGAATCCACTACCCAAAATGCGCCAACTCTTTGTTAGTTAGTAGTTGGTTGTAATACATCTTGAGAGTTAAAGGTACAACATTTCTTGTCAAAAATATGTTAATGTTAATGACATTTAGAAGATTTGGGTTTTTCTTTGTGGGTTTAATATGTGGTTTTAGATATTTTAGATTTTAACAGTGAGCCTAGTGTCTCTGATCAACGCTGGGCTCTGGACTACAATTCCCATAGTGCTTTGATGTACTGCATCACCTTGTGGATATGGTGGAGAGCTGTCTTCCTGAGACAACATGTAGTCCAGGAAGTAGTGTCGACATGGGCTCACTTTTAAAATACTTAAAAACACCAGGATAAGTGTGTAAATGTCATTAACATATATATTTTTCAAAAATGGTGAAACGTCCCTTTAACCACGAACTGATATAGTCATTGTATGAACAACTGATATAACCAATGAATAACCAAAATATCTCCTCTACAAGCTTGCAATGTGTTGCATTGTGATCTTGTACGTCTGCTATTTTTGCTGTTATTGACATGCCCAAAATCCCAAAGTATGGACATTTTAACAACAAAACAAAGTAAGAAACTATCTTAAAGGGATACAGCTAGGTCTCAAGCTTGACAATACCTGCATGCATGATGTACTGTACATGTACCGATCCTGCATCCACTCAGTTTATTACACTACATCTGTTCGCTCGGAATAGTTTCTGTGTCTCACAAGGCTTTAACTTCTGCTGTTTCTCCCGTTATAAGTTGTATTATTATTAATCTATTATCATCCTTAGTTTTTTATTTTATTTTGCTCGATTTGTTGGCTTGTCTGTTCTTGATCTTTTATTGTTTGTTTTTAAAGGATGTTAAGTAACTTATTTTGCTTGTACAAACATGTTGATATTTATTATCATTGTACATATGTCCTTATTTTTTATATGTGTATATATACATGAATAAAAATAGAGATCTACTCAGTTTGTGTGAGATTGTTGGTCAGAGCTGTGTGTGTGTGTGTGTGTGTGTGTGTGTGTGTGTGTGTGTGTGTGTGTGTGTGTGTGTGTGTGTGTGTGTGTGTGTGTGTGTGTGTGTGTGTGTGTGTGTGTGTGTGTGTGTGTGTGTGTGTGCGTGCGTGCGCGCGCCCGATTTTCCACTACAAGCTCATATCCGGTCAATGCCTAAATTTTGCGCACACACTCCGTAGATGCCACCGATGAACCTCTGCCTTTCCAGAAGGGGCTTTTATAGTGCTGACACGAGGCGGATTTTGTAAAACGCATTTTTACTCCTCCAGATTCTGCCCCCAAAACCTGCAAATTGTTACACATTATTAGTCAATCATGTCAAGGCATCAATAGTCAAACATCTTTAGTTAAGTCATCAAGACAGTTTGCCAAGGATTGGCTCATCTTGAACAAAAAGCCTCAAATAATGAACCCAGCAATCAATTACATAAACAAACAAAATTGAGTCAGACGCGATAGCATCACCAAAATTAATGCAGTTTTATTTTATTTATTTTTTAACGTTAACTTACTGTTGATTTTACTATTTGAAGATCTGGATCCATATAAAGAAATCCAGTCCGGGTTCCCATTTTAATACAAATGTTAAAATGAACAGAAAGTTAACATTTTTATCAAAAAATAAAACTACATGAAAATTACAAAACTACCGGTACATGTTATGGTGATGCTGTATGCAGGGATGTCAAACTCGAATACACAGCAGGCCAATACAGAAAAATTGGTACAAATAAAGGTTGGAAACCAACGGACTGTGTTTCAATACACGGGGACTGGTTTGCGAGGATGTCCCGGGCACACAGCAGAAAAAGTAATTTCCTAGCAAGAGAAATGCATTATTAAAGATAGAAAAACAATGAGTTGCATTCATGTCTTTCATCATATACAGTATATAAAGAAGGGCCAGTTCTAACAGCACTTAAATCATGCGGGCCAAAGATAATTCATTCACGGGTCTGAATTGTCCCCCAGGCCTTGAGTTTGACATGATGTGCTCTATAGTGTCTGAATCAACTTTGTTTATGTACTAAAAGAATGACTTTCAGAGCTGTTATAGTATGAAGTGAATGAGGGGCATATTTTGAATGACCAATTTCTAATCAGTGGGACATTTCTAAAAAATAAATAAATCTTGTCCACATTTGGACGTTGTACATCACGGCAGGTAACTGCAATATAACTCAGCAAAAGTTGTCTTACCCTTTAATGCAACTCTCAATCACAATTGAGAATGTATAGAAAATGCTTTATGATTTTATAGGGCATTCATGCAATGCTCAGTACACGTATATTTCGCTGCTCACAGTACAGACTATGTCAAGTCTCAGGTTGTTTACTAGTGTGGCTTGTGAGTGGTTGTCAAAAGACAGAAAGTTACTTCATGTGGCAGACAGGCCCAGCTGTGGAGAATGGCTGAGTGTTGCAACCACATATCACTGTTGTCAGCCTGGGCTGGAGCAAGCAAGTCTTGCACAGCATGCACGCACACACGCACACACGCACACGCACACACACACACACACACACACACACACGCACACACACTTGTCAGTGAAGTTTGTGGATGTGTGATCATTAATTTGTGTGTGAGCCTGATCAATATGTATATGTATATTTTGTGTGTGCCTCTGTGTTTGTGTGCGTGCGCAAGTGTGGGTTGGTGTGTGTTTGTTGGACAGATGGCTGCAAACATAAGCAAGGAAGAGGTTGAGCATAAACAGGAAGAACTTGAGATAACAGGAGGGGAAGCTTGGCAAATGAAGGAAGTCAATTCCCATTTAACAGATGTGTGCCTCTGCGGCGGCCCAAAACCGATCACCGCCTTCTTCTTCGTATGATGTGTACACTACAGTATGTTTGAGACGAGACGAGTCTGCTCTGTCGCCTTGGTGTCGCCTTGCATAACCCTCTCCCAATGTAAACAGTCTGTGGGAGTGAGGTGAGAGAAAGCTGAGTGGCAGTCAGTCAGATCGATGATGGTTTGAAGGTAATTATCAGTTCAGCGGCTCAGCTGTCAGCCAACAGACTGTCAGAGGAAAACCAGTTGAAGTCTGCAGCTGTATTTGTTTGGAATAAGGATGCTGGTGGTGGTGGAGAGCAGATGGATGCATTGTAGCAGAGAAGTCATTTCTTATTCCTCAATTAAAGGGATATTTCCAAAAATGTTTGGTCATTTTAGCATCTATTCATGCTTATGTGAACAGTCCCCAGACAGATGCAAATACATTCCTAAAATTGCTTATGGTATCATATTGTATATGTTCCTTATTTCTAAAGGTTTAACAGTTTTAACAGTACCATAACATATGCTTCATGTTTGAGTCATTATAATACTGAAGCTAGATAAAACCAGGCTTGTTGCCACCAAGTCTTTATAATGGTGATGCTAATATAAAGAGTCGGCTGGGTTCCATTCTATGCCAGCTTGGAAAATCAAATGGTGGACTTTGTAAACAAAGTGAAAATGCACATTTGGAACTGAAGACTGAAGAAGAGGAGGAGGAATTATACAAAGTAGGGTGCACTGATGACATCATTATGAGGCCAAAAGTAGACCAGCTGTTCCTGAGAGGAATTTCCTTTACCGCTCCTCAATCACCTGGCGGCAGCACGCCAGCAAAGCACGCAAAAAAAGAAAACATATGACAGAAAAAGGTCTTCGCAGACCCCTAACAGAGGCCCTGGAACCTGTGCTGCATAACTCCCTTCAAATTACCCTACACAGTCCAAGCATGCAGTTTTAGCTGGGAGCAGAGGCATCTAGAGACAGAGTTCTGACACTCCCCTCACTCTCATGTTAAGGTGTAACTGTAACCTGTCTAAATACAGCCGCTCGTGCTCCTGAATAGATGTTGGGACATGTGCACTACGTAACTCAATATATTACATAATATATTACCAAAATGCAGTAACTTGTAATATAAATATATTACTTAACAAAAACAATCTAATATATTATACTTTTCTTTCTGCATTACTGCATTACTTTCAATATTACTTTCTGTCAATCTGTCTCGTTGAAAATGTTCTTGTGAAATTGTCTTGACAACTGCAGAATTTAAATAATTACTTATTTTCTATAATTTGTCATCAAATTATTTATTCAGGAGGACGTTTTTTCAAGTTGATTTCATATGGATTTTCCAGATAGCCAAGTGCGCTTTCTTTATTGTAGCTATGCCACTGGCCTACACAATATTTGATTAATAGTGACACTAAATATTTAATTATATATTTTGTACAACATTTTTCTTTTAAGTAATATGTAATAGTAATACTAATATATTACACTTGCTCAGACAGCAATATTGTAATACAATATATTGCTTTAAAATGAAGGTAATAAGTAATAAGTAGCCTAATACATTAACAAGGTATAGTAATATTCCCAATACAGCCGCTCGTGCTCCTGAATACATGTTGCAGGTTATTTCCAGATACCTTGCCTTATGCTTTGCTGAACGATGAACAATATAATTGTATTGACGCCTTGAAAAAGCAGAATAGTAGTTTTTCCACTAACACCTCATTCACATACTGTTAAGAACTGACATTCTTGCGATACGGGGCACTCTGCGAGACTGTAGTTGGGAAGTAGAGGAGTAGGCAGCACTGCATCGGACGTGACAAACCATGTAGCCTAAGCGGGCTGTTTGATTAACAATTAGTGCCGCAACTCTTCCTCTAAATGGCTCTGGCCGGGAGCTGCTGTAGGTGCAGTCCTACTTCAGATGGAGCAGAAAGGAATTGAGGGTATTACCGGTACATCAGCACTCAGCAGGGAAACTGTATCCCTGGTCAGTGTTGAACCACTGGCACGCTTTTTAAGCGAATAACCACTACAAGTAGTGAAGTTTTGGCAGCATTTAAACATTGAATCAAGATAGAGTGTTGACATTACGTCCTGAACTTCCTTCAATATATCTCTACTCATCTAAATCTCCCTGTTAGTATTTTGGTTCTCCACACTCCCAGCCAAGTCCATGTCTCACAGCAGCACGCTCAGTGCCTCCAGTTTTTCCCTGCCTCACTTACTCATACTTGGTTAATCATGGACCAGCCTAGATGACCTTCAGACTGCATGCCCACCTGCTTATTTAAAGATGTATCTCAGACCTTTAATCCATTATAAATTGGTCACTAGTGTGTCTACTGCTATTTTTTCCCTCATATTTTAAACATGCCACTTTGCCACTGTCTGGCTACCCCCATCTATATATATTTTTTTAGCAATGTCAAATCCATCTCCGACCTGCCATTCTTATCGAAGGTTTTAGAAAAAGTAGTCTGCACTGGACCACTGGATACAAAGCCTGGGCTTTCTAGGGTTTGTTACTTGTTACTTCAGCAGCATTAAGTGTTCCGATTGGACAGTTTAGGTAATGATGTAATGGTCATGTAATTAAGAGACCTTTATAACTAATGCCATAAGTATTATCGCCTGAATGCGAATTTGCAAAAACAATTATTTATAATTTTCTAAAAGAATATTACAAATATGAGTTTTCAGAAAGGATTAAAACACTATTCAAGAGTAACACCGATAAATGCCCAGAGCATAGTGTCATAAAAAATGTAGAACATGCACTGCAGGGAATATGAGAGGTCTAGATTAAAACAGAAGGTGGTTGAGGCAGGCAGACAGTGGAACCCAAACTACTAGGTTTAGGCTACTGGAAACACAGGAGACATGCCATTTGAGGCTTGCTCGCTTCTATGGGGTAACATAATATATACTACTGTACAATATACTGTGGCGTAGGAGTCGCTCCGGCACAGTAGAGGGCGGTATACACCGTAAAGCTATTTGTTGCGACCAGCCATTAAAACCCTAAGAAGAAGAAGAAGAAGTTCAAAAAACGGAGTTCCGCCATATGGTTCCGCCTCCAGTTGTTGCGACACCGCCGGACGGTCTTCTATCTGCACCGAGGACACATTATATTATTACAACAACCACGCTCTGTGCAGCGCCGTCCTCCTCTGGGTATGCTATTATATCATCACTTTGAGACTCTGTTTGCACACGTTTGCAATACAATAGATCGGTGTAGAATATAGAAATGAGGAATGTTTGTTTTTTTGTACTTTGTTCATAAGTTCGTATCCTACGGGCGGATCTTACGTCGTCCTCCCCTGGTTGGCTGGTTGGTCGTTTCGGCAGAGCAGGGAGATTTGAATAGGATGGATGTTAGGTTTATTGTCTGTTTGAGGCGGAGCAGCATTGTTATTCCTTCAAAAACAATAACGACATGCCTGTATACAATCTGCAACAGATGCTTGTTGTAGCTGCTTATGTGGTTGACATTCGTGGTCGCTAAAACAGAAGATTATCACGATGTTGTGATTGTGAATTCGAACGCCTTGATAGTCAGTGCTTATTTAGCTTAGCATGTTGTTAATAATAAACTGACAGGATCAGGGTGTAGAGTCTCACGACTGCACGTGACACGTTAACGTCAACTAAACCTTTATTTAGGTATAAACCCATACATTTCATCTGTTAGAATTCCAAACGTGACCTTTAATTTTGAGTTTAACGTTGAAGGAGGGTATTGTATCCATCTATCCATCCAAATTGTACCTACTGTTTTCCATGGCTGCCTACATGTCTATGAATCCTAGATTCATAGACATACTTCGACTGCATCACTTGCTCTAACATTTAACTGTGGGCGCTCTTTGCGTGCTAATCATTCAATGTGCACTCACCCATTAAATGATTCCAAAGACGTGTGGTCTCATATAGTCCTCTACTTTCATATCCATGTCAAAGTTGTGGCGCAAAACGTCTGCTTAGTCAAATATCTCCACTTTTCACGACGTCCACACGCGCGACTGTCTCATCAAGCAAGGGGCCCGGAATGATCGATGGACAGATTCACGTAAACTTCCTGTCGATTGACGCAAACGTCATCACCACCTGCCAATTGTGTTCCCCAAACCTTTTGTGATGATGCGTTTGCAGCGATCAGGTGCAGGTGGTATTATTATCCCCTTTGTCTGAAGGGAGAGATGTCTGTGTGCGTCTCGCGAAAAATGGATATATTTGACTAAGCAGACGTTTTCCGCCACAACTTTGACATGGATATGAAAGTAGAGGACTATATGAGACCACACGTCTTTGGAATCATTTAATGGGTGAGTGCACATTGAATGATTAGCACGCAAAGAGCGCCCACAGTTAAATGTTAGAGCAAGTGATGCAGTCGAAGTATGTCTATGAATCTAGGATTCATAGACATGTAGGGCTACTGTTTTCCATGGCTGCAGAGATGTCATGTTCATAATAACTATTCTTGATCCACAGAGTACCAGTTTTCATTTCTGTGACAGAAATTAAAACTGGTACGCTGGATATAGTTAAGTAGTAATAGTCAATTTTAATGGAGTTATCTGTCTGACTGTCTGCCTTGTGTATCTATTTCCCAGTTTATGGATATTCATGATCCACAATCATCTATAACATACACAGAGAATTGTCTACTTTATAGATGCGTGTACACTCAACAAACAAGATTTTAACAGATACTTCTGCCTTGACTGTTACATGTTTGCATTACAACTGTGATTCAAGTCTTTTCTGTTGCTGTGTAGATCATGTCCGGTGTAGACCCAACCATGGATGAGGGGGATGCCTCACCCCGACTGGATTTCTCTCTTACGCCCAGCCAGTTTGGCATCTCCACCCAGAGTTTTACCCCAACGTCATCTTCAGGCCACAAAGGTGAGGACCACAGGTCATTTCCTAATTCGTTGTCGTCCTTCCATCCATCTTCAGCCGCTTATTCATAGTCGGGTCGCGGGGGCAACAGCTCCACCAGAGAGATCCAGACTTCCCTGTCCAGAGCAAGTATTAGTGACTTCCTCCTGGGGGACAATTCTGTAATTCCTCTCTTTGGTCCTTGGTCTGCCCCAGAGGTTCCTCCCAGTGGGACGTGGACCGAGGACCTTCCTAGGGAGACGCTCGAGAGGCATCCTAACCAGATGTCAGAACCACCTTGTTTAACCAGATGTCCAAACCAGCATCAAGAGACACACTTGGCGTTATACCGCTGGGGGTTCCACCAGGCACTCTTTTCTTTTCCGAAACAATAATTGTCATAATAAATGTTGCGTTACATGCATCTCTGCATATAAGAGACAGTTAACTTGATTTCACTGCATCCACCACTTTTCTGCATCACTCTATCTAGTCTGTCCATTATAGTCAGTTACTGGGCTTACTTTTTGGTTCCTGGGATCTAGGGTCTGTAGTGAAACATTTTTTGAAGGAATGTTACAGAAGGTGTATAGGAGTAATAAAAAAACTTCAAGTTTGGAATACAACAAATGGTAAAACAAACTCCCAACCACCCAAACCTCTAACCCCCAAAAGTAAAATGAAAGTGGTAACAATACAAAGAAAATAGAAGGGAAGGAAAATGAAAATATACACAAAAATCTATCAAAGGAGTTGACAGCTTGTTGATACGCTTGTTGATACGCTTGTTGTTACACTGCAAGGTAATCTTATCCAATCACTTGAGGGGCCACTTGGGGCATGTGTTCCAGCACTGGAGAGCCTATCCAAAAAGTGCTGCCATTTTCAGGAAGATGTGATCTTTTCGGTTGATTGCATTCCGAATTCTCTCCATGTGTGGCACATTGCCCAGATTTCTGAGGCACTGCTGAAACACAGTGCTAGCTTCGTATTTCCATTGTTGCAAAATCAAACGTTTGTCAGTGGGCAGAAGAAAATGGCTTGACCTTTAAAGAATCAATAGAGGGATTAAATGTCACTACTCCAAATAGAGCCAAAATAGAGGCAATATTGGATGTGGTTCAATATTTCTCTTCAAGTAATCAAAAATAGGCACCAAAATGAGTTTGTTTTTTGGGCGAAACCAGAATTGAGCGAAAGTGCCATTCTCCTCCTTGCTTGTCACATAGTGGAGAGGAGATGATAACTTGACAAGCGACGTATGGAGCCTTGATTTTGAGAGTAGTATTCTCTGTTGTAAATTTGTGCAAACGAATACCAAAGACGGCTGCCTTAAGGTGTCTAATTTAAGGAAATTTTTTATTTTAATAAATTTGTATTTTCACATTTCACTGTTCCAGTGCTCATTCAGAGATGAATACATTTATACATCATTTAAAGCTGCTGTTAAAGTGTGCGAGGAGTTTTCTGGTTGTTGTAATGCAATCACTCCAAAAGTCATGGTAAACCTGTCAGAGTTAAATGGAATCTAATACAATTTTCATTGGTTAGTGACATGCAAATACCGGTTATAGTACAGAACACAATGTGGAATCTATCTGATCGGATCTGCAACTTGACTACAACAAAGGCTTCCACTCGTTCAGTGCTAGATTGCTGCTATGGCAGCCTGACTATAGAAAGCATAAGCTACAGTACTAGTGAGCAGAGTATCGGCCAGTCGCAACACAAGGCAACCTGGGAACCCAGGTGCAAAAACGGGATATTATTATTTTCAGAATACTATGGATCAGTCACAGGCTAAATGATCTAGGCTAAAGGAGGCCAACCTGTGGCTCGCGAGCCACATGCGGCTCTTCAGCTGGTTACATGCGGCTCTTAAGGGGCTTCCACATGGAACCATCAAAAACACTCCGCCTGGCGCACTCATGCATTCCCTATACCAGTGGTTTTCAACCTTTTTATACCAGGGCCCACCATTTATTCAGAATTTGAGCCACGGAGGACCACCATTTGATGACATTTTAGCTCCACAGACACCAAAGCTAAAGATTTAGTTTACTTTTGTCAACAATTCCAGGCTGGATTTCAAAGAAAACAAAAAAGTCAAACATACAGATCAAAAATACCATTAATCTTCTACATTCTGTCTAACCAACTTTACATCATTTAGCCTGGGGACCACCTGGAATCCTCTCAGGGATCACTGGTGGTCCCCGAACCACCTGTTGAAAACCCCTGCCCTATACAGTGGTGCCCAGCCACTCGATCAAGGACTGATTCCTAGTCCACCGTGGAGGTGTAGGTGTATGTTTTTTGACTTGTCAAATACTTTTTTGGATTGTAAACCGTGTTTCTAAATATATGTCTATATGTTTTAATAGTGTGTCTTTGCATTGCGCACCTGCACACAAACGCACACGTCTTATGGCAGGAGAGGGGAAACCTATTTGCGACCGTGACAGCCGTCACGGCGGTTTTATAACCGTTGTGACCGTTTGATGTGGCTCTTTGCAGTAACACAGTGAAAAACGTGGCTCTTAGTCTGTGACCGGTTGGCCACCCCTGATCTAGGCTAAAGCATGCAAGTAACTAACGATTATTTTCGTGAACGATTCATCAGCCGATGATTTAATTGATGAATTGCCTTGCGGCACTTTAACTCCCACCTTAGAATATATATTTTAGACATGTTTTAGACAAAAATGCATTTGATTATACTGCTGATTAGGCTGCTATTCAAACAAATGCTCTTAAATTAATTAAAGCCTTAATTATTTACTTAATTATTCTGGCTGCATACATTTAATTAACGAATAGCTACACTTGTCAATCTAAAAGGAAGTTTATGATTGTTCTTGATAATATAGTCTCATATTTTGCTTTGCAGTTGCTAATGTGCATGTGCAACTATCATCAGATAAATCACTCTTCAGTTTAGTTACGCTTAGCACTGGAAAAAACTATGATTAAGTGGAAAACACCAATGACTCCAGTGATTAGTTACCAATCCGATTCATTGATTACTAAATTACTAGACCACTAATAAATTATCGATTTTGATTTTTGATTGATCGTTGCAGCCCTCGCCAGGCTGAGATATTTGGTTTCCACTCAGGTATGGCTATGGCTCACGATGAGTGAGTGGTGTTTGTCATTTTGGGTAAAATGTGATGATTACTATTGTTTCTTGTTTATTGGACCTGGATGAACGATGCACACACAGCTGAGATGTTTTAGTTCTTTGGTCAGTCTTTGTCTGCATTATTCATAGACTAACCTGTGAAAACCTGAATACATTTAACTTGGCATATTGTGTCAAATGCATTTGGTTCTTCTAACCAGATAAATGCATTTGCCTTTTATATACTTATTACTTGCATTAACACAGACTTGGATCATCACTCCAGTGCAAAATTGGGTTGTCTGCTCAAGGCATATTTTAATTCTCATAACTTCTCTAATGGCTATATCAAGGCAGAGCAATTTTCATTTCCTCCATTTGCATATTTTGCCACACTGTTGTGACAACCGGCTGAGCCAGAAGGAAAAGCTCTCCATCTACGGGTCAGTCTTTGTCCCTACTCACTGTGGTCATGAAGTATGAAAGAAAAAATTAGCTTGAATCCCCCTTTAGGCATTTTAGCTCCTCAGCCACATAAATGGAGAAATGGAGCTTTTTTTGTTCTGTACTAATACTTTTCCCAACTGAGTCCCCTCACTTCTCAGACATTACTGCTGGCTCACAAATTGAAAAATATGAGGCAACTACATCATTATGAATGATGCCTTATTTTTATGGGCTAGGTATTATCTACACCAGGTCAGGTTGTGGCCTCCTGGTGGTGCTATATTAGGCCTATGTGAAGAGGATGCCATTTCTTCATATGCCTCCAATGGTAATTGGATCATATGATATGAGGAAACTTGTTCCAAAAATGTAATGAGCCATGTATTTAACAGAGCCATGTAGGAAGGTTTGTGAAAGATTACACGTAAATTGCACTAACCCTAATTGCCAATAAGGGACAGATATGTCATGTGCAACACATGACTATATAGATTCTGTGTTCGGGTTGCTCTGGAAAATGTGGGGCAGAGGTTCATCCAGGGATTGTGTGTACAAAGTTTGGCATCAATCAGATTAACAGTGCCTGAGTTTAGCTGGTAACAGAAGGATGGAAGGACAGACACGCACACACAGAGACACACACACACACACACCGTGCAAGTGCAAAGCGTAGAACTAAAAAGCATGGCATAAATGGATACACCACATTTGTATGATAATCGTTGCACTGCTGTGCTAACAATATGTGAGCCTGCATGCTGTCTTCGGTCTAATCACAGCTTTTCTATAACCGCAGATAAGTCTCGTTTGGCTCAGCTGAAGAATAGACGGAAGTCGAGTATCGGGCTCCGGGGCTCGCCAGAAATGAACTCTCTCATCCGGTTCAGGGCAAAGCAGAGGCTGAGTACTCCTTCCACTCCGCAAACTCCAGTGAGTCACAGTAACACTGCTTTTGAGTAAAATGTTTGTGCTGCACTTCACGCATCTTTATACCAATGTATACAAACAATTACACTTATTCAGAAGAATTCCTGGGGGAAAAGTTTAAAAAAAAGAGGACTTGGGGCAACTGTTACAGATTGTTTCTAGAATTTTAATTTGTGTTAAATTTAATGTGTCAACATATTGGTTGAAAGTGAAGTAATTAGACTAATTGAGAATAGCAAGCATATCTAATGAGATTTGTGTGCTGTACCGGCGGACACCAGTAGTAATTGTTCTATTTCTTTGAATGTTGAAAGTTTTGTCCCTTTTTTAATTCTTATTTTCTTATAATTCTTCTATGCCAGCTGGACAGAGGAAGCCCATTGCTTCCCAGTGTCTCCTCCACCCTGAAGCAGAAGATTGCTTCCTTCCAGACCCTGATGAATGTGGAGGACTGTGACGGCTACAATGCAACTCAAAAGGAGGACAAAGACGGAGGAGGAGGTATCTTTGCGTTAGATTATCTCTTCTCAACGTCTCCCTTCAATTGCTCTTCCTAATCAATTGCTAAATTGGTTGATAACTAATTCAATTATCGATTCCATTACTATTCATCGATGAATCGTTGCAGCCCTATAAAGCATGATGGCATTTTGCATATCTCGCCATTCTATAGGTTGTTACTAGTACCTCGACTTCTGTTTATGTGGTTTCACATGGAGGTTGAACTTCAACATTACTACATGTCGTTAGAAACACATTGAAGACGACACTTCTTGGTAATTTAGTGCCCAGATAGGTCAAACATCTGCAGAAATCACTTTTGACTAGTGATTACAGTTCTACCTTGCTCACTCTTGCTTTCTGTCCCTGATGCAACTTTCCTCTTGGTGGTTTCTAATAATATAGCTGTTCCTCTCTGTCCCCTGCCTTCTCTCTCACACACACACAGATGAGAGAAGCCCTGCTGGAGGGAAGGAGAACTGCGTGCCCCCAGTGAAGAGGAGGTGTACCACCCCCCTGAAGGAGTGTGTGGAGGAGATCAGGGAGGCCAGTGCAGTGGAGGAGGAGAAACGGGAGGTAACCTCACCATGACTGCAAACTTTTTACTTTTAAGTGGGCCATGGTAAATAATTTATCTAAAAGTATTCTCCTCTGTACTTTGAAACGGTTTATTTTTACCTCCAGTGTAAGTAGATTTGTGTGTGTTGAGCTGAACTTTCCTGCGCCTTGGTAGATCTAAAATAATAGATGTTCCACTTTTCAGTTTGTGTACCCTTTTATCCCCTCGTGATTCTATTTTTCTTCTTTTGAATGGAACACCTTTTTTTACAAGCGTCATTAGTGGCTCTTCTGTGGCTTTTATCCGGCGGATTTGAATGATGAGCGGAAGGTTTGCTTGGAAATCCTTGAATGTGCTATTTCTGGGTGAATCGGGTTACTAGGTGACCCTAAATCATTGTGGTGTGAACTGTGAACGTATTGTAATATGCTAATGCTGTTACAACGGAGAGTTGGATGGTTAGTTGAATGCTTCATTCAATAGTATTTTGTAGATTGTACAGCGGTGTGGTTTACAATATAAAAAGATGACACAAAAACAGGGGCATGTTCATTGTTAGCCTGTGAACAGCTGAAACTGAGGCAATGGGAAAGACTGTTGATAGTGCATCTTGAAAGTACTTGACTTTAGAAAGCCATATACAAGTCCTTATGGATGAGGAGCATCAGCTAAAAAATATAAATGTTAGCTACTAGAGATCAACCGATCAATGTTTCCCGTCACCCATTAGTCAAAAAGATTCATAATCTATCTCTGCATGAGGTGAGCCGTCTGCCAGTCTGAGTCACACAATACAAACTAGATCAGCACTAATTTTGCTGATTTCTCTCACAGATCGCTAAAGGACGGGCACCACTGGTTGACACGCAAGGACCAAAGCCACTAAACGAGTCAGCGAAAAAGTACTTTTTCAAGCCCATCCGTCTCAACTCGGAGCCACACATATTTCAGGCCCGTCCTCTCAAGTCTTGGACCCCCCATGAGACACAGGTAGGGTGTCAAAGATGCACATTATACACACATACTGTATGGAAAGTCACTAACAAAGACCCCACTCATGTTCTATGTACAGCAGTGGTGGCTTGTCGTCATCCCACCCAGTGTTTGGTAATGCCACTGTCCTGTTTCCAGCATCGCTGGCACTGTAAAAGAGCATATTTACTTGGTCAAGCAGTTGTTTCAGTGATGGACCGATTTTTAAAAACTTTGATTGATTTGCCTGGTTTAGTCGGCCGCCTTTGAGCCGAATGTGAGGATTGCATATATTATAACGGCTTTCATGTTTGAGAAACATGTTTTTCAACTTTATTTCTGGTGTCTTGACCATTCTGCCCTCTAACCCTCTGTGCAAAAACAGCCGGGTCGCGACTACCGGATGTCCAGCTATCTCTCATTGGAAACATCTGATTTGCTGAAAAAACGGACATTGAGGGGTAGAATCTGAGATCATGCCATTCGAATGCATGGGATAGAATGGCAGTGCCCATTTTGTCCCAAATGAAGTGCAACAAAATAACGATTGGCAAACAATGCATTCTGATCAAAAGATCGATTAAAGAATGGTATCGATTAATCCTCGTGTTCCACAAGTTCATGTAAGCATGGTTAATGTAGTGGTACTGGAGGTATTCAGGGAACTTGCCCTCTGCTCGCTTGCACTGCTCACAAACAACTAGGCCTACTTTTGGGTGCAAGTTGCAAAAGTTGGCACTCGATAGAGTGCAGTTCTGTTTTTCTTGCATCTGGGAAGCATTTCTGCTTTGTTCTGTAGCAAATTCACATCCTCAACTCTTGCTCTTGCTCCCCGTTGTGGAGAGGAAAAATGTGTTAAAAGTAGAGAAGTGAAGTTCAATTGAGGACAACTATAAAACTGTGCAATAAATGTATTATGAGTCGGTAGTTCTTACAATTTTCAAGATAGTTCAAAAATATTACCTTTTTTAATGGGTTAAAGATATTGTCAAATCAATATTCCCCTAAGCTCTGGAAATTGTCTCTTCAGAGAATTTCACGCAGCAGTAAGCTGACTATTATACCCAGGGGCTTGGAAGTAGAGGTCTTCACGGGTCTCAAAAATGCCATCCGAAATCCGAAATAAATCCGTGCAATATCACCGATTCCGAACTGTTCCGAAAATATTTTCAAATAAATAAATTGGATCCGAGTCGATCCGTGGCATGGTTTTCCGTTTCCGAACTGTTCCGAGATTTTCCCCAAATTGCTTCGCCGAGCCCGACCGAATCGGATTATTTTTGACCGTCCGACAGACCCGACCCTTTAAAAGCGAATATGAAACGATCTATGCTTGTTGAAATCATAAGTTACCATAATAGCATGCAATGCGGCGCATGCTATCAAAATGAATCAAATACTGTAGTTGTTTTTTTTAGACCGCAATTAGGCCTACAAGCAAGGGGCGACTACGTCGTGTTGTTTGAAAACAATCAGATATATATTTAACTTTCATACAACTGTTAATAAAGTCATGCTTTTTGTGCGTCTATAAATATCTTGATGAAATGAACAAGCCTGTTGTAGGCTAAATAACTAAGCTTTATTCATTACCAGACCAGAGAGAGCCCACTATTTATTCAGCATTTGAGTCGCAGACGCTGATTCTCATAATATAACGTAAATGTAAACTTATACCACAAAAAGTATAGCATATTCAATTAATGTAGCATACATGTTTTTGTACGTCTATAAATGTCTCGATGAATTGAACAAACATGTCATTGTAATTTGTAAACAAGTGCTTTATTTATTAAGACCCGTAGTCATGAGCCACGGACAATCATTATGCAAACATTGAACAAAATAGCAATTATTCTATATTTTCTATAGAGGTATTAATTTGGAGATATTAAGGGCGTAGGCTTAAATTAAAAACAAATGTTCCCGCGGGGACCACCGGTGGGCAAACAGGCATTAGGCAATAGGCCTAAAAAAAAAAAAAAGTTCAATATAACGAATATTAGGCCTAGTACTCAGTACTCACCCCCTCCATTAACAACACATCTCAAATCTGAACATTTCAACACGATGCACAGGCTGCAGGATAACACTGTGAATGTACAATGTAGCCTGTCTATTTTAGCAAGCATTTCACATGTTACTGTTAAGGAACAGTATGGAATCAACGCTAGTTGTGCTTAAAGTGGTTCTGCGATTTTCGAGAGTGCGGCCTGCTGTACTAAAAGCAGACTCGCAGCTAACACTAGATGCGGGCACGCACAGATATTTCCTAGCCAGCAGGCTTATGTTTGGAAACAGCTTTTCGTTTTGTCGCCAAAAGTCCAGAATGTCTCCTTCATTTGGCAGTATGGCTCTATGCTTTACATAGCGGTCGATCTCGTCTTGCACCGTTTCCACAGAATCCACACCGCCAGCATCTTCTTCGTCAGCCCACTGGTTGAACAGCGAGAGCGAGCCTGATGCTGCTGCTGCTGCCGATGTTGCCGCCGCCGCCGGTCCTGGTTGTTCAGCAATTTGGATCTCGTCGTCGAAGCCGCCCTCTTCTTGCTGAATGAATGAATAAATAATACATGGCTTTAAATTAAATTTCGAACATGTTAAAATACACCCTCCTCGCCATACAAGTTGTTTATATTTGTTATTAGGCTATACTTTTCTTGTGCGTCTCTAAGTAGGATACATGGAACTGATGGAAGCGCTAAGCTTGAGATATAATAGGCTAGTAAGGCTACATTTATTATTATTATTACGCTTAATTATCATTATTATTATTAAATTATTATTATTAAATTATTAAATTAATTATTATTATTATATAGGCATACTCTCACCGTGGCTCGATTAAGGTGTAAGGTGGACAGCATGACCGCCTCACGAGTCGCTGTGTTGTAGATGTCTTCTCTCTCTGCCTCGCTGAACATCCGCAGCTGCTTGAACTTGGGAGATAGGAACACACCCAACTTTTCGTGTTGTCTCAGCACGATTCGTTCGGACAGAAGTGGACGACACCTGCAGAATAATTCAACAGATCGTTGACTATCATTATCTCATTAGGCCTACAGTAACAGCAAACAGTTCGCCCAGTCACATTAGTGTAGTGTGACTGTGCGAACTGTTTGCTGTTACTGTAATCATTACAGTATCAAACAGTTCGTGCAGATAACACAGAATTAATGATAAATTAAAATAGGCTACAAAAAACGTTATCTCACCTGCGCTTTAGTATCACAATGGCTACTGGATCGGCAGGAGTGACTTGACAGTGGTCCATCAGTTTGCTTTTCCAGAGGGCCACCAAGTTGATAGTAGGGTGGGTGGAGGCACTCAACGCTTCAGTGGCCTGCTTGAAAGGCTGCAGAAAGTCTATGAGCATCTTAAGCGTGTCCTTCGTTATATGACTCATGCGATGCATTTCTGTGCGTTCAACGAGGATCGACTGGATGTCGTCAAAGGCAACATGCACCGAATTGATCATCTCCAGCTTGGTATTCCACCGTGTCTCGCATTCTTGTTTTAAAGAATGTTCGAGTCGGAGCTGTAATCCCGAATGTTTGAAGAAAGTTGTCAGGGACTTGCATTGCTCAATACATGCTCTTGCTGGCTGCAGATCTTCCTCCTCCTGGTCCTCCTCCTCTTCGCCACCCGCAGGCTTCTTAAACGTGTGTTTTAGTATGGTGTTCAACACATGTGCCACACAGCTGTTGTGCGACCACTGTGCGAGGGCTAACTGGATGTTCGCCGCCTGGTCACTGACAAACACAAGTTTATCGATCTCATCTGCAGTTAAGCCAAAGGCACGCAGCTGTCTTAGTAGCTCCCCCTTTAGGTTCGTGGCCGTCTTCTTTTCTCCAATTGGGAAAGCGCAGGTACAGATGATGTTGCTGTGAAACGTCCAGTTTGCATCTATGTAATGCAGTGTGATGCAGGTATAGCTGACCTTCCTAAAGTCGTCCGTCCACATGTCAGTTGAGGCCCCACATGCCTGTACATCGGCGATCGCTTTCCGAATCACGGTCAGTAGCTCTTCTCTCATACTTTCACATTTCTTCTGTGTGAAACGAGACACAGTCACACCAGACGGCAGAAGCTCTCGGGCGTCACACGAACCATTTTGTGCCCCTATGTCTACGAGTGTCTGGGCCAATTCACTGAACGCGGGGGTCTCGTACATTCTGAAAGCCCTTAGATCCTTTGCACAGACTTTTGTGCATCTTTCTAAGACAAGGTCCTTGGCTCTTTTTGTAACTTTACCCGTTTTGACGAATGAAGTCATTGACATTTGGCCTGCTGGAGGAGGAGGATGCAGTTTGTTGTGGTGGTTATCTATGTGTTTTAACAGGTGCGATGTGCCTGTAATGGCGGAGTCATGTTTTAATACGAAGCCGCAATCGTTGCATTTTACAGCTCCCACTCTTCTCTCTTCTTGGTCCACGACTGCTTGGAAATGAGCCCACGCAGGCGAGTTGCCAGTTACGTCAACCAACTTGTATTCCTTTCTTGTTAACTTTTCTTTCACCTTTCGCAAAAACTCTCCGTGTAGTTTGCTTGGAGGATTCATGTTGTGCTAACCGGTGTTTCAATTGAAATTACCCTGACCCCTGGCCTGTTGCAAGGCGCATGCGCATTGCGTACAATGCGTAGCCTACTAGGTCACTCTGTGTACTGTAGCCTGTCAGTGCATGTCCAGAAGCGCAATCGCAGACGAGTGACAAAGATACAATCATACACACACACACACTTGGTTGATAGAATATTTTATTATCATTAAAAAGCCAAAAAAAAAAAAAAAGTAGAGAAAGAATACGTCTCACTGTAGTCTCGGGTCTTGTCGGATTTTTTCGGGTATTGCACATAATGATTGACAGGTCCGACTTCCGACGGGGATACGTCCGATTCCGACCTGTCCGAGTGACTGTGATAAAACACACCGCCGGAACCGACCGGAACTGTCGGGTCTCGGACGGACTCGGATTTTTTCGGGTTCGGACCCCCCGTGAAGACCTCTACTTGGAAGTGCAACTAATACAACCCATGGCAGAATATCACCTGACAAATAAAGGGAAAATAACAGAAAAATGTGCTTTGTCATTCTCTGGAATGGTCAATGTCTTAGACAGTGCCCCCATGAACTCATTTTGGCCAACATTATTTTAAAGTAACCATTGAAAAATATCAGATCTACAAGAAATATCAGAGTGAGATGAGCAAGAAATGCCTTAATTTCTTGTAGATTTGTGCCGTGCGATGAGCTGGAAATGCCTTAATTCCTACGGTATCTATTGTATTGTTCCTTCACTGTGATGGTATGTTATACACAACAATGAAGGTATCATAGTCATATTCATAGCCCACATCATAGCTCTCAAGTCACAAAAGTGTGGGCACCCCTCTTGTAGATCATAGGACATAGCAACATGAGGTTTTTCAGAAAACTATTGCCGCGAGACTGTTTGTCCATGTTGTCTGTCTATATCCCGATTCCCGACAGGAACCTCCATTTGAAGTTCAAAGTCTCAGCCAACAGCTGCCTGAGGCCGTATTGGCGCCAGGCTTACTGCCCCCAACGTTGGAGTTCAAGTCCACAGGTAAACACATGGACACTAATTGGTTCACGCAAGAGAAGCCAAGCAATTATTGTCTGTCTCTGTAACCCCAGCTTTCGATTAACCTTGCACGAACCATGCGATTTATTTATTTTTTGATGGAATATATACTTGTTTTTGAAACTGGAAACGCCCTGGCAGGGCCTATGAGGTAATAACTAAGCCAGTAGGAAAGACGGTGTTGTAATGCTCCCAGGGATATTATTATTATATACCGGTACTGTATACTCTACTGTATATATGTAGTGGATATGCATATATTAGTCTTCAGTATTTGCCAGCCCATAGATCCCCATTGTAAACCCAGACATGTTGAGTACACCAAGGTTTTATGTTAGAGATGGTGAGTATGTATGCTTTATGTAGCATCTAACTAGGGGATTTTCGTGATGCTGAATCCATTTCAAGCATCAGTTTTGCAAAACAAACAACCAAAGAAAAACACTTGGGCTGAAAACAACTATAGCTTTTGTGCAAATAACAATAATAAATGATAATAAAAATCTTGATGTAATCTATCAGCTCCAACACAAGCAATTTACACTTGTGGGTCACAAGGACGCAAGTTTTAAATCTTTAATTTCGACGGATTAGTTGGGGAGAAAAGGTTGGTACATCCGTTGCTTTTCATTCCCTGCGGTGCTGAAATCACCTGTGTTGAGCAGTAGAAATGTAAATCAATGACCATGCTGCAGATTTGGGCATGCATAGCCAGGCTTTATTTATGCCCATCTTTACTATGCTTGTTTTATAATCTGATGTCCCCTAATTCACCCAGGTCAGTTCAGACGAAGGTTGATGATGCTCAATGCGCTCCTTGCCGTCTACTTTAAGGATATACCATTGGGTTCTGTGTTTTTAAAATGTATTGCTTAAAGTCAAGCCTCAGGCGCAGCCACACAAAACCGTCTAAAGTATATACTGTACATTTAGAAGAAAGGTTAGCTGTTAAGAAAGGGTACTTGTTTTTGATGGATCACAACAGAACACCTCTGAAAGTTGTGCCGTTAACATTCTGAATCACATTTGTCTCTCTCTCTCTCTCTGCAGCCAAGAGCGATCCCTCTGAAACCGACGACACCGAGGCGAATCCCAAACAGAGGAGGCGTGTGCATTTCGGCGTGCCGCTCTCCCCGGAGCTGTTCGACCGAAACTTGCCCCCGAGCACCCCGCTGAAGAAGGGGGCCACCCCTGCCCGGTCTGCCACCCCGGGGGACCGCCTCCGTCCGGCGCTGAAAACTCCCCAGAGGAGTGAACCCCGACCCGTGGCAGCCCCCTCAGCACAGCCCGACCTCGGCAGCCCCTTGTTGGACTTGGGAGCGTCGCCGGTACTGACGTATTCACTCACACGTTGTCGCAAAGTGCCGTGTCCTGAAGACGATGTTGTGGAGACGTTTGAAACGGTATGTTTTTTAATTCCGCCTGATATTATATACCTAAACTGAATCGGTTAGAACTCCAGACTCTTGATGTCTATACATAGCAGACACCTTGACAAATGCATATCAAATAGAAGTTTAGTGATAGCATCCACCAGAACAGTGATGGCAGATGTAACGCAGCAACAATTATATACAGTATATATTTCCTATAAGAATAACACTATATATACCATTTACAGTACCAGCAGGCCAAGGATGCACATACTGTGTTTCTAGAACTGCTTTTCCTCCAAATATGGTACCATAGATCTCAAGCAAAACAATTTTACAGCAGTTTTGGATTGTAGTTGTGCTATGAATAAGACAATGACTGCCGTATTCTAAACGGGGTCTTGCGTAAGGGACACCGTGTAGCACATGCGCACATATGTCCATAGGCCGCAAATGAAGCCTGTCTAATTGTTCATTGGCTCCTTGTGCAGCGAATCCCAAACCATGTCCTTTTTTGGGAAACGCCGTGGCTCACGCAGCATATAGTCTCTCAAGATAGTTTGCTCTTGCCAAGTGTCTCAATGCATTCTGGGAATACCTGAGGAATAACAGCGGAGGCGCCGTTTCCCGAACATTTGCGGCCAAAATAGATAGATCATCAACATTGTATAAGGCCTTCATATGAATAAATGTAGAAGCAATCCATTCCTACACACACACACACACACACACACACACACCTGTCCACATGTGGCTGTATTAAATATAAGCGGTGGGTTTAATCATTTCATTCAAATGTGGACAATGTTTAATTAAATTAACTTTACTCAATATCATCCACGATTTTCACTATTATTCTTCATTTGAATATCCCCCTGACAGTCCTTTTAGGGAAATTCGTTTAATGTTTTTTTTATGTATAATTATAAATTCGGTTAATTATGGGCACAGACAGAATTATAGCAGATTCACCAGCTCACAGTGCAATTGCGTCGCATTGTAAGCTCGTAAGAGTAGGCTATTTACATTCATTTATTTGGACTGGTCTGCAGCGGGACACACAAGTGAGTAGTCGTGTCAAGATTAAACTAAAATAATTTATTAAGCTACGACGACAGTGGTTTTAACCTTGTCAGGGCCTACTATTTAACCAGCATTTGAGCCAAGGACCACCATTTGAGGACATTTTCACCCCACAGACCCCAAATCTTTTTTTGTTTCTGTCCACATTTCCAGGCTGCATGGATTCTCGCAAATGAACATTAAACTCCTACGTTCTCAATTGGGTGGCGCTAATTCAGATGATATAAATATTTTAACTCTTGAGAGCAGAAACGTGAAACCAAATATGTTATGTTGAAAAGAAATGTTCCACGTTTTTTTTTTGCTTTATGTAGCGAACATTTATCCCAAGTCTGTGAAATGTTATGAAGTAAATTGCAAAAAAGTCGGCAAAAACTCACATCTCCATCATTTAGCCTGGAGACCACCTGGAACACTCTCAAGGACCACTTGATCTCACAAAAGCCCAGTGGAGAACACGCCAATGATAACCCATACGGAGCGCTTATCGCAGCTATGAATGCATCGCTGTCCGGCGCGTACGATAATACTGTCATTACAACCCTCAAGAAAACACTGGTCCGGGAGATTGACAGAGGTGGGATCTAAAAGATCCACTCATCCCGAGGAGTATTTACATCCATTTGTCGCCCGTTATAAATCTTTCTTTTCTCACCGACCAGCGCTCCTCTGCTATGTTCTTAATAAAGCACAGGTATGATTAATAAACGTAGGCTAATTGCTATAGTCAGTTTTCTGCCCGTGTTAACCCATTAAAAAGACAGAAAAAGCCGTTCTTCTTTTTTGCACAGGCCTATAACATTCGTCTGCGCCCCAGTGTAAAAGAGAGAAAAAAAAGAGACGCATTTTTTGGGAAGAAGGGGGAGAAGGGAAAAAAACAGACCCGGACTCATCAAGCCTGGCAAGGGGGGGCTGGAAGATTGCCAGGTGGGGCAACTCCAAGGTTTTTCACGCCAAGGAACCGGAATTATCCTCATTCGATGAGATATGTCAGAAACGTCATAAGAGAAGAGATTTGATCCCGGTAACCTTTGATTTGAGGAGAAAGACGCACGTTTGGATGTGCACTGCCCTCCCCTGTCCCATGTAGATCCGGCCCTGGATTTGACCAGAAACTCCGCCACTGCAGAGCCAGCGGCATGGCCGTGCGGTAACACGGGCATCGACAAGCGATGCAGCGTGAATTCCTTCGCCTAGAAGTTTTCATCGCAAATGAAATGCAAATATCCCATTGTGAAAATCCTTCTGTGAGGATTAGCGTGAGGACGGCGAACTGAGCGCGAATGCCCCGTCGTTCTAGGTATATTTGCTTCTAAATTAATATTTCGATCAAGATAACCGTGCCGTTTTTCTTGTGTTAAGGCACATGTTTGTTTTATTCAACGAAAGAAACAAAGTCGTGTTTTGTTGTTCAGTTTTTAAATAAGTGTTTTTTGTCTTTTATTGTTAAAAAATAACAATTCGTTTACATTTTTTAATTGTGTAGATTCGAAGTATTTTGTGCTTTGTTGTTCAGTAAAAAAAAAAAAAAGAAAAAAAGAAAACTTAAAGGCTTAAAGGCTATAGGCCTATTTTTTGCCCGCGGGGGGCAACTAACGGCACATTTATTCATATTAATTTCAACTATAGAAATCCTTAGTCGGGGACAGGCCTAGTATGTAACAATCCTGACTGTACACGGGAGGTTTGCAATCTCAAGCGATGACAGAATCACCACTTTGAATTCGATTGTTGTAGGCTGAGTAGGCTATGGTAGAATGAAATCTTTATTTTGATAATGTGACTACTAGTGCTGTTGTGTGTTGGGATAAACAGGCGGCTGTTCTGAACATGCAATTCCACCTCTCAAATTATTCGTTGGTTTCTCACTGAACGCCATGAAGAGGAAGAGTTTGATATTGATGCAAAGACAAAACATTGCATAGTGTTGCATACTGATCCGGATTCATTTGAAGGGATTGGATGAAGGGATTGGACGATACGTTTTTTCCTTGTTACTAAAAGCGGCGCCGCCCGCTATTTTTTAATTGCAAACCCAAATGTATTTTACACATGGCAACTGCTGCCTATGGATCTATAAACTGTATAACATTGCATATGCATATGAACAACAGCAAAGTAATTTTATTTGATGTTGGATAACAATCAGATTAGGCTACAGTAGCAAATGAAAACAAATGTAAACAAATAAAATAACAAATCAACCTAATTAATTCACTTGCAAATAACAGTCAAATGGCTGTCAGAACATCCACATTATACCTTCAAGTCCTATCTATAATTATAAGCATAATTGCAATGCTATATATTTTACTGTGTAGTTATAGGCCTACCTTTAAAAAAAAAAAAAAAAAAATGTATAAAGTCATGCAGGGCGAAGGCCCCAAAGCCTGTAGGCCTCATGCAGGCTTTTCGGCCTGTATAGGCCTCTAATCCAAATTTAGCAGGCCCGGGCCTAGAGGTAGTCTTTGCGTCATGGCAGATCCTTGCTCGGGAGGTCTTTGTTCTTCACCACTACGCATGTGCTACACGGTGTCCCTTACGCAAGACCCCGTTTAGAATACGGGCCAATGACTGCTGATTATACAGTATATGCTGAAGGTCTACCGCAACCAGAAGAAAATTGTAGTTTATATACTGTCTATAGTGATGTCATTCACTGTTTGTCAGAGGCCTGGGACCCCCAGACCCACCGGCAGGTCCGTAGGGTTCAGGAGGATTAAATGATGACCATTTGATTATTGTTCCTCAGATTTCATTCCCCTCGCTGGATGAAATGGACGATGCATCTGCCGAAAAAACAGGTTGGTCAGTAGCTGCAACTGCGATGAAAGAAACAGTGTATGCAGTATATATCATATTCAAACATGATGGATGTAACAAGCATTCTCTCCATACTTTTTTTAGAGGTCGTGTCGGAGGCCCTGGATTTAAACTCTGCCTTCCAAGAAGAACCTGCCGTGGACACGGGGACCAGTGGTGGGTAGTGAATTTTTATATTGGTTCATTTGATCATCTTTGGCAATATTGTCCTCTTCTAGCCCTCGCATTTGTAGTATCAGCCTGTGATTGGTTGCTCTGATTGTTAAAGGTATAGTCAGACATTTTACTTAATTCATTCAAATATTATAACCATAGTTATAATATTTGAATAGAGTTGTAATAGAGTTACAACCTCTCATCAGTGAACCCCTGAGGTCAAAAAGCCATAGTTTCAGTATAGGGCTTTGGAAGGAAAAGCGTTCGTCCCATCAGGTCGAGTGGAGCCTTCCTCCAATCATGATGGAGTTGGGGCAGGCCTTCGGTGCGTGTGCCGGTGGGACCGGAGGGTTTTCCAAATCACTGAATGCTCCTTTTTAAAGATGAAATAAGTGGCATGATGTTAACATGTGACTTTTGCAGAGCATTTCCAGTTTCAAGCTTTAACGTTTGTCTCTGGCTTGTAGACCCTGTCCCGGAGCCCCAGGCTGTGCCCTGTGCCGCTTCCCAGATTGAAATGCCAGAGGAGGTGAAAGCCCATCCCCAAGCGGAGGCGCAGAGCGTGGTGGAACTACCAGCAGCACCGGCTCGCTCCGTCGGCCGGAAAAGAAAGGTCAACTGTCTTCAGGGAGCGCCGGATCAGCCTGCACACTCCTGTGGAAATGTAAGACCAGGTCCATTATGCGTACCATACCGTATATACACACATTCCACACCAGGGAGCTGTCCAGTTGTCCAGCGCTGTTTGAGTGTTGATGACCACTGAGACGCCACAGAATCGAATTTAGTCCACCTGCAGACTAGTAGTTATTGATACCATTTGAGTAGTTGCTTATTATCAATAGATTTCAACAGTCTGAGAAATATTCTAGTTATTTTACTACAAATGGCTGTCTTCTCTGCGCAAATATAGATGTCTTTATTTTTTAACATATTTGTCAGGGTCTTGTAGGAAATGGGGATCAAGTCCCTGTACCCACAGGACCCAGTGTTACAACACGGATCAGTACCATATTTCCTCATCCAGGTTCCTTGCTGTTCATGGTCACAAATCAATTCCGAACTTCGGATGATGGATGATCGCCACGGACAGTGCTCGTAGTTTCATAGATAACATTTCTAGAAGATTCCACTTTTAATGGGACCATGTGGAAGGTGCAAGCGTATCTCCTTGCACGGGAGGGGGTGGCAACGAGAAGTTTTATATAGAGTACATTACTTGGTGGAGAATCCCGTCAAAAGCAGACAACTGTTGGATTCTACATGACAAAATATTCTTATTAAACATGAAATTGGCTGCATTTGGCAGAAATGTGTGTGTTGCGCGCACTGGCATTTTTGTGTGTAACTGTGTGCTGCTCCATTCCTCCAGCAGCCTGAGGACAGTGGTGGGCCTGTGAAGAGATTGATGCGCTCAGCTGCCAAAGCTGCCACTGGGAAGATGAAGGTGAGTCTGCCATGGCCCTGTCCTCTGTCTCTCTCTGCAAAGTTCAGCATGACACAGGGACCGGAAACTTATTCAACCACAACCATCACCATCGAGCATCTCTATACTAGCTGAACTTCTGGTGAAAATGGGTGAATGAACTACTACAATATTTATCCTCTCAGACCATTCATACCCACACACCATTGTATGCATGTTAATGTTTACATTTCAAAATGAAGCAGGCTTGGGGAGCTCAGGCTAAGGTCTCTCCTTCCCCAATAGAAAGTCATAATTTGCAACAAATTATGCCATGGCTGGAAGACTGTGGAATTGGCAGAAAGTGGGGTATTGTAATATTGCTATAGTGTCTCTGTCACGGTCTTAGGTTAGGCTGTGTTGCCAATCCAACTTTATTTATGGGGTTGGCACATTTAAAACAATAATGTTGACCAAAGTGCTGCACATTTAAGCAATAAAATACAATAGTAAAACATGAAACGATCAAATGGCTCAAATACACATTAATCACAGTTAAAAGCCAAGGAATAAAAATAGTTTTAAGGCGTTTTTAAAATGCAGGCAGTGTTGGAGCCATCCTGATGTTCTGCAGGTGCAAATGAATTAATACCAGGCAGGGATTGTATTTAACCCTTTCAGGCTGTGAATCCATTTTTGGATTCTGTACAGTATTCCAGAATTAACTTTTTTGATCTATAAATATTTGAAGTTTTTTCAGAAACCTTAGATCAGGCCTAAATGGGTTTAAAAAAAATATCTTCTGCTTCTCCTTAAGGCTTCCTCAAGTCGTCGCTGGTCTAAGGAGGTAGACCTATCACTGTATGGCTCCAGACTCTATGCATCCAAAGACCCCACCCTGAGCCCCATCAAAGAGACCCTTAATGGATCCATATCTTCACCATGCAAAGGTATATACAGTATCCATGTGCATGATCTGCTACATCTCACTTATATCATGTATAACTGTCTACTTTGTTTCGCCGCACTTGGAGTAAATGGAACAACATACAGTATAGTTATATCCAGGGTATATGTGCGATTGTGCATATTTACAAAGTCAGTATAAATTCTTTTAAGACTTTTTTTTAATGCCAAATTACCCTCGACAGATTGATTGTAAGTTGGTAGGCGTGTTCCCATTAGGTTCACTTCTATTTATAGAAAATCCTCTGTAAATTTATACAAACAAAATGTATCCAAATACAGGGTAAGTGTCTAATTTAGAGGATAAAAATAAACATGTTTATTGTTTTTGTTTTTATATAGAATTTTGACAGACCAGCCTGTATTATCACATTTCACTGATTCCAGGACTCGTTCAGAGAGTAATATAAATAAATTGATTATCATCATTTATCAGTTAAAGTTGTAATGTGAGGGGTTTTCTGGGTATACTCCTATCACCACTTAAAGGATATTATGAGTGTGTTAATTTGAGCTTATATTAATAAAAAAACAAGAGCAAGTTTTGGAGTGATAAGCAGACAACGTTTGTAAATCAACCACTCCAAAGGTCATGATAAATCTGTCAAAGGAGTTTTAAAAGAGGCTAACGCCACTGTCCCCGAGACTGTTGCCATAATCGCTCAGACTCCCTCCTGATCACAACCATTTCCTTGCCTCCGTAGCCTCTGAAGAGTCGACTCTGTCCCTTCCTACTGAAGCATTGTTCCTCAGCACTTACCCCACTACAGGAGTCCTCACATCCGCCACAGAGCAGCACGACTGCTCCTCCACCAATAATAATAATAATAGTAATAAGGCTGAGACAGAGGATGTCAGTCCCACGGAAAAGCCCCCGCTAGACCCTGTTGAAATCTTTACCCCCAGGACTGGAAAGCTAACTCGCAAGACCAGGAGCTGGTCCTTGCCGAGCAGCTCCAACAACGCCAAGCCGGCGGCAAAGAGCAACAACGCTAAGGCGAAAGGTAGAGGCGGAGGGAGGGGCAGAAAGGTGAGTGTTCCTGTTGATCCCTGGCTCGGGGGGGAACCACGGAGCCCACCCCAGACTGAATCAATAGGACACGAACACGCCACCGTAAAGTCCCTTTCTAGTGTACCTGAGAACACTGAGGTTTGTGAAGACGAGCTATCTCCCCAAATTTTGGTTCTAGAGGCACAATGCATGGAGAGGGGCAATGAGGTGGAACTCCACACAAGTCTAAACGAACCTGTTGACATTCGCGTAGACGTAGAAAATGAAATTACCAAATCTGAGAGCATGTCTGAGTTGCCACACCAAAACACAGTACAGACACGAGTTGGAAGCGACCACCTCGACGTACAGGAGGGTGAGGTGACAGCCGACCGGACAGAAGAGTCCAGCACATCTGTCCAGGGAGAAACTGGGCGGCCAGAGCCGCCCAGCTCCGACGACCCGTATCTCGCTCCCTGGCAGGCCGACTTCAACGTGGAGGATGTCTTCAGGCCGATAACCTCCCGGGGCCAGCGCTCTGTGCGGCGCAGCCTAAGGAACCGGAGCAAAGCAGGCAGTGACTGCCCCGGCAGTGGGGAGAGTGCTGCTACCTCAGGGATGGCCTGGGTCCCCCAAACCTCCCCGGACTCCATTAGGGCAGTGCGCCGGAGGTCCCGTCAGCGACTCAGTGCCGTCTCGCACCCCTCGGATGTCTCCGCCGCATCCAGCACTTCCTGAGGAGAGGGACACGTGGCGAGTTCTCTCACCATGTCCACTAAGCAAATCAGCTCCTTGGACTATACTTGATTTTTACTGTGAGTATATATTCAAATGTTGTGTCTTTGTGATGAATCGCATCTTTATAAATGCACAGTCAACTTGATCGGCCGCCAGTAGGAGTTGAAAACAAAGACACTATTTCTTTTAATATATATTAGAAGTACCACTCAAGATTTGATATTCACGCCCTCCAAGAGAAGTTAGATGATTAGCATTTTGTTCTTTACAACCTTGTGATATTTGTCATAACACCTGCAACAATCTGGGAGAATGTTAACAATCTGGGAGTTTTTTTTTTTTTTTAATGATTCATTTTTACACTGTCATTGACTGTGCAAATATTAAAGCTTTTATGTTTGTCTGCAATCGCTGTTTTTATTGAATTACTTCCAGAACTCTGATGTCGATGTCGGGCAGTACACTTCAGCTTTGTCTTCTTTCTTACTTTCCTACTATGTCGTAGAAGAAGTGCAAAAGTGGCAAATTGGTGGTCTTGACATTTGAGCTTGTAGGTCAGCCATTTCTGCAAAACAATTTAAGTGTCTGGGTTTTATAAATATTGAAGTATTAACATGAACTTATGACTAAATAGTGTGTGTGACGTGTGTCCTCTTTCCTTTCTATTACTGTTATTCTTTTCCATTTGTAAGCAGAACTAAATCAAGGACATGGGTTCTTGGCTTACGCTCCACTCTCGCCCCCATGCGATTTTTCTTTTTTTATTATTTATTTATTCTGTGTGAACAAATTTTCTGTGACGTCTCGACACAAAAGCCTACATTATCTGGTTCGTCTCGGCACCAGGGTTGAGAGGGAATAGGGTGAAGGTGTACTGCATATTTTAACCTGACCGAATGAGGCCTGGGAGGAGAGCATAAGGATGTGAATCGTTTAAAATGTTTTCTTTTGTATGGATGAGGTAAACCGATAAGGCTATATTTGCTTATCACCTCACCCTAAAATGTATGCCAGTGAGTATAGTTAAACCCTGAATGAGGTTTCCGGAGAAAGAAAAATACGTAGTTTCTGATGTCAATTGGCTATAAGAACACCCATGCCATGTGTGTGTAATCCATCAGGGCTGCTCAGTAATTCGTAGCCAGCCTCCCCTCCTGCAACTAAGACGATCAATGGACTGAGAGCCCAATCATCTGTACTGACCAGCTCTTGGATCAATATGGCAGCCTGTGTTTTGGATCACGCAGTGTGTTCACCATCGCACTCCAAAGCCATTGGATTGAGCGGCTCCCGATCAATAATTCCTCTTCCCTTTATGCATAGGTCGAGATGGATGTTGTGTTACATCTATCTACGTCTGGTTTACACTCTTGCGTTTATCCATCCACTGAATGGACAATTTATAAAAGCTGATTTGGTGATTAATCCTATACTCGTTTATCTTGACTACAGAAGGTAGATGTTCTGGTATTGTTATACCAGAACATCTTTTCCAGTGATGGGAAGGGTGAAAAAATATTGTTGACATACTAGTTTTGCCCAGGAGATGTCAGCTTGTGCATTACTGATTATGCCCAGGAGAGGTCACCCTGTATACTGTGGATCCAGAAGTCATGGTATCCATGCAATGCTTACATTGTTACGTTTTAAGGAATGTATCACCTGTTTGCTTTGATGAAATAAGTGAAATCGCTACATGTTTGCCCAAGTAGTATGCCAAGTATCTGCAAAAATACAGTGATGCCGTTAACATCATATATAAAACGATGCTTAGTTCACAAGTTGAAGTGTATTGGATGTATTAAGGTAAGAGAAGTTTGAGAACAAACCCTGCCTTTCACCTCATGAATGGGGGGGGGTGAAATGGCCTGTTAAACACCAAATTAAATGTTAATGAATTGTTAATATAACGAAATGTTAATTTTTGGAGTCCTTCACATCTGTATATAATATATTAGAGACCAATGGAGTTATTCTGGTTCAGTATATAGGCAAATTGGTCCTGACTGAGTAATGACTTATCAATGGGCAAATAGACTTGCTCATTCTTGCCGTAGGCTGCATGAATACTGGAACTACGAATACTAGGCCTACATCAAGTCAAAACAGTGTTCAAGCGCTGTTCAATCATGCAAACCGAATAAGGTCAAACTGGAGCCTGGAGTTTAGAGTTTCCATTTTCGTCACCGCTAAACCCCTTAACTTCTTTGCCTTAAAAAAAAAACATTTATTAAAAAAAAACATTTTTCAAGTTTGAATCGCCAGTCTACAAGCTCACAATGTGTCAATAGATTGGCACCTTGAACTATTCCAAAAATGATTTTCAAAATGGTAAACAAATGATAAGGGGCTTAGGAGGTAACGAAAATGGAGGCCAATGTGTTTATGGGCCCCTGGGCCACCGGCCACTACCAGCGGTGGTTGGCGAGTCAACCTACCCAGTACCAGGTTCATGTTGCGGGGAGAAAAATATATCGTGCTCTGAAGGCAGACTTGCTGTTGACTGGTGACACTGGTGACTTGCTGGTGGTTATATGTGGCCATCTTGTGGATGTGATGTGACACTGCATTTGTAGACGCGACGCGATTCATCACCGTCAACTCAATCGTTGAAAAAATATGAAAAAGTAGGCCTACAAAAAACACATTATTTCTGGCGGTGGTTTGTGCCTGCCTGGCAGCCTACTTCTCCTTGAAGTGGTACCTGTGCTGGGCCCTTCACACAGAATTCTACAAATTCAGAATAACCAACCAAGAGTAGGCCTACACCACCGCCTTAACAGAGTGTAGGCCTACTCTTGCATTGAGTGAACTTGTTATAGAAATTGAATTATTGAAGTGACTGCCCTAAAATGTTTTAAAGGGATTTGACATTCATTCAGTGGTTTTCAACCTTTCTGATACCAGGGCCAACTGTAGCCTATATTCAGAATTTGAGCCACGGACCTGCAAGGGTCCATTTGGTTTCATTTTTACGCTCTCAAAGAGTTACATCTGGTTAACCAACTTCTTTTAGCGTGGAGATCCACTGGTTGAAAAACAGCGTTCTAATTCATTTAGGTTTTCTGAACTTAATGGCACTTAGACCTATAGTCTGGGCATTTCTGTCTCTGATTTTTCAGGTGTTTGAGACTGGAAATGCTATGTCAATTTGGATTTGCCAGCAGATGTCACGGTTTCCACTATTTTGCCTGTTTTCATTGCAGCTCAAAAGGCTGCCGAACCACAGGGGAAACTCCATGCCACAGATCCACAGAATGCTCCAAGTCCCCCCCCCCCCCCCCTCTTTTTGTGTGTGGGTGGGGGGGTCATAAAACCTAAAAGTAAACTAAAATAAATAATGAAACCTTTAATGTACGTAGTTGTGGGAGTGTCGGGACGAATTGGCTTTGCGGTGGAGAATGATGAGATAGAGAGGGCGCACACGTTTAATTGCAAGCATCACCTTCACGCAAGTATGTGTGTGTGTGTTTTGTGTGCACACGCGCAGGCACATACAGAGACACTCTGCATGTGTGCACAAGTGCGAGTATAGGGGTGTGAAGCCAGGGCCCTCGCTGTCCCCCGGCAGGCCGCAGACGGGGCATAGAGAAGACGGCTTACAAGAGAACAATGGGCTCCTTTGACCAAAAACGACTCCCCCAAGACATGTGGCCTCTTGTCGCCGTGGCAACCCCCCATGGGACGGGGAGCGGACTGACAGCTGGGGAAGGGGGTCCTACAAACATGGAGGAGTCCATTTCTTTCCAGTGAACGCTCACCCCGGCCTACTACCACTCTATCAATCTCGCCCTCCTGCTCTCCCCTATATCTCCTTATCCCAAAACTGTCTCTGTCGACTCTGAATGTGTGTGGCTTATTATTAGGCCATGTATAAGGCCGTACTTCACTTTTTTAGCAGTGAAAATGCATGTGACTGACGCTGACCTTAATGCTTTGATTCACGGCCAGTAGCCCGTGCTGCCGCCTTCACAGTTCAGACACGGGGCGATAAATCAAGTGGTTGTATCGTTTCTCTTGTTCTTCCAGTTAATAACGGGCCACATCGATCACGGGTGATGCATATAGCGGTGATCCGTGACGCGAGGGTTCACACTGTAAACCGTGTCCTCGATTTTACGGCTCATTCAAATAAAGATGTGTAATTTGTGCTTTTTTGATTGAATTGTTTTTAGACGGTTTTTAAATTTGTATTTATTTGGTAGGTCAATTTAATAGACTGCCTATTTAATAGGCAGTCTATAAATTTAATGGGCCACTGCTGTTGGCCTGTTGCAATTCTCAGCTGTGTGCTGGGAACCTGTTATCATTAAAGCACAAATAACATAGGCTACATCCTTAGTGTTTTTAATGCGGTAATATCATATTGTCTATGTCCCTCAAGAGTTGGTGATTGACAGTCATCACTCATAAATGATGTATTGCAACGCCAGAAAAGGGCATTAGGGATAACTTATTGGAGAATTCCACACCAAAACATGTTGGCCATCAATCTACCTTGGTTCCTGTGACATGATTCATAATGTGCTTGATTTTTGTCACAGATGCCCCGTTTTCTACATTTCACCATGAGGTCAGTTTCATTTGCAGCGGCTGTTGCAGCTGCCAGTTTGCATTGCCGCAGGTTATCTTTATTCTAATGCGGGTATTTCTGTAACTCCAAACTTTTTTTCCCCACACATCACATTTTAATAGTATTTTTCGGTGCTGTAACTGCTGCAACTGCAACTGACCTCATGGTGAAATGTAGAAAACGGGGCATCTGTGACAAAAATCAAGCACATTATGAATCATGTCACAGGAATCAAGGTAGATTGATGGCCAATGTGCTTTGGTCTGGAATTCTCCTTTAACCTTAGTAAAACAAGCCTAGCCCTAATCCTAAACCTGTCAGTAAAACAATATAAAGAATACAAGAACACTGAGCAGTCAGCATGAGGTCGGCAGAGAAAAAAAATCTAGGGAAAGATAGATTATGTTTGAAAGGACTTGATTATCAGGTGTCAGGCCCTGATACCATACATAAGTTGGCCTCTTGGTATAGTGCTCTAAAAGCCAGAATTGAAAGATTCAGCCCAGACATTTTCTTGGTACAGGCACACTCTGACCATTTGGTCCTCTACTCGTAGGATATTTGTGTTGCTGATGGTGGATGTTTCCTCATGCCGATCAGCTATTTCCACGATTGTATGAGTGCACACATGGGCGTCAATTATTACGCAGTGGTGCTGCAGAGAACATTGTTACTTTGAGGATTGGTTTGGCACTTTTGTTACTGCCCAACACTGGGCCTACTAGTTCCGAAGTTGCCCCAAAAAGGCTCTGCTCCTGTACTAATGGTTATGTTTAGGGTTAGATAGAGTGTCAGTATTTTCTGAACAATGAACCTTTGGACTAATGACATGGCATCTGTAAATATTACACTGGCTTAGTTGACTTACCAGTTGTATTTAGGCCAAACTAGTGGTAATAATGAATCTGAACTGTTATAGTCCAATAACACACATACCTGGGTGTATTAACCTCTCCAGAGAGTCTGGACTGGTGCCAACTCGATCATAGAAACACCTCTTGGAAAAAAGTGTCTTCTCTCTGAGATGAAGAGAACACTGCCATGCTGTGGCAGTGGCTCCAGTTCACACTAAAAACCTATTTAACAAGCTTTTATTGTGTAGACAAGGCCGCACATTGTTAGAAAGGTTATAGCCATTGAACTATCCTCAAGAACCATCCCTCCCCACCTCCTAACAACAATAATTATTTTTGAATATGTGGTTTTTGAGGAATACTGTGTGCAAGGTTGTTATCTCAAAGTGAACTTATGACAACCTGATGAAGGTCTAGTCTATTAGATCAAAACTTTGTTCTATTCCCATGAAATAGTCGTCTTGCTTTTGAAGAAAATGTGGGGGAGTTTTCTTCTTCCAGTACGTTGGGGGACTCGTCTGGTCCTCTCCCACGCACCTGCCGCCTTCATAGGTGTGCAAAATACTTTCATCTCAACGTGAAACCTTGAGAGCATTTTCTTAAGGGGCTCACACTGGTCTCCACAGACTCCAATTATAAGTATTAGACCTCTCATGAATAACTAAATCAAGCTTTACAAGTATATTTGCTGTTCTCAGAACCAGCACAAACACTATACCGTGGTATACAGAAGAAAGCCAACTTATACAGTAACTTATGGCTTCGAGAAGAACGACAGAAACATGACTTAATAACTGTATTCATAATGCAATTCATTCACTGTTTTCACTTGTTCAGTTGTTACATAGCCCAGGATTACATGTGACACACTAGTGTGCTCGATAAAGAAGATCAGCTTGATAAAGAAGATTAGCCCGAGAACAATTTTGGGGTTTTTGTGTGTAACAAAACAAACAAGTGTATATTTTACACTAGCTTTCGCTAATCATGGGGGTGCGAAATCTGTGAAAAATGTGCCTATTATTGTTAAATATTTCTAAAGAGAGGAATTAAATTGGGAACTTCTCCTTTAGCCCAAACATCCCTAAGACATGTGAGATTGGTCCAGTGAAGAAAAGCATTAAAAAATAAAGTCCTTTGTGTGGGATTTCTTTTACTAGTTTGGTTTGGATCCTTAATTTTTTGTTAAATCTATATGCATTACATACTGTATTTATTAGCCTACATGAGAAGATGAAATGAGGGGCCATTTTGCCTTTGTTGGTACTTTATAAACTCTGCTAAGTTGATTATATTGTCTTGAAACTACTCAGGAACTGCATCTATTCTAGACCATATTAAAATTGCTTATTCAGGGTGAGATAATGCCGGATCTCTTATCTACTGTATATTATGTTAAATGTCTTGAGACAACTTGATTTGGCATTATAATTGAATTGAATTGAAAGCAGAGTCTGGATGGACTGATTTGTTGGCTTACCAAAAAGCTGTTTGGTTTATTGGCAGGGGTGTAGGGGGGACGCGGGGGGACCACTTCTCTCACATCTAAAATATTTTTGGGGGCAAAAATTGATTTTTTGACTTGTCATTTACTTTTATGGATACAATTAAGCATTGTAAACCATCTTTCTCAATATACTATTCAATATGCATGTTTTAATAGTGTGTCTGTCTGCGTTGTGCAGGTGCACGCGAATGCACATGCATGTCTGCGTGCACGTGTCTTAAGAGGCGTCCCCCCACTTCTAAAAGTACCACTACTTTTATTAGTAGACTGACTATCATTGAGCTTGCTACTTCTGGCTGGACAGAGACTTGCTAGAGGCACTGGCTGGCCAATTGCAACAGAACAGACTGTAGTGTATTATTATTGGCTATAGATCTGGCTAACTTGTTAACTGGTTTGCCTAACTGGCTTGCTTGTGAAATTGACTGGGCCTGACAATGCTTGACAAATGGAGTAGCCTGTCAGGTGGTCAGCCATGATAAATGAGCAGGTGTTGTGGGATCTGTGTGACTCACTTGAATACCTTAGCAGTTGCCCTATGATGCCAGTATATCGGAGATCTTTCCCAGACTCTGGCTTCAGTGAAAAGTGCTTGTTGCCGGGGTCGGGCAAAGGCCTTAGCCTGGGGCTAGGCTCTGTCTGCCTGCTCTAGCAGGGTTACGCTGGGCTGATGCTGAGCCGATGACCTGAAGGGGAAGTTCACTGAGGATCACTGTGATGTCTGTTTCCTAAATCTGAGCAGCAATTACGCACTGGTTTGATTGATGCATCCAGCTCAGTGGTCTTGTGGTTAGAGTGTCCGCCCTGAGACTGAGACCCAGTGCCTCCCTGCTTGGCACTCAGCATCAAGGGTTGAAAAGGGGGTAAGTCTCTGTGACATACTAGTGACATGCAGGGGGTGTACTTGTACATCAAGCTGCCTCATGCTACAGAAACAGGAGACAGACTCATGACCGGCTCAGCCAGGCCTCATGACATCATGGCCTGGCAAGGCTACTTATTGCTTGATCAATTTAAATGTTTATTAACAACAATGGACAAACCACTAAAGATTAAAGATGGCAGCCATCTTGTTCATTTCATCAAACATTTAGGGCCTAGAAAGATTTTCGTCACTGCTAAACCCCTTACTCCTTAACTTCTTTGCCTTTTTAAACTATTAAAAAAACATTTTTCAATAGTTCAAATGGCCAGTTACATGCTCACAACGTGACAATAGATTGGCACATTGAACTATTCCCAATAGTTTTTAAAAAATAGTAAAAAATGGATAAGGGGTTTGGGATAGGAGCCCTTAGACTCCATAAAATCAGAAGTAGCAGATCATGTAGGTAAAAGGGAAAAGAGAAATATATAAGGAGGGGGTAGAGGGGAGGGTGGGGGACTCATATAGAGGCCAGTTCGGAATTGCAGGTGCCCTTTGAGAGTGGTACACCAGCTGTCCCAGCTATACTAACTTTGGGTGGATGTTTCCAATCAGGAAATGTTTATGAGGAAATGTGATGGGTGAGATATATTATTAGCTGTCATGTTTCCTCACATGGAAAAACACTTCCATCAATGTCACTGTTACCCAGCAGGTCTGAATCTATTTGTCATACTGAGTCCTGCGATTTAGCTCTAATAATCCACCCGTAGGCCTACCCGTTATCCTCTGTGCCTCTATCATTTGAGATTTTAATTGACATCAGTATAATTACATAACACCATCCCTCCCATCTGTTGCCTCGCGCCGGCACAGGGGGGAGACAAACCACACATATCTTTCCTTCACGACACAGAGCCGTAATCGAATTATTCAATTACAGATTATATTGGGGGGGGGGCGCTTCATCATGGTTTACATAATAACAAGAGAGGTCTTGATTGCCCATGTAATGTGATTTAGCCTTATGGAGCACCACTCATCCCACATAAAATGCATACAGTTTTGTCATCGTTACCTCCGAAGTCACTGTGCGTGCGTGCGTGCGTGTGCTGTGCATGCATGCGTGTGCGCGCGCGCGAAAGATACATCGATGCATGCTGATGATGACATGGAAGCTTAAACACCAGTTGGGGTTCATTTGTCGATTAAACCAGCATATCCTCATTGTACATAAATCTCCATTCTGGTCGCTTTAATGGATCTGATAGAGGGGCTCACAAGAGACTCTGACACACCGCACGAGGAGCCCACGAGAAGGATAGATCATTGTGTAACTAACCGAGGAGAGCCAGCGAAATCCAAAAGCGACCTCGCCCGCGGGCGCCCGCTTTCACAAAAACGGGCGCCCGGTTTCACAAAAACGGGCGCCCGTTTCACAAAAACGGGCGCCCGTTTTCAAAAGCGGGCGCCCGTTTCAAAAGCGGGCGCCCGTTTTCACAAACTAGGCTATGCTTAAACCTAACTCTAACCCTAAACTTAACCTCAGTAAACCTATGCCTAAACCTAACCTAACCCTAACCATAACCTTTTGAAAAGGGCGCCCGTTTGTGAAAACGGGCGCCCGCTTTTGAAAACGGGCGCCCGTTTTCAAAAGCGGGCGCCCGGTTTCACAAAAACGGGCGCCCGTTTTTGTGAAAGCGGGCGCCCGCTTTTGAAACCGGGCGCCCCGGGCGAGGTCGCTTTTGGATTTCGCCCCTGCTGAACCGAGGGCCTTGTAAAAGGAGGAGGTCGGTGGGTTGGCGGAGGAAGGGGGGGGGCGTGGTGTGTATAGTTTGTGGTGGGCAGAAAGAAAGAGGTGGGGTGGATGGGTGGGTATGTTAGGGAGGGATGGTAGCAGGGTACTAGAGTGGGGGGCGGTGGACTGAGCACAAAGCCTAGTCCCGAGCAGCAGAGGTTAAGCCCCCCCACCCCACCATCGCCAGGCCCACAGGAATGTGTGTGTGTGTGTGTGTGTGTGTGTGTGTGTGTGTGTGTGTGTGTGTGTGTGTGTGTGTGTGTGTGTGTGACTGTGTGTGTGGTGAGAGAGAGAGAAAGAGGGTCCTGGAGGGTGCATTGTTGTCTGAGGTGCATCCTGCTTGGCAAACATGAGACCACTGCATACTTCACTCTAAAACTTGGACTTGGGAAGGAGCCTAAAATGTGGGAGGTCTGAATACCAGCAACACGCAAGACTGACAGACAGGACATAAACACATGATATAGACTAGAGGCCTTTTTTTGTAAATGTGTAAATTGTGAAATCCAGTTTGGTGGTTCAGAGCTGTGCCTCGATATTCTCAAATCTTAAATGGTTCCCATGCGGTCTGTTTGCTGTTGTTTGGCTATGCATGGACACAAAGCGGTCCAATATAGCCGTTCGTTTTGAATTGTTATTTAACATTTGCAGGATGGAATCTGAATCTGATTAAACGTTTTAGATGAATATGTGTCTTGCTGCGGGGTGTGGAGCAGCGTTTTTCAGCTAGTGGTTTCCAAACAGAAAGTTGCGAAACATTCTCACAGGGTCAAATTTAGAACGTACACAGAGGAACACTGTGTTACAACAAGTATATTGGGTTGAGACCCCAGGGAGAAGACAAAATTTGGGTCTTAACTGCCAAACCGGTTGAAAACTATAGAGAATGTACTTTGTGTGAGAACAGACGACTCTCCAGGTCACATTGTCTATAGGCCTATCTATACGGAGGCCTTTTGACATATCCTACATTTAAAGGGAATCCACCCTTATTTTTATTTTATTATTATTTTTTTTAACATTTTTCAAGATTTTTGGTGGGGTTTTTTTTCAGTGTATTTTTAAGCCCCCAAAATTGTTTTTTAAAAGTCAGACCTGATATACAGTATATATCTGATATCTTTTTCTGTGTGTGTCTGAATGGGGGCCTATGAATGGGCACTCTCAGATGTTCCTATTTAGTGATGTCACTAAAAATAGTGATTTTGCTTGTGAACTTTGCCTAAAAGCAGACCAATGGAAGTGACTGAAACCAGGCAGATCATGCATATTCTAATGAGACAGGAAATAGCAATGGTGGACTGTTTTTGTGAACATTTCTCGTACTGCAGCCAAATAGCACACTGAGAAAATACAATGTATGAAAAGTAATTATTGTTTAGCCTACAAAATGTAGCCTAAAATGTATAAAAATTTTAAAAGGCAAGATTTATGACGTTATTTGATTTTGATTTAATAATTCACGGCATAGCCATTTTAACAAAACCAAAGACTAGAAGCAGCTACTAAGAGAGGACAAGTCCAGTGTGTAGCCAGGTATTGTTTCATTTCTCTCTCGCTCTATTCACCTGGACAGGTGCTTCAGTGTCTAGACTTGCATGATGAATACCGGTAGGTAGTGGTTTCTGCCAGCAGCATGAATTATTGCCCATAGGAGCATTTATTTCTTTATTTATTTTAAAGATTTGTTTTTTGAGCTCTTTTGATAGTAGCTGAGAGAGATGGGGAGTGACCCGTGGCAAAGGCCGGCGGGCTCCATATACAATATACAGTATATAATCGTAATCTGGGTCTATCATAACATAGACTCCCAAACCTCACAGGCGCTCTTCTAGACTGCTCGCATAGGAGACACAAGGCTCTACAAACACTGAAGGAAAAAAACACCCTTAAATGCTGTTATGAACCCTGACTACTGAACAGAACCAACACAATCGACTGCTTCAAGGGCAGCCTTGGAATTGTAACAATTGAATAAAACAGGCAACCAGGTAATATCTCTCTCGCTGTGACGGCTGGCTCGCTCCACTGTGATTGCATTAGGATCTGAGCTATTTGTGCATGTTTATTGCCTTGTCAAGAGTTCCCCCTCGACTCCAAGTGTACCTACACTGAAGAGACTGTTCGCAGTGGCAGGACAATTGATTTATATAAAACCGAGTGCCTGGTTTTCTCAGCTCTCAAAAGCGAAGGTCTTAGTATAGGGCACTTACAAGTGTACTCTTCTCTGGAGATATGAGTAAAGGAGCCTATAGCATTTTCAGATGATTTAGCACTACTGTATACCTACTATATGCAAGACATACAGGCGTGTGGTTTGAACCATAAAGGCCAGGGCTGCCACTCAGTGCTATATACACACCTCACCTTCCATGGGCCATAGGGCAGTGGGAGTATACAGGGGTGGGGGTACACTCCTGGGCAGACACAGGCACTGGAAATTTCCGTTGTATGTTTCAGAGCTTTTTCACGATGGGAGGGATCCCATGGCGGAGGGGTGGGAGTTTGTGGTAGTGGGATGAGCAGTTGGCACGGAGCCAGCCACAGCAGGAAACTTTATAGTTCACACAGACAAAATAGTGAGTCCTGGTTTCTTGGCTATTTATGCATTATAGCCCTCCTTTCAGCACAAACAAAACACAAATACACCAGAAAAATAAAACAGGAAATGTGTGCAATTGAAGACTGTAGTTTACACATCTGGCCTGCTGTCTCTCAACACGAGAAGTGGAGTGTGTGTGTGCGTGCATGTACCGTATGTATGTATGAATGACATTACTTTAACCACTTCTTAGGACAAGTTATTTCTTGAATCAAAGAGTAATATATTGCATATTACTTGATTACATTCCCAAGTTCCCCCTCCCGTGCACCCGCAAAAGGATAGAGATATACACAACACAATCTCTATAGCGACACCTTGTAGTGTACGTCATGTGTGCAGAATTCTGTGGTGGATTCTTTACTGACTTCCCCCGAGGAATAATATATACAAACTATTGCACATCTCTGTAGTTATCTGTTGATAGCTTGTATATCTGTTCTATTTTCACATGCAATGTATGTAGCAAAGTTACATATACCCATTTTGGCAGTAATATTGTTACAATACTTTTGCTGGAAAAGGTAATGCTAAACAGACAATCAATCAATGTGTGTGTGTGTGTGTGTGTGTGTGTGTGTGTGTGTGTGTGTGTGTGTGTGTGTGTGTGTGTGTGTGTGTGTGTGTGTGTGTGTGTGTGTGTGTGTGTGTGTGTGTGTGTGTGTGTGTGTGTGTGTGGCACACACAGCCAGCAGGTAGATGTAAGAAGGATAGAAACGGGAAAATGAGAGATAATTAGGGAAGATGAAAAATCTATATGGAGGTGTTTATTCTATTTAATAACAATAAAGTGATGGGTTTCAGTCCAAAATGCATGAAGTCGCCCACAGCCCTGGCTACATCCATACTACTTCCAATACCCAAAATAAATGTAAATGAAGCTTAAATTATTATACCCTACTTTACTCATAAGTAATCTAAAGTTAAAGAACGATAGTAGTAGTTTTAGGCTAATTATCATTATCACTGTTTGTGCTTCAAATTCAGTCAGATATTTAGTATAGGCTATAACAAGTATAGCCTGTACAGGCTACACTTCTGCCTTGGAAGTTGGATCACATGACATTATTTATTCATGACCATCAAAAACGATGCCATTGGGTCTCGTGAGTGTACAAATCCACTGTGTGAGATGTAGGATATATATTTGGCCTCTAAAGGAAGATATCCAGTGCTGGCAGCACAAGGGGTCAAGAGGGGTCAATGACCCCCCCCCCTCCCCCAGATCAACCTCATTGACAGCTTAGATCAAGTCTACTATAATACAGCTGTGTATTATAGTAGACGGGTTTGCGAAATATGCAAATTTGAGGTAAAATATGCAATTTGTATTATGTTTTGAAAGGTTTTTATAAGACAAGCACATCAAAACACCTAGACGTGCTACTATAACCAACTTTTATTGTTTATAAATGGCAATAATGAAAAATAAAACTGTACCCTGTCCTGTATGCTTATTCATTTAAAAATGCATGTGTACAGGGTATTAGCAGCCTGGCGTACACTTTGTTTTGTTACAAAGCTTTAGTTAATTTAATTTGGACCCGAGGAGTTGCGTCATTATTAGCCCATAATGTAAAAGGACCAGCGGTTGCTCAGATAACACAGGTGTATCTACTGTAACTGTGTATAGGCCACTTACTTGCGAGAGCAGAGCAGGCGCAAATTTAGCAATCGGTGTGCAGACGGTGGTCAGAGGTGCACGGTCAGCAGTCGGTTGTCCCTCGGGGTACTCTGATTGGGCGGTTTAGGTGATGATGTAATGGTGACGTAAGTAAAAGATGAGTATTAGCTCGCTCCGCTCATGCACAAGTAGGCCATCGACTACTTGTGCGCAACGCGCAAGTTTGCAAGTGCTGATCTAGTTAAATATGCATGTCCAGTCCAGGCACATTTTTATTGATTGTTTTTTTTTTCTTTTTGTATTAAAGGTAGTATAGACATCTTTTTTCTTTCTTTTTAAACACTCATATTTCATATATTAGGTTGATGTTCACCCCTTGCAAGGACGCCTCTGACTGTGGGGGAGGAGGGGGAGCTCAGCAGGAAGGAGGCTCAAGGTAGCCTGGTTCAGCCCCACAGAACCCGTTCACTCCGTTGGGCCCCGCCCACTCCGTTGGGTTCTATGGCACAGAGTCTGATAATCAGGCTAGGCTCAAGGTATAGAGCTGCGCAGTGACGTCACCGCCCCTGTTCCGGAAGTCTTTTCCCCATTCATTTTTCTCATAGACTTTCCGAAAATAATTTATATCAAGACGATTACGCCGCGGCCAAAGCCAACTCAGGTCGTGACAAATCATGACAACAAACACAATATCGTCATATAATATATAATTGGGAAGAAGTAGAAAACGGCATGATACAAGACTTTTTGTTTCGTTTTTCATCTTAGAAATTATTTTATTGTCCCAAAAGTTTGTGTGTGTCATCATGATTCGTCACGACTCGAGTTGGCTTTGTCCGTGGCGTAATCGTCTTGATATAAATTATTTTCGAAAAGTCTATGAGAAAAATGAATTGGGAAAAGACTTCCGGAACAGGGGCGGTGACGTCACTGCGCAGCTCTATTATGGTCGAATCAAATGGATCAATTAAAAGGCTCCCACTGAGCTCCCCTTTCCCTGTCTCCCCACACATAGACAGGCGTCCCTGCCAAGGGATGAACGTCAACATAAACAGTGAGATGTAAACATAAACATTAAAATGACACCAAAACACAGCCAGAGGGATGTGTCTTTTTGCAGGAATGGACCTTAGCACAATTAGTAACTGATAGAGGCGGAAATAAGGATGAATATATAAATGTAAATAAAATATATATTTTTTATTTTAATTTAGGTTTAGTTGCAGGGCCGGTTTAGGCATAAGTAATATAAGCGCTTAGAGCCATAACCAGTAAGGGAGGCACAGCACAGATTTTATTTTTAATGTATCCCCTATCGCATACCACAGGTTATACTGCTGCCCTAGGAGCAGGTTGACCCCAAACTTACATTTCCAAATGGGCTACCACTTGTTATGGTCTGGCCTCGTAGATCAGTTGTTTTTGACTAGGCTATGCGTTGTGGCCCTCTTGAACGAGTGTGAAAAGTGATGCTCTCCCTCATCATTTTTTTTGTTAAATATACTGTAGGCCTATATTGCCTTTTTTTGCCTTTATTGAAGTGAAGGTTGACATGAAAGTGGGAAGGGGGAGAGGGGGAGAGACATGCAGTGATTGTGCTCATGAATGTGCCTGGACCACTTTGCTAGCGGGTGGCCCAATGACCCATCCTTCATCAAAGCCCCCCACCCCTGCAACTGTTGATTAAACTGTTGGCAATAGCACAGTAAAGATGATGATAATCTAATATAAAGATGATGATAATCTAATATGATTTGTGTAGTTCTTTATAGATCTAGTCACTTAATTTTGATCTGAAAGTGCTTCAGAGTGAAGCTTTTTTTTCTCCCCAGGGGGGAGATGTCTCGACTGATGGGGGCACATAAAAACACCTTCTTCAGTTATTCCACATAGTTTTATAGGCCTATATATTATATTGCAAAGCAAAAATATTATTATAGTCTTATAGTCCATTCCAGCTTGTTGTGCCTGGAATGGAACCACTGGGATTTAAATGAGTGATGTCTGTACATATGTCACCCAGGGATGCTATATTCATTTTATGTTGCGCTTCTGTGAACCGTAAAAACTTCGTCGTTTTTTACTCTATGTACATAATTAAGAGGAATGATTTGGCTCTAATGCAATGCAATTTAGGACGCGGTTGGATATATGATGTGGAATGGGGGATAGTGGGGGCATTGCGGGCTAATTTACACGATTCATTTTTATTTGTGTTTTATTAGCCAATGGCACGTATCATCATAATCTGCCTAACAAGGCACTAACTCCACATTAAAGGGCATGGGAGTGTGCATTATCGGGTAATAGCATTATACTACTTGTAGTAACGCAGCAACATTGATGAAATCCACGACATAAGTAGACCTGTGTGTGTGTGTGTGTGTGTGTGTGGCTGCCAGCTGGCTCCTCCAAATCCTTCGCAAAAATACAGCTGCGTCTGGCTACAATAGACTGCAGATCTCCCTCACACCAGGCAGTGTGTGGAGGGTGTCTCACTTTGATCTTTAAATACCCTCTAACGTTAAACCCCACTCGCTGGCTTTGATTTTTCCCCCTCGCTCCGATGGAGCAGCCGTGCAGCTGCAAGGATAAAATGCAGACGTTCCCTTGGACACAGCTCCCCGTGCCTGTGTCTGTGTGTACGCGCACACAGCGGAGAAAGCGTGAACACCTATCCCTTTTCCTCCTCCACCATCTGTCCCTTTCTTCCATTTCATGTTGTTCAACCGATATCCACCCCTACACAGACACACACACACAGCAACAGCTCGCTGTGTGCGTGCGTGCGTGCGTGTGTGTGTGTGTGTGTGTGTGTGTGTGTGTGTGTGTGTGTGCGCGCGCGCGCTGCCCACCCCGCTCCCCTCGCACTAGTACGTCTCAGAGCCTTGGAGTATAGATTGAGTTACGACATTCTCCGTTCATGTCCATGGAAAGGTCTAATGCCGGCTGTTCTACACATACTTCTATTGAGCATGGGGACAGCAATCTGTGACATGTACTGGTTCTGGCAGAAACGCATTGAGCTCTTAATTCCCCCTATTTTAGATCGCTTGTAGTACCCTACAACACAAAGCCTTGTCTCTTCAATATATCCTGAATCACAGAAAAAAAGTTCCCGGCGGGAATTGCCTTCATGGTATACCCACCGTTGACTTTATATCAAATATCTTAATTTTGTCTTCCCTGAGACAATTCCAGACAACGTTTTCTGTTATTCAGGACATAAACCATACAAAATCACCTGAATTTTGTTTTTTATTTATGTCTTTGCACTTGGTTTGAGGTAAAATGACAATATTATTGGAGTATATTTGTGCTGCCCTCCTTGAAAACAATGTATTTCCAACTTCAGTTTGTCACCGTTCAAAGCTGCACTGTGCGCGAGCGCTGTTTTTTGCCTCCCTCAATGTCGCAGCTCCTCACACTAGAGGGCTCCGGTGCGTCTGCAGCCCCGCACGATTGCAGACGGTCCCTAGCTCCCCCCTCCCCCACCAGGCAGGCAGCAACCCGAGCGCTCCTGTTTCACTCAAAGATGGCGTCAGCTCTGGAGCCTCTAGTCTCTGGCTGCATTTTTGGGCTTGTTGTTGTCTCCGATCCGAACGGTTTTTGGCACATTCTCCGCGGCAACTCGACACGGAATTCCGGTGAGTAATCGGCGGCCGGTGACGGCGGGCTAGAGGATATCAACACGCCACGATCCGGGCTCCCCCCATCACCCCACTACCTAAAAACCCCCGTGATCGGGACCAGTTTCTAGGGCTTTCTGGTGGTGGGTTAACAACCGACCGCGAGAGGTGGAGGGAGAAGGAGAGGGTTACGGGGAGAGATGGTGATGATCGCGGAGGGAAGGAGGGGGGGTGGATGGAGGGGGAGCCGAGGCCTACTTCGCTCCGGCACAGCGGCCTTGTCTTCTCCTGCGCACCGCGGCAGGCAGAGGCGATACGTGGGAGGGAGGTGAGGGAGGGAGGGCTGGCGGAGGAAGGAAGTGAGCGAGCTGGGGAGTGTTTGTTTGGAACAACGCCGCCACCAGTTGTGTTTTTTTCACCCGCCACCTGAGGCCGAGGAGGAGGGAGAAAGAAAGGCCGATGAGTCTCCACAAAACCCAGACCGTAGGGATAAAATCCGTCTTTACTGTCTTTTATTTTTGCGATTGCCCGCTGTTAGCCCTTCTTCTTCCCTACGGTCGTCTTGAGTCTGCAACTTGCATTGTGCCTGTTGGAAGGAAGGCCGCGGAAAGGTCTTTGCCATTATTTTTAAACCGTGACTTTAGAAATGAGGTTATTTCTCGGGACGCGGATTGTTGTTGTTGCCCGTTTTGAGGCCACCGCGGGCCGCTTGCATAGACAACGGTGTTCACGGAAGGCTGGTTGGGGGCAAAACGTTTGGGTTTCACGCTGTTTACATTCTGTGTGTGGAGGGCCAGTAGTGGCGGATAGTAGGAACGCTAGCTTTGAGCGATGAGGGGGGATGCTAAACTGTTAGCCGAGGTGTTCACGTTAGCGTGCTAAACAACAGCAACCACCAAAGCGGGAAGGGAAGGGTTTTTGCTTGTCACATAATTGCCCGTCATATCAGTGAGAGTAAACAAACCGTCCAGCGGAAAGGCAAGGCGGCATTTGACTTGGCTTTGATTCTCAGTCGGATTGATCTAAAAGCTCCGAGTGTTTGCTAACATTGAACAGCCCCCGTGTTTTGACTGCATCGTGTTTACGTTAGCACGCCTGCTAACTTCGCCTTATAGAAGTGTTAGTTTGTGGGGCGGCTGGCTGCCTGTTGTTTACCTTTTTTACGCGAGGGTTGAGGGTAAAGACATGCACCTTAGATGTATAACTAAACGCTAAATGTGCTCATTTGTGTCGACTGATCTTTATTGCTACCATTGTTTTTTTGCTTGTTGTGAATACAGCAACAATCCCATAGCTTTGCATGGCTTCAAACGGGAGGAGAGGCTGTTGAGAAAATGGTCCTAGAAGTTTAGGGATTTAAAATTTGGACTGGTTTATACATGTATACACATTGAATGTCCCGAAGTGTCAGAAACCAAGTCCCAAGTGTATCCTCTACTTTCCCCTCCACGTAATACATTATTTATTATTCCTAATGTTTGTGTGTGGTTGTTGTAAATCATGACTGTCCGAACTTGCTGTCTGCGATGTGGATTATAACCTACAGCACTGAATACTTGTGCTGGTGTCTCAGATGGGCTTATCTGTGTTTTGAAAGTAGATAGATACACGTTGAAGCATCTTGTCTGATGGAGGGAACCTGACTTAAGAATGTAATTGTGACTTTTGCGGACAAGAAGCATGGCTTTGTTTACATACCGCAGCGATAACGCCAGAGTGGGTTGGGCTAGACTTGTTTTTTTTTGTTTGTGGCATGTGTTCTTGGATTTTATCACAAGCTTTACTATGAAGTATGAGCCACTGAGATTTAGGTTTGCTGACCTGCTGTCTCTCTCTCTTTCTGTGTGTGTGTGTGTGTGTGTGTGTGTGTGTGTGTGTGTGTGTGTGTGTGTGTGTGTGTGTGTGTGTGTGTGTGTGTGTGTGGTTTCTGCAGGGTGCAGCAACTGCTGAGGAGCAACCGGCATGAAGGTGATCAAGCCCGGCTGCTCCCTGGGGTGAGATATCCGTTCCGTCCCAGAAGCGAAAAAACCTCAGGCTTCCGGAAGAGAGAGAGGAAGAGGAGTGAACAAGGAAATTACGACACAAGGAAAATCGTCGCGTTCACACCAATTTTTGGATTTTTTTTTCTACTTGTACCGAACAAATGATCACCTCTAAAACGGCCATGGTCATTTCTTCCGAGTCGCAGTAAAGATTGACAGAAGACCGACGCAACAGGTTTTATTGGGCATACCTGTGTGTGTGGCTGTGTCAGTATTTTGCAAAGGTGTGGAAACACCTTTTCTTTTCTTTTTTTTCTTTTTTTTGCAGTTGATGACAAAACCCTTCATATTGCAGGTGGCCACACTACACTTGGACTAATAAAAACGCCACTTTCTACCCCTTTGCTCTCCTCCAGGCTGTTCCTGCCTGGAGAGGGTAGTGGGTAGATCACTTTTTGTTTTGTTTTGTTTTTCTTTGCATTTTGCTCACCGGGTTTATGCTATGGTGAACCCCTCCTTGCCGTGCTACTCATACTCAGCTTCCGAGGGACTCGCCGTGCGGCCCCAGGACAAAGGATAGTCACCAAGCGGAGGCGGGAGGGGAGGGAGGAGGCGAAGGAAGAGGCAGCGGCAGCGCGCTAGGGCGCAGGCCGGGGCCCTTCCTTCCTTGGCCTTAAAGGCCAGTTTTTTCCCATCCATTTGTCACCCCCCCATTATACGTTTGGTCGTTGCGGTGAGATCCTGCAGGGGCTACCGCGCCCACTACTAAGACTGCAGCCATGGTGAAGCTGGCCAACCCCATGTACACCCAATGGATCCTGGAGGCCATCAAGAAGGTGAAGAAGCAGAAGCAGCGGCCGTCGGAGGAGCGCATTTGCAATGCCGTGTCCATGTCGCACGGCCTCGACCGCAAGACGGTCCTGGAGCAGCTGGAGCTCAGCGTCAAGGACGGCACCATCCTCAAGGTCTCCAACAAGGGCGTCAACTCCTACAAGGACCCCGACAACCCCGGCCGCCTCGCCCTGCCGAAACCACGAAGTGGAGGCGGCGGTGGCGGCGGTAGCTCGGGAGGAGGCGGAGGAGGAGGCGGCGGCGGGGGGAGCTCCCATGCACACTCCCACCACTCGCACTCCGGAAAGAAGCCCGGGCTGGACTGGAACAAGCTGATCAAGCGTTCGCTGGAGGGTCTCCACGAGCCCGGCGGCTCCAGCCTAAAGAGCATAGAGCGCTTCCTAAAGTGCCAGGCTGACGTGGCGGCCTACCTCTCGGGCAGCGGCTCCATGGGGCCCGGCCTGTTCCACCAGCAGCTGAGGGTGGCCCTGAAGAGGGCCGTGGCCCACGGCCGCGTGGCCAAGCAAGGGCCGCTGTTCCACATGGTCAGCCGCAGCAGCAGTGGCACCCTGGACGACGGGACAGGGACGGTGTCCCTGGAATCGCTCCCGCCCGTCCGCCTCCTTCCCCACGAGAAAGACAAGGTAAGGCCTTCATGCAAACAAATGTCTAAAGATATTATAGGCAACTTTTTATCCTTTTTCCACCTCTACATCACTTCTACTTTGATGCTGCAGCTGCTTCCCTGCAGTGCAGACACACACTTGCTTCATGCTGCAGACAGTCCAAAACTTTATTGTTGCCGTGCTGTGGCGGGAGGACGTTGTGTTTTAGCCAATCACAGTGCAGCAGTCTCCATAAGTTCCTTAATGAGCCATTAGAGTGGAGGTGGTTTCAAATCTGTTTACAAACGGGTTCTGTAAACACAAAATTACATTACCTTTAACAAAGGAGCAGTAATGCATGCATGACAAACATGTAACAGTGGACACACACACACACACACACACACACACACACACACACACACACACACACACACACACACACACACACACACACACACACACACACACACTTTTACAAAAACAATTTCAAAGCTACATTTCTGATCAGGCAGCCATAGATTCAATTCTCGACACATTTATCTGAATCTGAACACTTCATTGCCAAACAGCAGGTGCAATACAGTAACTTCACAATTACACGTATGTGCAGTCAGTGACAGTCCAATGTTGAAACTTTATAAGGATGACCCTCCAGAGCACTTGTTTAGGCTTCTGACAAGCAAACAGCATAGCGTAATAATGTAGAGGGGAGAAAAAGAACTCTAGACATCAACTTCAATTAAAAACAGACACCTCACTCTCAACACGGCTGCTTTTACTTCAGATGAAATCAACGCTGCATGCTTTGATGGCAACAGATGTTTTGTTAAATCACAGTGATCTTGTTGAAGTTACAACTGTGGCAGAGGCACAAAGCACAGGCGATTTGTTTCTGAGAAACACGTGTGTTCTGTTTAAAATGTTTCGAAGCAAACAAAATTAATTTTCATTGTCAGTCTGTAGAAACAGTATGGTCTCAATCCAGATGTGGCATTCTCTTTTTTTTCCTGAACTAGGTGCAGCCGAAATGAGTTTTTAGGGACACAGGATGGGTCAGGTATACTGTTAAGCATAACCAAAAATGAAGAAGTAACTTTGATAATAAGAATGAAAACAATTAAGATGTTTAGCAGAGCGTAGCTTGTAAAGAGTCAGGCTAGGAAACTACAAGGCAGCGGGCGCTGTGGGACCTGCTAATGCTGTCTAATTTTAATTTGAGGACTTGTTCACCTGGCAGGTGGGATCTGTCTGTTTGGCTTGTTATCTCGTTGAAGTGCCGAAGTCGTTCCATGCCACATACTGTACAACTTAACCATGCAGTTGTGTCCAAGGCAGCGTTATTGTTAAATATGTTGTGCTATGTTAAAGCAGCAACACTCCCAAGTGTGTGTTTCCAACAAATGCCCAACGCCCATCCTGAAGATGAACAAGTGCTTTTTAAATGTGGGATCGTGGAACTCTAATTGCACTAAACTACTCCAGTCTTCAGCTCGGCTGTTACACTCACACAGAAATGTAAACATTTATTAATAAGTAATGACCACAATGGAATCGATACAGTTGCTGTGCATCATCAGACTCTTTATCGGCCTATTGGATTTGTCCCAGCAATGCTGAGGATGGTCTCTTTGTGTTTATCCACGTATTCATGATTGTCTTTCAGAAGCTAAATGGCATTATTTTGTGAGTATATTGTGTGGGTGTGTGTAGAATCCAATGGCAAGAGATGGACAGGAAGGCAGGTCTAAACTATAGATAATCGTTTTTCGCTCCCATTGTTTTCAGATGACATGTCTAGACCAAACCGTTTAAAAACAGTGGCCCCACCCAACTACGCAGTTGTAGAATCCTTTTGCCACAGACCTCTGCGTAATGGCAAAAACTTGCCAAACAGAAACGATAACAATCCCATGGCGATCCACATTTTGGCAACACCGCCGCTATGCAGACCTCAGACCACAACCTCCATGAGTGTAGGACGAAGAGATGGAAGGGTCTTATATACTATAACTTCACATCAGGAAGACTATATAAAAGGTGTCGAAGGATTGACTTGCCTTGGCATAGGAGGCGTAGCGAGGGTTACTGAACAAATGACATGTCAGTTTAAAATGTGCCACAGAGTGCATTTAAAGTGTGGGTTTCCCTTCCCCACAAAAACACAGATAGAATCCATGGATCGTCAAACCCTTGGTTGCGTCGGCCATCCTGCGGCCTGTGGCCTATGAGAAAGTGATGTAATTAGAAAGGGAAAATGAACGTCAGCCACCAGTCAGATAATGTAGGGTCTCATTTCTGAACTGTGGCGACTAAGATTGTCAGGGCTCAAATGCATTTCCCATCCTTGCAGGTAACATTGTTTAGACGTTCTGCAGATCAATCGAGTGGTTTGAGTTGTGGTGGGTTATTGAAGTTGAACATGGACTGGCCATTGTGGCCTACATAAGACAAAGTTGCCTCTTGGAATGTCACTATGGTAGAACTTTGTTTGCGTCGGCCCTGATGTAGCAGAGAAGATCTCATCAGAATGAAGCAGATATGTTTTTAAAGTTAACAATTAGTCCAGCATGGTAGTTAGCTGCCAGTGTTTTTGAATGTGGAACTCGTATTAAAGAGCCAAGTTTCCGACTGGAAGGGGACACATATCGGTGCACAGGATGTGATCAGTCTACTCCGCGTTCCAACTTATTACGCAAATCATGTTTTTGTTTGATTTTCCAACATAATTGATGCAAATGATATCAGCATAATTTTCAAGTCATTAGCTGTCAATTTATATTTCAAATGTTATTGAACAAACCTCCTAATGAAAACAGAATTTAGAAAATAAATTAAAAACTGTTTTCGCACTGTTCCAGGTTATTATGCACATCATAGTTTTAAGACATTTTCTAGTTTGTAAAGAACTGAAAATAGTAATTTGTTGAATTCATAGCAATAAGGAGGTCATATGTACTGGGAAAAATGCTATTTCAATCCAAAACATGTTAACAGGTCCAGTTACATGTTAACATGGGACCCCTTGTTTGATAGCAGCTTGCGTCCATAAAACTTGTGAGTTTATGGAGAGTTTCTGCTTGAATGTCTTTGCAGGATGTCAGAACAGCCTCCCAGAGTTGCTGTTTGGATGTGAACTGCCCCCCAACCTCATACTGTACACAAAGACTAATTTTCAAACAGTCTTGTTCACTGATGAGTGCCGTCCAACAAGGCTGCGACGTCAGCAAGGAGGTGGCGGAGTCATGTTTTGGGTCGGAATCCTAGGGAAAGATCTGGTTGGCCCCTTTAGGGTCCCCGAAGGTGTGAAAATGACTTCTGCAAAGTATGTTGAGTTTCTGACTGACCACTTTCTTCCACGGTACAAAAGGAAAGAATCATGCTTTCTGAAACAAAATCATCTTCAAGCACAACAATGCACCATCTCATGCTGCAAGGAATACCTCAGCTTCATTGGCTGCTATGGGCATAAAAGGGGGAAAAAAATCATCGTGTGGCCCCCATCCCGCCCCCCTGACCTCAATCCTATTGAGAATGTCTGGAGCATCCTCGAGCGAAAGATCTAAAGGGGCCGACCAGGTCTTTCCCTAGGACTCCGGCCCAAAATATGACTCCGCCACCTCCTTGCTGACGTTGCAGCCTTGTTGGGACATGGTGGCCAAACTGGCCATGCACCAACCATCCACTACTCCATCCATCTGGACCATCCAGGGTTGCATGGCACTCATCACTGAACAAGACTGTACTGAAAAATGTACAGTATGAGAGTGGGAGGCAGTTCACATCCAAACAGCAACTCTGGGAGGCTGTTCTGACATCCTGCAAAGACATTCAAGCAGAAACTCTCCATAAACTCACAAGTTTTATGGACGCAAGCTGCTATCAAACAAGGGGTCCCATGTTAACATGTAACTGGACCTGTTAACATGTTTTGGATTGAAATAGCATTTTTTCCCAGTACATATGACCTCCTTATTGCTATGAATTCAACAAATTACTATTTTCAGTTCTTTACAAACTAGAAAATGTCTTGAAACTATGATGTGCATAATAATCTGGAACAGTGCGAAACGCACTGTTCCAAGTTTTTAATTTATTTTCTAAATTCTGTTTTCATTAGGAGGTTTGTTCAATAACATTTGAAATATAAATTGACAGCTAATGACTTGAAAATTATGCTGATATCATTTGCATCAATTATGTTGGAAAATCAAACAAAAACATGATTTGCATAATAAGTTGGAACGGATGTGATCGGTGTATTCTCTGTTTACCTCTGAGTGACATTGCTCCCTCTCATAAAGTCACTTGTGACTGTTCTGGGCCGTGAAATAAAATGCTACCTGTAATGATGATTAGAAGATGCATGCGATTGAAAGTAATGCATAGAATAGATGTCTATGGGCGTGATGTGCAATCTTGTGTTATTGACAACAGCTAGCAAGACCAGGCCAGCGACGCTAACCGTGAGTAACGTTTTGTCCCAATTAAACAATTGGTATGTTTGCTGACTATCGTCACCAATGGTGGTGGGTATAAATGTTGTTTTTTATATTAATTCATTGATAAAGATAGACGATGACATTGGTTGGGCGTTAGTGGGACAAATGATTGAGTCGGAGAGAGCAATGAACACTGATAACCAACCATTGCTGTAGTAGGTTGTTAGCCTGTCTGTGTTTTGTGGGCTGTGATGTTGGGGATGCTTTACCAGGGTGCTTCTCCTCCAGTCCTTACCTGCAATACAGGAAGTTAGGAAGATACGGCAAGAGGAGTTCAGGGTAAGAGAAGGAGGTTACCAACGCAAATAATCCACGTGGCTCCCCCACCCAGCCTCCTGCAGGGCTGTGGACCAGCTGCAGGGCTGGTCCCTGTCAGGAGACCAAAGAAAGAAAGAAAGAAAGGAAGGAGAGAGTGTAGAGGGAGGGAGTTACAGAATCAGGGAAGGATAGAAGAAAAAGGGTGACAGAAGAGTGACAGACCGAGAGAGCGAGGAGGGAGGAAGTGAGTGGGAGGTTAGAGGAAGCGGGCGGAAGATATAGAAATAGAAACGGTGAGTTTGGAGAGAGAAGGACAGGCGTGGAAGGGGAGGACGGAAGGAAGAACAAAGTGAGGGGGAGAGAGAAAGAAGGTGTTGGAAGTGTTGTCCCCGACGAACTGCGCCTCACACTGCTATGGCTCGAATGCTGCGTAAAAGAGCAAAAATGGTAGAGATGGTAAAAGAGTGAGTGTGAGCAACGGAGAGAGAGACGGAGAGAGGGAATGATTTGGAGTGCATGAGAGAAAGACGGCGAGTTAGGGAGCACGAAAAGAGAGGGAGAAGGGCCGAGACGGTGAGAAACGGAGGGGGGAAGAGGCAGACATGCAGGCGACAGAGGAGCGCAGGGAACACACCCACTGTTGTAACCTGATCAGAGGAAAGCTGCGTTCACTAACCTCCCCTGCTCAGGGCCATGGACACGGACACCCAGATACACAACTCAACACTGATGCGCGCACATACGCACACTTTGTAAACGAGCACTACACGGACTTGAAGATCCATGTCAGACAGGTATTACACTGTATATTGTAAACACACCCGGACGTGCAGACACCAATTATGTCTGGCACAGACACAATCCGTTCCAAACTATTCTTGACTACGACACACGTTGAATAATGTGTGCTACATTCGCACCTAAAACGGAAGCTACACAAACCCACAAATGCCACACATTAGCATGTCCTCCGCCACACAGAATGCATGCCCCACAGGGGAGAACGGCATGTAAACAAAGTGCCTTCCAAGTGCCACTGACGGGAAGACGCATATGGGCCGTTGTTGTATGTTGTCTTAAAGGAGAAATCAACACCAAAACTCATTAAGCAACCATCTACTGTTATTCGTGTGACATCATATACTGTATATTGCCCTTGATTCTTGTCATAGTTATCCCCTGCTCTGCGTTTCCCCCTGAGGCCACTCTGCCCTCACACAGTTTGCATGGCCGCAGGTCGTCTTTATTCTAATGTGGGTATTTTAGTAGCTCCAAGCAAAAATCAAGGGCAATATGTATGATGGCACAGGGATCAAGGTAGATGAATGGCCAATGTGTTTTGGTCTGGGTCTCTCTTTGAGTTTGTAGGCTATGAGATTGCACAGGCAGCAGTAGAGGTGGTGTAAAAAGTAGAAGTGGGCGAAATGACCTTTTTTTACTTGGTAGCAACAGACACACACATGGATATTGCTTGCTATCTCACAATAGATATGTATCGTGATACAGAGACTTCGATGCGATTTATATTGATTATGTTTATTCAAAAATAATGACCATGTTGTACAAATACAAAACACACTCATGGCTCACAAATTAAATTTTAAGACTTTGGTGGTCTAAACATCCAAACAAGGGCTCTAGAAAGGGAGAGAGTTGCAACTTGCAAGCAGGGCTTTGATAGGCTAAACAGAGACATGTTTGTCAACACTGAGCGCCACTAAGACAGACAGACAGACAGACAGACAGACAGACACACACACACACACACACACACACACACACACACACACACACACTAGGATTAACCCAGAGAGTGATCAAACAGGCAATATGTCACATTCAACACAGTGACCTGTTTGGTGCAGATGGCCAGTTGGTCACCACTAACCACCACATAAGATTAGCACTAGCAAGCACAATTCCTCTTCCCATGAGACCTGAAATGGAGTCTCACTGACCTAATCGCCATGTAAAGTTTCTTTTTAAAGCTCAAACTTTGGAGTACAAGCGGTGAACTACAGTATGGAAGACTCCACGCTGCAGCAGTCTTGATCAGACTAGGCAAAGACTTCTTATAATGTCAGATTGATTCAGATTGATTGGTAGGGAAATTGAGAGTTGAGATTGAGAATGTTGTATGACTACGCCATTAGTCAGCCCTGAGATGACTTGACAAGCAGACTAGATACAGAGGAGCGTTTTTACCCCCCCCCCCCCCCCACCCCCATCACTACAACATGGATAGGGATGGCTGCCGATATCAGCAACCAACCGAACACACTCGTATCTTCAGCAACGGGCTCCGGCGTGTCCCACTGGTTGACTGCTGTCCGTCTGTGCTGTTGTCCTATGTTGGCGGGAATCGGCCGGCCTTGTGGGCCAGTCGACAAGGTTCTATTTCGAATCATACGAGCATTAAATAATCATCTGAAAATGTTACGCTGGTTCTAGTGATGCACCGAATATTCGGCAGGAAAATGTGTTTTTGGCCAAAATTCGGTTTCAGCCCAAATTGGCAGAAAATATATCACTGAAAAGTGTATTCAGTTCATGCATTTGAAAGTGCTGAATAAATGTTTTATGGACCCATAATGGTAATTATTATTTAAATTACGTTTTGCCATAATGATGTCTTGTAGCCATAATCAGGAAGCTTTTAATGCATTTTTGGACTGAGGCCCATTCTTAAAAACGTCCTCTAAATAATACGTTTTCTAAAACATTTCAATTATTGATAAAGCACAATCCATTTTTTGGGAGGTTTTTTTTTTTAGAACGCTGTCCATACTCTTTCGGTGGATCCCTGGCTGGTACCAATTTCATAAAATAAGCCGTACTTAATAATGCCATGGCCTAACTATCTTTAGAGAGATGGGTAATCACATGTAGAAAAGGCCATCAAGCTCAGGAATTGAACCCACGGCGTGCCGTCAGGCTACATTAGAGCTTCTATGTGGTGGTATGCCCCTCAGCCACCAGGTCTTCTGCACCCCTAATGCGTTATCTTTAAGTATAAACGTGCTTAACAAGCACCATGGTGGAATAATTGGAGTTGCACCCATGGCTGCATATTTTATCAGCCGTGGTTTATCACCTACAATCCAGGAGTGAGTTTCACTTCCACTTCACGTTGGTTTGAATCGTTTTATGGTGTGCGTGGTGTGTGGTCTACTTTAGTGGTTTGATCCTTGGCACAGAGAGGACTGTTTTAGTTTGATAACATAATCTTGGGTTTATTTAGATCATGAGTCGTTTTACTTTCTATTTTGAATGTTTTTTTTTTAAATGCCATGGCGATCCTTTGTTCTGTCTACCAGACAGAGGATACAGTTGCTGCAGTAAAGAGGAGAGAATGTTGAAATTTTTGTCTATCAATTCATTCATACATGGTAGGGGCTGGGCCATATGACCAAAATCTCATATCCCGATATAGCTCATTTTATATAACGATATACACACAATATAGCATTTTTTGCTGGTACAAATGTATTAAGATATTTTTACTGTGTGCAAATCAGTTTATATCCAATCTAATGATACAGAGAGGTTACAGGTAGGGTATGAAGTGAAAGACGACAACGTGTTGTCAACTCACGGCTGTGTGTGTTGGTCAGTGGATGATATTTTTTCTCTTGACCAGCCTGTTACCCCATTCAGAATGTCAGCTGTTGTCTGGCTTATTTTTTTGTTATGTAATAGTAGCATAGATTAGCAGCCGCGTGCCTTTGTGTCATGGCATGAAATACTGCTGTAACACTTGTTTTGTGATGATATATAAATGTGAATGAGGAGAATTCCACTCCAGACTTTTTTTTGTTTTACCTTTATTTGCAGGTGTTGTATTTCCAAAAAAGTGGTCCAATTTTGTGGAAACTCCTTAGTTTTTCTACGGTCTCTCCACCATCTCAATAGTGTGTTGCTCACACTTTCACCTCTGGTTCAGTTGTGAACTACTGTAGACTGCTGAAAACGAAAGAGTGTCAACATACTATTGACATGTTTGAGAGACACTATATAGCATAAAAAAAAAGCATTTTGGAGTGATGGAATTGGGCGAATTTAAACAACATCCCATAGCCCCATTCTAAGCTTAGGGTGGGGTAGTGGAAACAGCCAATGAGTTTTTTTTTTGCACAAAATAATAACCACTTTTTTTTGGAAATAAATCAACTGCAAATAAAGGTAAGAAAGCCTTTCTGGGGTTCTGCTATAAACAATACATGTTTTTATCATCCAGATGATATACATATACCGTCATATTACACAGCGCTGGATCCTCTGAAACCTATGCAGTGAATGGGGGCACGTGTGTGTGTATGTGTGTGTGTCCTACAAATGATGCACGGGACGGAGACCGGCATTGCGCGACAACGATCGCTCACAATCTCTCTCCTCGCTCCCTTTCTCTCCGTCCTGACAGTCTCATCAGAGCCGTATTGCCGCGCATGATTGCCGGCTGTTATGATTTACCAGAGAGCCCCGCTCTTGGCTGCGTGAAGAAGAAGGGAAAAAAAATCACAACAAATGGCCGAGCGCTGGCTCCGACCCTATCGGAGGGAGATTTGTGTACTCGACACCCCGACGGGCCGTGTCATGAGGACTCCCATTCGATGCTAGACGTCCCCCCCCCCCCCCCCACCATCACTCTCCCCACCAGCATCATTCCCACCCTCCCCTCCTCCCCCCCTTTAATAGGGGGGTCATTGCCAGGCCAGGAAGGGGGAGGCAAATGGGGGAGAGAAGTCAACCAGAGGTCAGGGTGTATATAGATAGCAGAGCTCATTGCCTCCTTCCCCCTGAGCACCCGTTAGCTCGCCCCGTATGAGAGGCTACGGCCATTAGGTGGGATGGGCCGTAGCGAAACAACTCGCCGAGCCCCCCGCTTGTGTGTGTGTGTGTGCGTGCGCGTGTCCGTGCGCGACTGCATTTGTCCATCCGTAAACATTTGTGTCCATATGTGTCTGCGCTGTGAGAATGACTGAATGGTGCGTGTGTGTGTGTGTGTCTCCCCATCCCGTCATAGCAGAGAAGAGGGATGTTGCTGCCCTGCGATTGCCCTCTCCTCCAACAGCTGGAGTGGGGGTCACCCAGAGTTCTCTCTGTCGATTTGCAGTGTCACGGTGGGGACGTGTGAAAAAAATAATCCCTCCGAAACCGATACACTCGAGCACTAAGACTTATACAGCATGTTATGCTTTCATTATCCATGCAATCTAACACCTAAACATGAGTAAACGTACACCCATACTGTACATTGCAACACACACATAGGGGTTAGTGTGCGTTCGTGCGTGCGCATGTTGGTGATTTCCTACCAAATGTCCCACTGACCCTCTTAAATGGTTTGGCTAATGCTGGCTGCCTTGGCTAATGAGACCATTGCTCAGGATTGGTAATGGAGATGCTACATTAAGCATCCCCAGCCTTTATGTGTGTCCCAACCCCACCCCCCCACACAACTCGCACACATTTTCTTTTAGATTGTTCTTATTTCACAGTGAAATCCTCAGGGTACATGAATCCATTTATGATTCTGGGTCTGTATTCCACTGATTTAAATAACCGGTCTTTAGAACACCAAAGTCTTCCGTAATTTCCACACCCTACCTGGGTCGTGTTCTTTTCCCTCTATTCTGAATTATCATAAAACTTTTTTTTTACCATAATCATTTGACCCCAGGGGCTCACAATGGGCTGGGAGAAACTCTTTATATGGTCAACATGCACTATATAGTAGGGGGATTATCCAGTCCATTTTTTTAGTTAAGTGTAATCACTGAATATACCATAAACTTTCACTATAAACACACCGTATCAAATACGAGTGACTATCGTAATCGAATAATGATGCTGTCCACCTCTCTGACGATGTCACAGAGCTTGGTCATGGAGATCATTCTAAGATGAGTCAATGTTATTATCTATAGATAAATTACTTCTGCAGCCCAGGGTTGACGCCAGGAGTCAAATGAACAGAGCATTTTACCATTTAAATCTGATTGCGTGTGGCCAAATGTGAAGACATCAAGGACAGTCACTCGGGGAACAATGAATACCACATACCTCCTCCTTGCTTATTAAGTAGGTGTAACCACTAAATATGCACTGAGCAATCACCTGGGAAGCAAAACCATCCTGTCTGTGTGTGTGTATCTCTATGTTCCACTGTCTGTGTGTCTTTGACCGCTCCTAACCACCAACAAACGTAGTTGTGCTCCATCATACAGCGGTCAGAGAAGAGGAATGTGTCAGAGACCCTGCTCTGGGTTGGTGCAATGCAAATGGAATGTCAAGAGAATGACTCGTCTCGCTACATAGGGCAGTTGGGGGTCACAGAATGCCAAGATTTTTTAAACATTAGTAAAAACGTATCTTAATGAATGATTTTACGGTGTCAGAGGCGAGATGTCTGGAAGAATGTTTGTGATTTCTAATCTCGCAAACCCTAACCATTTGGTGCCAAATATCTTACAGTCTTGTGTGCACTGTCACTAGGCCACGGAAGTCCCTTCACTGACCTTTTTACCCCCACATTTTATACTTTTAAAAATATTTAACATTATTTTCACAGTGTCAATGAGGACTCTGATCGGGCTGAAACACCTTGCCAAAATCCCCCATACGTCATAGATGTCCCCAGGCGTATATTAGATAATATGCTTGTGCCTGCCCTGTGCATGTCACACACTCCGTATTTGCCACGTCTGACCCATATGGGAAGCGAACAGCATTTGCTTTGCGCCAGTAAGATGTGCATCGGCTTACTGGTAGTGTCCTAGTTTCATTTTTCATTTACTGTCCCGCCCCAAAGCTTTTTGCTAGTAGTAGGTGCATGGTCACAGGTGTTTGGGTTATCATTAGTATCAGAGCAGCAGCATCTGGACATTAGTTTTGTAAATGTCCCACAGCCCTCAATCTCGGTTGCATGCTGTGCCAAGTGTGAAAACTCTTAAAGTATCTCAGCGATGCCATGCTCACGGTGCCAGCTGTAGTCGCGAGTGACTGTGATGCTTAGCGTTGTTGGTGTGGGTACTGCTAACCCTCCGCAACCCCCCCAAATAACCCCCACAAATGGCAGGCAATGTGTGGAGCAGCTGAGGAAGTGAGGAAGGGCAGGGCCAGTGTTTGATGCAGTGATTTAGCGTGGGTTCTCCCTCGCTAACCTCGCTGTAATGGGTGGTGGAGGCTTTGGGCTGGAGCGAGTTGAGAGCATAACCCGGTTCAGCACAGGGCGTACAGCTGGCCTGCTGGACTGACAAACGCCCTCGCATGTAGGGCTAGAAACCTAGACTTTATCGATCATCTGGAGTCCAGAAGGGTCTAGTTTTGTATTGTTACTGTGGTGCGTGAGATGCTGAAGTGGGCTGTGAGAGCTACATGTTTTTTCCAGGGCTGTTTGTTTTATCAGTGGCTCTGTAATTTTGTTTCATTTTTGTTTTATTTCGGTGGCGCAGTAGATTGTGGCAGAATCGAAAGTGTGAGTGTCAACACACAATTGATATGGTGAGAGACGACTGTCAGTTTGGAGTGATGGAAATGGGTGAATTTGAATTTCCCATTGTAGGGTTATGGTGGGGTCGGGCCAATAGGGAGTTTTTCCCCACAAAATAAGCCTAATTCCTTTTACCTCCACTATATTCTTTCCTTACAGAAGTAATTATTCTGTCTCTAAATGTCTTGATGAAATGAACAAGGTGGCCACTATTAAACAAGTGTATTCTTAACTAGTGTTTCCACTCATAGTTTTTCAGTTTTGATTGTAGTTGTACTTGATTTGTACTGTAATTCATGATCAAGTATTCACTTGATCATTGTTTACAAACTGTCAGGTCAGTTTATTGTAGAAAGCGTCCTGTAAGTCCATATGGGTTGGGCTTCTTCTGGAACATGACACTCAAAATAAAGAATCAAACAACCAATGGTGCACTAGTAGGGCCATGTGCCTGTGTTGTCCATGAAAAGATACACCCTTGTGTCACATTTGGATTCTTGCTCACACTGTAGGCTGTAGACCTACTTACCTACTCACACATGCATGTCCTTTAGAGGTGTTGTGGTTTAACGTCTCTGTTGGAGTGTGTGTATGTCTGCTGTCACACTAACCGTGATCAATGACCGTATATACTCTGTGTGTTTGCGCGTGTGTGTGTGTTTCTTGGGTGACTAGTTATCGGGGAGCCGATGTTATTGGTAGGACGGCTGAGATCGGTGCCCAATGTTAATGAGAACCTTGACTTGAAACAAGACAAGGACAATGTCGGGAACGCCTTTCGCTCTCCCCCCTTGCACTTGTCTCTCTTTCTCTCTCTCACCCATTCATTCCCTATACTGTCTCTCCTTCAACCCTCTATCCTTTCGTCCTCTTTCCATTGTTCTCCCTATTCACCCCCCCTCCCCTCCTACCTCTTTCTCCTGCCCTCTGTCTCCTGTAAATTGGCCGGTTGTGTTTTTAAAGGACATGGTAGGGGAGTAGACCCGCTCGTAGCCCCGCTCATCGATCTATTGTCTTCCCTACATGGCCTTACACAATAGGCCGCTTAGCTCTCCAGTATCGTTGCACTTGATTTGAGTAAAAAAAGAAAGGACAACATAAGGATGTCCGAGAACTAGGCTAGCGCTACGCTCTGAGTTGCTCAGGGCTATAGACTGTGAATGTGTGTTTGACATTGGTGTGCATGAGTAAAACACTAAAAAAGTGGCTGGGTTGGTTGGTTTGTTAATTAGGGCAGACGAGATGTATGTGTGTGCATGGTTCTTTTGTTTCTCACATGTTTACGTGGTTGTCAAGGAGAATTCTACCCCAGAAGGCTTCCTTACCTTTATTTGCAGTTGATTTATTTCAAAAGTGGACCAGCTGTTATTTTGTCAAAACTCCTTATCGGCTGTTTCCCCTACCATAAGCTTAGAATTGGGTTGTGTGATGTTGGTCTAATTCACCTATTTCCATATATTATTTTTGCTATATACTGTATTCCCTCACCACCATGTCAATAGTGTGTTGGCATTCACACTTTAACTTTCAATTTTGGTTCAGCTATGATTTAGCTATAAACTGTATGCCATGCCCCCCTCTTGAGACTTGAGGCTGATCCGAAAGGGTGAGTGTCAACACACTATTGACATACTATTGACGAGATGATATACAGCAAAATTGGCATTTTAAAGTGGTGAAAATGGGTGAATTTGAACATCCCCTTTTAAGCTTATGATGGAGTAGGGAAAATGGCCAAGAGGGAGTCTTTTGGAAATCACTCAACTGAAAATAAAGGTAAGAAAGACCTCTGTGGTGGAATTCTCCTTTTTAAAGGGGAATTCAACCCATTTTCAACATTTTCCTGAGAGTGTACAAATGTGAACCAAATGGACTTGGTCATTATCATGTCCACACAACATCACACAACAAGGTATATTGATGACGTATTAAAATGTTGAAAATGGGTAGAATTCTCCTTTAAATGTGCTGGTGAACAAGGTCAGGGTGCGAGTTGGAGAGGTGTCTGTTTCTTGGAGTCAATGGCAGCTTGTTTGTTGACATGAGGTGTGTCTAGTTGGCCTCGACCGAGGACTCCTGTCACTTATTTAACAGTGCGTGCCGCACTCACGTCACAACACTCTTCTCTGTGACACGCATTCATGCACGCACACAGGCTTAAAATAGAGCGTGTACAACAACTGGATGGACGTTGTTGGGCTGCCAGCAGACAAACAAGTCTGTCGGCGTGAGGAAGCGGTTTGAACGTCACTGCGCTTAATAACTGTCCTCCCAGCCAGAAATATCTCGAGGAGTTGAAGAATATACCGGAGGTGAACTATGAACGTCGTCATTCGCCGTCCCCATATTGGAAGGGAAAGATGGTTTTCTATTTATTTTTTAAATAAAAATATATTTTTATTAAAGAACACAATCCATCTGATTCATTTAAAATATTATGGGGTAGTTTTCCAAATTTAAGCATTTCCCACAATGAAGCCTTTTCCACAAAATCGAGATATGGTATATCAGGCCTTTGTATCGCCTTCTTAACATCCTTGTAATAAGTGGTTACACCCCTGTGTTGTATTTCTCATCCAGACTTTTAAGCCTTGTCCACAAAGCATACGATTTGAAAAATTGTAAAAATGATTATGCTACCGAATAATCGCGTATCCCTACTAAAAACTGTCACGATCTGTGTCGAATGCGGCTCAAAATGGGTCAAGCCATACTTTAGTGTGCATACGTGTACACATGGCACACATACTGGAGTAGGAATGTGTTTTTTTTTCGCATGTGAAAGGCAAGGCGATGTGAAGCTATCTCTCTCTCTCTCTCCTCGTCGTGTTTACTCGAGCGAGTGAGAGCGAATTTTACCTGAAGCGGCGGGGAGAGGGTTAAATGTCAGGAGTGATTGAGGTGTTGGTCGCACGCAGGCCGCGTGAAGGAGGCGCTGCCGCTGCAGGCTCTTTTTTCCCCGTCACTCTCCTTCCATTTCTTTCTTTGTTTCTTTCGTTCCATCTTTTTATCTCAAGGCTCATCTGCCACCTGTCCTTCCTCTCCTCTTCCCTGTCTACCTTTTTTCTCCAGTACTTTCCTGTATACCGAACTTCCCTCAATCTTTCTCTCTCTCTCTCTCTCTCTCTCGTGTCGACTGGCCATAGCTGCGTCTCTCGTGTCGACTGGCCATAGCTGCGTCTCTCGCTCTCGTGTCCAATGGTCATAGATGTGTGTGTGTTTCTCTCTCTCGTGTCCATTGGCCATAGCTGCGTCTTTCTGTGCTGTGTTCAGGGAGGGTTAGGAGGGGAGTAGCGCAGCCTGAGTAAGAGGGAAATGAACCCAATAAATCAAGCTCTTGTCCCTGTCTCCTTCCTCCACCAGAGCCAGCCAGCAAGCCAAGCTGGATGGCTGCCTGTGTGGAGCTACAGCCATGTGCAAGGAGAATCCAGCCGACCACCACCAGCGCAATGTAGACGTCCACAAAAATCGAAATTCATTTAATTTACCATTTCGGATTTTCCAATTGCAGTGATTACTGTGCGATTTGTTTGGTATCGCACATTTGTGTTTGCGGGTTGCGCTCGAGTGCTCTTATCTGGGGGAAATGGCGTACAAGAGCACTATTTCAAGTGTCTTTCTTGCTCCTCAAGGGCCCTTAGGCAGGCTAACACCAATCCTCAAATAAATCCCTTCGTCTCTGCAAGTCACAGTGTAATGCATGATTCCCATCATAGTCGCTGGACGAGTGCATTAACCGAACCTGCACAGTTGTCGGAATGCAACTCCATTAGACAAGTGAAATGCCTTATGGGCGTGAAGCGACTGCAGGTCGGCTATTATTATTGGTATTTACTGGAAAGGGTAGTTGTTACAGATGAGTAAAAGGGCAGGGGCTGAAGCCCCCTTTGATGGGTGTGTGCACGTCCCAGGATGTACTTGCAGTGCTGCCCCTGTTTTGATATATAATGTGTGCACTTCCCTGCAATGTCGGCTACTGCCAGCGCTGGTGGATGAACATCGGATTTCGGATCATAAAACAACACAACAGCAACATGTGACTTTAAACGTCACACTGCGAGGACGGTGGTGGGTTACAGCACAGCGTTACAGTGTGAAGAGCTTCCTCACAGTTTACATACAGTACCATCTTCGACGTGCGGTCGCAATAAGAGCATGGAGAACATTTTCAGAAAAAAAGTCTATATAAATGTGTTCTCCCGGCCATAGCCGTCTCAAGTCCAGACCATAAACGCAAGCACAGGATGTTCGAGGGGTAGTGCGGCCGTTGTTCGTGCATTTCAGACCAATGTTCCCACCTTATGTGTGCTCTGTCAAACCTACCTCCCTCTCTCTTCCAGTTTGAGGCAATTGTTTGACTCCTCCATCCCTCTATCTCTGCTCTAATTGTGAAATTGTCCTCCCTATTCCCTTCCTCTCTGCTCTGGTCTCACATGCGTGCCATGAATCCGTATTCTATCTAGTGTCACATGATCTAGTCACTATCTAGTACACCTGCAGGTTAGTCTTTCAGAGACGTGATTTATTTGTCAGGGTTTTTCAGGTTCCTCTGCTGCGACTAACAGGCTCATTAATTTCTGATGGGAGGGAAAAGTGTTCTCTCTCTGTGTGTCGTGTTGCAGTTTCTCGTTGCACCTTTTCTCATATTTTTGTGCATGCACACGCATTTGTCTCGGTTAATGTCAGGATCCTGACATTTCAAAACAACTTTGACACAGTACCCTGGAAGTATTGATATTGGGCTAGATACAATTTTTAATACCAATGAGAAAAAAAAACTTAACTTAATTACAGCGTAGGTGCCCTAGTGTTTTAACTCCTTCTGTTCCTGCCATCCATTTGACACCATTATATGACACCATCGTATGAAGTGTCACTTCAACCGTCCGTGTTCATGGCACAACAGCAGCACTCTTTGCAATAACTGCTGCTCTTTAGTTGCTACTATAAACCGATGGATGTCTGTATGGATGTGACGTTATGATGCAGTGGCCAGCTGAATATAGGCTGCGTGTCATGGCTGGACACTGCAGAATGGATGTAATACAGCGCTCTAAAATTAGAAACAGCGCTCTAAAATTATTGTTTTTAATCGGAGCAAATGGAGGTGGAATAATACAAAACAAACTCTTGGGGGAACTAGCAAGCTGACCAAAGGAACGCTAAAAGGTAAATAAAGTGCCGATGCAATGATTAATATAACAATATACTGTAAGTATACTTACTGTTAAGCCAAATAAGAAGAAAGAAATTGCACTGTTAATATTCACTTCAAAGCAACTTTGAGGTTAGTTTACTTTGGAGTTCATGACGTGATGAAGATCCACAGGATGGAAACGTTGTCAGACAACGTTGGCTTTTGGGGTGTGTGTGTGTGTGTGTGTGTGAGAGAGAGAGAAGTGCAGCAGTTAAATATAAATATATTTTCCGTGGCAACAAATTCCACTTCAAAGCCTTAAAGATAAAGATGTGAAAGCGGGGGGAAAAAAGGTTTTGGTGACATTAGATCCCAGGCTTGCAGGAATAATGTGGTTGTCCTTCATGAGAGTGACTAGCCTTCTGATGAAGTGAACGCAGACCTCACCACACAGACAATGGTGGTTTCACACCACATGTTGCATGAGTTTTACTCATCCCAGAGCTCTCGGTCTCTATTAAATGCTCTCTGGTCCTGAGCACTGCCAGCACACTGTGTTCATAGTCTTTGTTCTAAAGCTGGCCCTTGTTGCTGATCATGCACAGTGAGACATTGTTGTCGCCTTTTTTTTTTGTCCAATGCAGATATTAAGTTGACCGGCAACTCCACTTCCTCTTGGGTGCAATCATATTATGTCCTTAACCTCAGTCATACATCCCATGTGTTCCTTTGGTCCGCTTGCTAGTCCCCTGTGGCGGTTTGTTTTGTATTATTCCACTCGATTTCCTCCCATGTACTATGCCAGTGGTTTTCAAACGTTTTCATGTCAGGGACCTATTTAACCCATGGACTTACAGTGCACTTGCCAGGGACCCCCCCCAGTTAGACCTTTACAGTTCTAGCAGTGATTCTGAGCCTGTTTTATTTTCAAGGACCCACAGGGTTTGACATGAATTAGGCAGCAATCCCCCATTTACTGCTATTTCTATCTCTGTGGTGGGACCGCCAATCTATATTATAAGACTAGAACTGCATTCTGACGAGTGCCAACAAGATCTTCTAAAAATTCACTGGCAGTTCAAGGCTCTTATACTACGGAACATTTACCTGCAATACACATGTGCCATGCTTTATATATAGCCTAACGCAGGGGTGGCCTAACAATTTTTGACTTGAGAGCTACTTTCAAAATGACCGGCTCAACAAGATCTACACATTAAAAAAAAATCCATTTGACTTAGTTTGAAATAGTTGTGACGGTGTTACTTACTGTTATAGTGTTTAAGAATGCACTTATAATGAAAGATGGAGGGGGAGAATTGGAAGGTTTTCTTGTATATGTTACTACTGACGTTTGAAAATTTGGGGTTTGAGTTGACAGTTTGTGATGTTGAATTTAGTCTCTTGCACCCAAAGCTAATAACTTTCACGTTTTTGTCCACAATTTGGAATGAGAACTGGCAAAACGTTGGTCAAAATAACAAGTATTCTCCATATTCTAATTGTGTGGACTCTTGAAATTACGTAATTCAGATGTTTAAATATAATTTAACTCCATTAATAGTTTCATTTTAACGCACTCAAGAGTTACAGATCTATACATTTTAGGTTGTTGGACTGTCGTGTGATCTACCTGCATGGCCTGTGTGATCTACTGGTAGATCACAATCTACCTTTTGGGCGCCCCTGGCCTAACGTCATGCTGTCTACTGTGACAACAGTACACACATCTCAATCTCCACGGCTCTCACTCAGTTTCTCTCCCTCTCTCTTCCTCTCCACTCCAGCCGGTGGCAGAGCCCATCCCCATCTGCAGCTTCTGTCTGGGTACGAAGGAGCAGAACCGCGACAAGAAGCCAGAGGAGCTCATCTCCTGCGCCGACTGTGGCAACAGCGGTAAGTCTGATGGTTGGGGACGGATGATCTGGTCAGAAGAACCCGCAGCCAGCCAGCCAGTCAGCCAGCCAGTCAGCCAGCCAGGCTGCTCATGGCCACAATCTAAACCAAGTGTATGGCCCCACAGTGCTGAGCCAAACAAATGAGAGCAAAGGATGTAAACACAGTGTTAGAGGACAACAAAATAACTATTCCTTGACGCATAGTGTTTTTTTGTGGCGTCATCTCAAATTCGTAAGATGAATGGCAAAGCAATTGTGTATACTAAAAGAATGTATGCGCTAGATCCAGGTTAGAGGTAGCAGCATCTTGTAGCGCTGTGTGAGTGAGACACAAACACACACACCTCTGCTTTTTTACCCGGTACCAAGCACACACAACCCATTTTGACCGGACACTAAAAGGTCCTATTAAATGTCTTTTCTATATCCTGAAAAACGTCATGTTTTTATCTCAGTGGTCCTCAATATATAGTTCCATAATCACCCAAAGCCAAACATTGGCGGGAACAGAGCCAATGCTCTTACCGATACAACACAGTCTGCTGTAGTTTTGAGGGGTGGTGAATTGGCTCTCTTGGTTGGCTCGTAACTACAAAGCTCAGTGTTTTGTCCAAGGCAGAACCTGGAGAATAAACCTTGACAGCATAACATTCCTTGGCCAGGTGCTGGTGTGATCTCCTCTCAGAGCGTAGGCCAGTGAACAGTCATCAGGAGGAGAGACGTCTTAATGGCTTTGGCTGTTCTGATCGTTTGCAATCAGAAGAGCGATGTTGAGCTTCATAGTGCAGTATCTTAAAAACAAGGGCTTTTCTGTAGCACAAGTTAAAGGTCTCTCTGCACTTGACCCGGAGAAAGTTATGAGGTCACTTCATCGCGTTTTGAGGAAGCGCTACTTCCCCAAAACTGAAAATTAGTATTATTGGATTGGGCTATGGGAAACGAAGTTGTCTGGGAGATGGGAAGTAAGCACGTGTCATGTCACAGACTTCAAAGAGTTTTATAAATTATATTGTGTAATGTATTGTGTAAACATAAATTGTGGCCGTCTGAGTTCATCAGTGGTCTGAGAGTGAAAGTGTTCCACTTGAGGAGTTACTGAAGTGCAGTTCTATCTATCTAAATAACCGCGATCAAAGCTACTGAAGCAACAAATCAAATGATAGTTTTCATTATTTAGACGATCATACTGTTTGTTGTATATGGGTGTTTGTCAAAACGCTCAATTTTAAGAGATAAATGCAACATCCAGTACATGGCACGCAGAACTGATAAGGGAAACGTTCAGACATGAGACTATCATTCAACCCACTCGATTTCTACAAGACTCCTTAAATCTTTGCCTCCTCAGTCGACTAAACGTTAAAGTTTAGTGTTGGAACTTGACATATGAATAAACAATAGATAAAGATTGCTGATGGGGCAACCTCTTTGACTCGAGCAGTCAAAGAGGCAGTGGTGTTTGCCTGTCATCGGAGCGACTGAGTTGGTACATACACAGCCCTATAAAGTTTACCAACTGCAGTCCCCCTGACAAGATGTAGCTGTTAAGTCGATGAAACGTTCTCTTCAATTTTTCTCCTCAGCTACTGTATGTTACTCGAGTTGGCTTACACCATTGTGGGGCAAACACACCATATTGTTTTTGCCAAGACAGAAGGAACTTTGGCTATATTCCCTGTAGCCTGCAGAGTGTTTACCGAACATCATCCCAATTTCTAATCAGGCAAGCTCCTTACTGATTCTGTGTGGCTTTTTATTTCATTTGATAAGAAGTCAGAAGTTATGCCCACAGTGCTTCGTCTAGGAGGGTAGTTGTCTCTTCATCAACTTTCGCTCCCGACAAAACAGCTTGGACCTTGCATAAATATGCAGAAAAAAGTGTTGGTGCCATGATGGTATCGCAAACTGAGAAATTAGTGTAGTTGTTACCTTTCACACTGAAAAAGATCTAAGTGACAATAGACTATTTATAATTTGAGAGCTGGACAAAAAACTATAGGCACTACTGACTAGTAGTGTAGTAGTAGAGAATACGATATGCTCCCCAAATCCATATAGACTAGTCAGTAGTCTGCATGGATTTGGGGAGCATATTCTCCAATTCAAGTGACTGAGTGGGTTCATGATGGCTATGTTATGCTGTAGGGGCATGTCTTCCCATGTGCTTTGAATCCGCTTGTCCCCTTAGAGGGAACGTCGCTGCAAATCAATGTAAATTTACCCTGAGTCATTCCCTTTATCCTGTCTGTGATGAAACTACCTTCCACAGGACACACAGGATCAACTGAACGGTTCGAGTGCTCTGAGAATTATGTCATGATGGCACGTTATAAAATGTTATGATGCTGTAAACATAGCAGTTAACAGTTACTGAACCCAATAGTGACACCTGTTGGAGATGTTTTACCAACCTGTTAGGCAGGGCTCCACCACCATTGTCTAAACCAGTGGTTTTCAACCAGTGGTCTTCCCCTGAGAGGATAGCAGGTGGTCCCCAGATAAGTTGGTTAACCAGATGTAACTCTTGAGAGCGTAAAATGTTTACACTCCCAAGAGTTAAAATATGAATTACCCAAGTCTACACAACTATAGAATGTAGAAGATTAATGGTCATTATTTAACTATGTTTGCCTGTCTCCCAAATCCATTGTGGACAAAAGCAAAAAAAAAATCTTTAGTTTTGGGGTCTGTGGGGCTAAAATGGTGGTCCCTGGCTCAAATGCTGAATAAATAGTGGGCCCTGGTATCAGAAAAGTTTAAAACCCCTGGTCTAAACCAAAAGAGGCAGGAATATATTTTCTTATGTTGTACCTCTGTGTCCTCTGCAGGTCACCCGTCCTGCCTCAAGTTCTCCCCTGAGCTCACGGTGCGAGTCAAGGCCCTGTGGTGGCAGTGTATCGAATGCAAGACCTGCAGCAACTGTCAGGATCAGGGCAAGAACGCGGTGAGTCAGAGAGACACGGTGACATCTATTCTCTTTAGCAGTGCTTTCCCTGCCACGCATTCCATCACTCTTCCGCCACTGCCGTGTTGTTTTCACTACTAAAGCGCTTATTTTGTAAGCGTCCCGCGGTTGTCGACCGGAGAATCGGAAGTAAACAAACCATGTGTAGAGCGTGGGCGAGAGACTTTTCTTTCTCACGAACAATACAATCTGTAACCACGGTCATCGGTGCTTGAGTTGCCAGCTGTGAATACTGAAGAATCCCAGATGATTGCATTTTCTGTAATCGTGTTTTCATTGAGGTCAATGGAGACGGGCGTTTTCACGCCTGGCTCCTCGCAACAGCAGAGATGCAGTAGTAAAATTTCATTCTGCTTTTTAAAGTCGCCTTCATACCAGAAAGATTTACTGCGATTAAAACGATCCCTTCCCATATGAAAGACTATTATTTACCTTCATGTGTAAACGCATGAAAAGCGGACATTCTGCTGTTACAGACAGCATCTCAACCTGATTTTCCCCTCGATGAGAAAGCAGCTACTTCATTACATAACATGACAACATTTTACAGATTTTGATTTATTTTCATTTGAAAATTTGGCATGACTTCATGGACGATAGTGATAATGGGCCCTGCGTTCATTGAAATATTTTAGTTGGCTCTGGCATTTGCCTTAGCTCTTTTATCCGACATGAAAAACCGGACAAGCTTAACAGACGTCATCTGTCCTGAGTGCTTTTCGTTTTGCTACATAAAATAGATTTCCATCTCATCTTTCATGATCAGTCTTCATAGTTCTGTTACATTGCAGATTGGATTTGATTATAGATTGTCTTGTTATCTCCTGTTGTTTGAGCTGGTGTGTTTCTCCCGCACAGGAGAACATGTTGTTCTGTGACTCGTGTGACCGGGGCTTCCACATGGAGTGTTGTGACCCACCTCTCACGCGAATGCCAAAAGGTAAGATCATCTTCTTCTTGTGGCCTGCCACTTTAATCTAAGGTATCCATTATTATTTATTAGTATTCCTTCCCACCAGGTGGAGATCTTGCCATCGGTTGTGTCTGTGTGTCCGTCCACTAGTCTGTCATTGACAAATATCTAATTTGATTTAGTCAATAATCAGAGGTTGCAATCATCCTACCTGGCCACTTAGACCAGGGCACATTCACGTAGATGCTGCAGCTGCTTCCTGGCAGACAGACACTGCTTTGCTCTGCGGACAGCCCAGAACTTTATTGTTGTCGACAAATAGTTGATGTCCGGCTCATGACAAGGTGGGTGGGGGTGTGGGCAGCGTTTTAGCCAATCACAGTGCAGCAGTTTCATAATGAGCCAATATAGTGGAGGTGAAGTGGATTCAAATCTGTTTAATTTAGTGAAATCACTGAATATATAACATGATATGAGTCGTGCTGCATTCAAATTTCTAATATTCACACATTGGAAAAAGTATGCCTCCTGCTGGGGAATTACATTCAACTGAGCACACTAGACTTTCTAGTAATGTTTTAAATTAGGTTGGTCAAAGGATATCCACATGTTTAGTCTTGTGTAGCAAGACCATCAGAGAACACTGTGTGTGTGTGTGTGTGTGCGTGTGTGTGTGCACGCGCGCATGTGCGTGTGTGTGTATTTGTATACAAGTTATATAATTTCGGCAACTGGATAGGGCACAAAGCCAGCCGTATCATGACACCAACACCTCGAGTGTAAGACACCATAAAACCTTATCAAGGATATGACCCTAGCAAAGACTTTATATCAAGCTGGGACTTCAAATTAGCATGGTATTAGGATTGCATCTTGAAGCAAAAGGCGTGGGTTTGTTTAGAGCTTGTTCTCTCCACTAGCCCATTGATTGAATTTAGATTTCCCCAGACGTGCAGAGATCTCTGAATATCTGGCTCTACAAGACTTAACTCCTGTTTTTTTTTTGTCTGTTTATTTAATTTGTGGTAATGATTATCGCAACTAATCACATTCTTGTTGTTCTATACTGGCATGTCATTTATTTGCGGGCATTTGACTCTATAACATTGCCAAAAAATATATCTGTTCTCTTGTATTTCTGAAAATGTCTGCATTAAATGGTTCTACTACTGATATGACAAAACCATGAGGAGGACCATAACCCTGCAATCACCACGATTATCATATGACAACTTATTTTATCAGTTATTTATCTATTCTATTCTATATTTCTTTCTCTATTCTATCTATATCTGAAAAAAGTCAGTCTTTCAATGCAATTGGTCATGATATTTTCATACAATTCCCCCCATAGAGGCTGAAAACCACACAAATCTCTGGCAATTTTCAATAATTTTTGACCTTTAACACTGATAAAAGCCAGTAAAATCCCTGTTATAAAAAACATATATACAGTATATATTCCTCTGTACTAGTCGTACAAAGTAGTAAGGTTAAAATCACTTTTTTACAAGTAGAAATCTGTCTGGGCTTTGCAGGGTGGAATCATCCTCATACTCTATAGTAATGAAGTGCATAATACCCGACCATTTTGTGGTACTTCCCAACATTTTTTGAAGCAGTGAAGCACATCTCTAATCCTCTCTCTGTGTGTGTTCTCCACCTCTCAGGCATGTGGATCTGTCAGATCTGCCAGCCCAGGAAAAAGGGAAAGAAGCTCTTACATGAAAAGGCAGCACAAATCAAACGCCGCTACAACGCGCCGCTGGGACGGCCCAAGAACAGGTAAAAGAGAGGGAAGGTGAAGAAGCGGCAGGGGCCCGTCTAATGGCGTCCTCCTTCACTGTCAGCCTGCTAACACAGGCCAGGAGGCCATATGTCACCTCCACTGGAGCACAACAAGCTTTAACGCGCCGTGCTTTTTAAAGGCCTCCGAGTCCATAGTGAGAAGAAAGCTATTTTTGGATTGTTGAAATCAACTGAAGTCATTTTTAATATTGGAGTATGTGATGTTTTCCCGTGTACAAGTTATTCTGGCAGACGACTTGTATTGAGAGACAGTGAGATCATTTTGCGACCTTGACCTAGGTTGCGGACGTTTTTAGAAAGGTTGATCGATGCTAACCCGATTTTTATTTAATTAATAATTTATTTTTTCCAAAACTTTTTTTTTTTTTTTTTTACCAACCTTTATCCCAGATCGGTCACGAATGTTTTGAAATGGTCGGGTAGGTGGAAAACCCCTTTTTTTGAAAGGGTCACAACCTAGTTTAAGGTCACAAAAATGATTTTTCCCTTCCTGCTTGTATTTGCAAAGTCGGTTTAAGTCATGTGAATACAAGGCACAACACACCGAATGCTGTATAATTACTGTACAACGGCAAGGAAGAAAAAAAAGTGAAATTCTAAACCATTTGTTCCCTTATCTTCTCCCCAGTCTTATAACAGTTTGGAGGGTTGTACTCTCTCACAACAAAACACAATCTCCTCCTCAGGCTGGTCACTGTCCTAGGCAGATTTCTAATTTAAAAGGTTTACTGTGTATAATAAATATCCAAAAGGCATATAAATGCTGCAAAATAGAAGGGTATTTTGTAGGGTAATTTAGTTTTATTTTAGTTTTAGTTTTTTTTTTTTTTAGTTTTTAGTGGGTTAAACCATTCTGTCTTGTACTTGTGGTGTTTTAACTTTAATTGTAAAATTTGGGGAGAATGTGAATGCAGCACAAATCTTTCAGTATGTTCTGTCAGAGCGAATGTTTTGGTGGGTCAACTATTCTAACCCTACCTCTCCCCTTCCATCCCTCCCCCCCTCCCTCCGCCTCAGACCGGGGCGGCCCTTCAAGAAGCTGGGTGGCCGCGGGCGGCGGAAGCGCTCTGCCTCGCCCCACTCGTCGTCCAGCTCGTCGTGCGAAGGCTACCCCGGCGACGACCGCCTGCTGTTTTCCCTGCGCGAGGACGACGACGCACAGGGCGGCGGCCTGCGCTTCAACAAGAAGACCAAGGGTCTGATCGACGCACTTACCAAGTTCTTCACGCCGTCGCCGGAGGGCCGCAAGGCTCGCCAGGAGGTGGTGGACTACTCCCAGCAGTGTCGCATCCGCAAGAAGTCCTGCCGCAAGGGAGAGGGAGACGACCGGACAGGTGAGGGCCTGGGGAGAGATGTCTGGTCTTGATGCTCGCTCTTGGTATTCTGCTGGAGGGGGGACGTAATCAACTTGTGACTGAGGCAGGATAACAGTCAGAGCCAATAGTAAGTGTCACCACCCTTTTTCGCTTCATCCTGTGAGGGTGAGGTGGGTGGGATACCTTGTTGGATATCCCATCCGTCGCAGGAGATGTCCTATCGGGTGCAGTAGATAAATTATCCATCACGGCAGATATCCACCCTGTCTTGTCCTTCGTGGCAGATATCGGTTTGGGGTTATGTTGGATTTAGGCATAGTTGTACTGAGGTTAATTTTAAGGCTAAGGTTAGTAACTGGTTCTGTCCACATGTTACGTCCAACTGGGACACCCCCCCCCCCTCCTGTCAGGTGATAAGAAGACAGCTTGGACTCCTCATGCATCGAAGGAAGCATGAGGCCAGTCTGCTGCCTCCCCAGGTTGGCGGTGGGTGTGTAGAACCTAGGATGACATTAGGTTATTGGCACTGGGTAAAAAAAGAAAAAGCTTACAAAATCGTGGGGATAAAAAAAATGTGTTTAACTTGGTTTAGTTTGTACTCGCAGATGAGTTGACGCAAATAAAAGGGTACAACAAAACCAAAACTAAAATAACAGGACAACGGTGCAAAGGAACGATGTCGGCAATGCCATATTTCAGCAGAGGAAAAAAGTGTTTATTCGCACTTGGCACTATGATATCCCCCTTGGTGGAGGACCTCACCTACTGTCAGCCTCCCAGTACACACATCCTGGTTACCAAAGCTGTGCTAGTAGTTGTAGCACAGCCTCCTAGTGGTGGTACTGGCGACCAGTATTGAAGGCCAGAATTCAACAGCTCTACCGACGGCACTGCCTGGGGCAGCCTGTGAAATACATGGTATTGTTTTGTTTTTTTTGTCCCACATTGTAAGCTTCGGTCTGTGTTTTAAAGCTCAGCTTTTCTGTTCTACAGACAATCAGGAGGGCAGCGACTGGCGCGACGATGACGACAAATTGCCGGGACATGAAAACCTTATGGAGAAAGACATTGAACTGTTCAGACACATCCAGGAGCTGGCACTACAGGTAACACACAGCAGAACCATTTGCAAGGACTGTACTTGATGCAATTTCATGGTCTGTGGTCTGGAGTTTTCTGTTGGGGTTTGGAAGGATTTTGAGCTGCAATGAAAACAGTGGAAACGGTAACATCTGCTGGCAAACCCCATTGACATACTGTATATTTGATTTGCAGAATGTGACGTCACATTCAGCAGGAAAATCAGAGCACTTGTTTGAGTCAGAAAAAGTTCCGTTTTTTGGGTTGCGATTGAGCTCAGAAAACCTAAAAGAATTAACAACAAAAAAATAAATAAATACAAAAACGTGTTTTTAAAATGTCACAATCCCTTTTAATTTATTCACCGGCCTGTATTCGAGCATCTTGAGTTGCTGCTCATGTGATCGAACAAATGTTTTGTTTTATCAGTGCATGTGCCAAGGCATAAAAGGCACACGCTAGCATGTGGTGCTGGTGTGCATCCTACCAACAGACAGACGGCCGGCAGATGCTGCGAGTTTCCCTTCAGCACAGAGCGCACGACTAATAATAACCCAGCTGGCACTATGCGCGCTACTGGGACGTGTCTGTGTGCTTGTATATTTGTTGTCGTTCTTTATGCGCATTCTGTGTTAGAGTGGATGTTTGTGTGGGTAAACAGGATCTGTTGTTCATGGAAGTTCGTGCGTCTGTGTGTGTGTGTCCTGCCAGTATTATCCAGTCTACCCAATTCCATATTCATGTTTTCCAACATAAAATGAATTCGTCTTGACCCGTCTTTTCTCTCTTGCTCTCTCTCTCTCTCTGTCTCTCTGTCGCTTCCACCATTACAGAAGGTCGGGGTGACGGGTCCCCCAGACCCCCAGATGCGATGTCCTTCCGTCATCGAGTTTGGCAAGTTTGAGATCCAGACTTGGTACTCGTCGCCGTACCCACAAGAGTACAGCCGGTGAGCACCCCATGCAGGTCTATGAGAAACCAAGCAGGTGTTAAATCAGACGTTAACCAACCCCCTCAGCCCACGAAAATGTTATGTTCTTGGTTACATACATACATACAATACATACAGACAGGGCAAACAAAAAGGCATAGGCAGCTAACAACAGTCTTAGTCGAAATGTTAGTCGACCATAAAACATAGTTGGAGTGGGATAGCCCTAGTAATTGTACTGCGCTGTGTCTAAAGTGAATATAGATTGCTCAGCAGTCTATGGCTGGTTCAGTTCAGCCTTCACTACTCTATTCCACCCACCACTGTGCCAGCGATTTGTGTGAACTGCCTGCCAGTACAGCCAATGTTTAAAACGGAAGTTAGGTTACCTCTCCACTGGGGAAACTTTTTTTTTGAGCACTGGCTTCTTTTGCTGAGTTTTTCCAATTCTATCCTCTTCCCTCCTACCCTTCCTTCTTCTATTCTCTCTCACTCTGCTTTGGTCTCTCCCTCCCTCCATCCATCCCAGGCTCCCTAAGCTGTACCTGTGTGAGTTCTGCCTGCGCTACATGAAGAGCCGCAGCATCCTGTACCAGCACATGAGGAAGTGCTGCTGGTTCCACCCGCCGGCCAACGAGATCTACAGGAAGGAAGACGTCTCTGTGTTTGAGGTGAGACTCCTAAGGTTTGGGGGGGTGAGGAGGAGCGACGAGGGTACAGAAGGACACGCTGCACAGAACATCACTGCCTAGATGTTACTCTGTGTAGAGGTTTTATTTCCAAACAGTTAGCTAAATTACAGCAAAAAAGTCTCACTTTCATTTGTGGGCTCTGATTGATCCCTGGACTGAGGGAAATAAAACTTGAGGATTGCCAGACCGTATCTGCCGAGGGATTTTTCCCCCCTGTGGCAGTTTGCGCTGGTTTCCAGGCTAAAGAAAATGTGTGGAGTCAAAAAATGTGTTTCGGAATTAAAATTAAGAAGGACAAAAGAGTGAGTGATAAAGAGATACTGTAATTTAAGAATAACCACTTTACATTTTCATTACTTTAGTAGCGCTACTTTTATGGCTTTCACCCCCAGAGATTTGGTTGCTTACCTTTGGCGCGTCATAGAACTATCCATGAAAATAACCACCAAAAACAAGCCAATCATGCCTGTGTGATGCGATTTAAAACCTACAAAGTGTCATGACTGCCAGTACTGCTGTAGAAGCTCCATTGACTTTAATGGGACTCCTTTTCCCAGAAGCCTCAGTGTTCCAGGATTCCGTCGTGTCGGAGCTATGACACTATGGACCTAAGCCTCAGGTCCATAGCTGTCTGTCCAAATTGCCCAATCAATAAAAAAAAGAAATAAAATATAATTAAATTAATAAAAAATAAACAAAAGTGTGGATAAAACGATTAAAACACCACCCATCTAACTCGTTCTTGGGAGGGCAGTTGTTCTTTCGATGTCAAAACTCATCTTAAGTCGTTCTTGGGAGTAAAACTGTTGAGTTGAATAGGCCTGCTAACTTACAATCGGGTCACGTTTAAAGTGTACAAATAAAGGTTGTGCGTGATAGTACCACCGGGGGAACAGGTGGATTGATTATCACACCAGAATTGTAAGACAGCCACCTGGGTAAAATACACTTCACATCGTAAGACAATATTACACGAATAAAATAAATCTATGCTGCTGTTGTGTTCAAGTGGAAATGTCTGTTTGATTTTTATGGCCGTCTGAGCTGGGAACCTTACGTTATCCTCCAACATTAAGTTGGCACAGGCTGGAAGGTTCCCCCTGTCCAACGTGAGATCTAAGGCCTAGTTTACTTGCATAAATCTAAACCATTTTGATATGCTTCAGCTGGAGATTTTCCTTTAGGCTTCTGTAGAGCCTGCAGTTCCAGGCAGGAAGTGCTTCGTCAAAGTCAAGACAATGGATTCGGCAGAACAAAGCGTTTTTCATCTGTCAAGAGTCGGGCTCTTTCCTTGTCCCTAGAAAACCCTTATATATAATATCTGAATAACACTCATCTGAAACTATGCCAACACTTAATTTCCACCCAGATATTATGTCCATGTCTGTCCAGAGGAGGGTTATAATAGTTAACTAAAACTAACTAAAGAAAGAAAACTAAAATTCAAAAAACATTTGAGTTAACTGAAATTAATAAAAACTAAAAATGAATGCAAAAAAATAACTAAAACTAACTGAAAGTTTTACCCAAAATACCCTTAGTTATAGTTTTTTATAAAGCTTTTACATTCAAAATGTGTTGGTGACCATCATGAGGTGCTTCTAGATCTTCTGGGGGTAAAAATTGTGTTCTTGTGGAAGAGTGCAATCATCCATTCTACTAAGAAAATTAAAGCAAGGGTTGAATACCAACCGTTTCCTACTTTGGCACATTTTAAATCCTATTCCTGACAACCAAACCACAGAAATAATAAAATAACTAACTACAGTATAACTAAACTAAAACTAACTAGAACTAAACGTTTTCACCCAAATAAAAAGTAAATATAAACTATCAAACCCGCTCTAAAAACTAACTAAAACTAACTGAATAAGAAAATAAAATGTCAAAACTAGCTTAAGCTAAAATGAAAAATTCATAACTATAATAACCTTGGTCCAGAGCCAGGACAGAGGCCTTTTTGTGGCGATTCAGGACAACCACGACCACATGGGGCACCACACCCCCTGTGGTGAAGTATGTGAAGCAAATGGTCTCCAAATTATGTGGATTACAGATTTACACGCACAGATTTGGGGCACTTAGATTGTCAATCAGCCAGTTCGAACACGCTTTACTTCGATGGAGATGGCAGTGTGTTTTCAAATATTGGTAGTGAGTCTGTCATTCTGATTTCAATGGGAAGTGCCTTCCATAGTTTTGGGGCCTGGAGGGAAAAGAGTTTGGTGCGTGTTGAGTGTTGACAGGCGTTTTTAAGGGCACTACCAGCTTCCCTGTGTCCGCTTATAGCTAGGTGGATTGTTTTGTACATGGCTTCCATTGTTACAGACTACTCACTCGTAATTGGTTGTACTTTGATTTGTTTGTACATGAACACTTATTTAGAAAGTAGACAGTGTGCTGAGCAGGCAGTTGGCTACACATGTGAAATAATGTGATGGAAGATTGACTAAAGTATTAGAGGAGAGAAAGATGGAGGACTGAGCTGGTGGAAAGAAAGAATGTTTTGACAGAATAACAACGGGCCGAGCTGGGCTGGGCTGGGCTGGGCTGGGCCGGGCCGGGCCGGGCCAGGGCGGCAGTCAAGCAGTTGAGGCGTAGCCCTCAAAACCACAGGTCTGCTGCAGCCGCCGCCCCTCTCTGGTCCACATCCTCCTGCCGGAGGTGTCATTTACTCCTCTCCCCACCCTGAAATCAAACAGCATGACACCCAGCGCAGTCTTACAGCACGCCGTACACAACACAGTTAGCACAATACCGCCCCCACAATCTACCATATAAGTAGCACGCCTGCGACCACTCTTGCACTACTTAAAACTACACACAACGCATTTTAGCACCTCTTTAGTACCGCCACAATACAAATTTCCCACTTGGGACAATGACATGTGAACCGTAAGCATTCTTAAGCCAGAACATATTCTTCTTCTGCTTCCTAACAGTTCAGAAAATCTCTTGTTTCTGTCACTCGTTATCAAACATTTTAATGACGAGGACACCCAAAGACATATGTAATTGCCCCCCCGACCCCCATCTGAAAATGTTTTTCTATGGACCTCTCCAAAAAGTAAAGATTTGAGTTGACAAAAAAGCGTTTACTCCGAAAGAATATATTCAAAGATTTGCAGCACATTTTCATGATTTTTCAAAAATAGCAGATCTACAAGCGCGTAGCGCGTCACTTTAGCTATTTCTCAATAGCTGAAGTACAACATAATGCTTTTAGAACACCAAAAGCGTTCCCGACCAAAAATGGGTTAACCAACGCAGCCTGTGGATAACTTGGCCTTGTGAACGAAGCATTTGACCTTTTCTACATTCGTACCGCTAACCTCCGTGACCTCTGGGTTTGTGGTGTCGGCAGGGGCTATCAGCGACGTGTTCATTCAGGCCTCGGTTATACCGCATCTTCCTCTGCAGACTGTTCTCAATCAGTGCTGATGTTGAAACTGGTCCAGCAAAAAAGGACTGGGCCGGCTGCCAACCTCCATTTTTCTATTGTTCTTTCCTCTCTCTCTCTCGCCACTGTCGTAGCTATTTTCTGTCCTTCCCCTGTGTGTTCTCCCTCTCTCCTCGTGTGTGTGTGTGTGTGCGCGCGTGTGTGGCTCCAGAGATGTAGCTGAGATCACAGTGTTCAATGTCCCTCTTCTCTCCTCGTCTTCTCCTCGTCCCACAGCTCTAATAGCACTTTAAAGATGTCCACTTGGCAGATGTCCTGAGGAAGCTCTGTGAAGTTTTCCTGACACTGGTTTATATCGATGTGTGCGCTCGTTCTGTCTATTATTAGGGCATTTAATCAGACAATTTGACCCAACTTGGGAACTAAATCGTCACCAAGAAATGTCTTCACCAATGTGGGCCTAATGGTATCTAATAACCTGCACTAAAAAATTTAACTCCCGTGGGAAACCTAATAAAAAACAGGTCAAAGTCCGGGAGCTAGTAAAAACCTGCAAGGCAAAACACGACGAAATTGTGTCATGCTTTATGTAGCATGTGATATGTTTAACTAGGGTTTTCATGCTGCTGAATCCATTCATTAAAACATTTATGATCGGCTAAGAAGTTGTTTGAGCATCATGAAAACCCCTTAGTTATCACATGCTACATCAAGCATGATGACATTTTGCATGTTTTGCACCTTCTATAGTTTGTGAGTATGTACTACGTGTCACTTACATTTTGCATTATAATTTTTCCCCCTCAGGTGGACGGCAACGTGAGCACAATCTACTGTCAGAACCTGTGCCTGCTGGCCAAGCTGTTCCTGGACCACAAGACGCTGTACTACGACGTGGAGCCCTTCCTCTTCTACGTCCTCACACAGAACGACAGCAAGGGCTGCCATCTCGTCGGATACTTCTCTAAGGTGCAGCATGCCGTCACACGCCTGCACATGAAACATCAAAGAAAACCAAAATACACAACAGTTGACACAACGTTGGACAGAGGTCTTCAACCTTTCACTACCGTTTCATAGCCAAGTTCAACATTTCAGTTGACGCTGATACAAATCTGATGTACTTCCAATTGCTTCTTTGTACGTTCTCCCACAAGGCAGAAGTACATACTCTCCATTTATAACATGGGGAACATCATTAACAATCTTTTGGGCCTGTTATAGTGTAGCCTGCTCATAATTAGACTGCAGAGAGGGGAAGTTGTCAAACTCCTATGATCTTCCCTGCAGTCAGTCCCCTTGAGAGTTGAACGGGCCAAACTGTGCTGCCAAATCTGACCAGTCTTTCCAAGACTGATGGAACACTAATATTCATTTTTATTCCGCACTATGAACCCTGAGATTTCAGAGGAAGTTCAGTCTTTGCTGTAGCTAACTATGGGGACTGTCTGCTTGTCTATTCCAAGTTAGTGAGTTGTCAAAACACATCCCCAAGTAATAAAACTAAGGATAGAATTAGACAACATTAGATGCATGTCACACAGGCACAGGAACATTTGATTTTGAAGCAGATCCTCCAGCCCATCTCTCTGCCTCCATCTCTACTTTCAGTCTTTAGTCATGACCTAAAAGGACAGTTAACGGTTTTATTGATCCCAGTGGGCAAATGGATTTGTCACAGCAATAAGTAATAAGGTACATCATACAGTCGTGAAATTAGTGGCTTGTGAGAGGAAAACTACAACAAAATGTGCAAACCGACCAGCATTAGCGCGCTGCCTGCTGCCAAACGCAACATCTAGTGGTGAGGATTGGCTGCGGACAGTTGAGAATACCAGTGACATCACTGTTAGGCAGGTTTCACATTTTTTAATTATTTATGTCAGAAGAATGGCTTCTATTATAGCATGCTAACTTTCCAGGAATAGACAGCCTGCCGTTTTCTATTAATTTGGATTCCCCACAGGCGAGTTCCTAGAACCGCCTAAAATGCTGAACTCACCTGACCTTGTGCCATTTGAACATTACAAAACTGCACATTATCATTATCATACCAAATGTGTGTCTGTCTGATGAGCTATGCCACACTTCACTGGGATACTTGTTCTCATGTTAGAATGTGTCTCTCACTCCTTTCCTGCAGGTGCGTGCGTGCTTGCTCATCTGTCGGTTTCCGTGTAAAATGTGTCTCTCTCTCTGACGTGTCTCTGTGTGCCCTATATGTCTTGCTCTCCAGGAGAAGCACTGTCAACAGAAGTACAACGTGTCCTGCATCATGATTCTTCCCCAGTACCAGCGCAAGGGCTACGGACGCTTCCTCATCGACTTCAGTAAGGCCCACTCACACCCACAAAGCATACGCACACAAATAACAGTTGAATATCCACACACACAAAACAAGATGGCCATCATACCTACCCGGAGTGACGGACATACTGTTTATTCCTGATCCATCTACGGCAGAGGTTGGGTTTTGTTCACAATTCCAGGATGGATTTTCGCAAACAAAAGAGGCACAACATCAAAATTAGACCAAAACGAACATGACTTATGACTTATTAATTAAGAGTTATGATATTCACCATCTAAATTAGCACCACTTGAGAGTGTAAACATTTACATTTTTACGCTCTCAAAGAGTTACATCTGATTAACCAACTTTCTATCATTTAGTCTGCGGAGCCCACCTTGAACCTGGAAAATCCATAGATTGGCTGCACCACTGTATAAGCCGCAGGGTCAAAAGCATGTGAAAAAAGTAGCGGCTTATAGTCCGGAAATTACGGTTTTTACTTTTTGGGAAACATGAACGGACAGTGTTCTCACATTTCTCTTATCCGACAAAACTTGCATAACAACCGAGCAAGTGGGTCCTCTGCCTTTTTGCCCAAAGACTCTGCCACAAGACACGGTGAAAGTTTGATCTTGTGGACTGTTGGCAATTTCATTGCAAACTTGCCAATAGGCAAGCAGCATACTAGCGAAAATGCACTCCTATGGAAAACCAGGTTCACACGCTTAAAGATTCAATACTGGTTCTAAAAGACGCGTAGTTCTTCTAGTGACCACCCAGTAGTGACCACCCACTTTTAGAACGTCTCTCTCTCTCTGTCTCTCTGGCACAGCGGCTCTGTAGGGGAGAATCTCCCATTAATTTACTCAATGGTATACAATGTTTCAGAAAATGGTCATAGAAAGCCTGGAGTAAAGCCAGTCATTTTACTTTTTGAGGATCTGCATACAGATCCACAGATTCATTTTGGGTTTTCTTCCTAATAAAATGGACAAATCAACAGGACGTGAACATTTGCGAGCTGCTTTCAAAATGCCAAGCTAAATGAGAACTATCCACCGAAAAATGCTTATCCCATCACTGAAAATTGGAATAATAGCGCTGATGTTACCTATAATTGGTGTTACATTCATGATTCTTGACTGGCTTTAGAGAGGCCAACATTACAATACAATGGAAAGTGGAATAGAGGCACTGATGTAGCATAACGAAGGGTGTAAATTGATTTGCATTGTGGAATTGAGCTGACAGCCTTTTTTATGTCAACCAATCAAGTCATCTTAATTCAAGCGATTATGATGTCACGTGATCGACCTTTTGGGCTCCCCTGCTGCGTGATATATTATCTGAATCAACTTAATTTGTTTGTTTACATACTAAAAGGGTAATTTTGAATGATCAATTTCGAATCACTGGAGCAATTATTCTATTTATTTCTTGGCAAGGTAATTACACAACCCGATCCTTAAACAAGTGCTCCACCTGTCAGATTCATTATTTTACAACCACGTCACTCGACCGCTACGGCATGGCTTGGTATCAATTCTCCATTCTCTACACATCAAAAAAATCCCTTTCAAGGACCCGAAGAAAGATTGACTTTGAAATAGTGATGATGGTGTTGATGTTTTACGTTTTATACAGTATTTGGGGTTTGAGTTGACAGTTTGTGATTTTGAATTTAGTTTCTTCCACCCAAAGCTAATAACTTTCACGTTTTTGTCCACAATTGGGAAATGGAACTGGCAAAACGTTCGTCAAAATAACAATTATCCTCCATTTTCTAATTGTGTGGACTCTTGAAATTATGTAATTCAGATGTTTAAACATAATTTAACTCTTGAGAGTGTAAAATGAAACCAGACATATCATTTCATTTTAACGCTCTCAAGAGTTACAAAACTATACATTTTAGGGGACTGCATGTCATGTGATCTACCTGCATGGCCTGTGTGATCTACTGGTAGATCGCGATCTACCTTTTGTGCAGCCCTGATGTAACCTCCCGATGCCCCACCCTTTTCGCAGGCTACCTGCTGTCCAAGCGCGAGGGCCAGCCGGGCTCCCCGGAGAAGCCCCTGTCGGACCTGGGCCGCCTGTCCTACATGGCCTACTGGCGCAGCGTGGTCCTGGAGTGCCTCCACCACGTCCGCGACCGACAGCTCACCATCCGCCACCTCAGCAGGCTGACGGGGATCTGCCCCCAGGACATCACGGCCACCCTGCACCAGCTCAACATGCTGGAGCAGCGGGGAGATCGGTAGGTGATACATCCACACTAAACCTCAAAGACCCTGGAAACAAGGCCTGCAGACCTCCCAAACTGCCCCCCCCAACATTAACTAACTAAACTAATCAAACATATCTTTAGAGTAGGGCATTAACAAAATATTTGACTATTCGCCTGGCAAAACACTAGTTAACCTTAATTCATTCATAATTCATTAATTACTAATATTGTTTGCAGTACAGCATCGATTTGCCACTGGCATAGTATTCATGCCAGAAAGAATTGTCACTGCCATCTGGTGGATGAATGGTGTAATATGCATGTGCTGTTTCAATGAGAAGCTCAGAATCACAAGGTTTTATTGGATGAAAAATATATATATCACTAGTGGCAACTAGTCGAAAATGATTTGACTACAAATGTATTTGTGTCACTGTGGCAACTAGTCGAAAATGATTCGACTACAAATGTATTTGTGTCACTGTGGCAACTAGTCGAAAATGATTCGACTACAAATTTATTTGTGTCACTGTGGCAACTAGTCGAAAATGATTCGACTACAAATGTATTTGTGTCGACTACCAAACATGTTTTTAATTCATCCTTTGCACACAGACCGTTGAGGCCCATATAGGTCAGGAGCCTATCTCCTGTTTCTGCAGCTTGATGTACAAGTACACCCCCTGGACATGACGCTAGTAAGTGAGTTGATGCTGAGTGCCAACTGCCAAGCAGGGAGGCATTGGGACCCACCTTTAGATCCGGCCGGGAATTGAACCCCAGCCTCCCAGTCTCAGGGCGGACACTCTAACCACAAGGCCACTGAGCTTATTCCTGACCTCCCTCCTCTCTGCTTGTTCTTCTCCAGGCTGGTCCTGGTGCGGAGAGAGAAGCTGGTGGCCAACCACATGGCCCGTCTCCAGGCCAGGCCCAGGGAGCTGGACGTGGACCCCGAATGTCTCCGCTGGACGCCGGTCATCGTCACCAACACCGTGGTCTCTGACCCCGACACGGACGACGGTGACGACGAAGACGACGACGAGCCAGAGGAGAACAACCGCAAGGAGGTGAATGGGACTTTATATACAGACACACACACGCTGTTGTTTTAAGTCCTCTACTGTACAATATGCTGTACTCGTGTTGAAGTAATTAAAAGAAAATACAGTTATTTGTCTTAATTTATGATTTCTTCAGAAAACACGCATTTTAGTCTTTTAGTCAACAACAAAAAAAAACAACAGTTGACTTATGGCCTTAGTTGACAAAAACAACTGCAGCGCTCTCCATTCAGAAACTTAAAACATTATCGGTGTCACGTTGGCAAAACGTTGGTTTTGTCTTTGTTTTAGGCCTCCATTCCCAGAGATTTTGACAATGTATTTTGTTGCTTCTTTTGCGTTAAAACAGATCAAACCCAGCCACAAGGTGTCTCCCCTCTCCTGGCACATGCCCCCGGAACGGCGGCGGAAGGAGCATCACGACGACGACGAGGATGACGACGAGGACGACGACGAGGATGAGGAGGAGGAGAGAAAGTGCTTCCCAGGCTTCCCTACCAGTCAGAGTTCCCCGGTGACCACCTCCTCCTCCCTGGCCGCGGCCCGCTGCCCCGCTCCGCCCACCCCCGCCCTGGAGCCTCCCTCTTCACGCCCCCTTCCTCCTCCTCCTCACCCCCCTGCCAACGGGGAGCGCCGGGGTCGGGGCCGACCGCCCAAAAACTGGCCCTGGGGAAAGGTGAAGGACAGGCCGCGGGTGGGGAGGCCGCCCAAGATCCGGCCCCCCGAGGTGGAGGAGGACGAGGAGGACGATGACGACGACGAGGAGGACGAAGAGGGGGAGGCCAACCATGACGGGAGTAACGCCACCTCCACCAGCCCGCCGTCCCTGTTCTCCCTGGACCCTCGACGGGCCCTCGACTCCTCCGGCGCCTTGGTGCGGCCGACGGCGGCAGATGTGGCCGCTGCGAGGCACCCGCCCGTCACGCCTCCGCGCCGCGGGCGACCCCCCAGGAAGAAGAGAGTTCCTCCCAAGCCCCGGCCGAGAGACGGCCAAGCGGAGGGCCTGTCCCAGCTAGGGGTCCTGGGGGCCGGCAGGCTCGGCGTCGAGCATCAACAACAGCAGCAGCTTCAGCCAATCAGGAAGAGCTGCTTCAGCGAGAGCAGCGACGAGGAGGATGACGACGACGACGAGGACGACGAGGAGGAGAACGAGGAGAGTTCCCCACCCATCCTCACCAAGCCCGCCATGGGCCTGAAATGCAAGGTGAGCGGTCTGACGTACATGCTGGCCCACAGTCTGGAAGCCTAAGATCTAATTCTCTTAGAAAACTAGGGGGGGGGGCAGCATACTGCTTTTTTTTTTACTTAATTAGTAGCAAAGGTTCGAAGCTCGTCCTGAAATTCCTGGTGAGGCTCGAACGCCAAAATCAGGGCAACTATACAGAACTAACCTGCATGCATGATGTACTGTATGGTGCCATCTCTTGGCCCAAAGATAGGCTTCCGAATTTATGTGAGCCAGTTTATAAGCATTAAAAAGCATTTAACTCTTTGACAGATTAGCAGAAAAGCTAGGCTCGCTCCCATTAGGTTCAATAGCAACTAAATAATTTATAGAAAATCCTCTGTTGTGAAGTTGTGCAAATGAATGAGCTCCAAAGACGGCTTAAGGTGTCTACTTTAAGGGAAGAAATAAAATCAGTTGATATGTTTCAGTTTTTTTTTTAAATACATTTGACAAAGCAGCCCATATTTTCACATTTCACTGTTTCCAGGGCTCATTCAGAGATAAATGCATTTAAAGTTATACAATTTATCATTTATTAATGATAGTTGTAAAGTGTGTGAGGTGTTTTGGGGGTTTTGTAGTGCAATCACCACTTAAAGGACTTCATCAGGTGGTGTGCAGTGAGTTAATGAGCTTGTTAATAAAACAAAACCCAAAACGACTTTTTGGGTGATAAACAGACAACAGAATAATCAATCACCCAAAAAGTCGTGGTAAAACAGTCAAGGAGTTAACCTTTCAGTTTGGTCAGCGCTGCTGTGTTGGTTGGACCTGAATAAAACAGGCATCATATCTCATCCTCTGTTTGGTTAAATTGATCAGCTTTTTGAACATCTTTGTTTTCTGGGGTGGTCGTGCTGTTGGTCATGCTGTCTGTGTGTTACTGGAGACTTGCTGTATGTATGGAAACACTCCATTCATAACTGTGGTTTTAGGGGAAATGGCGCCATCTATTGGGCGAAAGGTGTGATTGTAGTACAACAGGCTTTTTTGAGAAAAATTTCATTTGAAAGAAATGTCCTACTCTGGACAGTATCTTATGAGAATAGTTAGTGGCTACAGAATGGACCTACATACAGTACGTCTGCGTTGTTGATCAAAGTGTGGTTTATACCTTCAAATTCAACATAGTTAGAAATGAATACTTGCTCGCTATTTGAAACGTTCCTACACCAAGTTCCGAACTGGTGACCGTGCAGATTCCTGTCTCAAATACAGGGTTGTGAATAACGCCCTTACAAGTAACGCCCTTACAGTAAGGGATTACTTTTTTCAGTAACTTCTAACGTAACTCCTTACATTTCTCAAATTCATAACGGCATTATGATTAGTGTACCATCGTTACTATCATTACTCCGGCGGCGGCAGGACTCGCTGCACTGTGTGCTGTCTGTCTTCTTCAGCTCGCTTCTTCACAGTCTAACATAGAGTATATTGAATAGAGAAGGCACCGAAGGAAAGTTCCCCTCTCGTCCACTTGCATTGTTTCCTAATGCCTGATCTAGTTTTAATATATCTATGTGTGTAACGTGACAAGTATAAGCCAATCAGAGCCAGTCTTATTCGTCGAGCAGAGCAGATCTAGTAGAACAGCTGCGACATTGAGGGGGCAGAAAAAATGCTTATGATCCTATAGACTTAAATGCATCCGGTAACCTCGGTTGTCCCAATTCAATAGAAGTGTATATAGATGAGCCGCCATTGAAGTGGCCCCATGAAGTGAACAGAGTTTTCGCGTAACTAAAGGCTCTGGCCTCTAGCACATAGACACAACCAGCTGTGTTGTTGTTGCTGCGCACACACTAGCATTTGAGCTGCGGTAAAATACGCTCTCAGACGCAATGATACGAGGAAGACAGCGTGACTGGAGCCTTTGCAGCGTGGAAATATAAACACTATTTTACATTCTTGCTGGTAAAGCAGGGGTTTTCAACAGGTGGTCCGGGGAGGATTCCAGGTGGTCCTCACACTAAATGATGGAAAGTTGGTTAACCAGATGCAATACTTTGAGAGTGTAAACATGAAACCAAACGGACCCTTGCGGGTCCATTTGGTTTACATTTCTAGTAAACACAGAATGGGGAGATCTTTATCTTGTCCACGCAACATCTCTAAGGCATATTAATGTCAGTAAAATGTTGAAAATGGGAAGAATTTCACTTTAAACTTGTAAGCACGAATACTACAGAAAAACACCCCTTTTTTGTATGTTTTTAAAAAAAAAAGTAAAGTAAAGTAACGCCCTTACTTTCATAATTTAGTAAGGAATAAAGTAACTAGTTACTTTTTCAGGGAAGTAACTATAACTATAATTCCCTTACTTTTTAAAAGTAACTTCCCCAACACTGCTCAAATATAAGAGAGGTAGTGTTGAAAGTTACTGTTAAACTTAATAGAGGCAACTTTTTAGCCCAAATCAAAATAGCTATGCCTTTTCTCCTCTACGTTGTTTCGACTTTGATGCTGCAGCAGACAAATCATGAAATCATGAAAACAAAACATTCGTTGGGCTCAGCAAAGGTGGTGCTAGTGTGTGTGTGTGTGTGTGTGTGGGGGGGGGGGGGGGGGGGGGGATACATAAATATAACCACATTACAGCCATGAAATGTTTGTCATGTGGATTGGGAGTTAAATGCATCAATTTGCCAAAGCTGTCAAAATATGACTCCTAACATCTCTGAAGTGGGATTCATCAGATGTCTCTGGTACTCTCCTAAAAGACCCTCCCTGCATCCCGGGACTCATTAGAATGAAAACCTATTTCCATCACTGATGTTCTCATGTCATGACTTTCCCCTTGTTTCCCGCTGCACCAGAAGCCCCTGAGGAAGCGGCGGATCCGCCAGCGGAGCCACCCCCACAGCAGCGTGGTGACGGAGACCATCTCGGAGACGACGGAGGTCCTGGACGAGCCGTTCGCCGACTCTGATTCGGAGCGGCCCATGCCCCGCCTGGAGGAGGAGACGCCCATGGGGCTCCTCCACCACCCCCTGCGCCGCTACCCTCCGGCCCGCTCCGCCATGAGGCTGTCCGATCCGGTGCCCAAACGGGGCCGACGCTCCAACCTCACAGAGTCGGAGGACGACGGTGAGTTGAGATCTGTTTTTTTTTTGGGGGGGGGGGGACTTCATTGAAAAACGAGAAAACGAGCATCAAACTGACACTTCCAGGCTCCTGCTGGCCCTAGTGGTCCAGGGCTCAAGGTGCATGCCACATATAGGCGCTTGGCCTGACGGCGCATCGCATGTCCGAGTTCCGCTTTATGCTCAGTATGGGTCCTGCAGTGACACCCAGCAGCAGATTGAGGGGATTGCTCCTTTTAAACTGGTTTTATAACTGGTTACTAGATTGCTGTCATCTGTAAACTTAAGGAGAATGACCTGCTTGGAATTAATTTATTTAAAAGGTTGTCAATAATATTCTCTGGGCCATTTCTGTGTAAGGCCATTATTCAAGATGAAACATTTGGAGTTGTTGGGTCTTTATGTGCAAAGATGCCATATTTTTGGCCATGATGGTACAGAAAACGAAATGTAGCCTTCAAGCAAAAGAACATTCAAACATGGATTGTTTTGACTGCCTTGAATGTGTTTGTGGCATTATGAAATCTGGCGATTACCAAGGTATTTTGGAAAGAAATGTTTCCCCAAGTATCATGAAGCTGGGTCTTCGACATCATGGGTGTTCCAGCAGGACAATGACCTAAAACACTCAACAAGAATCACCCAGGAATGGTTCAAGAGAAAACGCTGGAGTGTTTTAAAGTGACCAACAATGAGTCCAGATCTCAATCCCATTGAACACCTGTGGAGGGATCTGAAAATGGCAGTTGAGAAGGCACCCTTCTAATCTGGTTGAACTGGAGCAGTTTTCAAAAGAAGGGTGGGCCAAATTGCCCCTAGAGAGGTGTTAAGTCTCTCATTGAAACCTATCGGAAGTGTTTGACAGCAGTCGTTTTCTCCAAAGGCTGTACTACCAAATATTGAATTCAAGGTGTCAATAATTTTGCCACAGTATTTCATTTTATATTATAGATTTGAGACATGAAATACTCATGAATTTCCACTTATTTTGCAGATATTTGGAGTTGTTGGGTCTTGCTATGTGCAAGAGTGCCGATATTTTCGGCTACGACGGTATAATTACCTTAAGCCTTGTTATTTACCTAATATATTCATTCTGGTCAATCTCTTCTCTCTCCGTCAGACCTAACCCCCATCCTGAAGCCGACGCCCACAACTCCTGCGGTCCCTTCGGAGTCCACTGAGGCCAACCCCGAAGTTCCCGTCAAGAAGAAGAAAGGCTGGCCTAAAGGCAAGAGCCGCAAGCCTCTCCACTGGAAGAAACGCGGCCCTGGCCGGCCGCCGGGCAGCGGTTGCAAACAACGGGCGGCGGCGGCGGCGGCAGCAGCAGCAGCGGCCGCGGGGAGCCAGGCGCAGTTGACAGGAGTCGCCGCCCCGCCGCCGCCGCCCGCCAAGATCAAGATGAAACCCGGACGCAAGCCGCAGAGCTGGTACCTGCAGAGGGCGCAGGAGGAGGCCAAGAGGCAAGAGCTGGAGCGGCAGCGACTCGGGGAGGTCGCGGCCACAACGCCGCCGTCCCAGTCAGAGGACCGTGCCGCGAAGCGGGCCTGCCGAGCCAGCATGGACAGCGCCAGCAAACACAAAGACACTGACGACGAGGACGACTACCTCCTGCCTAAGCCCGTGGAGGTTCAGAAGGTCCCCAAGAGGCGCGGCAGGCCGCCCAAGAACCCCGCGCTGCGCCAGCCGCTGCCGGCGCCCCCGCCGGCGCCCGCCCCGAAACCCAAGCCTCCGGTCTCGGAGCCCGACGAGGACGAAGACGACGACGATGCGGAGAGGAGCTGCTGGGGCGGCGGCGACAACAGCAACAAGCTAGGCCGGCCGCAGCCGTCGTCCCGTCCCCTGCTCTCCTCACCTCCTCCTTCCTCGTCTTCCGCCACCACCGCGGTGGCAGTGCCCCCCCACCGGGGCTCCCAAGACGCGGAAACGGGCGACAGGGAGGAGGAAGACGACGAGGACGACGACGAGGGGGAGGAGGAGGAGCCCGGAAGCGGCGGCAGGCGGCCGACGGTGGCCATGTCGGGATCCGCCGGCGTCGGCAGCCGGCGTAGCGAGGACCACGATGACGCGGACGACGAGGGCGACGGACACCCGGAGGACAAAAGCAGCAGCGGCAGCAGCACCGGCGGCAGCGGCAAGAAGAGGAAGAGCCAGGACTCGGAGGAAGAAGACGAGGACGAAGACGATGAGGACGATGAGGAGGAGGAAGAGCCCACGTCCCGCGCCAGCTCCCCTCCCGTCAAAGAAGAACCCCAGGGCGGAGAGGCGTCGTCTTTTTTAGACGTTCAGGACGACGGCGCCGCAACTGCGCCGACGGCGACCCGCAACTACGTCAGCAAACAGGAGGAGGACGAGGAGGAGGAGGAGCCTGACGAGGAACAACAACAGGTGAAGTCCCGGCCCTCGTCGTCGACGGCCGCCGACCCCGAGCAAGAAGAGAGGCGACGCCGCGAGCAGGAGGAGTCGGCGGCGGCCGCCGCGGCCGTCGAGACCGTCACGGCCATCTCCGTGCCGGCAGAGCCCATGGAGATCCAGCCTCTCGAGGACAAGGCCGTCTCGCTGCTCATGGACTCCCAGCATCCCAATCCGCACCACCACCCCCCCCACTCCCACCCTCACTCCCAACAGCACCACCACCACCCCGACTCCTTCAAAGAGGAGCTGGGCCACCACCACCACCCTCACCCTCACCATGGCCATCACCACTCCAACGAGCTGGACCTGGAGACGGTGCAGGCCGTCCAGTCCCTGACCCAGGGCGAGGCCCAGGACGAGGAGGCGGAGCCGTCCCACCACTCCTCGCACCACCACGGCGGGGCGGCCTACCAGGACTGCGAGGAGACGCTGGCGGCCTGCCGGACGCTGCAGAGCTTCAGCCACGCCTCCGGCGAGGCGGAGGAGGAGGCGACGGCGGCGGCCACAACGCTGGCGCTCGTGGATGAGTGCGGCGGCGCGACGAACGCCAGCCCCTTACCCGGCAACCCCAATCCCATGCCTCCCCTGCCCAACCAGTCGGTGCGTTCGGTCAACAGCCCCGGGGGAGGGGGGCTGCCGCCCGGCGTGATGTCGCCGGGGCCGGCCGGGGGCGCGGGAGGAGCGCAGAGGGGCGGAGGCACGCCCGGCCCGGCGGCAGGCGGGGCACCGGGAGGAGGAGGATACACCCAGATCACCCCGGAGCATCCCGGCTCCCTCTCGGCGCCGTCCCAGCAGAACATGGAGACGTCGCCGTCCATGATGGACGTGCCGTCAGTGTCGGACCACTCCCAGCAGGTGGTGGACAGCGGCTTCAGCGACCTGGGCAGCATCGAGAGCACCACGGAGAACTACGACAACCCCAGCAGCTACGACTCCACCATGGGCGGAGGGGCGGGCGGCGGCGGCAACGGGGCAGGAGGAGGAGGCGGCGGCGGCACCGGGGTCGGCGGTACGGCCAATTCTTCCTCTTCTGTAGTGGCGGCTTCTAATTCTTCGTCCTCCAGTTCGGCCACGCCGTCGTCCTCCTCCTCTTCCTCCTCCTCGTCGTCCTCGCAGGGCAACAGCTGCTCCTTCGTCCCCGGTGCGCCGGGCCTCGGCGGCGGGCCTTCCTCGGTGCCCCCCGTGGGCTCGCAACTCTCCATGGGCAGCAGCTGCAGCCTCATCCAGCAGGCGGCGCCGGGAGGCAACGCCGTGCAGCAGCAGCAGCAGCCGCCGCCCCCGTCCAACACCCCCAACTGCGGCATTAAGTCTCCCCAGAACTGTGTGGTCATCGAAAGGCCGCCGAGCGCCCACCAGCAACAGCAACCACAGAAGAAGGTGCAACAGCAGCAACCCCCTCCTCAACAGCAGCAGCAGCAACAACAAGCTCCCAACCCGCCGCCTTCCGCACCACCGCAGCAGCAACAGCAGCAATCCCTGTCCCAGTGCAGCATGGGTAACGGCTTCTCCTCCACGCCCATGATCATGGAGATCCCAGAGAGCGGGGGCGGCGGCGGCGGAGGAGGCGGGCGGAGCCTGTACGAGCGCATGGGCCAGGACTTCGGCGCTGGCGGCTACCCGCAGCCGTCGGCCACCTTCAGCCTGGCCAAGCTGCAGCAGCTCACCAACACCATCATGGACCCCCACTCCATGCCCTACTCGCACTCAGCGGCGTCGGTCACCTCCTACGCCACCACCCTGTCCATGTCCAACCCGGGCGGCTTGGCCCAGCTCGCCCCCTCGCCCCACCCGTCCCCGCTCTCCTCCTCGCAGGGCCAGGCCACCATGACGGCGTGCCCGCCCAACCTCAGCTCGGGCTCCATGAACCTGGGCTCGCTGCAGCTGCAGTGCAACATGCCGCCCGGTGCCAACATCGGCCTGCCACCGCCGCCCCACACGCAGCGGCTGCAGGGCCAGATGGCCACGGTGAAGGGCCACATCTCTATCCGCTCCAAGGCCACACAGCAGCTGGCCCCCGCGCCGCCCCCGCCCGGCCCGCCTTCGCACCAACAGCAGGCGCTGTACGGCCGCGCCACGGCGGCCGCCATGCAGGCCGGTGGGCCGCGCACCTTGGCTGTGCAGCGCGGCATGATGCCCAACCTGATGCCGGCGCCCTCCGCCTACAACTCCATGAACATGACGCCGCTCAACGCCGCCATGTCGGCCGGCTACCGCATGCCGCAGCCCATGATGAACAGCGGCTACCACGGCAACCCGCCCTACATGAACCAGCCGGCCCAGTACCCCACCATGCAGATGCAAATGGGCATGATGGGCGGCCAGGGCTATCCGCAGCAGCCTATGCAGCCCAACCACCACGGCAACATGATGTACACGGGCCCCACGCACCACAGCTACGCCGGCGTGCCCAAGCAGTCACCTTACATGAGCAGATGAGCAGAAAGAACATGACTGCGCAAAATAAAACACACACAACGAGACTTCAGCCAGGGGGGCTATGGCGGGCCAGTGCTCATACTGAGCTGTATTCTTAAAAAAAAATAACCGTGACTCTCGTTCGTCCTCTCTACAGCCGCAGCAGGCGCAAAGAGACGGGACCGGGAGAGTTCAGAGGAGAAAGAAGAGAAAGGGTCCTTTGGCTTTTCTTGTATTTCTATGTTTGTCATTTTTGTTCCATTCGGTCAGACTTCCCCTCCTCCTACTCCTCCTCCACCCACCACAGCCAGTTGTTTTGAAGGGAGGCGGTTGGCTTCGCGTTTGCCTACACCGACCGATCTTTAAGCAACCGATGTGACGCCCGTAACACCTTGTGCTTTTCGATTAGGCCATCGGCGTGCCTATGTCTGCCCCGGTGCCGGCGCTACACGCAACACCCGGCGAGGAGAGATGAGGAGACGAGAGAAAGAGGTTGTGGGAACTGTACGGGAGGGACCTCAGAATGAGGAGGAAAAAAAACATTAAAAAAACACGGTTAACTGAATATATTCAACCATGCACACAATCTTTTAAATGACATAGGAAGCCTTATCTTAAAAAAGAAGAGACAATGAGACATTGTAGATGGACTGTATTTCTTTTTTTTAACAACCTTTTTTATTTTTTGTTTTTCATCAAACGTTTAGTTGTGATGAAAATACTCCTAAACTACGCTTCATTACACTTGGGTGTCCTGTATGTGCCGTGGCATCCACGGAGCAGTGTTTTTTTTTGCTCTTTCACCAAATAATAAAAATAATAAAAAATAAAACTCTCCCATCTTGCACTCGGAGAGGGAGAGAAGGAGCTCACACACACGGTCGTAAGACGTTAACATGCATAGGAGCAAAAAAAGGCGTTCGGGCCCTGTGTGGAGGAATAAGCCAGTTTTCCTTATTTCTGTCTTCCCCTAAATGGACGCCGCATGTGTCTATATCGATGCACAGCTACATAGAAACAGGAGGGCAGGTGAGCCAGGGTCATGTTTGATGCATAGTATGTCGCTAAAAATAAAATAAGTAGCAGTTTTTTGTTTGTTTGTTTTTTTTTACAATATGCCGCCGTTCTGAAAAACATTTTAGATGTAAATAGTCTGGTACTTCCTGAATAATCCAGCAGCAGCACACAATTACACACTCGAGCTGTCTCCCATTTGGTGGCCAGCACTTTTAAGTGCTACCTTTTCTTTTTATATATACATATATATATCTATATCTCACTCCACTGACAAATTCTTTATATATATCTATATATAAAATGTCAGCCCTTTAGCAGTCTAGTGGGGGAGGGGTGTGTGGCTACAGAACGAATTTAAATCCTGCCTTAAGGCGAATCAGTTGTTAATAAACACCCTCCTTCCACTTCCCCCTTAAAAGTGTTGGTGGCCCAGGAACGGTCCATGGGGGTCGCCCCAGGGACCGTCCACGGGGTTTCTATTTTTTTTAATATTCAGACTGTAAAAAAGACTGCACTCCCATTGGCTAGTGACAGGGTGAGGTGGGGCTGTTCCATCCGTCAGCAGCGGTGCGCCTACTTGTACATGCATCTGTGTGTGTTGGTGCCCCGCCCCCCCCACAGACATGCCCACACTGAGGGGGTCAGTGAGTGTGGTGCGCGGGGGGGGGTCCCCGTTTGGTTAAAGGCGATGGGGAGGTCGGGTCGAGTTTGAACCCAGTTTGGTCCTCCGTCGTGTTCCAGTATTCAGAGTCGAAACACTTTTTTTTTTCTTTCTCTCTCTCTCCCCCCTCCCTACAGACCAGATGTTTTCATATTTTATTTGTGTGTATTGACCCGTTTCTGTTTTTTTTTTTGTTTGTTTGTTTTTGTTTTTTCTCTATGAATTCTACCTGACTGGGCAGCTTTCTTTTTTGACACAAGCTGACTCTTTTTCGACTTTAGGAAGAAAAACAAAAATATATTGTAGAGAGAAATGTTTTTTCTATAATATACAAATGGAAAAATTCTGACATTGATATTGGTACTGTCATTTTTTTCACTTCTGTTTCAGGAACAAAAAAAATCAATACATATTTTTTAGCTCGACTTCTTGGGGTAATAATTATTACTAAGAAATTCAAAACGGAAAAAAAATATTACCACTCACTTTTAGTGACTTTAAGATGCCTTTTAACCTCTCCATTCCATCTCATCTCTAGAGTTTTTCTATCTTTGTGTAGTATATTAATGCTATTTTAAACGAAAAAGGAAAAAACGGATATCTAAAGGTCACTTAGCGTTCTTTTTCTTTATTTTTTATTTTTTGACTGTGTGTATAGGATGACTTCCTTTACATTTAAGAGGCATGTAAAAATGAGCTCAGTATATTTCTGTCTGTTTATATCGCTTCCCTTTTTGTATCCTTTGTAATTGTACATGGTGCGTTGTAAGCTAAGAGAGCGCAAAATAAAAAGAGAGATGGGCCGACGGCCGGGCTACGCGGTGAAGATTGAGTTGCACTCGGCACTGCCTCGAACTCTCTACTTTTGTCCCTGTATGTATTTCTCATTTATTCGTTTGTTTGTTTGTTTTTTGTTTCCTTTTTCTTAGCAAGTACTTTCAAAGAACTCTGTACATTTTAACATAAAAACAAAAATAAATTATGTTGAGCCATTTATGTTTCATGGTGGCTTCTTCAGGTCAGGTGTCATTCAGGATGGACCATATAAAGACAATTACGCCACGAACAAAGCCAACTCGGGTCGTGACAAATGATTCGTATCCTGCTGTATTCTTCTTGTAGATATTGTATGATAATATTGTGTGTTGTTATGATTTGTCACAACCCAAGTTGGCTTTGTCTGCAGCATAATGGTCTTTATATAGATCATTTTCGAAAATTCTATGAGGAAAACTTCTCAGCTCTACAGAGCTATTCATTGCTGTTATTTATTTATTTTTACACAGGAATGTCACATGTAGGACCGTAACCTATTCACTCCAGGTAAGCGTCTGTGTGTGCATTTATTATTTTATACTTTGAGTTTGGTTACAAGAAATGGCAGATATACAAGCTTGTGGAAGCTTCGTGCATCTGCTATTTTTGAAAAATCTTAAATTACAAAGCCAAAAAAATAACTAGTATTTGCTTCTGGGGCAAAGTATTTTGAGATTGGGGTTAATGGCCATCAACCAATATGGTTGATGGCCATCAACCCCAAACTCAAAATATGGGAAATTTGGCCATCAACCCCTTCGATATGGGAAAAATGATCTACAACAGTGTCCAAATGCATTTTTTTCCTTCCCTAAATCGACCTTTATTTGGCCTGTTTTTACAGATGGCCCTTGACATGATAAGTGGTGATAGTTTATCATCTCATCCGTTTCTCTTTTGTATCATCTGCAGTCTGCAGGGCAGCTGAACAAGATGAAATCTGATACAAAATGTCAGACCAACTTTATCGTTTAGCCAATCGACAAGGCTGTCTTGCCGTGTTTACTGGATACTGTCCAATCACAGCCCGGTTAAGAGCAAAGGATAAAGGTAAAAAAAAAAAAAAAAAACTGTCCCACTTCCGTATCGTCGACCAATAGCTCTTTTTTTATGTGCGGCATTTCTTCCACTTCCAGTGATTGGTCGTCGTTGTTGTCAAGGTTCCCAACAGGATGTAGTTCCATCCATAGCCATTGATATACGACGAGTTACGACAACTCCGTCCACTTCGTGGGGCCAGTCCAACGGCGGATTTTAATGGAAGCGTGCCACATTCTGGATAGGTTGGCAGAAATGCAGTTTGCAATGGTGGTACAACATAAAGGTTCTGGACATTTTAGTTGCTATATTATACATATTTGCATCACCTTCGTTGAAAGTTGATTTCAAACTCCAGCTTGTGACACTCAATCCAGGGCCTGCATGCCATGAACCAGCCCCATCTGCTAGAAGAGTTGCGACATTGAGGGGTCAGAAAACAGCTCTCGCGCGCTGTTTCATGCAGGTTGGTAATACATTGTTTCCGAGGGCGACGCAAATAATAACTTTTAGGCATGTGTGCAACATGCCTGTGCAGTAACTACTAAAGTATCTGGTTTATGTTATACTTGTCCATTACTTGTCATGCTATGCTCAATAGAAGTCTATGTAGAGGAGGCGCCATTAGACATTTCCTTGGAAGTGAACGGAAGTGTCAGAACTCTTTCTATACTGAACAACAGTGCTCGAGTTCTGTTTTCTGACCCCTCAATGGCGCAACCCAGGTTCCATTCCGTCTAGAATGGGGTGGGGTCAATTCGCTTTGCAGGTTGCTGGATCCGGTCTGGCTCGAAGAAGTGCGGAAACGGCGCATGTGTGCACAAACTGCACATACAAACGTCCGGATAACGGGCTACCCAGACCGGATCAGAGCGCTGAGCAGTCAATAGACACCAGGAGGGCTTTGTTTTCTACACGTACTGCGGCGGAAAGCCTGGTGACGAAGCGACGTTAGCTCCACCTAACGGGGGAAGGAACGGCGGCCTCTAATCTTCCATTCAGAAAACAAGGCGAAAGGCGAGAGAGAAACGTAAATTGAGTCTACGGTGAGTAATTGGCATTCCAATAACTAAATATATTTTGCGATCCGTTGGAAATATCTGCAGTGATATTGCTAATACTATTTCCCATCACTGGCTGGCTACATCACGGGAGCTTTTCCGCTGTCACAAGACTGAGGAGGAGGAGGGATTTGAACACCGATGGATGTTTATATTTTGAGATCATGGCTTCTATGGCCTTGTGTAGTCACTTGGCTAGGTAGCAGACGGTTGGTTATCTATAATATTTATATTAATTTTGCAGGCCATCTATGATCGAAGCGGCAGCTGGGTAGAAATTGACAAGAGACACCCGATCGCTGTGTGCCTGTGCGTGTCGATCGCATGTTTAATGAATACGCCGGTATCGCCTTTCCCTTCCTCCACTAACCCACAACTTACTTGCTGGTAGTTTAAGGCTGTTATTACACATCGTATATTACTATTAACACATGTGTCTGTTTGACGAAACACGAACGATCTGCCCCCATATGAGCCACATAGTTTATTATGCCATATGAGCATCATGTGAGTGGAGGAGATGGGACGTCACTAGTCACTACATCATTCTTTCATCTGGTGATAGCATCTTGGGATGGCTGAGTGCTTTATTGGCGAAAAGCCCCTGGGCTTTTGTACTGTATCCTCTTGGTTCAGGCAGAAGAAACAAAAATCCAGCCTGCAACGTTCATGATACCACGATGTGAGACACGCAGCTGAGGCTACTCAAATCCTAGGGGAACACCTAAATCTATAAACACTTAATAGCCAGCCATCTCTTTATAATGCTATAACCTACTGTAGTTTTTTGTGTTAAAAAAAAAAAAAAAAAAAAAAAAAAAAAAAATCTGGAGTAGAAAACGTACAACAAAATGAGCCCAGGGTTTCTTAACATTGGCTTAGTTCTTTGTGTGCATGTTTTTGATTATGTGGTATATGTTCATATGCATTTTGTGTCTATAAAAAGCTGCAGTCAGTCCACCACCAATCAGTCAAGCAACTGTAGCTCAGGAGATAGAGCAGGTCATCCTTCCACTGATCCGTGTGTTGGCAGTTCGAATCCCAGCTCCTCCTGTCTACATGGTGAAGTGTCCTTGGGCAAGACGCTGAACCCCAAATTGCTCCCCAGCGCTGTTTGTACCTTGCATGGTTTCCTCCGCTATGGGTGTATGAATTAAACTGGTGAATGTAATGCACTCTGTAAAGGGCCTTGGATAAAGGCACTATATAAATGCACCATTTAGCATACCTAGTCAAATTTCAGATGTTGGAATCTCCCAAGCGTCAGGTGCATTGAAATCCAACCTTTTTTGCTCTCATGGTGTGGAACAATAGGCCGACGCTTGTTATATGAATGTTTGTGTGACCATGCCTTTATTATACGGCAGCAACTATTATTTCTATTTATTATTCAAAAAAGAAAAAATATCCAAAAAGATCTATTTATTATTTAAATATATATACTCAACAACAATATAAACCCAACACTTTTGTTTTTGCTCCATTTCTTTCAATATTGTGTATCTGAAATGAATTTTAGATCTTTACGTCCAACTCATGAAAAATGGGAGTAAAAACAAAAGTATAAAACAAAAGCGTTTAAATTTTTGTTGAGTTACCATTAGACTACCAATGGTAGATGCCTCGAGCTATACACTAGTTACAGGGAGGGTGTCTCCATAAAACCACGCTCTACCATTTTTTTCTTTTTAATGAGAAAATGCTCATTAAGTGGGTTGAGTCAGTGTGCACACGTGTTAATTGCACTCAAAGTTTTAATCGGATTAAGAAACAAAATTAACTCGTTATTTTCAACCAGTGATTACAAATGTGATTAAAATTACAGTACGGCCTCACACCGCGATTCAAAACATCTTTTATTGGCATTCCGCTGACTACCTGTAAAACATTTCCCTTTTTGTCTAATGACATTCCCTCCATGCCTTCCATCTACCGGCCTCCAGCCAACATGATCCACAGCCTGTTCTTGGTCAACGCCTCCGGCGACATCTTCCTGGAGAAGCACTGGAAGAGCGTGGTCAGCCGCTCCGTGTGCGACTACTTCTTCGAGGCCCAGGAGCGCGCCACCGAGCCGGAGAATGTGTCGCCGGTGATCTCCACACCGCACCACTACCTCATCAACGTGCTCCGCCACCGGATCTACTTCGTGGCCGTCATTCAGAGCGAGGTGCCGCCACTCTTCGTCATCGAGTTCCTCCACAGGGTTGTCGACACATTCCAGGTAAATTTATTAAACAGTCTGCGTTATAGCTTAACCCATTCTGTACTGTAACGGATCTTTGATGTTTTAAGCATTATGTTATACTATATCAGATCTACAAGCTCATAGCACGCGCTATGAGCTTGTAGGTCTGACATTTTTGAAAAATTGTGAAAATGATGCGCAAACATATGAATATATTCTTGTTGACACCTGATTGTAGTTTCTGATGCTAGATTCTAATTTTTCTGAAAAATCTAAGTTCCTGTGTCAGTGATGTTCAACATGCTTCAAGGACCAGCAGAATCATCTATATTTGGTTGCAGACCCCCGTTTGAAAACATTTTATAGGGATCCCCCAGAAGCAAAGATTCTGAAACAACATATTTGTCGCCACATTTTCACAATTTTTCAAAAATGTCAGACCTACAAGCTCATAGCGCACCACTCGATGGCGCGCTTTGAGCTTGTAGATCTGATATTTTTCAATTGCTAGAACACCAAAATGTGTTACTTACACTACAGAAAAGGTTAATAAGCATGCTCTTCATATGCATTAAATATAAATTACCTCTGGAGCGGGGCGTCGGTGTGTTTTCGCCTAGATCCATGTTTCTTTTACGTTGTACTTAAAATAGTCCCTTTACTCCTTCCCAAACAAATAACATTGCATTCGCATCGAACCAATAGTGTATCTAAACCGGCCGGTTAAGACCGTGTAGGGACTTTGTATTGAGCCATAATGGAGCACAGCCCATTACTTTGTCCACGTTGAACCGGGCCTTCCTTCACAACATCACAACACGTGCCTATATTGCAAATTGTTCGTTTTCAGGACTATTTTGGAGTGTGTACTGAGGCTGCCATTAAGGACAACGTTGTGGTGGTGTATGAGCTTCTGGAGGAGATGCTGGATAATGGCTTTCCATTGGCCACCGAGTCCAACATTCTCAAAGAACTCATCAAACCTCCAACCATCCTCCGCACCATGGTCAACACCATCACAGGTAATGGTGAATTGCATTTACTTCCAGACAAGCTGGACTTTCACTGTATCTGCAGACTTTCTCATAATCTTCAGCTGATTAGAATGTGAACCTGTATACTGAGGCATTCATAGTCATTAACATGTACTGCATCTCTATAGGCCCAAGAGGCTCATAGTCATGAACCAATCACATTTCAAAGGCACAAAGAACGGTCCTAATATAGTAAAATCATGTTTGTTTGTTTGATTTTACAGGCAGTACAAATGTAGGAGAACAGCTGCCCACAGGCCAGCTGTCAGTGGTACCATGGCGACGGACGGGCGTGAAATACACCAACAACGAGGCGTACTTTGACGTAGTCGAGGAGATCGATTGCATCATTGATAAGTCAGGTACACTGATTGAATACTTTGTTACAACAGAGCAGAAATCCTGTGTTTTGTAAATAGTAAGTACTGATGTAGGATTCATTCAACATAAAGGAATACCACAAAACATCTACATTAGGAGTAAATTCCACCCCAGAAGGCTTTCTTACCTTTATTCGCAGAACCGAAAGTGAGACCGTCAGTATCAGCACACTATTGACATGGTGGAGAGGCAACGTATACAGTAGCAAAAAAAATCTCATTCTAAGTTCCCAGTCTAACCTTATGATGGGGTAGGGGAAACCAACAATAAGGATTTCTTTCACAAAATAACAACTGGACCAAGAAAAAGAAATCAACTGCAAATAATGGCATGAAAGCCATATTGGGTGGAAGTGACACATTTATGGGTTGAGTAATTAGTAATTTTGGAGTTGAAGTATTCAACTCCAATACTATTCTAGTATTATAGTATTCATGTTGTTTCTCTGCCTCTCCGATGTCAGGCTCCACCATCACAGCAGAGATCCAGGGAGTGATTGACGCTTGCGTAAAGCTGACAGGAATGCCAGACCTCACCCTCTCGTTTATGGTGAGTTCAGGGACCCCCCAGTCTACGCATGTTTCATCAATGTAGTTGTACAGACATTAGAAATATGAATAGTTTATGACTGAGTAATTACATTAAAAGTTGTTTATTTTGATCCTTCTCTATTCCTTCTTTTATCTACCCAGAATCCTCGGCTGCTGGATGACGTCAGTTTCCACCCGTGCGTACGGTTCAAGCGCTGGGAGTCGGAGAGGATCCTGTCCTTCATCCCTCCTGATGGAAACTTCAGGCTGCTGTCCTATCACGTCAGCTCTCAGAAGTGAGTCTGTTGACTTGGTGGTCCAGGGCTTGACACTAACACTTGCCCGCTTGCCCGGGGCAAGTAAAAAAAATGGTGGGGCAAGTGAAGGCTGCTACCTGGTTGCCCGATCGGGCAAGACCTCTGTGTCTTTCCCTGCTTTCTAGCTATCCACAATTCCAGGCTGGATTTGGGAAACAAAACAGGCAAATTAACATACACGTCAAAATAACCATTAATCTTCTACATTCTCTATTTGTGTAGACTTGAGGCTAATTAAGTTGATGAATTTTAACTCTTGAGAGTGTAAAAATGAAACCAAATGAACCCGCAAGGGTCCATTTGGTCTTAGACGAAGACTCTGAGAGTGTACGAATGGAAGGAAATGGACAATAAGGGGTGAATTTGGATAGTACGCTATCAGAGTTAAAATAACATTGATTTCACAATACAAGTTGGGGTCCCAGAGATAGAAATGCCCTGCATACTGCTGCGCCAAAAACTTGTGGAGCATGAAGACTTAATTGATTCCATTCATTCTTGCTGTAAAGATCTTCTCTTATGGGAGTCGCTGTCATGTCAAATGGGGTGTTCCCGCGGGCTAGTGTCAATTTGATGGACCTCGAAATGAAAAGGTTTGGGAACAACAACTGTGTTAACTCCTTTTTCTCTATCATAATCCACTACTATTGAGTGGTGCCCATATGGTGTAGCGAGTACCTACAGTAGCTCTACTGATCGTTCAATCCACACACTTTCTTTCACAGACTGACATCATCCATCATTCTGTCCCCTTCCTTTGTTGCCTTTATGCCGTCTCCACCCATGTGTACTCGTGTGTGTTTACATTATGCCTGGAGCAGCACCTGTAGTTCAACAGTACAACTGAATACAATGAAGCACACACTCAACATAACGTACATAACACAGAGGAGAATCAATGACACTAGATACTGGCAAAGACAGAGCTGTCAGCCAAGTTAGTTCTGGGCTACTAACACACAGGACATTAAGTAATCATATTATGAACCTGTAAAAGTAACTGCATCAGGGAAAAACACATGTTGAATTGAGTGTACAAGTGTAATGGTCCTTATTCATACAGGGGCCATCCTACCATGCAAGTCAATGACAAGGTGCTAACAAAGTGCAAGTGTAGCAGTTTGGAAGCGCTCGTTCGATATCACTCAACAGCCCTTGCGTACCGCCTGTTTTGAATGTGCACACAATGCAGGAGGCAGCAGGACATCGCTTCACTGAAAACGAGCGCTTCCAAACTCTGATGGCAAGATACAAGTCTTTCGTATTATTAAAACTGGATGATTGTCTTCATCTAAGACTAGCAATTTAAATTTCGAAATGACTAACTAATTAAGAACTGGGGAATGTTCTTAATTAGTTCACTTCAGGTTCAATTCTATCAATCACAAACCTAACCCATAATCATTATTACAATGATTTCTGATACACCACAACTTCTCCCTCTTTGCCGCACCAGTCTCGTAGCCATCCCGGTCTACGTCAAACACAGCATCACCTTCCGCGAGGGCAGCTCCCAGGGCCGCTTCGACCTGACGCTAGGCCCCAAGCAGACCATGGGCAAGGCAGTGGAGTCGGTGCTGGTCAGCAGCCAGCTGCCCCGGGGGGTCCTCAACACCAACCTCAACCCCTCCCAGGGAACGTACACCTTTGACCCAGTTACCAAGGTAGAATATAGCCATGACAGAGCATGGGGTTGTGTGTATGTTAATGGACAATTCCACCCCAGAAAGCTTTCCTAACTTTATTTGCAGTTGGTATTTATTTCCGAAAATGGTCTAGTTGGTATGTTGGGGGGGGAAAAACTCCTTATTGTCTGTTCCTCCTACCCCACCATAACTGTAGAATGGGGCTGTGGGATGTTGTTCAAATTCACCTATTTTCCATTGTTCCAAACTGCAATTCCTTGCTTTATATTGCCTCTCCACCCTATTTGGGAAAGTTTTGACTTTTTTGTGTGTCTCGCCCAGTTGCTGACGTGGGACGTCGGCAAGATTAACCCTCAGAAGCTGCCCAGTCTTAAGGGCTCCATGAGCCTGCAGGCCGGAGCTTCCAAACCAGACGAGAATCCCAACATCAACATTCAGTTCAAAATACAGCAGATGGCCCTCTCAGGTATGCACACACACACACACACACACACACACACACACACACACACACACACACACACACACACACACACACACACACACCGTATTTTAGTTGCTGAAAAAATAGTAGATCTAATGTGGTGCAACTCTTTGAACATATTCTTTCAGAGCCAAAATATTTTGAGATTCACTCTAGGGGATAGTCCAGATTGTGGAGGTCACTGGGGCCACGCAGTAAAACTAAAGTAATCCACAAAACTAATGTAATTTGCATTGTTGATATTAGGACCTCCTTCATTCATTTCTGAATCACATGAAACTACTTTTTGGGCATAGTGATATTGACACAAAATACATAGTTCCCTGTGATAGGTCAAAAATGAATGAAGGATGTGTTAATATTTTAGAAATAGGTCAACAACATAAAGCAAGTTCGTTTTTTGGATTCATTTACTTTCACTGCGTGGCCCCAGTGACCCCCAAAAATTACTGGAACTACTTCACATTTCAAACCAGAGCGGAACTCCCACCATGGGACTCTGGAAATCAATTAATACAGTTGACACCACTAAATGAAATCCGGACTATCCCTTTAAGATAATTGTGGGGATCCACAGGTATCAAATATTTTTTGACACCTCACTAACTGAGTAGGAAACATTTAGCCCGTCATGGCCACACTTTAAGGGTAACTGATTATAGCAAAATACGATTATGGCAAAACTTAACTTAACTAATAGTCACTATTATAGGTTATATATTTTCCAGTTTGGGCTAAAACTGAATAGGCTGAAAATGCACTTTTAGCCATTTTCTGTCAAAATGTTCTGCAGCCGAAGATTCTGGTGTGTCAATAATTTTTAGTGTCAACTCACAGCACCTAACACATGGACACAATTCAATTCAAATGGCTTTATTGGCATGAGAAATCATACGTTTACATTGCCAAAGCAATAACATAACAGCAAAATGCGATATGACAAGAAAACACAATATAACATAAGCAGGTAAGCGTAATAGCAGTACAACAATGTATCAATACAAAAGTTAAGTAAAAAAAAATATGAGAGTACAGTATGTACAGTATGTATCAATCGATGTAGGGTGTAAGAGTACAATGTTTATTCTTCAGGGTGGTTGTGTTCCATTTGATATTCTTCTTTTATCGCAGCACATGACAAATCTTGCTGCTGTGTTTGCACATTGTTGTACTTCACCCAGCAGATATGGGAGTTTTTCATTGTTTGTCATGTTCTTGAAGTCTCTGTGGATGGTTATAATCTGTGGGAGGTATGTGTCTCTGATGTCTTGGTACAAAGGACAGATGGTTAGGAAGTGTAGCTCGGTTTCCACTTCACTTTGTGTGCAGTGGGTGCGTAGTCTGTCTTCACTAGGGATACATATCTGCCTATGGCAGCCTTTCTCAATTGCGAGGCTGTGTTCACTCAGTCTGTACCTAGTTAAGATTTATCTTTGTTTTGGGTCAGTCACCTAGCTCAGATATTCTGCCGTTTTGTATTCTCTGTTAAGGGCCAAGGTAGCATTCTAGTTTACTCTGCTTGTGTCCAATGTGTTTTCCAAATAGTTTTCCTTTTGCTGTTTTGTAATTTGGTTTAGTCTCATAGGTTTTCTATTTTGTGAGTCTGTTTGTGTATAGAGCTCCAGGGCTAGTTTGGTGAGGGAGCATCTCTCTTGAGTTTTTTTTTTTGTGTGAGGATGTCCATAAGAAGGCTTATGGACACATCCTCCACTAGATGGCGCCACCGGTTCCCACCTAGAATGCCTCTGTGAGTGAGCGCAGCAGAGTTGCATCAAAACCCTGTCATGGGAAATGACACATTTTATCTGTGCCTCTCTTCCTTTTTTGAACAGGCCTGAAGGTGAATCGGTTGGATATGTACGGAGAGAAGTACAAACCTTTTAAAGGCATCAAGTACATGACCAAGGCTGGCAAGTTCCAGGTCAGGACATAGAGTTGTCATTGCTCTGTGGCTGTCAGACTACGACTACTACTACTACCACTACTGGACAGATGGGAGTGTCCTGATGGGGAGAAAGAAGCAGAAGAGAAAGCAGGAAGCAAATGTACATTCCCAATGTACACATTTCAGGATGTGTGTGCACACTCTCACCCCACTTATCTGTTATGATTGGAGTCACATATTAAATCTAATATTTAAGTAAAACTCAAATATACAGTACAGTTCCGAGATTGGTTTGCCTTTGGTTTGAAGATTTGAGGTGAGATCGATGCCAAACCAGATCCAAACAAATATGTCTGTCCAAATTGGTCCTGATGAATATTCCTTTTTTTAAATGCCAGTTGAGGCTGAGCATATTTCAATAATATTTTTAACCCTTCAGATGTCTTTCCATTCTGAGCTTTTTCTGCTGAAGAATGCCCTGTGTTGTAAACCGTAAGTATAAGTTAAATCTCTCTCTGTCTATTTTTTATTCCATCTGAAATATCTTAGTTATAGGGCGGCCGTGAATACAGTTGGTTTTGATTAGTATCGGAATCTACGATTAAAAGGAACTTTAAATCGACGAGTGCAGCCACCTTGCATCCCTGGTCAGTGACCCGTTTACTACTGGCCGCATGGCAGTCTAGAGCTAAACATACTGTATGTAGCATATGGCCGGGACCCAACTTAATCAATATAAAACATACAGCTGGTGCTTTGAAAAAGTTAGGATTGCCAAATTGGAGCCCTTTTCGGTGATCTAGTCCAGTTTTCATTTCAAGTTCTAAAGCAAATGAAGGAAGGCTGTTTTTCCATGGCGTAATGTATTAGTTTTCATTGTAAGCAGCGCAAGTAAGTGACCTTTCTTAAACTTCTCCTGTGGTCTTATGCTTCCCATTATGAGTTGCAATCTGACAGATGTGTGCTGGTGACTATTTCCTCCCGTCATCATCATTCCTTCAGTCAGTGTTCACAATTCACATACGGTTTCGCTACATTTCATGTCCAGAATACAGTTGCAGTGCATTAACCCCCCCCCCCCCCTTTCTGACGGAATGTACGATAAAAGAAAACTGGTGTCTGGTATTGGGCTAGACTATTTCAAAATATCAGTAACAGAAGGTTTTCCTGATGACATCTGTTGCCAAATAAAACCAAAGCAACTTGACTTTCTGCCTTTTGTTTAGACAACGGGAACAGGTTAATGGACAAATGGCTTGGATTGCACTTGTTTTCGTTCAGTGACCTCACACTATGAGAACCTGTAGTTTTGGCTAAAGGTGGATTTATGTCACTATTCAGTTTCTAAACCGGCAATGGCAGCCCCGCAATTAAATGAAAAGAAACGTTGTGCGCGATTTGATGTTTAAAGTTTTGACGACGTCAGTTTAACTAGAAAATGCCAACATTTCTTTACAAAGATCCTAGTATGTTTGCATTTTAGAGTATTTGCTGTCCGCTTCTTGGAGGGAGAAGTTGGATTACTTAGGCTGGGGCTCCACTGAATGCATTTGCAACATGTTGCGTTTGGACAAAACCAAACATAAAAAAAAGAGCTGGGGCAAATCGGTGACGCCGTCCAGACGCAGTCAAAAGGCAACCTTTGGCAATGGAGCATCCATCATTGATTAAAGAAAATGTAACATTCCCTGCACTGATGGACACCCAATGGCTGTAGTGGAGCTTCGGTGTTAAGCCCTGTACCGTCCAACACTTATGTCTTTCAGTTTTTGTACGTTGTACAATCCCTCTCTTTTTTGTTTAATTTCTATTACTCCTTTGTTTGTTTCCAATATTCCCTTTTATTGTTTGGCTCCATGCCAATGGAGACTGGCAGTGCTGAAGAGAAATTCCATCCTCAAGCATGTTTGTTTGAAAAGTATACTCAGTACACTTGCTAATCTTATCAAATCTACTGAAGTTGTATCTCGCACTAGTGTTTTCTGATTTCTATGTAAGATTTTACATTTTATTTGTATTTATGTCATCTTATCTATTTTATTCATCTCACTAGCTGAAGTGGTTATTTATTTGAAGTGACAATTGATAACTGAAATGTGATCTGACTGCTGAAGAACCACACCTTGAATGCTGGGCAGCCCTAGGGCTGCATCTCGACCTACTGAACTACCGTCCGCTATGTTGCTTTCAGTTCAGTACGATGTATTTTACATGCACAATATATTCTGGACACTTTATCAACGTGGCAATGAAATACACTTGTTAATGTTTTCCGTCTTATAACTATTTAGTTGGAATAACATTGCAACACTCCACTATTAAATATTACTGTCATATGTTTATGCCGACTATCCGTGAATAGGCAAGGTCCCTGTAATAGACAAGCCAAGTGTCATGTTCCATTGTCTTGGGGCAAGACACTGAATTCCACTTCACCATGTGCACTCAGCAAGACACTACAGAGGAGTGTCTCCTGAATGGCTAAAGTAATAGAATGTCAGTGTGCATGTAAACGTACTGACTGATTGCATCATATGGTGTAATGGCAAATGAAACCTGTTAAACTTAAAACGGGTGTAATTTTGTTTACAGATTTTTGTTTGAGTGTTGTTCCAAAGGTTTTACAATAGGAATTATAAAAAACAAGACCTGAAGTGTTGTATCTGAGTGGTGATAAAGTTAATTTATGATAATTCATCAACTATTTCTCTGTTATCTTTTATTCCAGTATTTGAAGTTCTGTGTCAGAGTCTAGTCCAGTCTGACATCAAGGAATGTCTGATGTATTATACAGTGTTGGGGACTACTGCCCTTACAACTGACACTCTTATGTAAAAGGGACTACTCTTTGCAGTAATTGTGACATAATTATTTACATTTTCCCATTCCGTAACGCATTACACAGTTACTGTGTTTTCAATGGGTGAGTTAGTAGTTACCCACGTTACATAACGTAATTAACAAAATAAAAACATGTCCCCTTGCCTATGTCAACCTGACATGGTGCTCTGTGTGTGCTCCCAGTCCCAGAGTGAAACACATTTCATATGAGGAAAAGAAAGTGTCTTTCACAGTGCATAACGTCGTCATAAGGATAATGATCAATTACTTTATCCATATCCATATGATTAGAATGGATATTGTCTGTGATTTTGGATATTGTGCATAAGTTGCTCTTGTATGTATGTTTTCTTTTTCAGAGAAGTAACTATGACTCCTGACTTTTTAAAACTAACTTCCCCAACACTGATTATATATTGATGGCATTAGTGGATTAATTCCATCCTTGAGTTAATATATCACTTGGCCCATCATGCTATCAATGCATACAAAGTCGGTCTGTCATATATGATCATGCAGTCAGATCTGAGGTTCTGGTCAACCGGATCTCCATAATTTGCCTTGCCTATATAGGCATATTGTTTGGATCAGCAGTTTTGGACAAACACATATGACCAACTCGAGGCTGTGCACGGCACTCTCGCGGCTCATCAGCATTCTAAAGATAAATGAAATGCAGATGGACAGAGATTTCACACATTTATAGAATAAGATAAAACTGTAACGCCTGGCCGATTCCATGATCTTAAGGCATAGCCAACCCTTTTATTTGTAACTGTTAAAGTTAAACTTGTTCCCTGCAGTTTCCCCCATTGCCTTTTTAACGACCACCATAAATTATATATAAGAAAATGCATATTCCCATAGCAAATAACGTTTTTATAACACAATAAAACAATACAGACAGACAGTTCCCCAAGGCATACTGGGAAGACTTCCACTCCCAGCCTCTGGGATGCTACAATATTTACTTCCACTAAGTGGTGTAGTGGCTCCGGCCTCCTCACACAAATGCACATAAATTGTGAATATAATATTTGAAAATGGCTTTTTGGCCCCCATAAGAATAGATCACTCTCTTTAGAGCAATCACTTGAATACATCACTAGTGATGTCATCATGGAGCTGTAGAGGATTTTTTTTTGTTTGTTTCTTTAGGGTCATTTTGAAAAACTAATTACATTGTGGCATCATTCCCATGTGGTCTTCAGTGTTGGGCAATATTATGTAGGAGAGTAAAATCTTTACTTATGAACCCTTAGAAAAACTTATTTTTGAATGAAAGAATAATATTACATATCCCAAGTCCTCCCTCCCCACCCACAAAAAGGAATAGAGATGTAGCCTACAATAGAACCTGTTTAGTGGCAACTTGCAACAACTGTGATAACTTGTAGTGTATAGGCCATGTGTGCAGAAATGCTGTGGTGGATTAGGAACTACAATATCTTGGTGATCAGTTTTGTTTTGACATGCAACAACAATCTCAAAAGTAATAAGTAATGAGGCTTTTTCAGAGTAACATATTACACATTTTGACAGAGTAATATGTTTACTTTACTTTTGCTGGAAAAGGTAATATTGCAGTAATAGGCTACGTGATGTTTAATTACTGCACAACGCTGTTGGTGTTATGGGTGGCGTCATTCTAGGTTACTTCTGAGGAGGAGGAGGTTGTGTACGTGGTCAAACAACTTCCAAACTGAAAAGATACACTCGGGGCGTTGTGGTTAACCCCTTGTTCCAGTGTTGGAACAACTCCACTCCGTAATTTAGTGATGACTTTAACCTCTCCGTCTCCGCACTGCAGCCTACAACGTTGTTTCTCTCTCTGGTTCCCCCTCACTCCCCCTACACTAGTCATCTCCTCGAGTTTCTTAACTCGTAGAGAACTAGTTGAAGTGGAATTTCCAAAAGTTTGTTTTCTTGCTTATGTTAATGAATTATTAGGCTACCATTGTCCTCACAATTAAGTTTGTTGAAGGCTACTATAGTATCACTAGTATTTTTTAGCACTTTTTTCTTTTTTCCTTTTGATATATAATCTTCTTATTAGTAGCCTACACTTTATAGTGGCTTCTTTATTGTTCTTTTTTTCCTCCCTATTGTATCTTTATTTTGGTCTTCTTGCATTGGGCTGTAGCTTTACACGGTTAACGATCATTCTAATCAAGCTGAAGAAAGAGGGACATCGCGGCATTTAAAGACCCGTCATCACACGTGGTATGTCTGTTGCTTGATTTATCTCGTATTCATTTTCCCACTGTATGCATGTCACTGAGGTGATCAGGGGGAAATCAATAACACCTATAGCAGCTTCAACGAATGCTGGCTGCTGAATGAATGTGTATTAGAACTGTCAAGTGAAAGTGCCGAGTTTCTCACTAAAGTCAATTAGTCAAATGACCTCACACGCTTAAGTAGCCCTAATAGATTTGTTTTGTTTAACACCGCTGCTGACCGACCACCGCGGAGACAGATAAGGAAGCCGTATTATCTTCATGTAAATCTAATGGCGTGTTTAGTGTAGATGCAAACTCTGCGTCTCTCTTTCTCATCAGTCGGATCCTGTTGATCGTCAATGCTCGTGCCGGCTCGGCTGTAGGGCTAGTAGCGGCTCCCTGGGGCGCGAGACTGTTTGGAAAAACCCGGGAGATGTTTGTTTGTTTGTTTGTTTTTTGCCCTACTTCCGACGCCGTTAAAACGGACACGCATAATATTGCCAGCCAGGCAAGCAGGCTACAAATAAACGACAGAGCTGGCTGCTGCTCAGTGCCTGCTGCTGCTGCTGCTGACATGGTCTTCAGCAGAGCTTTAGAGTATAGACAGAGTTACGCAAACTCCGTCTACTTCATGGGGCACAGTTCAATGGAGGCTCTTTCTGCATGGACTTCTATTGAGAATGGGGACAACAAATAGGGACGAGTCCTGGACGCGAAGTAGTGCAGAAATGCAATGGACCCGGGCTACAGCCCAGCTTTAATGTTGTTAAAACCCTTTATTTTATATCGTTTCGCAGTGTGCCTAATAGTACGGCATGAACATTACGGAGACTAGTCGTTCCCGTACTGTATTAATTAAAGTTCTACTGTCATGTTTCACCCGTGCCCTAAAATAGCTCTCGTTGAAAACAATGTATTATAGGCTCATTTTCTGACCCCGCAATGTCGCAACCCTGAGCACAAGGTGGCTCTAGTTTTCAGTTGCATCATGACGGCGTGCTTTCATGTCGCCGCATGTTAAAGAGCTTGCTGGTGGTGCTGTGAATGAACGGAGGGGGAAAATGCTGAATAAGCCATGTGCTTGTTATGGGGAAGTTCGTGGAGCGCGTGCTACTGGCCGGGTGGCATCATGGCGTCATTCCAACCTGCCGTGCGGTGCCTTTTCTGGAATCTTTGTGCGTAAAACAAACATGCAGTCTGTAAACTTTATTGTAAGTATATTGTGCATTTCACACCGTTCTCATTTTTAACGCGAAACTGCCAGTGGAATGAGCAGGAAGCCAATAGAATGCGGTGTGTGATTGCAGTTCTGTATGCATATTTGGAATCAAACAATTGGGCTTTGTCTCAAAGGTCAGTTAACCTTCGTGATTTGAGGCGATAAACAATTAGTTCATGCATATATAGGCCCAACAGCCTACAATTGTTAGGCTGTTTATTATACTTTAATTAGGATACCCGTTTATTAACTCAAGTTTTTTATTCTTTCACGTTTGAAAAAGTAATTCTTATGTGTAATGTATATTGAATGTCACAGCAAACAACAAGCCATGACACAAAAGAGCCTAATTTTGGATGTTAAAACGAATTTGTTGCATTTGTATCAATTCGAGTTAAATTGAGTCCGTGGATGAGGCATGCACACTGCATAGGCCGCTACTCACGTGTATCAATTTTATGCGTCACGTGACTTTCCCCAGCGGGAAAGTCTTTGGTCATTGTGGTGCAGGTAGCCAGGGGCTCTGACCTCTGGGTGTAGCCTGGCTCCACCCATGAAATCGCCAGTGAAACAAATTGAAAATACAGTAGGGCCTAATACACTGTGTGAAGCTACTGCAGGCAAATGCATAGCGCTTGCAATATAACATTAGGCTATTATACCCCATCATATAGCCAGGGCATTAGGCAAGTGGATATTCAATATGGTGTGTGTGTGTGTGTGTGTGTGTGTGTGTGTGTGTGTGTGTGTGTGTGTGTGTGTGTGTGTGTGTGTGTGTGTGTGTGTGTGTGTGTGCCATCATAGACAACTTGTGAGCTACCTTCGCCAATAAATTCTCTGCAAGTGATTATTATTCTTAGTACTAGAGTTTGGAAATGCTCATTATTAGTCACTGCCCTGTGTACCACCTGTTTAGAATTTGCAAATAATGCAGGAGGCACCAGCCCAACCTGTTACTACAAATGATTGCCTCCCTAGACCAGCACTTTTATTTACTGACAGAAGGTAGCTCATAACATGTATACTGTGGATTTTTAGCAAAAAAAAGCTTTGCAGATAGAGCATAATCCAACCTTTCCATACAGCTGCCATGTTGGTGAGTTTAACATTGTTTAATAACAAACGCAGATGAAAATTCTTGTGGGGGAGTCGATGTGCCGAATTGCAACTTTAGATTCAGCAACTACGGTGTTTCTAAATCCACTAGAAATGGTGTCTCTTTCACCTTTATATATGGTTTTCAATTAACTAAGCAATAGCTATGCATTTCATAGTATAAGTCTGTTTAGATGTACAGTATATTTATTTAAAGTACCATTTGTCTCCCCCAGCCCTCCAGGTGCTGTGCCCAGGTTGGCGGGGGACATGGCTCCCCTCACTCCCGCCATTCTCTGGGTGTGGTGGACCCCCACTGCATCCCTCAGAGTTGCTCTAGAAGACGCTCCACACCAGCACTGACAACTTACTGTGAACTTCGTCAGGCCACTCAGGTGACAGAAGAATCAATATGGATTCATGTTAATGTCTGTCCTGTAGAAGAGCGTCTTAGTTCTGATTAAATGCACTTCACAGACGTTCCCCCCCACAAAAACATAGATTTGTTTCCCTCTAGTGACTTGTTTACCTGTGAGCTGTTGTCACTGCAGTGTAGTCACCTCAGTCCACCCTAAACCAGTCGTAGCGCGGCTATTGAGCCGTACAGCTACCACCACCATGCCCAGGCCAAAGGGAAGGCCTCGCGCCACGGCCGAGGACATGCCGTCGAAGAAGGTTTCCCCGCTGAGCAAGTACATTGACTCCGAACACCACCAAGCCGGGCTGTTTTCCCTGCCGCCTGTTGACACGTCGGATCACGTCAGGAAGAGGAGGATGAAATGCGGCGTGTGCGCCCCATGCCTGCTCAAGGAGAACTGCGGCACGTGCAACAACTGCCTGAACCGCAAGACGGGCAAGCAGATCTGCAAGCAGCGCAAGTGTGACCAACTGAGGAAGAAGGGTGACTGCGAGGTGAGTGATGTTTGTCTCATTATTACTAACGTGGTTAATCCGACCTGAAAGTGGTATCTCCAGATTATACAGATTCTATACACATGTACATTGTACATAATATACATACATTATTCGTGGAGTACCACAGAGTGATTGCACTAATAACTAGAACTGATATTTCATTTAGGGTCACTCTATAGAGTGCCTACTATTGGTCTCGTGGTGTTGCTCAGGATTTTTTGGGCACTTCTCGCGGCACAGCTCTGCATATTCCAAGTCACACTAATGTAGCACGTCACACGCCTTGAGAAACACTGTGATAGAGTGCATTTCTGGTTCATGATATACATCAGAAATGCACTCTGTGTCGAGTGCCTACTTGCGCATGGAAAGGTTTCGCATAGTTGGCTGTCTTCGCTTCATATGATTGCGCAAAGACAGCGAACTATACTAAAACCATTCCATTTGCATGAGGCCAGGTTATAAACAACTTATGTGGGAATTTTATCCAGGCTCTTTGAAACTACACAGGCCTTCCAGCTGCTGTCTGGACCCTCCCTACTGTAGGCATTCCTCAGCTGACTAGTCCTGACAGGCTTCTCCCTACATTTCAGGATAGATGGTTACTTTTTTAAAGTTACTAGCTTGCTTATTGCTTATATACTCAGATTGGCAGTTTGTTTCTATGATTATTAAAACAAACCTCTACAAATGTATCTTTGTTTTTCATCAAGGTTAACAAATAGTAAGTAACTCACTTGTCTCCATTGTAGACCCCAAGCTACAAACATATTACCTATTCTACCATTTATCATGACAAAATGGCATTGTGGCTTTTACTTTACATGAGTTGTCTGATATAAACGTGGTTCACCACACGGTTAAGCTTGTTGTAGTCCTGTCTACTGTAAACAGGACATTGTGGTACTGTAGCTAAAAGGAATGACAAGACTGGCTATATCAGTGGTGATTGAGGCTCGAACCAGTAGAAATAAGCTGGCGCAGCATATACAATATGATATAAAGCATTAAAAATATTTTAAGTATAAAGGCCTAAACTAACTTGAAGCTCTGTTGAGAGAGAACTAGTAGGATTTTTCCACTGGTAGACAGATGTTGTAAATCCGCTGAAGACACCCTTGTCTTAATTTGGTGGTCACTGCTATGTCATTAACAGTCCGGGAAAGAAAGGCAACACCCACCTGACTACATTTGGGCTTGTGTGGATAAAAAACAAAACACAGAATTCCAGGAGTTTTCCAGGCATTTGTGGAGTATGCATAGGGAGACTCAGCCCTTAGCACTTTCAGTACCAACATAGATATCCTAGATGGCATGTTTAATTATGTAGGCTAAAGGCATATTCAGATTTGATTTGATCTTCGGTGATCACCGCAAGCACCCCGACCACCGTTGCCTACAATATGACGTCATACCACCACAAGCACCGCTCTTTATAGCCCTCCTCTCTGATTTTACTAACCACTGCAGCGGTGCTCACTGGGAACGCCCACTAAACAGAGCCGCCGGGCAATGTTGATTGGTTCAGAAGTTTGGAGCACCGGCTGCTTGGTTTTGACAGCTTGAGACGTAAAAAAAAGAAGAAAACACACAACACATCACAGCTACAAGCTGGATGAGAACGATGGAAGGAAGGAATTCAATGATAAAGACAATGACATAAATAGAACATAAAAGGAGCAGAACGGACTGAACGGACTGTAATTGAGGCATTTAGGCAGTAGAGAGAGAAAACAGAGGGGGGAAATATAAACGACTAGATGAGTGCCCCATCGTGGTACAGGTCTCCACCAGGCCGGTGGAGATCAGGTTGTGATCCAAACTCTGAATGAGCCTTTGGATAGCTTTTCCAAGTAATTATAACAGCATATATTTTGTGGTCATCAGTCATTCGTCACTCGAAGTATTCCGATTGGCCAGTTTAGGTGATGACGTAATGGTGACGTAATTAAGAGCTTAACTAATGTCAATCTCCTACAGGAGATTCTGCAAAAAATATTAATTGCTTTCTAGTAGAATAAAAATAAGTGTTTTTGTTTGTTTTTGGATCGCTTGCTCTGCTCGTGCGAAAGTAGGTTATTGCTTACTTGTGCGCAATGCGCAAGTTGGCATTCTACAGAGTGCAAATCTAGTTTAATTTTATTATAATCTGTATGTATAACGATGCATTGATGTGGTTTTCTGTTGTTCGTGCTTAAGTCGCTCTGGATTCTTGCTAAATTCCTAAATTGTAAACGGATAGTGTCTCCATCTATATAGCAAAAAATACCAGCCCGTGTACTATAAACTGACTCAATAGATACTGACCCAGATGGATACATTAACAATTTATAAACCGAAGAAAAACAGAATTGAGACATTGCAACTGACATGATTGAATATGATCAATCAGCTTCAGCGTTTAAACATGCCTGCAAGTTTTTTGAATAAGTATCGTCAGATACTGATAGTACTACCGGTAAATCCAAATCATCAGTAACACCATAGGTATTTGCTGAAGTACTGGTTTGCGGGAGTGTTGTCCTGCAGGTCCCAGGTTGTTTGTGAATGTAGAGGCAGGGTGTGTGCCAGAGACTAACAAACAGCAGCAAAGGAGAATTCCTGCGGCTCCCTGTGTTTTCTCCTCTGACCCCTGACCTCTCACATGAGGGTGGGGGGTTGACCTTAGACCACTGTGTGTGTGTGCGCGTTAGTGTGTGGGTGTGTGCGCAGTTGAGTTCTGAACTGCAGATGGGGGATGGGCTGTAAGTCAAGGAGGAGGATAAGAATAGGCAATAAATGGTCAGCAGTATGGCGGGAACAGGCAGGCCAGCACAGCCTTGAATAGTATGACAGCCAAGGAAAGGTCCCTAGCAACCTGCTGGGGTGGACTGGCAGGTACTAGGCAGTACTTTACAATACTATAGATCAGTGGTTTTCAACCTTTTTGATACCAGGGCCCACTATTTATTCAGAGTTTGAGCCACGGACCACCATTTTAGCCCCACAGACCCCAAAACTAAAGATTTCTTTTGTTTTTTTTGTCATAATGGATTTCGGAAAAAAACTAAAAAAAAAAACATACAGGTCAAAATGACCATTAATCTTGTACATTCTCTAGCTGTGTAAACTTGGGCTAATTCAGATGATCAATATTTTAACTCTTGAGAGTATAAAAATGAAACCAAATGGAACTCTCTCAAGGACCACACGTGGTCCCCGTCGGACCACTGAAAACCATTGCTATAGAATATTATACTGGTATAATAATATATAATCATGTAATAACTGATACTTAATTTGCATTACATTGTAATATCATGTGTTAAATGTTTCAGTATAGGTAGTACGGGTATATTTTAAATTAAATTAGACGCACTTGTTTCCTTCAGTGGTGCAGAATCATGCAGAGAAGAAAGGGCGAAGTCAAGGCATTAACACGCCACTGCACTGACTTAAACTCAGGAATGTGTGCGTGTTATACATGCTATTCTGGTTGACCCTCCGAGGCTCCTGCCTGACACCTAGAAAATATGACACTCTTTCCTCTCTAGTACTACTATGTGCACCAGCGGCGTGTAGAGGACACTGAAGGCCAGGAGGGAATGAACATGTCGGTGTGGTAGAATGCACTGCAAGGCCACCTGAAGGCCACAGGGACGGTCGCGGGTGGGCTGCTGGTGGTGCTATTAAGAACATAGCAAGGACTTTTCATACTTACTTAGTAACACATTTATGGCTGACTGACTGACTGACTGACACTGTGGCTATTTGCAGAGTAGAGCCGGCCTGGACTGACGTTTCAGTTTATGTGCAATTATGTAGCCATTGTTTCAATCTTTAGAAAACAATAAATACAGTCAATAGATTTCTGTGGTGTCTGAGCTGTCAGACTGCTATTACTAGCATTTTAACTTAACGCATTGAGTGCCGGGATCTTTTTTAAAATAGGAGTTCAGTGATGTGAATAGGTTTTCAATCCCAGGATACAGGGAGGGTATTTTAGATGAGACCCAGGGACATTTGGTGAGTCCCACTTCAGAGACATTAGGAATCGTAGTATTTTTACAAATTGCAGCATTTATCTCCTAATTTAATTTTATTTGGTGAGGAGCTTACTGCCCACATGCATCCCTGATCTATAAATTGCATATTTGGGCGCAGGATGCAGTAGATCTACATCACTGTCAGCTCATGCGTGCATCTACAGTACTTGTTTGCTTGTTGTTTAATATATAATCATGCATGGTTTGCTTTAGTTCTCTCCAAATCAGTCATGCTCTCGACTAGAGCATGACATGATGTTTTGGCAAATAGAAAGACAGCAATTAAGACTTTCACTGAACATGATGGAATGTTCCTCATAACCACCGGTAACTAGGTTACAAACATTCCACTCCATAACAGGACTGTATATGAAACTCTTCTTTTCTATTCATCAACACATGTCACTGCTCCTCTATTTGGTCATAGGGAGAACACACACAACAACATGTCTCTCATATGCATAATGTCAATTGTTTTTAACTGAGAATGACTTTAACCAGGAGCTCATACTGCATGCAGAGAATTACTCCAAATAACACATCCCATTCATAGCTTTCAGGTTTCTCCGACCCCCTGGCGGGCAGAAAGGACGTCGCTGTAAACATAACACACACAGTTTCCTAGCTGTTTTAAATTGCAAGGACCATTTAGATCAGTGGTTTTCAACCTTTTTCATCCCAGGGCCCACCATTTATTCAGCATTTGAGCCACGGACTACCAATTGAGGATATTTTTAGACCCACAGACCCCAAAACTAAAGATTTCTATTGCTTCTGTCCATGACTATTAATCTTATAGTTGAGGAGATTTGGACTACTTCGCATGATGGATATCATGCGATATGGACCCTTGCGGGTCCATTTGGTTTCATTTTTACACTCTCAAGAGTTACATTTGGTTAAACAACTTAGCTGGGGACCACCTGGAACCCTCCGAAGGACCACCTGTTGAAAACCCCTAATTTAGATCATCTCAGCCATGAAGAACAAGGCAGATATATGGAGAAACTACAAGTGTTCCGTATTTAGCTACTTGTGATCCGTATTTAGCTCCCGCGGCTGTTTTTTAGCCTTTAAATACAAGTACAAGTACTGCCCTCGCTACTCGAGTCTGGTTATGTTTTCATATATCTGATGGAGAATCCGTCCCCACGCCACACCGCCGTGAAGACAAAGGCACCGGCACAAAAGCACAGACAGCCACCTGCACCTTCATTCAGGCTGGGCCAAAATGCCGCCGTGTAGAAAGGGAAGAGCCCCCCCACCGTCAAAGCGAAGGCGAGCAACGTCACACCAGCCAGAAGTGTAGCCACAGCAGCCATCACAACACCACAAAACGTCTCCCACTCCCCCCCTTAACTCTGACAGTGCACAGATGAAACCAAACGGACGCGTTAGAGACCCGTTTGGTTTACATTTAGAAGTTTGTCGTCTTATGCTAGCTACTGTAGCTAACCCCCTGGCCAACGCAACGCCACTCACCCCGCCCCGACAACGAAGATGCTCCTCACCCCCCAAACGACAGCACCCAATCCAACCCAACTGGTAGCACAAGCAGCCGCATGCACTTCCACACCAGCGGCGCAGCACGAGAAGGCTCTGACGGAGACGAACCCTCCACCAGACACACGAAAACATCACCAAACTCGATACAGACCAGTGTTGCCAACTGCCAAAATCCGAAATGCACTAGAATGCGCTAGAGCATTGGTTTTCAACCATTTTCATACCAGGGCCCATGATTTATTCTGCATTTTAGCCACGGAGGACCACTATTTGATGTTGAGTTTAGTCTCTCTGACTAATTTAGGAGAGATAACTGGCAAAAGGTTGGTCAAAATAACAATTCTTCTATGTTTTCTAAATGTGTAGATTATGGAAAATTAAGTAATTCAGATGTTTAAATATAATTTAACTCTTGGGGTCCATTTGGTTTCAATCTCAGGAGTTTTACAATCTCAAGAGTTAAATTATAGGGTCCCTTTGGTTACTAATGGTCCTTTCTAGGAAGAAAGGAGGACTCTATCATAGGAGGAAAAATGGTGAAAAACGAGGGTTTTATCTCTGGCGCCTGTCAACCAATTTCGCCCCAACTCATCAGCACAAAAGCACTAGATTTTCCGCCAGGAGTTTTTCACTAATTTTGGCGCTAGAGGGGTCTGAAAAAGAGCTAAATATAGCGCCAAGTTGGCAACACTGATACAGACACAACCCAGGCTTCTCTCCTTGCCGGTTGGCACAGCCTATGGCACAGCAACTATCCGGCATTTAGCTAGTTAGAGCGCAGACACCCGCTCCCTGCAATGGAGAAAGTAAACTTCTTGCCCGCCAGGGGGGGCGCGGCCAGGGCCCGTGATGTCACGTGATAACTATGAATTGATCAGGTGACTAACCTGCTGTAACTTAATCCAGAGACAGAGATCGGCCAACTTCTCACTCAAGAATTAAATCACCCAGTCCTCTTTTGAAAATACCCTATTTTGTATGTTCTTATTTCATCCTCATCAGGCTGGACAGCTGAGGGCAAGGGATTATATTTTTCATCCCTGTGATTCTGTTAGTCCGACCTTCTGTCCATTCGTGAAGAGTTTATCTTCAGAACCCCAGGACATTTGGCATTAAACTTTGCAAGCACACACTCCCATTAGGCCAAGGAAGAAGCTCTTTCAATTAAGGATGTGTCTATAAAATGTGTCAATAATTGATATTACCGGTGTCAATAATGATCTCATTCTGTATATTCAAAAAAGTCCATTCTGAAAAACAGTCATGCTACTAGTCATGCTGCTGCTTTCAGTGTTGTGTTGGTGAAAGGAGATGAGCTAATACCAATTTACTTTTGACCTGAAAATGTACATTGAACAGTAAACCTGTTATTATTGCAGTTGGATGTAGAAAGCCATCTAGTGTCACACTTGCGACATTGAAGCAAATGTAATATTATTACTCCTCTAAAAGGGTCATAAGTAATATTGCTCAAAACTGGTGTGTTAGAGACAGTGACTGTGTGTGTGCGTGCACAATGCACATGCGTGCAGTAAGTATACATGGGTGTGTGTGCACCACTCACTCACGCATGCTCATGAGTTGCTTTGAACAATAGGTTAACGGTCCATCCATCAGCAGCACTCCTTCCTTCGCTGCATGTTTACATCCCCTCCGCCGCTCCCCTCTGACCCCTGTGTGGATGTGAACAGCTGAGTCCCTTATCGCCTAGCAACCACATCCTCCACCGTTGCATTTGAGTATCGCATGTACACCACCTTCATTGTAAGGTGACGTGGAAGTGCATTGCAACAACAACGCGGAAGGGAAGAGTTTTCCCTGCTTTTCCTTTAGCACAGCCTTGATCTGACCAGAAGAAAATGTAAATTTGCAATGAAAATGCAAAGATGGAATCTATGAAGAACTACACATATCACATTAGAATATCATATTTACTGTGCTATTGTCAACAATTTAATCAACTAAAATGATGGGGAGGGACACTATATTTCACACTTTACACTGAGTGTGTAACCTAGCCAAGAATAAGTGATCTACAGGTTCAGACTGTGACGTGTTTGAGCTCACGTATGATACATGAAAAAAATTCCTTCCTGTGTGATGTGGGACCACCCTTAGTGGTTGTGGCCCTAAGCGACCACTTATATTGCTTATGCCTAGAACCGGCCCTGAATAGGTGAATATCCGGATACACAGGTGTATTACTGTCTGCAGTGGCACACATTGCGTACGCGTCTGCGGTGCTACACCCCAAGGTGTGTTTATGCAGGTGCAGGGCTTGACACTAACACTTGCCCACTTGCCCGGGGCAAGTAAAAAGAAATGGTCGGGCAAGTGAAGACTGTTACCAGGTTGCCCGATCGGGCAAGTATGCAACTTAGTTCGCTACAACACAACACAAGATATATTTGTCTTGAAGGTGGTCATTGCGCTCTGCCTCTGTTTTCTTTCCCTGCTTTCTACAGTTGTATCTAGTGGTGTCACAGATCCCTGAGTCCATGACCATTGTGGGAACCCCTGATTTACAAGTCGAATATTTACTGTAGCTGATTGTGACTTAAACAAAACAGTCTTCGACTTTGAAAGGAAATGTTTAAAGCACCCAAGTAGAATGTAAACTTAAATGCAAAATTTACAATATATTTTGGGGGCAAGTGACAATGACCTGAGGGCAAGTATAACCTGACTTGCACTTGCCCGATGGGCAAGTGCCTCGGAGACCTTAGTGTCAACCTCTGAGGTGCTTGCTCCTGCAAGAAGCATGTGTGTACTGTGCAGTACTTGTGTACAGCCACACACGTGCGGGGCTCATGTACCTGCATGAAGTGGACATGTGTGGCTACTCAAGGGCTAAAAGTAGACATTGTAGCCTCAAAGTCACAGGAAACAGTGACTAATTAATAACTGCTCTGTAATATGAACCACTCACTACCCCGCAGCAGACCCCCATCAAGCTACACTCCTATAGGCCTATCCTCCTTTTCCCTTGAGATCTTTTGAAGAGCACACTATTTTCTGTGTGCGTGTGCATTCGCATGCAAAATGCTTGTGTGAGAGCTGAGAATGCGGGGATTCCAAGGAGTTTTGGGTTATCATAGGGGGGTGTGTGTTTCTAATCTGTCATTATGTATAAGTGGACAACGGCGAGAGACAGAAATTCAGACTGAATCAAGGGCTGCGTTTAAGCAGACTGATCAGGATTACGCTGCAAAATTAATTTAGTAGATGTGGCATATCTACAGCACACTCTGTGTGTGTGTGTGTGTGTGTGTGTGTGTGTGTGTGTGTGTGTGTGTGTGTGTGTGTGTGTGTGTGTGTGTGTGTGTGTGTGTGTGTGTGTGTGTGTGTGTGTATGGGTGGTGGGTGGAGGTCGGGTGGGTGGGGTAATAATGTGTTGTGTTGAGAGTGTGCCAGGTGCTCAGTAATCAGCCTGGCTTTAGTGCTGAGTAGAACACAGAGAGGGGAGACCAATAGCAGTCTGCTGCTTCCTCTTTACTCTTTGTTAGTTCAGGGTACAGTCAAACACAGCCAATGGAATCACAGAAAAAAGTCATTGCGGTCTTGTTTCCATTCAGGTCCTTTGTGTACGACAGTTAAATCATCGTGAGATGAGCTCGCTGTGTAGCTATTACTGTTTCTCATCGACACACAATCACCAGTCATACTGCGGCTGTATACCGGGCTTCATTTACTACACTGTCATTTGTTTAAATTTGTTTAGTTTACATCTCAAATTCCCTTTTCACTGCCCAACTTCCTCCATATAGGAGATTTCCTTTTTTAAAGATGGAGTACCGTGATTATCTTTTTCATCCCAAAACATGGTCTTATTGGTACAAAAGGAGCTTTTTTCTAACCAAAAATGTTAGTTGTTAAAATTATGTTTTTATGTGGGCACACCCACCAGTTCATTAAGTTTGATACGCGGAGATCCAGATGACCTGAAGGCACGCCCACAGCTGTAGTTGTGTAATAAAGGGTGGCAGGGCTGATAATAATGTATTTTGATGTTTGACTATCAATTGTCAACGTTTCAGCCTCCAGGAAGAAACCCTAAATACAAAGAGAAATCATTATTGCACATAAAAATCACACAAAGGAGCCTAATGAAATACTGTCAGTCACTACTTAAACATGTGAAAAATTGGGGAAAAAGTACAAAAATGACGGCACTCCATCTTCAATGTCTCGGTCCGTGGCAGCGTTATTGCTGCCACGTCAATTTATCTAAGTTATAAATTGACACATGTGGACTTTGCAGTCAGCATCATAAGCAAAACAACCGATTTTTTTGACTGCAACTACGTCCTTGTACATTTAGGTACGCATCTGATCATTCAATGCCCCAACACTGGCCTCATCTTGTCAGACGTGTGCAATCTAAAAAGAAAAAAAAGAAAAACAGCAATACACCATACTCGGCATCGAGTGTACATATCGGACTCCCGCTTTTGCAGAGATCGTTCAGTTTCCGAGAATGAGGGGCTGAATGGCTCGCACGCGTAGTCGTCGACCTAACGGGAGAGAGGTGCCTTTTTAAATAACAACAGGGTGCCGCTATCGCTGTATATACCGCACGGTAACCGCCACTAAAACTATACGGCAGCGCAGCGCCACTCTGCCTCGTCTCCTCGTCCCGCCTTACCGCAAACACACACACACGCTCGCACACACACACCCCTGGCTTACACACACACACACACAGTGGCACACGTGGCTGGGGCTGCTGACGTCAGACGCAGGGATTTCCCACGCCATATGAGAGAGAGCGAGAGAGAGAAAGACCCTACGAATGCTGTGTCACCGCCGGGCCGCCTCTTTTTTTTCTCTCTCTATCTCTCTCTCTTCCTCGATCCCTTGTTCCGTGCCCCTAGCTGCCTGAACTATCTCTGAATTCTGTTTTTTTTTCTTTTGTCCAGCAGCTAAATGTTTTCTAATGCCAAGGCTTTTTTTAAAGGCCTATCAACATTTTTTTCCGGCACATTATTTCTCTTCTAACTTCCTCAATGGTTGTTTCGTGACTGTTCTTAAGAACTAGCCAAACCGGTGGCGTAGCAAAGCTGTAAACAAAGCTGCACGCACCAACAGTTTCATTTAAACAGTTCAAGCCAGGGATATCTTTCATACTTTGATTAAAGTAAACATAACACACGAGGGCAGCGCTCCCCGCAGATATGCTTGGTATGCCTCAGTCTCGGTTCAACAAGGAAACGCAAAAAAGCCCATCCCCGGGCAACAACGCAAGCCCCTCATTGTTGTGACCGAAGAGAGGAAACCTTTTTTTTTTAACTTGTCGTTATCGTGTGGTGTATTTGTAGAGCTGTCAGAACATGCGACAACGGCAAAAGAAGTGTTGTGTGCCGCCCGGGATTGTGACAACTTGCTGTCGAATGTAGTCAATGAAAAGGTTCAGAAGAGATTTTTCAGAAGGCATTTTTCAGAACTCATAGAGTTCACAGCATAGGGATTTTTTTTTTCAAAACAAACTGATTTTTCGGTGTCACCTCTCTTTGCACGTGATTTGAGTCAGCATGGTAAAAGTCAAAGGCTTTGCTGTGTAATTGTGCATTCCGCCTGACAGACGATGGCTTCAGTGTGTGTGTGTGTGTGTGTGTGTGTGTGTGTGTGTGTGTGTGTGTGTGTGTGTGTGTGTGTGTGTGTGCGTGTGTGCGTGTGTGTGCGTGCGTACGTGTGCATGTGCTTGCGAGTGCACACCGCGCAGTCCAGTCCGGTTATTGCTTGCAGCCCTGACACAGATGGTGTTCAGTGATACGGCATACCAAAGGCATTGTTTAGGTTTAGGGAAAGGCAAGCCGAAGGAGATAATTGACAGGCACATAGAGCTGTCCCATCCCCCCATCTCTCTCTCTCTGTCCACCTTTGCCTCGATCTCTCTTTTTTCCCTCTCTATGTCAACCTCCTCCTCCTCCCTTTAAATATGCGCAGGGCGGCCATTGCACGCGTGTATGCGCGCACACACACCACCACTTCTCTTTAACCCGTAGTAGCTAATATCCCCTCCCGTTCCCTCCCTTTCTTTTCCTCTCCACCCCTCTGCCTCCCTCCCTCCCTCTCTCCCTGTCTTTTCCCTCTGTATTTTTTTCGCCCTAGCAGCAGGGCTGACGCCGGCCTCCGATTGGCCGGTCGACTTGTCTTTGTGTGCTATCCGTAGCGTGACGTCTCGCCGGCAAGCTGTGAGCGTGCGTGCGCGTGTGCACATGCTTGTGTGTGTGTGTTGTAGGATGTGAGGTGGTGGGGGTGGGAATTCACGTCATGTGTGTGCTGCTGATTTAGAGAGAGAGAGAAACGCAGAGAAGCGATAGATGAAAAGAGAGAGAGAGAGAGAGGAGGGAGGATCTATACGGTGCGGTCGTGATAGCGATCACAGAAGGCTGGGGGGGGAAAAATCCCTCTCCGGCGCGTGTGTTTGCGTGCGCGTGTGTAGACCTGCCGTAGTGTACTAGCAATTCAGAGGAAGGAGAGAGAGAGAGAGAGAGAGAGAGAGAGAGAGAGAGAGAGAGAGAGAGAGAGAGAGAGAGAGAGAGAGAGAGAGAGAGAGAGAGAGAGAGAGAGAGAGAGAGAGAGAGAGAGAGAGAGATGTGTGTGTACTAGAGCTAATGTAAAACAGGATTAAAACACAAGATGGCTTCCTGAATGGGCTGGAACACAGACGAAAGGGAGAGAAAGAGAGAAAGAGAGACAGAGTGGAAGGGAGAGGAGAGGAACAGACAGACGGACGGATAGAGAGAGGTGAGAAGGGGAGAAGAAGGGAAGGAGTTGTGTGTGGGGGGGGGGGAGTCTTTCTTTCTGATGGGTGATACGCCGGACGGCAGAGACAGAGACAGAACGTGCGCGACCGAGGAAGCTCAGAGGTGGTGGAGGAGGCACACTACTGGGTAAATATGAACCCGTAATGATCACCAACCCAGAGGAAAGCTAGAGAGGGAGAGAGAGAGAACTGTTCCAGGAGGAGAGATAGGATAAAGCGCTGTGGTGGTGGTGGTGGGGTTTGCGAGGGGTGGGGTGACGGCGGTGGGGGTTGGTTGGTTGGTTGTGTGTTTGGCTAGACCCAGGATGGATCAGCTTGAGACAAAACACAGCCGGCACACATTTTTAAACCGCTACGACGAGTAAAGCCTATGGGGGGGCGGGGGGGGGGACACGTTAGTCGTATTCCTGTCATTAAAAACTGAAGCCTTGTTACGATAACCCCCGGTTCTTAGAAGGCTTTCATTCCCTAGTCACCCTCCTCCTCCTCCTCTCTTTGCATGGGTGACAGTTGCAGTGATGCATGAGATGGACAGCGACAGTGGATTCGCACACATCTTTTTTTGCTTGCCGTAACCTTAAATGGGGTTACGGACTTGATCAGGGCCCAGGGGCACGCGAGCATCGCAAAAGAAAAAATGTGAATAGTGTTGGGCATTACATAATTCCATCATTGAAAAAATGAATCCTCAGCTGTCTTGTCTATTTCTCTCTCTCTCGCTCCAATTTGTGTTTTATCCGTCTCTTCTCAGTGGGTCTGGGTTGGTTCATTCTCACAGTTTGGCGGTAGAGGGAAGTGCCGGATCGCTGTTATTCATAAGAGCACAAAATAAAAGTGATTTAGGCACCCGCCAGGGTTGAGGTGGGGGGTGGGGGGGTACATCTTGGTAGTTGGATCTGAAGGATGATAACATGGTGTTGAGGGGGTTCAGTGTAAGAGCTGGTGCATAGCTGTCTGGGGTGACATGTGTTTTAAAATGGCTCTTGTCGCATTATTCTATTGATTCTTCATCTCTCTCTCTCTCTCTCTCTTCCCTCCCCCTCTTTCCTTTATCTTCCCATCTATCTCTCTCTCTCACTCTCTCTCTCCCCCTCCCTCCGTTTCCTATCAATGTCTTGTCTGTAAAAAGGTGGGATATTTTGAGAAGGACGGTCAAAGCGGCTCTGTGATCCAACAACTGACAACTGAGGTAAGAGATCACACCAAGCATTCTGCTGTGTGTGTGTGTGTGTGTGTGTGTGTGTGTGTGTGTGTGTGTGTGTGTGTGTGTGTGTGTGTGTGTGTGTGTGTGTGTGTGTGTGTGTGTGTGTGTGTGTGTGTGTGTGTGTGTGTGTGTGTTAAAGCAAAACAATGGTGCAGAGGAGAATAGTGAAAATGACTCACTTGTCATCATGAGTGTGTGCTGGTTTTAGTTGTTGCTTCCATTCTCTGTAATAATGAGCGCTTGGTTCATTATACTGTGGCATGGCTGAAACACTGGTTTACAGCTGGCAGTGCAAAGTGCACCAAGGCGTCCTGTTGCTCTTTGTGTGTGTGTGTGTGTGTGTGTGTGTGTGTGTGTGTGTGTGTGTGTGTGTGTGTGTGTGTGTGTGTGTGTGTGTGTGTGTTTGTGTGCTCTTGTGCAAGCTTGTGACTAGACGTTCCTAATCCTCACAGCCGTACGCGCCCGCAACCACGTGCTTCTGTTTACATGTATGCACTATGCGTGTAAACGCACTATTGTTTCCATGTTACGCCCTGGCTTGCATGTATCCCAGCGGTGTTAATACTTGTTCTACGTAAAGCATAAAAGTCAAACAGTATATCTACTATGACAAGAAGACACAAGTTCACAGCTTTAAGAGGTCGTTGTCATATAGCCATAGAGTTGTGTAGGAGAGTACGGAAAGTACTTCATCCCGTTAAAACTGGGAAAGCATAACTACTTTAACCATATATTATACAGTGCATTGGCTATTTAAAAAAGGGGCACGTTTTATCGCTGTAAACCTCCCAATCCACTCACCGCCAGGTTGACTATTATAGCCCGGGTTGCGCTTCATCCCCGAGCCGCGCTGATTGAGCTGCAGCTCTAGTAATAGAGGAGCGTTGTGGAGGATTGCCTGGCGGTGGCGGCGGCCAGGGTTTTAAAGCGTCCCATGCTGCCCGCTGATTGGCGCCGGAGCCAGGCATGTGTTGTCGAGACAGCCCCGGCCCAGCGAATGCGAGAGACAGAGGAGGGGAGGAGGAGGAGGAGGCAACCTATGCTCTGGGCTCAGGAGTGTAGTCGGTGTGGCGGGGGTGGCGGGCGGTCTTTCCTTCCTCTCTTCTCTTAAGTTATGGAGTCAAACGAGGTAACGGGAGTATAAGTTAGTGGGTCACGCATGCGTATACGTGTGTGATGGTTTGTGTACGGTTGTAAACCTGTAGCGCGTGCCGCGGCTAACCCGGCGCTGCTCGCATGTGTTCCGCGGCACACTTGTGTATTTATAGGGCAAGGGATCGAGTGGCATCGTGGGTTCACGCAACAAAGACGGAATTAGTTGGCAAATGGAACCGTTGACATCTGCGGGGCTGCCGTTGCATAACATGTTTTTTTTTGTGTGTGTGATGTCTTGTCTTCCCCGCCTGCTTGAAAGCGAGCGCTTTATGTGACATGCAGTTAGCTGCTGCGATGGAATACAAGTTGCTGTGTGGAAGTGAGGGGAAAATGTAGATCAAGACACTGCTTTGTCATGCAGCGACCAGTCAGTGGTTGAAAATATAGGTTACCTATTGATTTTCAAACCTTAAAGAATATTAGCTCAAAACTGGCTGCCGACAGCTGACTTCTATTTTTATCTGAGCTAATCCCAATCCATGTTGACATTACGTAGGCTCCTTTTCTGCTAGATCTAGTCCATGTCCACCTTCTGTTATCTACGGTTATCAGTGATTAATATTAGTATAAATTGAAAAGAATTGAAAAGCATTCATGGAGCGCCTTTATCTGAGACGCTTTACATAGATTGTGGATCCAATTCACCCATTCACACACCAATGGCACCGGAAACCATGCAAGGTACAGACCAGCACATCGGGAGCAATAAGTGTCTTTCTAGCTCAGGGACACAGCGACACTAACTCTGGGGGCGCCTGGGTTGGCAACCTTAACAACCAGCCACCCCTGAGCCACTACCAAAGAGTAGGCTAGTGCCTAATCTTTGGGGCGCCAGCCCAAAGGCTCTATATAAATTCACCATAGTCAATACCATTTGATCTTAAAATATAAAATATAGAATATGGAGTGGGAGAGCTGATCTACACATTCACAATACATTGTGACACTGATCTGTCGTGACTCTGACACCCCAGCATTTCTAAACCAACAAAACCCCACCGCAGCTTGTAAGGCAGTGCTATTTTCAATACAAACAACTATGGTTCTCGAGGGATAAGTAATTTCAGGATTCTGCCTCATGAGCTCTTCACCGCAAAGTATAGTTAGGTCCCTTACTTTGGTGACTTAATCATTGTGTAGTGTGCTCTACTACATACCTCAGTCTCTTTGGCCCCGGGTTGGAGCTCCGCCTCAGCCTTCTCTTTCCTGTGCCAGCCCCAATGTCCCCCCTCGCTGCTTGCCAACTAATCTGTGACAATGAAAACTACGCAGGAAAACATACCGTGTTTTCTCCTAGTAGTAAAACCAAACCGCATAACTGTCCATTCACAAGCGGAGATGTGTAGGATGTGATTACGACCTCTGCTTGTGGCTTCGCTGCTGCTGCAGCTGCACAGCAGCAAAGCCACAAGCCATGATTTTTTCCACCCTAAAACATGATTATCAGGTGTTATTGTTATATGAGGTGGAGGATTTATTTATTTATGTGTTTATTTAAGTGTAGAGTTTTTGTTAAAATGCTCGTTTTTATGTGGGCTCTGCATCCAGTTCATTAAGTATGCCTGGTTTGCCTGGTGGGTGGTGATGGGTGGAGAGCTACCTGAACTGAAGCCACGTCCACAGCTGTAATTTTATGATAAAGGGGGAGGAGTTAGGGGAGGGCTGATGTGTGATGTCACTATATTACTGCTTTTTCCATTGGCATATTTGACTGGAAAGGTTTCAACCTCCAGGAAGAAACCCTAAACACGAAGGGAAGACGTCATTGCACATAAAAAACAGGGTCAAATTAAGTACTGTCACCTCTTAAACAGGTACAAAACTGGGGAAAGAAAAATACAAAAATCACAGCACTTCCTCTTTAACTGTAACAATGGAACTATAAAGGTCCATGCTTATACTCCCAGAGTCCCAGAGTTACATTTGCTACATTGTGTGTTTATAGAAAGTCAATGTTTCCTGGAAGAATGGTCTTTTCTCACAGGACTGTCAAACGTTTTCCTGGTTACTTTACCAAGACAAACCCTCTCTCTGTATAACCAGCAGATATACAGTAGAGCCTCGTGATTGAGCATACTCATCTAAATATGGTGGTGCTGTGGTGCGGTTGTTATGAATGTGGGGCTTCTTTGCAAGATATCACACATCCTTTTTGAATTACTCTAACTACAGTCTACACGTTTAAATCCTAACCAAATGTGGAGCACCAAGGAAAAAACATCAGCATGTGAATGACACCTTTCTAATGGGAAATTGAATTTACCTCCCCTTGTGCTCTCCTGGTAGATGATTTTTTTTCCCCCAGTCAAGTTCTGTATGTTTGGTGATTCACACCTTTTTAATGGATGGTGTCAGCCTGTCAGGGCGTTTCATATTTTGATGGTAGAGTAGCCAGTAGAAGAGAGACTTCACCTGATGCATGAGTTCACATGGGTAGTTGCAAAGATACAGCTTTAGTCTGTACATAATCTGTGCTTGTAAACAGATTTGAATCTAACTCCACCTCACCTTCACTCTATTGGCTCATTATCGAACTGCTGGAGACTACTGCGCTGTGGTTGGCTAAAACAGCTGCAGCATCAAAGTAGAGGTGATATGGAGGGTACAGTAGCCTACATGGGTAGGCTACGAAACGTATGTTTGTAATCCATGACATGTAAATAAAAAACTGTTCGCTCCACCGATTTTAGAGCTCTAGTGAAGATACAAAGATACATTCAACATAAGAAAACTACCACAGCTACAAAGCTGCAAAAAAGTTTAGCCGATTTCGACAGCAACTACAAAGATACAAAGCGACAAATATGCAGCATATCTTCGCATCTTTGTATCTTCTGCATCTGCCCATCTGAACGCAGCATAACGCATCAAGTGCCTTTTCTCTGCTACTGTAGATTGTTTTTGTTGGATGCTACCTCAGAATGCTACAGGCAGTGCTGAACATCAACCAGATTGAGCATATCAACAGGAAAACACTTGTCAGTCACTGCCATAGACACAGATCACGAGCAACTCAGCAAGCAAACTTGTGCTTTCGGAGCTACTATGTAAACAACACATGGGCATCGATCACAAGGGTCTCCCACACATACCTCGGTGGAACGATGCAAGTGGGCGGAAAGTATTGGCAAGCTAGCCAGATGTATGTACGTTCAGTAATGCTCATTAAAACCACTATTTCAGTGGAGAAAAGAAAATAGTTTGATCCGTACCATGACCATTTCCATGACCATTTGTATATTTGTTGTCAACTTAAAATTAAATTACTGTAGTATGATCCTGAATGAAGAAAATATTATGCTGTGTGTGTCTGTATTTTGGAATTAGGTTGGAGACACGTGTTCAACCCATTTTTATAGTACTGTTTTAGTGGGGGCATTGTGGGATAACATCCTTCACCCTCAGAGCAGCACAGCCCTCAAATACACACAATATGTATACAAAATAAAATGCAGAATTAGCAGTTAGTTAGATTACGTTTTAGGGCATGTCCTCCTCAGGCCATGTCCTTACTGTACCTTGGTTGTTTAGGAAATGAAACCACGGTGAGAGTTACACAAGACAAACAAGTCTGACTGCTCCGCCGTGGTTTACACTATTGCTCATGCACAGGACTGTTACTATTACTATTACTGTGCATCATGAAAATGAACCCCACATAGCACGGGTCCGGACCAAAGGAATGTGCACAGCCGACAGAAAGAGTTACGAATGACTGACTGAATCGTGGCAACAGATGCATAGTTCTGTCGGTCGTCATTGCATTCGGCCGCGCGCGGAATCCCCAACATCTTGACGAGAAAGGGTTAATCGTGACCTAGTTTCCGTGGCAACAATGAATGACTGGTGACATCACTGCTGTAATTTTAACTCTGCCTCAATGGTCAGGTCACGTGAGCCAAATAGCAACGTGTGGGAGTGTACTGTATATGTGTATGTGTGTGTGGCGGGGGTTAAATGGCTCAACTTAAAGCACACACAGCAAGCGGAGGGTTGGACTCTTCCATGAATGGTTTTGTTTTGAGAATTGTACCACTACGGCTGTACTAGAATATTTCCTCACAGTCAACATTGAAGTCGCCCTTTAACTAAGCGCCCATTGCTTGTTTTATGAAGAGCTTCATTTAGAAAACAGAAAACTACTGAGGGACTCATGGTGTTGGTCTCAGTCAAAAGTTGAAAGCAAGCTACCCGACATTGTACAGTTGTCATGTTTAGGTGCTCTAATTAATGCTACTTTACCTGACGTTTGTCTTAGCACTGTCTGGCTTGGTTGCTCATGTTCTTCTGCAGTATGTACATACAACCTGGCATTGGCTAAATTATCTGGCATGGATTTGTGGTACTCTTGCATGTCTGGCTGGGTATCATTACAGTATGTGCTGGTTGTATAAGTTCTTGTGTGGCATTTATGGTGTACAGTATCTTGTCTTTCCTCCTAGATCAGAGAGAGAGCGAGAGAGACTGTCAGCTGCACGGTGCTGCAGTTAATGAAAAATGAATGGGTGGAAAAGAGGGGGGAGGTTCGCTAAGTTGTCGCACCTTTAACTCTCGCCACTCTGGAGTCTGTCGTGATACAGTACACTCCTACTATGCAAGGGAGTCAGAGCTGAGTTATGAGTGAACATCTAGAAACACTCTACAGAACATCTAGGATACTGCTACATTCTGAGCTTAGAGTATTGGTACATACAGTATGTCTTCTAAAATACTGATACATTGTGCTACATTCTGAGCATACAATACTGCTGCATACATCTTCTACATTGCTGCTACATTTTGAACATAGAATACTGCCATTCCTTACAGTACATCTTCTAAAATACTGTAACATTCTGAACATAGAATGCTGCTACATTATGAACATAGAATACTTACATCTTACATCTGGATACTACTACATAGATACAATACTGCTACTGTACATTTTGGATATATAGAATACTACTACTGTATTCTGAGCATAATAGAAATCTGCTACTGTACATTCTGCATTCTGAAGATCTCAAATCCTGCATTTGCATTTTATATTGACCACACTATAAAGTCACAAGACCAGCTTCCACTTCTAGCTCTGCAAGCAACAGGCATTAGAACGTACACAGGGCTCACTCAGAGCCGTAGGAACCTGTTGTTGTTCCACTAAATCCTAAAATATTCTTCTATGCTACCGCATTCTGAACCTTTTTTCACATGCTGCTGGCTTCTCTCTGTGCCTGCCTGCGCATACAGGCGTGCGCTGGCCCTTTAAGTCAGGCTACGCCTCACTTGAACATATGGGGAGCTAATCTTAGCCCAGCTCCTGGGAGAGAGGGAGAGACAAGGCTGGCAATGGGCCACCGTGCAGGCTGAGGAAAGCGCTCTATGCGTATACTCTCTTTGCTCGCCATACCTCTGTCTCTTCGTAGTCTGTTTCATTTGGTGGCGTCCTCTGTGGTTTGCTTGTTTTGTCTTGTGCTGTAATCTGTCCTTCTCTGTCTGTACTTCCTTTTCCAGTCTCAGAATGCAGACACATCAGTATGCACGTACCATACCACTCCTTATCACTTTACATCTTATTGAAATCTATGATCTCATGCCGGAGATACCTTAATCTAATCACTCTTGAGTCAGGAGTCTTAATTTACCTTAATTGAGCATTCAACTTTTTCTATTCTATCCCCGCAAATAACCAAAATATTTAACTAAGTTTGAACAAGCAGTTCTACATATCATATATGAGCTTAAATGGAAATTGCTCTCAGGAAAAGCTTGTTTAATTTTGGCTTCAGGAGGATGTCATCAATGCACCCTGCTTTGTATAATGCCTCCTCTCCTTCAGTCTTCAGTACCAAATTTGCATGTCCTCTTTGTTTACAATGTCCACCATTGTTGACTTTCCAAGCCGACGTGGAATGGATACAAGTCTGCTTTTGTCTCGCATCAGTATTATAATGACTCAGTTACTAAATAATGTGCATATCAGCGCCCCCACCACCTCAGGACATTCTGATACTGCAGCTAAACTGTCCAGAAAGAAATGGCAAACACAGGTCATATCAGTGATGGTTATATGAATGGTGAGAGGCTTAAACTATTAGTAATAAGCTTGAGGGGCAATATGCAATATAATGTTACAGTAAGTATTAAACAAATTTAGGAATGTGTGTTATTTGCGCTTTAACTAATCAGTTCCCATTTCATCATCCTTGTCCAATAATCGGGTACAAAAAGTATGGGAAAGCATTCTTGCTTCCCTATACTATACTTTCTCACCACTTCCTTCTCCTGTTGTCATCTTTTCCACTACTGTCTTATCTTATTGTCTCTGTCTTCTCTTACTGTCTCTGTCTCTCTCTCTGTCTCTCCACCCTGCCCTCACCTCCACCACGACCACCACCACCAATTCTCCTCCCCCACCTCCCCCTCTTCGTTTCTCTTTGTGAGGACGAGTGGTGAATTGAAGTAAGAGAGAGAGAGAGAGCGAGAGAGAGAGAGCGAGAGAGAGAGAGAGTGATAGGGCAATCGGGGCTCTCCCAGCTGGGCTGTGTGTGCGTGCGTGCTGACTTGCACGTGCCGCATGCGAGTCAGGAGTAATGAGTCAGTAGAGTGGATACCCTACCCCCTGACTACTAGGTCTCTTGCACTCACCCCCACACCACCCATCCACCCAAGCAACACAACACAACACAACGTCCTCCACACCCTGACACTCTACACCACCTGTCCTGCCCTGCTCTGTCCAGAGAGGCTGCACCGGCGTCCGTCACCGGTGGGGAGCAGAAGGACTAAAGAAAGGAAAGGGGGGGAGACACAAAGACAATACCAAAACTGGTTCACGTTGAGACACAGACACAGACAGAGAGAGAGAGAGAGATAGAGAGAGGACATGCAGGGATACTGTGACAAGGTGATGTCACTGCAGGCAACACGAGATGAATGGATGTTATAAAATGGAAGGGTGCATGTAACTACAACATATCTATCTATAGCTATAGACTACATACTATAGAGTACATATTTAAGTATGTATACAGTACATACAGTATATCCTCCCAGTCAAGCTGAAGTGCTGCTGGTATTTTATGCTGCTGTTCTGCTGTGGTGCCTCCTCTCTCCTCCCACCCAGTAAACCCACTGACCTCTCTCTCACTGGTGGAACGGGAGAGCAATTCGATCCTATAGGCACACTTGTGTGTGTGTGCGCATACTGTACGCGTGTGTATAATGTGGTCATGTGTGTGCAGATGTAGGCAGAATGCCTTGGTACTGTAGGAGCGTTTATTTTCCCTGTGTGGATGTAAAGGGAAAAAAGTCTGGTTCCACCTCCTCTGCATTGTGAGGGAGGACAGGGAGAGAGGGAGGCAGATGGATTGGTAAAAGAAAGAAAGAAAGAAAAAGAGTGAGAGGGACAAAGGAATGGAGGAAAGCAGAAGAGAGTGATATGGAGAGAGATGAGGAAGGAGCATATCAATGGATCAAGGAAAAGTTGAGATGGGGAGGGATAGTTTAAGAGGTGACATGATTTGACACTTATTTGGAGATGTCTTTTCTTTAGAAATGGAGAGAGAGAATGAATAAGAAAGAAAGAATGGAAGAAAAAAAGAAAGAAAAAACCATTAGACAAGCAAAAAAGAAAAAAGAAAGAAGGTGGTGGACTGGATGGACAGGAATAGATGGGATATGATAAATGGATAATAGTGAGAGAGAGAAAGAAAGATAGAGGAAGACATGCAAAGAAAAGAAAGAAAGAAAGAAAGAAAGAAAGAAAGAAAGAAAGAAAGAAAGAAAGAAAGAAAGAAAGAAAGAAAGAAAGAAAGAAAGAAAGAAAGAAAGAAAGAAAGAAAGAAAGAAAGAAAGAAAGAAAGAAAGAAAGAGGAAGACCAGAAAGAAAGTACTGGGGAAGGGGAGTGGTCTGGACAGACAGGAATAGACAGGGAATACAACAAACGGATAATAGTGAGAAAAGGGAAGGAGATACGGACAGACAGAGACGAAACAGCACAAACGATAGAGATGAGTAGAGAGAGAGACAGTTCAGATCAGATGACCTTGATGCCATTAGGGCTGGGGGAGGGGGGGGGGTAAATGGGTCATGGCGGGTGAGGCTGGGGGAGGTGCATGGCTGTTGGGGAGGGGGGGGGGGGGCTGAACCCAGGAAGAGATGAACAGTGGTTGTGGAGGGGTGGGGGGATGGGTCATCCTGTCAGACAGCACAACTCTTGCATGGAGGTCATGTCATGTGAGTGTGTTCAAGCAGCAGATCGCTGCTGTCCGCTGGAAGCCTTGTGTATGCTAACTGTTCCTGTGTTATATGATGCAGTGGTTTTCAATCACCAGTGGTCCGGGGTGGGGACCACCTGTGCTCCTTGAGAGACTTCCAGGTGTTCCGCAATGCAAAATGATGGAGAGTCATTTGGTCACTCCCGAATGGTCCCTTGTAGATATTGACAACACTCGACAGCGTAAATTGAAACCAAATGATGATGATGCACATGCTTTCTCCATAGCCTAGAGGTATTCCAAGACCACATGATCCAACTCCCAAAGTTAAATGACTGTGTACATTTTTATGTTGTATCATACTATATCAATTATATAATCCACCACTCGAGGGAGTGGAAAGACAGTTTTCATGGTAAAGAGCCAGCTGTTGCCATGGGACTTTTTTGGCATTTTTTATTGAAGCAAATAGAAACAAATGGATATCTCCAGGTTTGAACGCATCTTCAGTTGCCTGGTTCTTCTAGTTTGTTGCATATACTCTGCATCAATAAGGCGGCTGATTTAATGTTCCACTCCTCACCAATATAGTGGCATATACAGTAATGAGCCCTTCACTAAGTCCCTACTCCAACCAGCCTTGTCCAATAGGCACGTTAGTAGAGGAAAGCTTGACCCGGAAAGCTTGACCTCCATGGCAACAGTTGATAAACTATTTAGACTGACATTAGACAGTGACTAAACTGTAGTTTGTGTAGTTTTGAGAAGGGCTCACTGTCAAATAACTCTCTGGTGAATCCAACAGTTGAGCCACATGTGTAAACTCCACTAGCCAGTTCATGTGCGTAAATTCCAGGAGGCAGACTTCTGTCCGACACATCACAGAACGACGGTTAGGTGGTGTACAAAGATGCAATGGTGCCCCGTCAGCGTTTGTTTTTATTAGCCACCTTGTCGGCATTTGCCGGTTACCAGTTTCTTAATGGTTATTGGTTGGGCACGCCTACCACAGACACCCTTTAACCGCTTTCACACAAAAACCATCGTAAAACTGTTGAAAGCGACAGATCTAGAATCTCGCAATGCATCCCAATGTCGCAATGAGTTGCGAGCTTGTAGGGCGGCTATTCTTGGCTACTTTTGCAAGACACTGTTGAAGAGTATGCCAAAGTAGGGTATTCATTTTACAAAAAAATGTAAAAGGTAAGGCATGGAGTTATTAGACTGCCGCCCGGCACAAAGTGCTGAACACAGCTGCTAGGCTAACTGCATGATTCAATTGTATAGTAAGTAGATGGGTAATACATCAACGAATTACGAAAATGACAGGTTGATTCATACTTTCACACAAAAAAATGCAAATATTTGCATGCATCACGCAACGTCTTTGTGTGTCAGAAGTAGTGTTCCACTCTGACGGGGCAGAAAGTCCACCCACACTTTTAAGATGATTATGTGTTGCGTTGCAGCGTGACAGGAATCAAGTCAGATCTTTTACACCAAACCTCTCCATTTCCTTGGCTCTCAGAGAGGTGGTTTTCCTCGGCATAACCCACCAAGTACAATAATCTTGTGCCTCGCAGTCCGCCCCCAAAACTATTGATGTCTTTCTTAAAGTTTAAATGACTGTTTTGCTGTGTGTGGGATGTTTGTGTTTGTGTTGCGCTTTGATTTGGAAGAAGGGACGGCACCGGCCCAGGCTTAGTCATATGTTAGAAAACATCTACGCGCTACCAAGGCCGCACTTTTGTTGTTAGTCAGCCAGCCCTCCTACGGCCCGGATCATCCGTCCTTATTGCAAAGAAAGACTGAGCCTAGATAAAACAGGAGATATTTTATCCATTTCGGATGCACGATTATTCTGTATTATTTGGTAGCATAATCATTTTTACATGAGCACTTGAGCAGTTTAAAATAATGGTTAAAAGTGATTAAGCGATAATATTCATTTCCGTCCAAAATGGGTTTTAATGGCATTTAAGGGCATAAAATAACAATAAAATAATTGCACTCGATTTTTCATGACATCTTCTCAAAACCTCTCCTCAAATCCTTGCCCTGTGTTTAAAACATGTTTGACAACTCTTGTTGTCCTTGGTATTCAGACTTTCGCTGTTTCCACTGCATTGTCTTTATGTTGCCCTAGTTTTTATTGTTGTTTTTTGCCCTTGCTATTGTAGTGTACAGCACTTTGGTTCAACATTGTTGTTTGCAAAAGGTGCGTTATAAATATAGAGTGGATTGGATTTTACTAACTGTTTTTAAGTCCTTGACGTCCTGTTTCCCGTTACCATAGGAACAGTGTTTCAAGATCAATGAGGACTGCAGTCTGTCATGTAGCCTTAGTATGCTTGTCAGAAATTCGTATGTATGTATACCTATAGTATATTCAAGGTCATACTACACTACACCGTGAGAGATTTGCACTGTGTTGTAGATCGGAAGGTTACATGGTAACCCAGGTTCTCTGTGTGGAGAGACTGGCTCTCCACTACATATTCAATCTGAATGGGTTCAGTTGTGGTACTTATCACACTTGTTTTGTTTTGTTTTGTTTTGTTTTGTTTTGTTTTGTTTTGTTTTGTTTTGTTTTGTTTTGTTTTGTTTTGTTTTGTTTTGTTTTGTTTTGTTTTGTTTTGTTTTGTTTTGTTTTGTTTTGTTTTGTTTTGTTTTGGTCAGGCACGTTGGAACTATTTTCGAGTGGCTGGGGCTGTAAGGGGGTCTTATTTGGGTATAATTGGCCTAATAATTACATATTTACCACACGCCCGCCGTGCAACATGTTCAACGTCAAAGTATTGTACAGTAGCCACCACAGTCTCTGTGATGTTTATGTGGCACTATTAGGCCTACTACAAAACGTCTATTTAGAAGAGCTGCCATTGGACTGGCTCCATGAACAGAGATATTATTATTGACAAAATAAAACAAGCTGTTATCTCTGCCACCAAAATGCATGTTGTACAACACAACAAGACACTACTGACAGCACAACAGAACACTGCAGAGTCCGTCAGTTTGTTTAGCCTGGCAGCCTACCTGACTGCTGCTGCTCCTTTTTCATCTCCTGAAGATTAAATCCTTTGGCGGGCATGGTTCAAGTTATGCTGTTTACGGAAGAAGCATGCACTAGGGTGGTAACCATTCTAGTGCTAGTAACCACTAGACATGTCACGCTAGTGGTTACTAGCGTCTAGTGTACACTCAACAAATGTACATACGCTCGCTGTATGTTATTTGTGTAAATGCACAGCAATTCAACAAACGTACATGTGCCCGCTGTACGTTATTTGCATAAATAACAGTTCTTTTAATTAGTTCTTTCCTGCTCTCCTGCCTTCGGCCACAAGGGGGGGCTGCAGCCCCAAAAGCCCTATATTTCCAACGCTACTGGTTTTGGACAACTTTGATCTTTGAATACCTAGAAAAGGAACAACAGATTTAATTCTGTCAATTTTTGCTTGTAGGTTGAATTTTAGGTCTGTTGTTGTGAAATTATTGTTCAAAGCCATTACAATAGACCTTCCCGTAAGCCCTACCCTCTCCCCAGTGTCCAACCGTGGGTTGGATGCTAGCCAGAGGGGCTCATACATACCAAACGTATGAACCCCTCTGGTTCATTTTTTAAACCAAGTTTCAAAATCTCTTCCAAACGTGTGTGTGTGATATTTCATTAATGTTTTATCATATCGTCACCTTCTTAAAATAATCGCCTAAGTCATTTTTTCCAGGTTTTTCAGGGAACACACAAAACACCCCCAAAAATTTTTTGGGGGAGTTTTGTGTGTTTCCTGAAAAACCTGGAAAAAATGACTTAGGCGATTATTTTAAGAAGGTGACGATATAGGAAAACTGAAATTGGTGGAGAGGTTTGTCTATCACATGTTATGCTTAGCAGTGATTGGTGTCATAGCAGTGTGGGGAGGGGCAATGTTCATGTGAGCCCAGCAACATACTTAATGCTGGTTATTTTGTTTTTTACCAAATATTTATTATGGATTGGAAACAGCTCTGAGACTTTAATTAGGCATTGGGTCTGTTATAGAGCCGATCGGTCATTATCAAGAAATAACGCAATTAATGAGTTCAGGGTTTGACCAATCAGAATCAAGCATTCAACCAAGCTGTGTAATAAAACAACTATGAAACTGCTTCAGGAAAAAAAACATTTAGTGTTGGTTTTTGTATTGTGAGTCAAAACAACAATACACATGTTGGAACCATTTGGAACAGTTGTTTTCTGTTCTGAATTGGCCATGATGGCAAAGTTCTGTTTTCCTGTCCCCATAAACAGTACTGTATATCCTCGCTTAATTGCACACAGCTGATAGTTGGTCCTTTTAAATTGTGCTTTTGGACACATTGGAATTCGCTGTGGTGGCAAAAAACAGCAGAGGAATTTCCTTCTTGGTGCTTGGTGGTTTTAAGTCTTTCATTGTCAATGTACTTCACTGGTAAAAAAAAATAGATATGGGTATATATGCCAGTAGTTTATTTAAAATGTCCAACAAGAGTAAACTCAGCAAGCTGTTTGGTCCATCAAATATTGCATTTCAAGATCATTAAATTCCATGCGTGTGATATGGATGTTGTCATCAAATCTATTTTTAATAACAGCGTACACGTACAGTGATGGTTGTTGACTTGACCTTAAACCATACCTGGGCATTATGCGGCCCGGGGGCCAAATGCGGCCCTTTGGCTGACTCTGACCGGCCCGGGGACCACCAGTGGTCCTTGAGGGAGTTCCAAGTTAAATATGGAAAGTTGGTTAACCAGATGTAACTCTTTGAGAGCGTATAAATGAAACCAAATGGACCCTTGCGGGTCCATTTGGTTTCATTTTTACGCTCTCAAGAGTTAAAATATTCATCATCTGAATTAGCCCAAAGTCTACACATTCAATCAGAGAATGTAAGAGAATGGTAATTTTTGTTATCCTGTTTTGTTTCCCAAATCCAGCCTGAAGTTGTCGACAAAAATAAAAGAAATCTTGAAGAAAGTTTTGGGATCTGTGGGGCTAAAATGTCATCAAATGGTGATACTCTGTAGCTCAAATACTGAATAAATAGTGGGCCGTGGTGTCAAAATGGTTGGTCTTACTCTTACTTTTATCTTGAAATTAAATTAATATTACGCAGACTTTAGTTCAGCTTTTAGTCTTGGCCCTCCACAATATTTTATGTATCTCATTTGGCCCCTTGGCAAAAATAATTGCCCACCCCTGCCTTAAACCATAAAATGTTATGTGCCTTCTAACACAATACAAAGGTGCCATAATGGACATGGCTAAATGTTGTGTTCTTCCCTTTCAATAGTTTTAGCCATTGTTTAGGACACTTACCGGTAGTCCAGTGCAGTGGAGGATATCTGTGTTTAAGTCTATTCTGTTTCCAGCTATTTCTATGTACAGTATGAGGTCATTGCATTGTCCTTCTTTACTCCTTTCAACTCACAAACCACCACTTCTGGCGGATCTATTATATATTGACCTGAAGCTCTGTATATACAGTATTATGTCTATAATAGCCCATAATTAGATCAAGAAATCGTGCAGCAATTTGGTTCCTCCGCATGACAAAAGTTGGCAAATGTGTTTCAAATCTGTTTGCTCTCCAGGCTTCGCGAGTTCCGTTCATGTGATTTTATTTTCCTGTTATGTTTTCCCCGATGACTAGAATGCATTCCTCCAAGACAATATTTCTTTCATCAAACTTATACCGAGTCACATTCAGATTTATATTTACTCTGGCACTGTTATCCAAAATGACATGTTATGTGAGACCCAAACATTTTATATTCTATAGTGATTTAATTTAATTCAAATATTGTTTTTTTTTCCCTACTGTGACCATATAAGGAGTTCCTCCCTGTCCAGTAGTGAGCCCCTGGTGTAAAAAAACCTAGCTGCTTTTCGTCCAATCAGGATGAGAGGAGGCGTTCCTCCAATCAGGATCGAGTGGGGGTGGGCCTTGGTGTATGTGCTGTTGGCCTCATGCACCCCCCCCCACACACACACACACTGTAGAGTGTGTGCATGTGACTGAAGGGTTTTCCAAAATCACCCAAATCAGAAATCACCGAACACTCCTTTAAATAATAAACTTCATAATAATGTAGAATTTATATAGTGCTTTTCTAGGTTTACTGTAATTAGTGTGTGGTGGCCGGGGAGGGGGGGGGGGACTTTATTAGGAGAAAAAATACGATGACAAAATACGATAAGGAAAAAAAAAACAGCAGCAATTTTCCCTTCTTATATGAGTAATCATGTGCAGTAATTACGCTGGTGATTTAAGGAGGTGGTAAAGGTCTCTGCCGTGTGGTGTTTTGCTGTGTCACCGCTGCAAAAGAAAGAGGAGGCGCTCTAGGAGAGGGTGAACGAATGAGTGTGTGTGTTTGAGTGTGGTGGTGGCGGCGGTGGCAGAGTGTGTGTGTGTGAGTGTGAGTGTGTGCATGTCTGCTTCGGGGATGGCGTATGGAGGAGGAGGGGGTTGGCACCTCGGTGCTTCGTCATAATAACACACACGTGCCCACTGCCCACCCAGCAGCGGCAAGGGGCCATAGAGCACGAGGACGATTGTGTAATAATGGTGATGTAATGGCTACGTCATACCCACATGCTCTCCCACTCTACCCCTCACTTTCCCTCGCTTGCTCCTTCGGCTCTCATTGGGCGTCCTCCTGGTCACGTGACCGTACATATCTTCCCCTTTTTTCCTGTTCTTTTGCTTCCCCCTTAGTCAGCCTATAGGCCGTGATGATGTGAGTCTTTGGGGGAGCTGACGTATACATACATATGGTGTGTGTGTGCATGTGTGCGTGCGATGTACATCCATCCGTTGGAAAGTGTAGGAGTATATTAAGAATTAAAGGAGTCAGAGGAGAGAGCAAGAATGTCAGACACGGCTCATAGACTCAAAGGATACGAGGAGACCACATCCCCCAAAAAACACACATAAGTATAGCGAGATCCGGGTGAGACGAGTTGGATCGAGATGGACCGAGAGAGAAAGAGAGAGAGAGAGGAAAGGCCAAAGCCAGCGAGATAGAGCGAGGAGGTTAATCCGGTATAGCACTCATAATGAGAGAACGAACTGACAGCGGGGCTGCACGGAGGCTGACAGCCTCCATGTTTTATTTGTGTTTTGTTTAGTTTTTTCACCCCCCCCCCCCCCCCCCCCACCTTCTTCCTGCATAAATCCAGTAGTGTCGAAGAGAAGAGGAGAAGAAGAGAAGAACGTAGGCTGCAGCTACAGAGAGAGAGAGAGCGATCGGCAGTCGCGACGATGATAACGGTGACGCCGAAGAAGCGTGGCAACGGTGAGGAGAGAATGACGGAGCAAAAAAAAAAAGATTCAGAGAGGAAGAAATGAGTCAAGGCAAAGTCGTGCTGGCACAGAAGAGAAGGAGGATCAGGAGAGAGAGCAGAGCGAATGTCTTTGATCTTCTCCTCGCCGCCACCAAACCCTCGCATCTTCTCTTCTTTACCACAGCACCCATCACGGTTCTGTGCCGCCGTCGTTGTTCCCGCCACCGCTGCCACCATCTCCTCCGCTTGGCGACCGAGCGACCATAGCATTGCTTTGAGTCTGTTTGTTTATATTATGCCCTCATCTCTTTTTTTCCGCCGCTCTCCAGCAGCAGAGCCGATGGTCACAAGTATAACCGACTTCTCAATCACGTCCCTTTCCTATTATCCAGTAGCTACTTCTCCCCGCAACCCGCTCTCTCTTCCTGCTTCGTATTTACGTAATGATCGCTAGGTTCCTCTTTGCACCCGCGGCTCCGGCGAGAGACCTACTGGTTTTTCTATCGCGCAGCTTCCCCACTGCCCCTGTCGTCCCTATAGCTCTGTCTCTTCCTGTCTTTAATGCCTCACTTTTTTGTGTTCCATTCTGTTGGCTGCTTGTCTCTCAGAGCGAACGTGTATGAAAATAAAAAAAGGCTGTGCATGCAGGCTGGGTGGAGAAGTGTGTTTTAGCGGGCCTCGATCGGTCTTCACCTCCAACGTCCAGAACCTTTTTGCAGCCTCTTCTTATCCTCCGGTTCCTCAGATCGGTAGTGAGAGGTAGGCAGGTAGGTAGGTAGCAGGGGCAGATACTGCCACCTAGCCGAGCCGCCATGCTCTCCCCGTCTCCCCCACCTTACAAACTCATCTCTTTTCCCTTCATTTACATCCAGTGTCGAGGGGGTGGGGGGCGACACTTTGTCAAGTAATCGAAAACGGATGCTTGTCTTTGGGAGGGTTTAAATAGAACGATCGCTTGACTGGCATGGAGGCGGACAAGGGCAAAGGATAGACGGAGGCATCACCTGTCCGCTGGCCCCTCGCTTTCACCGCGAGCGACATTGATGCTGTGCCCCGGCAGAGGAAAAAGGGAGACTCTTTGCCGTCGGGGCGACGGAAAACTCCTCACAACTTTGAACGTTGTTTCTCTTTCCCCCTCACGGGTTTTTCATCTTCCTCACCGACGTTGCCTCGTATCGGAGATTTGCTCTCGTGTGGCGGCGGTGGTGGCGGCTTCTTCTTCGTTATCCATCGGGGGCCATTTCTCAGAAATTACTAAACGCATCATAACAGTATATTATGCGAGCCGATGCGGTTCGACTGTTTTTAATGGTTATTCGAGGGTTGTTTTTTTGTAGCAGCAGCAGCAAATTGAGGAAAAAGGATTTTTTTTTGCTCAATGGTAATAGCTCTGCAGCACTGTGCTGTTTCCTAGGCTGCCACTATAGCGTCCATTCCCCCTGCCTTTTACTCCCTCTTGTTCTCTCTCTCTCTCTCTCTGCACACTCCTCCATTCCACAGTACGTGCCCAATGTGGCTCAGATAATGGCCTCTCGCTCTGCACAGAGAGAAGAGAGACGGAGGGAGGGAGGGAGCGAGCAGGGGGAGACTGAGCGAGAGAGAGAGAAGAGAGAGGGAGGGGTTGTGTGTAGAGCGCAGCAGAGAGAGGGTAGAGAGGGAAGCCGAGAGCAAAGAGAGAGAGAGAGAGAACGAGAGAGAGAGGGAAGGTGGGGGCTGCTGCTGCGCGACACTATACGAGAGCTAGAAGAAAGAAAGGGGATATTCAAAAAGGGGGGAAGGGAGGAGCGGAGAGGAGAGGAGATAATGACAGAGGAAAAAGAGCGAGAACGGAAAGCAGCAGCGCCCCGGCCGTGAGACGACGAAGAAACAGCTAGAGAACAGGGACGTGCAGCGCGCACGTCTCCGCCGGCGCGTGTGGGTGTGCGTGTGCGGTTGGGGGAGGGCAGGCTTTGAGTGTATGTGTGTTGCAGCCCTGCCTGTACCTGTCGTAGTGGTGCAGACCAGGAGTAGTAGTAATATTCTATAGACAAGAAGAGGAAGGAAAAAAAAACAACAGAAAGGCAGAACCACCACCACCTCCTCCTCCCCTTCCCCGGCAACACAACACACAACAGCGGCGGCTCTAGCTCTGCCTCCCCCCTTGTCGAAGCGGTATCCCATGTTCCTCCTCTCACTCTCCTCCTCCCCCGTGTGTCGCTTCTTTGGTCGGATCGGTGGCTCCCCTGTCTGGACCTCTTGGTGTGAGTAGTAAGACGTTTTTTACTAGCCCTTCTCTCTCTCATTGTCTCTCTCTCTCCCCTCTCTCTCTCTGTGTGTCTGCCTGTCTCGACCTCATATTCGTATGGAGGTCTCCTTCACGTTTCACATGAAAGGCAGAGGGGGGTGGGAGGGGGAGGAGTAAAGGGGGGGGGGGTCACCGTTTGTAGCATCGAAAGGATTTAGGCTCAGCTGTCTTTACTCCTTTTCTACACAGAGGCCAAACCCTCTTCAACATAGTCTCACCTTGTTTTGTGCTGTCAACCTTGAAAGACATCTGCTCTGCTTTGCTCTGGTTGGTGAGTGAGGTGGGGGGTAGGATTGGTTAGTTTGCCTCCATCGCATTCTGCAAACACGCCGGTGTTTTTTTTTTTTTTAAAGGGCCGCTTGGACACTGTACGCTGTAGTAAATCTGCCCCGACCGGCTTAGCCCGTTCTCTTCCGGTTGAGCAGTGTTGATGTTTGGGGAAACCGCTGTCTGATGTGCGAGTATCGTACGCGCATGCGTGCCGTCTGTGTAGTCTGACGGGTTCGTTGCGTGCGGTACGTGCAGTGCGTGTGCCCTCTCTGTGTGTGTGTGTGTGTGTGTGTGTGTGTGTGTGTGTGTGTGTGTGTGTGTGTGTGTGTGTGTGTGTGTGTGTGTGTGTGTGTGTGTGTGTGTGTGTGTGTGTGTGTGTGTGACAGAGAGAGCGAATCCTGGCAGAGGAGTAGGAGGTTTTGGGCATGCTGTAAATATTTGCCAGAGCACGTGGGTTCTTGCGCTGTCAGAGTCGCCCCGGCGAGGTGCCCGCCCCGGTTCCCTCCGCAGGTGTTCTCTTCCCTCCTTCGTCTCTCTCTTCTACAGTGCCGTTTTCGAACAGTTTTATGCAAAAAAACGTTCACGTCATGGACCCACAAAATTGCTTGTATATGGCCTAACGACCCCCAACTTCTGAAAATATGCAGTTCCAAAAATAATTGAAAAACATTAGCAGTGACAGAATATTCAAAGGCTCGCTCCGCATTTCCACAATTTTTCAATAATAAAAGGTCATTTTATGGTAATGTATAATATTCCCAGAGAAGTTTGCCCATATTTGAGGGATATCACTTGAAACATTCATGGGTTTCACTGCACACTCATGCAGCCGTGTTATTTCGCACGTCGAGATGTGTGACGCACCTGTCAGGGGCGATTTGCATAAAAAAGAGGAAAAGATAGTGATGACTGTGGCTGTGGCTTCCTGATCTTCACGCGGTGGTGTTGTTTTTTTGTGTGGCTAAAACACAGAGTATTTCGACACACACTGCAGTTCTCATAACTGCTGTGGTGTGTTGAACACTCACACCCCCTCCTCCTCCTCCTCCTACTCCCCAGCCCTCTTCCTCCCCTTCTTTCTCATCTGATGTGACTGATAGTGCAGACGGGGACGGACGTGGGGGGGGGGCTCTCACGTAGTGTAGCATGCCGGCTGTTCACTGCACATGCACGCACAAGGACACATGCGCACACACACGCGTGCTACCAGTGCTGCTGCCGTCGCTGCTGCAGCCCCCCAGGGATCCCCTACCAGACAACAGGCACAGAAGGTAGATTCAAAGGGGCATGAGCGTGCCGCCCCATCCTGTAATTAGCCACTTAAAAAAAAGACTCATTTCAATATATATTTGACAACAACCAGAGCGAAGCTCTGTCTGGCACCATTTTTTCTGGTGTCAACCACCTTATGTGGACAACTCAAAAGACGAGAACCAAAACATCTTCTTTGGACTGAAGACAACAGCAGTAGGAGAGGAGACACTTGGTCCCATCCACCTAGAGACAAATACTGTAGCATTGGTCGCAAAGTGAGAGCAGCCGCGGACTAGCTTTGTGACAGCCAGACTGTGACATTTTGTTAGTTGTATCCATGAATAATACTACTAATAATAATACTAATCTAGTGCATATACAGCAAGTATGCCACAGCAGCAGAGTGTACTCACTAAGGCTATTTCAGATGTTACAAAACAACAATACACAGCTCAGCAGCCATAAGTTGAACTCTGTCAATGATTAGTGTTTTTGTGGCCTTGTTTTATTATCTCTGTTGTTACGCCTTAGTTACAACTGACACATATTACTGAGGATTAGAAGACAAAATATGGAAACTTGGAGACTAATAATTGTCAAAAGATTATTTGTAATTAGTTTTAGCTGAGTTGACACAGTTTTGAGAATCATTTTTTTCTTATTTTTTCCTGTACTTTCAGAACCAAAGAGAAAGCCAGTGCGATGTCTTGTTTTATGCTATAGGGAAACAGGGCTCAGGAATACTTCCAAGTACTATGTTGTCCATGTGATCACACTGTTTTAGCATTTAAATACGTAGTGTCGTGGGTAATTGCGTTTCACAGTTCACCCCTATATGTATTTTCAGGTCATCCGTAGCAATTGCTCCAGTTACAGTCTCAGCACAGTCAGCAGATGATAAGATTAAAGACACGTACGCACGCACGCACTCATGCACACACACACACACACACACACACACACACACACGCACACACACACATGCACACACACAACACACACACACACACACACACACACACACATGCACACACAAACACACACATGAATGACATGTATGGGGCTGAGAGTCTGGCATGGCCGCATTTTGACAATGTTACATCATAGTACCTGATAGACGTAGCGTCTATTTTACGCCATGATGAGCGCTCCTCACTACACGGGTGTGATTTTTCTATTCGTGTTCATTTGAATAAAAAAGTACCTTAAACGTGTAAGTTATTAACTTAACAGTCAGTCATTAAAGTACACATACAGTACAGTACCTCGATTGATATCTCTATCTAAACACTGTCATGAGACTCGCGACTTCTTGCCTGTGGTGAAATCGCAGTTGCGGCAACAGTTAATTCACTTGTCTAGACCCACTGACCTGTATTACTGTGTGTGTGTGTGTGTGTGTGTGTGTGTGTGTGTGTGTGTGTGTGTGTGTGTGTGTGTGTGTGTGTGTGTGTGTGTGTGTGAGTGTGAGAGAGAGAGTGTAGGCCGGCCAAGAGGGTACAAAAACCTGGCTAAGACTGTACAGGGGTGGAGCGGATTGTATTGTTTCCTCCGTGGCCTGCCTCTCTCTCTCTCTTTCTCTCTCTCTCCGTTTCTCTCTTTCTATCTCTCTCCGTCTCTCTTTCGCTTTCTCTCTCACACACGCGCACTGTGTGTGTGTGTGTGTGTGTGTGTGTGTGTGTGTGTGTGTGTGTGTGTGTGTGTGTGTGTGTGTGTGTGTGTGTGTTGGCTTTCTGAGAGAAACTCACCCATGCATCCTTCTCTCCTCTCCTTGCAGACTGTTTTGGAAGTGGCTTCGGTGGATGGCCCCAGAAGAGGAGGCCAGATGGAAATTGGGTCACATGACCGCCTCCAAGAAGGCGCCGCACTGAGCCTGGAATCGGCCAATGGGGTGAGCCGCTGCTACCCTGGCAATGAGGAGGCGTCTTCTCTGAAGATGGACCATCAGCAGCAGCAGCAGCAGCATCGGCTGGGCAGCGCACCGCCGCCAGCGAATCAGGGCTGGATACCACCACCGGGGCACGGCAAGGCAATGGACCCCCAGCAGCAACACCACCAGCTCGACTGTTGGGGCAACAAAGTCGTCGGCATGGCCGCCGACGACCCGGCACACCGAGACGCCATGGAAGACGCTCGAAACCTAGTCGCATTCTCCGCCTGTGTCGGCTCCTTGGCTCCGTCTTCCTCCAACCCCTCCTCGGCTCCTGCCAAGGTGCAGCCCGACATGGCGCAGCAGCTGTACGACAAGTTCAACCAGGAGATGGGTTCCGAGGAGCGTGGGCATCCCGTCGTTCCCGCCGCCGCTGCCGGGATGTCCGACGGATTGATCAGCCGGTCCCCGGAAGACCTGGACACCCTGCAGACGGCGCTGAGCCAGGCCAAGGACGGCCACAAACCGCCCAACTGCAACTGCGACGGGCCTGACTGTCCCGACTACCTGGAGTGGCTGGAGAAGAAGATCAAGCTAGCGGGCAACGACGAGCACGGCGGACAGCAGCAGCAGCGGCCCTGCAAGACGATGACGAACGCGCCCGATCGCACGCGATCGCCTCATCCTCATCCGCCGCAGCAGCCTCAACCTCAGCCTCAGCCGCAGCCGGGACCCCCCCAGGTGAACGGAGGCCATCACCACCACCTACCCCCCCTGTACCCCCAACAACAGCAGCAGCAGCAAATAGGAATCCGAGTCCCTCAGCCGGGCTCGGCGCCTTGCTCCAAACCCCCCATCCCCTGCTCGCCCCAGGTGCTCTCCATAGCCAAGGAGAAGAACGTCAGCCTCCAGACGGCCATCGCCATAGAGGCCCTGACCCAGCTGTCCGGTGCCGACCCCCACGGCGCGGGGCCCCTCGACCCGTCTTCCTCCTTAAGCGGTCACCATCAGCACCACCACCAACACCAACAACACGCCCACAACAACAACAACAACCCCCAGCAGCACTACCTGTTCCCGTCCTCCTCGTCCTCCATGGGCTCCTCCCTCGACTCTTCCTCACGCTCGCAATCCGTCCCGCCTGCGTTACACCCCGGCAAGGTACAGCAGGTGTCCAGCCCCTGGGAGCAACACAGGCCGCAATCCCATGGCCCTCCTCCTCCCGCCTCTACCTCCTCTCCCTTCCCGGGGCAGAGCAAGCCCTTTGGTTCCAGCCCCCATCCCCAGTGGCAGCAGCAGCAAGGCCCCGGAGCGGGCCCCAACCCCGGCTCGGACCACAGGACACAACCGGAGTCGAACTCTGAACCCCAGTCTCCTTACCCCGCCGCCCGCGGCAACAACAGCTCCGACCCGATGTCGGAGCTCAAGCAGCTGCTCGGGGACACGACGAGCGGCAAGCTCGCCCCCCACCACGCCTTCAAGCTCCCCTTCCCTTTCCAGCTTCCCTCGAGCGAGAGCGGAGGAGGAGGTAGTCAAATCCAGGGACAGGGCCAGGGCCACCACCAGGCCTATCCAGGAATGGCCGCCACAACGATCAAGCAGGAGCCGGGGGTAGTGTCTCGGGAGTATGGCCAGGGCTACGGCGGCATGAACGGCCAGCAGCAGCAGTACCTATCTCCTAGCCAGGCGTCCATCCATCACTCCACTCAGGCAGCTCTGCAGCAGCACCTTCACTACAAGAGGAACCTCTTTGCAAACAACAACAACCCCATCGGCTTCGGGCCGCCGCCACAGGGCCCGCAGGCCACCGCTCAGGCCTGCCAAAACTTGAAGAAGTGGTGGCCCCAGATGGGGCCGATGGGGCCGGACGGCGGCATCATGCCCCCTCTGGTGCACCCCATCAAACGGGAGCCCAAGACGCCCAAGAAGAGGAAGAACAGCGGTCCGGGGGGGTCCTCCTCTCCCGGGGGAGCTGTCACGCCCAAACCCAAGCAGATTGTCATCAAGAAGACCAAGCAGAAAGCCTCCTTGCCGACCTTCCTGCCCCGGGCTCAGATCGCCGCGTCGAAACCCGCGCCGCCGTCCTCCAAACTTCCTCCTCTGGTCGTCCCCGGCCCTACAATGGACAGAGCCACGTTCTTAGCCAGCCTGCAGGCGGACTTCCTCAGTGACGCCACTCAGGATGCCGCAGCGGCAGCAGCAGCAGCAGCAGGGCTCCCTCTTGCACCAGCCCAATCTCAGGTATCCATACACACCTTCTCCTCCTCCTCCTCCTCCTCAATGACCCCTGCAACCCTCTCTTCGACCGCACCTCCTCCCCTGCTGGGAAACGCTCCAGCCACAGCCGCTGTCGCTGGCCCCCAGCAGCTGCAGCCCCAGGTCGACATCCTCCCTGCAGCCTCGGCAGCGGCGGCGAGCTCCTCCGAGGAAGACGGCGGCGTAACCACCTCCAGTCACACCACCAGCACCGCCGCCGCCGCCGCCACAACACTTCTTACCTCCTCCACACCTCCGTCCATCGGCTCACAAATACCGAGCCTCACCGACGTAGACCCCAAGTACGAGGATCTGATGCGGCAGTTTGAGGCGGAGTTCGGGGACGTCGCCGCCCCGGAGAGCAGTACCCCTGCGAACCAACCTCTGGAGCAGGCCTCCTCCTCCTCCTTAACAACAACCCCTCCTTCTTCCACGGAAATTTTCAGCGATAACTCAGGACCGGACGGGCCCACGTTGCCGACCACCGCCACGCCGTCTGCACTCCCCCTGGCAGCTCCCACCGCTCCGGCCAGCTCCATACCTCCTCCTCCTTCCTCCGACCCACAGGAGTCCATGGAAGTGGACAAGGAGAACGAGCCGCTGAGCCAAACCAAAGCGGTGGCGCAAGCGCCGTCGAGCCAGGCCTCCGCCTCCGAGGGCCCCATGGAGGTGGAGGAGCACGGCGTGAAGGCTTCGCCTCTCTCCCTGTACTCCAAGACCCTCCTGGAACAGCAACAGCAGCAGCTGCAAAGCATGCTGGGAGGAGGAGATCCCTTCGGCGCGCTCTATTCGCCGCTGCCCAAGCGCATGAAGATCGAGTCATCGCCGTCGGGATTAACGGTGCTCTCCACCACCGCGTGCTTTTCTGAGGAGGACACGCCGTCCAAGGAGTGTTCGCCCTCCCTGCGAGGCTTCCTGGAGTCTCCCATGCGCTACCTGGACACCCCCACCAAGAACATCCTGAGCACTCCTGCCAAAGACCCCCAGAATGACTTCCCTACCTGCGACTGCGTGGGTGAGTCACTGTGTGTGTGTGTGTGTGTGTGTGTGTGTGTGTGTGTGTGTGTGTGTGTGTGTGTGTGTGTGTGTGTGTGTGTGTGTGTGTGTGTGCACGCTCACTGAATTCACATACTGGTAACACAGTGTGTGTGTGTGAGTGTGTGCATGTGTTGAACAAGCAATCAGTCCAAATAACACCTTTCACTATAACACATACATCCCATATTCATCTGTGCCCTTCCAAATACCACACCCTCCATAAACGTTATCACAAACACCATTTGGATGGCACTATATCCACTGCAGAGCGTATGTAGCTTCACGGTGACTGTAATAACCAATCCCTCCAAGTGCCATGCTCTACTACAGATGCTAGAAGATATTTGACCACTCTGGGAACGAAGTCGTTACCAAGACATTTCCTCACCAATGTGTTTCTAATGGTGTCTAATAATATGTACTAAAATGCACTTGTGCCTCATAAAACCTACGGTAATAAAAAACAGGTCAAAGTAGAGTACTAGTCACAACCTATAGAAGGCGAAACACTCTCATTGAGCTGAAAACGACCATAGCACTTGCCCAAATGTGCTGACTAAGCTCATTTATGTCTGTTTTTTGCCGACGGGTATGTCTGTTTTTAGCTCAAGGAGTTGTTTTCTGAGCAAAAGTAATGCTTGGAATGGATTCATCATCATGATGACAATTTGCAGCATGTTTTGCCTTCTATAGGTTGTGACTAGTTCCCCCGACTTTGAAGTTTCACATCTTTTAGTTCATGTTAATAGACACCCTTAGGAACACATTGGGGAAGACATTTCTTGGTACAGCGATTTAGTTCCAGGGTTTTCATAAGTTTCCCTTATTCTACCGGTATCGGACCAACACCGACCCAGACCCATGGCATTTTAAAAGCATCAGCACGTTGTTTTACATAGGGGAATTGCCAGGTGATCCTATCTATGCCCTTCTGCTCCACCACTTCTGTCCGGACAGTCAGGCGAGTTTGTCTGAGAATGCGTACGTTGCCAGGGTGTGTGGCTAGGCTGGGCGTGTTGGGGGTATACAGTGCGTTGGCCATACAGTCTGCTCCACTGTGCTGGCACTGAGGGAGGCCATGCATCCGAACAATAGGGCCAACAGAAGGGGCCTATTGTGTGTGTGGTTTGGGTCTGGCAGGCAAGCAGAACACAGTGCAAAGGGCGCTCAGTCAGTCAGTCAGTCAGTCAGCGTATAGTCAGGCAGGGACCACGGTCAACTCACCGCCCTGCCCGCCCTGGGTGGAGCTCGTCCAGCTTGCAGAGGATGGGGCTGGCCCAGAACACTAGGCTACAGTTGATTATTTACCTTCACATTTGTTGTTGTGTTTGGCTCGTGATCCTATCCCAGGTCACCCGGTGTAAACCGAGATGAACTTCTGGCTTCGTCTGTGCTAGGGTCCTCCTATAAGACTGGTCGTATTGTTCATGATGAGACAAACAGAAGAAAGGCGCACACCCGTACTGGTGATGGTAGCTAAAGGCTTAAGGCGGAAAAGGCTCCGATGCTGGAAGCGTATTCAAAAGAAGCCAAACTGTAAGCCGAACTGTAAGGTCTACTTCAGAGAATCACATGCACGATGCACCGCAACCCATCTCAAACCACAGTGCAAAAACATGAAACTGTATCACTTTCAACCCCAACAACGTCACCCACATCATAAGCAACAAAATTATGGTCACTACTAGTAAGAACCATTATACAAACATCACTGTGCAATGCACATATACACACAACGTGGATACTACTTAGAAGTACAAACCATGCACATGGCTATAGGGACGGTTGTTAATGTTTGACCATTTAACTGTGTTAATACAAAGCTGTCTCTTGCACAAGTAAACATGGGAACAGAACCTTATAGAGAACGTTATGCAAATCAGGGAATTGGCAGCATGTTGGATTTCTTTTCAAAATATTGTCTATTCACACAATATTACAACATTAACAACCTGCACAGCACAGTGTGAGCTACCGTAGCAGATTGTGACTGCAAACGTCTTGCACGTGTATGAAATAAAGTCTGACTACACAGCCAGGGTGGCGGATGGTCTCCAATAATGTACTCACCAAAGATCACATTTACTCACATTTGGCTATATTGGGTTAAAGGGTTCATTTAAAGCCTTCGTGACTGCCAATGCAGTCTTGACCTCTGGTAAATTCATCCATTCTAAATAGTTTAGGATGATTGATGGACAATTAACCATTAATGAGTATAGGTTACAGGTTCGGAAAACACTATAGGGTGCTCTGAGCACCTCAGAGCATGCTATATGTAACTACTGTTATTCTTACTGTTGCTGCTATTCTCTAATGTGTATTCTTGTGCCACTACAAAGTTGAGCAAACAACAAAATATGTTGCATATACTGTACATAGACAATACATATCTTGAACCCGAAACAGCTATGCCTTAGCTATGCACATTATTCCTTTGATTGGGTCTATTGGGGACTAGGACTATTCAGGAGAACTGTAAAGAAATTAGGACCAAGAGGAGGAGGTAGGAGACATATTTTACTAGCTTACAGAGGAGTTACTAGTCCTCTGGCATGTAGGCAGTTAACTGACCCTTACAACTATATTTAGAGTAAAAAAACACAACAGTAGAATGATATTCAAGCCCTGGATCACATACCTATAAGTTGTGTGTCCGAGTGTAATAAAATGATGCTACAAAGTTTAATAATACAAAGAAGACCATCTGTATTACAGTGTAAAAAGTGTCACATGGTAGATTTCTTCTCAGAGTTGCCATGTGCTATGTTTGGCAAGTACACACACACACACACACACACACACACACACACACACACACACACACACACACACACACACACACACACACACACACACACACACACACACACACACACACACACATACTCTGGTGTGAAATTATATCTTCAGTGAAGTAGTCACTCTCCAGGGACCGAGTGACACCTCTCACTGATCCTCCCTAGCGGCCCGGCAATAGACATATATAAGTAATGTGTAACTGAGTAGAATGGCTCGGCTGAGCTATGATAGCTTTAGAATTTCTGCTCCTCAAACTTTACATGTTCCTGTGTGGCCATAGCACCCAATACTAGCCCAAACAGCAATAATTACTGCTGGCATTATTATTTGATATCGTCTAGAGTAGACTGTAGCAAGGTTCTTGGTTGACCTACGATCCTAGATTACTGAGGCACTGTCCCTCTCCGTCTGACGTGCTTATCTTGCTTACTGCAAGGTATTTAAGGCGTTACCAATTTGAACCATTATTTTAAACTTTAACTGTTGAAAAAATATCAGATCTACCAGCAGTTCTTGCAGTTCTAAATTGGTTAAATGCCCCAAACTGTACATTGTACTATCAATCATTATATATCTCTCTGATAGTTCCATTGTGTATTGAACGCACAACTTCCTCCAGAGATTCCTTTCGTGTGTCTCCCCCTTAGCTGTGTGTGTGTGTGTATGTGTGTTAACTATAGGAGTCTGGAATGTTTAGGACTGTGTTAATAGATCCTGGCTGTCCCCTACACAGCGGAGGGCGGGGTGTGGAGGGGTGGTGGAGAGAGAGAGAGCAGCTGTGTATGTAGGGAACACTTGCTGTAAGAGCAAAGGCCACCAGACAACAGGTCTCCACAGCGTAGCCCTTAGTAACGCTGCTGTTGTCGACGCCCCAGACACAACACTACTACCCCGTTGGAACCCGACTCCCTCGTAACCTACACTACTACTACGTGCATTCGTGCTAGTGCCTGTACGGTGTGTGTCTACAGACAGAGGGTGTGATTGTTTTGGCCCTGCGAAGGCACGGGTGAACTCATGTTGACACACTTATTGCCGTAGTAGGCGGTACTGCAGACACGCACGCGAACCCAGCAGCGCACAGCAGCGCACACACACACACACACACACACACACACACACACACACACACACACACACACACACACACACACACACACACACACACACACACAAAGCAGGCGGTGTATGTCCAGTGTATGTAAGCAGAGAGGCCTATATTTTATAGCATAATATTTCACCATGTCTTAATAATAAGACCACTGCTCCACTCAATCATGCATGTGCGGGCGTCCACGCACGCACACACACACACACACACACACACACACACACACACACACACACACACACACACACACACACACACACACAACAAACCCCACTATTTTCACATGGGAGTTTGGTTTGGCCCACTCCTACGTAGCATTTCCTGTTCATGGGCCACACCCTAGTTCCTCCCTGCAGCATCATGGGAATGTGACCTCAGATTGCCTCTGCACCAGAGGCTCACATAATACGGGTGTGTGTGGTGTGTGTGTGTGTGTGTGTGTGTGTGTGTGTGAGAGAGAGAGAGAGAGAGAGAGAGAGAGAGAGAGAGAGAGAGAGAGAGAGAGAGAGAGAGAGAAAGACAGCATTCGCTTCAGAAGTGGGATAATAATTATTTTCACCATATGTCTTAACCACATAAACCTCAGCATCCGTATTGTGGGGGAAAGCCTTCGCAGAACATATCCAAGGGACGAGCTCGCACAAAGCGCGTCATACTCACAAGCGAAAGCCGGGTGGGTCCATTTGGTTCCATTCGTACACTCTCGGGGAGGAAAAAAGGGTCTAAAGAAAACAAATAACATGGTGAAGTAGATCTTGATAATGTAAATATGTGATTCACCATGCTAATGATTTTTTTCATAACTCCCATTTCTGGGAAACAGACAATGGGACAACATATACATACGTATATGTGATTAAAAATATGCCCCTCGTTGTCTCCTACATTGTAGACTAAAACAGTTCTCAGTCACTCTTTTAGTATGTAAACAAACTCAAAGTTGTCTTACCAAGTGGTCTTACCATTAATGACATTCACCTTTAAGAGGTTAAAGGGACACCTTCACCCATTCCCAATGTATTGTCACATAATTTGTCATCTCTCTCTCTCTCTCTCTCTCTCTCTCTCTCTCTCTCTCTCTCTCTCTCTCTCTCTCTCTCTCTCTCTCTCTCTCTCTGTCTTTTTCAACCTCACACACACACACACACCCTCTCACTTTTACTCACTCACTGGTCATTCCTCATTCCCTCAAATCTGTGTGTTTACGAAAAAACATACATTGTCAATTATGTACTGTAAGTATAGTAGCTTTGATAACCATAGCTCGACGTCTACAAAATAAGATTGTGGTCTTATGTATCACAGATTGTGACCTTGGGCAAACTTTAGCAGCCGGTTAATTTTGTTCTGGATAAGATTTGGGGTAAAAAACAAAACAAAAAAGTGTACCGGTCAGGTATTTGACTGACCTGTACTCATCACCACTTTTACATCGCACCGCGGTTTAGTACATTTGGTACATATAGAACATACGTATAGTTTTACTTTCAAAACACGTTAAACATTTACTTTAAAGAGTGAATAACCTGAAATTTATAGTGTGAATTCTTAGTGTTTTTGGTGCTCCCACGTGTTTTGTATCCCCACTAATAACCAAGTTTAAACATTCAAGCTTTCATACCTTATAGGAGATTTAATGAAAATTGCTCTCAGGAAAAACTCGCTTGATTTTGGCCTCATAATGATATCATCAAGGCATCCTACTTTTATAATGCCTCTTTTCCTTCAGTCTTCAGTTACAAATTTGCATTTCCACTTTGTTTACAATGTCCACCGTTGTCGATTTAACGAGTTGAAAAAGCAGTGAGTTGTCCAGTATTCGGTCAAATTGGATCGGTGATGTCCACTACTCTATAAGGTGGAGACTGGGGGGTCTGTGGAGTGTCTGTTGAAGCAGCTGTAGTAGAGATCTAGGACAGCTTTAATTAAAACTGGCCACCTCGTCGAGGGAACGAGGTATTGTAGGAGAGCATGGCGGATTGGAAGCAATCAGCAGACTGACAGCTGGTTACAACCCTTGTGACTCCTGTGCGTTACGTGGTGAACTAACACTGTGCTTCGTTTGGCATCTTTTAACAGAACAAATCCAGGAGAAAGATGAAGGACCGTACTACAATCACTTGGGATCTGGGCCCACTGTGGCCTCCATCCGAGACCTGATGGAGAACAGGTAATCCTCCTCTCCTTCCTTCTTTTCCTATTCTCTTTCATATCCCATGCCCTCCTTCTCTCTAAGGAAGGAAGAAAAAGACTGAAAGAGAAGAGGAAGGAATCGTATCCTCTATCTGTCCTTTTCTCTCTTCCTTAAAGGAGAATTCCACACCAAAACACATGAGGCATCAATCTACCTTGATCTGTGCCATCATATATACTGTACTTGATTTTTGTCATAGATGCCCCTTGCTCTACATTTCACCCCTGAGGCCCCTCCACAGTTTGCAATACCGCAGATTGTCTTTACTCTAATGTGGGTATATTAGTAGCTCTAAAGTTATTTTTTTACACACATCACATTAAACCACACACTACAGGATAATCAGGCCAGATTATTTCATCCTGCACACATTGCTTGACTTAAAAAAAAAAAACAGACGGCACCACCACTTCTTGTGTGGAGATGCTCTGGAGGAGGAGGTTTGACCTGAGTGATTGGAGAGTGGCAGGAGGGAGGGGAGGAGAGGAGAGGAGGAATAGATTATCTCTGGGATTAAAAGTAATGTCTGACCCAGAATGACATAAAACGCAGTGCAGTAGAATAAAGGTAAATCTGATGGTGTCACTTGTGAACATAATACAATCTACAAGCTCACAGTGTGTCACGAGGCTTGTAGAGTGAAGAGAACAGAGAGAACATCGGTTTTACTCACAGGGAGAATTTTTGAGCGACATAATTAGACACGGTGCAATTCATAAGTTCATGCATGGCGTACTACGATATGGTCCAGTAGAATACAGAAAACTAGTGCTAGTGCATCCCTAGTGCGAAGGTAGGGAGTGGGTTGGAGCAGCTGCTGCCTCCATCCAGCATTTTTTTGGCAATGGTCCTATTCACAGGCACAGCTGTGAGGTGGCATCATACTAGTACCTTCTCTCCCCCACACTCTCTTCTGCCGGCGTCCCCAGGGTATCTGTGACCCAGAATCCATATAGAAGGAAACTGAGGCAATATCAGCATCATCAGCAGATCAGAAAACAAGGCACACCACCAAGCACAGAGACTAGAGGAGGGTTAGAGGAGGGAAAGATGTGAAAACAAGTGCGTGAGGTAGATGAGAGGACGGGAGAGGGAAGGTGAGAATGGAGAGAATGAAGGAAAGAACTGGCTAGCATTTTGTTTGCTTATTTTACAACCAAAACAGGGTTTTGATTGAATTACTTTATTATCAGTGCAAAGATGCACAGGATAGTACAGTTCAATACAATGTCTGCTAAAAGGAATTGGATATACAGTAACGAAGCACCGTGGCTTGTTTCCATCGGGGACCAATTCATCTGGACATTGAATGACATACAAATGTACAGTGCTATGCAAAAACATCAAAATGAATGTATAAAGTTTCCCCTCTCCTTAAAACTTGGAAGAGTTTTTAGTCCTACATTTCCCAGCATCTCTGGTGTGCTGGTGCGCGTTCTGATTGGTCCTTGCAATCAAGGGACGAGACAAATCTGCCTAACAACTGTGGCGCTCACTTATATGCATAACTACAGTAATAGATGCTTTGGTGACAAGGGGTAAAAACTCGTTAGGGCTTTAGCGATCAAAGTGTTTTAAAAGTAACGTTGCACAACACTGGTTGTCTGATGGTTGCGTAAACTAATTATTATTGACTGCAGCTGAGTACCCCCAGCCAAGCAGCCAATGAATCAGAGGGAAGCGCACCTGCTCTACGTTTGGAGGCTTAACTTGGACCACGTCACATTAATTAGCTCCGATGGATATACACGCAACACACGGTGGAATGATGCAATACCCTCGACGGCAACACTAATAATAATGACGCAGGACGCTGGTGCTTGTATGTTTGGGTGTTGTGTGGTGTCTGCTTCACTGCTATTCACTACAATTTCCACTTAATGACTCCTCTCTCCCCAGAGGTTGTGTACGGAGGTGGAGGTGGAGGCAGAGGGAGGTTGGGGGGAGGGGTTGACAGGCCAGGCCATGCAGGGCTCTTCCTATTGTTTGTCTGAAGGGTGACGTAAGACCCTAAAGCTCCCCATAGTTCCTCGGATGACCTTTGACCGACCCCCTAACCCCCGGCAGGCCACCCCTGTGGAGCGAGAGCCCACTCTTCTGCCACTTCCTTATGCACCGCGAGGTTTGAGTCCCTTTCAGCTCCCGTTTCGGGATCCTGTGTGTTCACGGTGATGCCACAACCACTCAGGAGTGATGCTTTTCTTTTAATGACAGGTCTTAGGAGAAGAGGCGTAAGAAAAAGGGTTAGTAAAATGCAAGGGAACATCTTAGAGATTAACCCCACAGGCGACTCGCAACACAGCAAGATGCAACATGTGGGCAATACGCAGGCAGGAAGGCAGGCAGGCACGCACGCTCAAATACGCGCTAGGGATGTACACACATACTAATCAGCAGCCTCCTCGTAGATACTTCCGACAAACAGACGCGGGAAAACAGACCTGCACATGGACGGATTTACACACATGCAACACACAGCAATATTGCTAAAAGGGAAAAAGATCAATTCACATGGTACAAATATTATAACATGCTTATAAAAGAAGAGCATCTATGTGCCTATTCTGATAATAAAACACTTAAAAGACACAAGACTCAGGCTGTCTTGTTCCTGCTACCAGAAGATAAAATGTTGTGAACGAGACACCAGATAACGTCCAGTGACATGACATATCACTACTAGCCACTGTATCATGACTTGATGTAAATTTGTGTTTACTAGTGATGCACCAATGTATCGGCCCACATATCTGATATTTGCTGTTATCGTTCAATATCCGTTTTGGCAATGATGTTTATCTGTTGTTGATAAGCATATATTTTGCGTCGACTATGTTGGTCATCTGCTACCATGTCTTCTATTGAAGATGTATAGTTTCCCTGGCACAAAAAGGAGTGAATAAAAATGAAAACTAAATAAGCATGCAGTATACCAGTACCGCTATCGGTTAAATTGCTATTTCAAACATCGGTATCGACCAAGAATATCCATATCGGCGCATCCCTAGTGTCTACTAACAAATATTTTAGAATCTTGTCCAAAATTGTCTGCTCCTGCGTCAGCAGAGTAATATCATGTGACAATGCATACCTTCTCCCCCCTGTGTAGATCTGGAGAGAAGGGAGATGCAATACGAATCGAGAAAGTGGTGTTCACCGGCAAGGAGGGGAAAAGCTCTCGAGGATGTCCCATTGCTAAGTGGGTGAGTAACATGACGTGACCTGACATTACAATATGAAACAACATCATCCTCCATAGTTCCGGCATCAGCGGGCCCCTCGGGGACAGCTATTTACACAGTTGTGTGACTTAACATTTGCATGTACTTGCATAGAGTACGTGCCTTTGTGTTCAAACCCATACACGCATGTGTGGTGTGTTCAGTCAGTTCAGTCCCAAAACGTACTCTTACAAAGCCAAAGCAAGTGTCAAAGCAAGTGTCAAAAACCCAAACATGTTAAAAGAACAATTGTTCATGAACATGTTCATAATTCTATCTCTAACGTTCTATATTTCGCTTGAAGAACTAGATTGACTAATCTCTCTCAGCCGTCACTCGCATGCAAACGCATGATGATGGTAATGCACGCAGCAGCAGCCGCAACAGACACAACAGAACATGTCCTGACCCAAACACTCAGAGGAAACATGTTGTTGTTATTGTTTGATTAAACATAATGTGCTACAAAAAATAGCTTCCAAAGTCAGCTGTCTATTTCTACGCCATAAACTGCCAAACTCCTCTCTCCCACTGTGAGTGAAGCACAGCCAACAGCAATGCCTAATTTATTCTTAGACATACAACGTGTTCCATGCGAGAGAGTGAGAGAGATTCAAAATCTTGAATTATGAAGTTCGTTTTTAAATGTGTTAACTGAACTAGTTCATAAAAAAATGAACTTTCCCAACATTGTCAAACACATAACATTTAAGAAATAAATCAGAGTGGTTTGTTGGGGGCAACAAATAGCACCATCTCTTGGTCAGATTGTGCAGTAAAACCCATAGTGGTTAGTGCAATCCAGTAGCTAACTTTATCTTGACAGTTTACAAATCAGCAGGTATGGAAGTTAGATAGTCATGGCTTCAAACTTTTTGGCTGTTTTGTAATCTGGGGGTGGGTGTGTGGTATAGTTGGTACTGTAGATGAAGAGTATAGAAAGTGTTTGAGTTCTGCGTGCAGAGTCTCCATTTGGTGTTTTGTCCCATTTCTTAATTTCTTTGTTAGCAAGACCTTGCAACCATAGAGGGAGTCTTAATATCTTAAAAACAGATTTTAATTGGTTCTCTAGCTTGGCGATGCTCATTTGCCCACCCCTGGGCCCTGACAGTAAAACAGTAGGGGGTCAGTCTCTGTAACAACTACACTCTGTAACAACCAACCCCACCTTACACACACGCACACACACGCACACACGCACACACGCGCACACACACACACACACACACACACACACACACACACACACACACACACACACACACACACACACACACATTGCAGACCCCCAAGTGTGTAATGAATGAATAATAACCTAATCGACCTAAACGAAACTTAGCAGACCTGTCCTTCTGGAAGGTACAATAGGGATTTAATGGTACTCACATTTTATATTTGAGTAAAAGTAGCAATACTGCAATATAGAAACACTACTAATACTACTACTAGCTTAGTAATAATAATATTAACTGCAGAATTAAGAATACACTTAAAAGTAACTACCAAGTATTGTTATTAAAAAAAAAAAAAAAAAATCAAAAGTACTTTTTTTGTCCACTCCCACAATATCAGAGGGAATTAAGTCAAGCCATTTCAACAAACCGTATGCAACCCAGATTTGGCGCAAACAAGGGACTTAATTCCTTTCGCTCCTGACACCAAAATGTGTGTAATTATTTCTCTCTTCCCTCTTGCCTCCACTATGATTTGTGGCTTCTGGCTTTACAGAAGTAAATATTTTGTATGTTCCTAAATTATGTCTCTAAAAATGTCACTATTGTACAAAACTCCTACGTACATAAATCAATCAAATCATATAACAAAACATGTCTTCTTCCTAGATTTAACGTTTTAAAACTTTAATTTGATAGTGAAGGTGAAAACATGGGGGGGGGACTTTTTCCAAATGTGGAGATGCTGTTACCAGGCCCCTGTTCCTCACCATCTCTCCTCACTGCAGGTCATCCGCCGGGCCAACGAGGCGGAGAAGATCCTGTGTCTGGTGCGTCACCGCATGGGCCACCGCTGTGAGAACGCCGTCATCATCATCCTCATCATGGCCTGGGAGGGCGTGCCGAGGGGCATGGGCGACAAGCTGTACCGCGAGATCAGCGACGCCATCACCAAACACGGCAACCCCACCAGCCGGCGCTGTGGGCTCAACGACGAGTAAGTCGCCAAGTGCTGTCATTTCAAGGAAAGCTTTTTTTTCGTTTAGGAAGAAGCCACAATGGAAAGGATTGAGGCTACCATTATTCGTGCCTTGTACTAAAGCAGCAGCAAAGGTGTATGGTCATCTCACAGAGAATCCAACTCGCCAGCAATTTAGTGCATCTTTGTTCTACTTCTAAAATACCTGAAACTGATTCTACAAAATGTCTTCTAAAACTTCAGCATTCTATGTCGATGCATGGTGCTTAATATTTCATCAACAACCTCCAAAATCATCTGTATATGGCCGCTGACCCCCCATTTGAAAATATATAGTTCCAGAGTGCAAAATATTTGAGTTAAAGACATTTGCTGTGACAGAATATTCAAAGATTTGCAACACATTTTCAAAAAAAAAAAAAAAAATAGTAAACCTACAAGCTGAAAGCACGCCACTCCTTCAAAAGATAACACTGTTCCTAATGGATGATCATTACTCACCTTTTTATCATTTAATTACTATACCATTTACTTGCACAAAATAATTTGCTCCATTTCGAACCATTTCATATTTGGGTTTGCCAAACAACACTGATTATCTTTTAATTAATGCATAGTACATTGCTAATGATTACATTGTTTCTCTTCACTACCTCCACCTCACAGGGGCTAGGAAGTAAAAGATATTTGTTCTTAGAAAATGAAGTTAAACGTCTCACTGTTGCCCCCTGCAGTCGTACGTGTGCGTGCCAAGGCAAGGACCCTGAGAAGTGTGGCGCCTCCTTCTCCTTTGGCTGCTCCTGGAGTATGTATTTCAACGGCTGCAAGTACGCCCGCAGTAAAGTCCCGCGCAAGTTCAGACTGCAAGGAGACCATCCTGAAGCGGTACAGTTAGCCCACCGTGGACTCATTTTATGAGAAAGATGGCAGTCTATTTCCTGTTCCCTGTTATTGAGACAGAGAGGAGAACTCTGATAGATCCAAGTATAAGAACTGTAATTTATTTTCATCATATATACTGGCTGCTCCAGTATTATTTTTGATAGTTATTATTGTTATTATGAGGCAGCTACAAGTACACCACTTTGTCTTGGATTGTTTATTTAACATTAGGGAAGCTTTTGAACATTTATGTGAGTAATAACAGACTGTACTCTGGGTGCTCAAAATGTCAACTAGTAAACTAACTATTATTGTAATTCTATGGTCACCAGGAGGACAATCTCAGGGATAACTTTCAGAACCTGGCAACTGAAGTGGCTCCCCTGTACAAGCAACTGGCTCCGCAGGCCTACACCAACCAGGTCAGTATATGTAGCACAGTTAGTATCCTAACAAACTGACAAACTGACAAACTGCGTCACAGTGTGGTACAACAACTGCACAGTGTCTGACCGGAAAGCCCTGCAACGAGTGGTCAAAACTGCCCAGCACATCATTGGCACTCAACTCCCGTCCATTGAGGATCTACAACGGCAGAGGTGTCTGCGCAGGGCGAGAGGCATCCTAAAAGACCCCTCTCACCCAAACCATGGACTATTTGCTCTTCTCCCATCGGGGAGACGGTTTAGGACTATCGGTTCGCGCACCACTAGGCTTAGAAACAGTTTCTTTCCTGTTGCTGTTTCCCTGCTGAACTCTGCCCCTCCCCAATGAATGGTGTTAATGAACATTAACACCCTCGCACTTAACTTATTATTTGACTTATTTATTCTTACAGTACTGTTCAGTAAATTATCACTGCCTATTTATTTATTGTTATACTGTCCACTCTGTACATTTAAGAAAACAATAATATGCCATTCTCATTATTGCATTACTGTGTTGCACTTTGGTCAGACGCCACTGTTCATTTCATTGTCAAAGTATTTGTATACTCTGAGCAGTGACAATAAATTGAATCTGATCTGAATCTGATCTGATCCTCTGAGGATTCTATAGGGAGTGTTGTGTACAGTCCACATATGTCCCAACAGAAAGGTTGCTTTGCAATTGTACTAAATAATGCTAAACACATCAGTGCCGCAGCTGTGTGGACTTCTTGAATGATGCTCTTTCTTTTACCAATATAGACAAGAAATTCTGCATGTGAGATTATGTTTTTTAGGTATCAGCGTTGTTGTGCAACTTAGAAAGAGGTGACGCTGGCCTAATGTTCAAGGCATATGCCACAGTATAGGCTTTTGGCCTGACAGCCTGTCGCGTGTTCGAGCCCTGTTCATGGCGGCCTCTGTTGCATGTTTCAACCCCTTCTCTCTCTCCCTCTTTCCTGTCCATACTCACTTGATACTATGAATATCAAGGCAAAAAGTCCAAAAGCAAATCTTTACTCACGTACTGCCCTTGATTTATTTGATTCCCAATGATCGTGACATTTTTTTTTGTTGATTATCATGATCCATAAACCCGAAACAATGTTTCATCTTTTTGAGTGGGAACCTCCTTATAGGACTAATTGATTAATTTCCATTTGGATTCCTACCCTCAGTGTCTAACGGAGGCGACGGCCTCAGACTGCAGACTGGGACTGAAGGAGGGCAGACCGTTCTCTGGGATCACAGCCTGCTTGGACTTCTGTGCCCACGCTCACAAGGACGTGCACAACCTCCACAACGGCTGCACTGTGGTAAGAAAAAAAAACAACTCCTTGTAATTCTGTATTTATTTATTAGTGTTTAATAGTGCTTTCATTTCTTGGTCGGTCGGTCGGACCACTTTTTAACCCATTCTGACCTGAAGAATGATTCTACAAAATGCCCTCTATACCCAGACAGTTTCCTGAATAAAACCTCAGAGCTTTCTACATCAGCGGTGCTCCAAATTTTGGCCAAGACCAAAATCATCCGTATTTCGCCACTGACCCCCTCTTCTGACAATATGTAGTTCCAGCGGCCTACCCCCAGAACATTTGAGTTAATAAAAAAACGTTTGCTGTGACAGAATTTCATTTTTTTTACCACATTTTCTCGATTTTTCACTTAGCAGACCAACAACCTTGGTTAAAAAAATCACAAAGTTGTCCGTTACACCACTAATACATACCTATCTCCTGTTATACCTTTACAGTAGATATCAGGTTTCTAACCGTTGGCTTCATCTCTCCCCAGGTGTGCACCCTGACCAAGGAGGACAACCGTAAGGTGGGCGTGGTCCCGGAGGACGAGCAGCTCCACGTGCTGCCGCTCTACAAGGTCTCCCTGACTGACGAGTTTGGCAGCGAGGAGGGCCAGCAGCTCAAGATGAAGACGGGCGCCATCCAGGTGCTGGAGGCCTTCCGCCGGCCGGTGCGCAAGCTGGCTGAGCGTGTCAAGTCCTGCCGACAGCGCCGCCTAGAGGCCAAGAAGGCCGCCCAGGAGAAGAAGTTCGCCGCCAAGAAGAAGGAGGCCAAGCTGAAGCAGCAGGGGGGCAGCGCCGCCGCCACCGGGGACAACACGCCGGACAAGACGGCAACGGCCGTGGTGAAGACAGAGATGAGAGTGGCGGGGTCACCCCGTCCACCGGGCAATAAAGGTGAGCACTTCACTGAAGTACCCACGTGTATACCCGAAAGTACCCACAAGTACCCAAATGCATACCCGAAAGTACCCACAAGTACCCAAATGTACACCCGAAAGTACCCAAAAGTACCAAGTGTATAACCAAATGTTCCCAAATCTATATTCAAAAGTACACAAACCTATCCACACTACTAGTTCTGTACACAAGGCTTTCCTTATGTTATTGGTGTGTGTGACTTTGTATTGTACTGTACATAGTTGTTTTTTGTCTGACTTTGTACTGTATGATGTTATGTCATTGTTGTATGTGACTTTGTGTCTTTTTTGTACTGCATGTTGTTGTTACTTGTTTGTGTATTCTGTACTCGCTTTGGTGGCAAAACATGTTTCCCCTCGGAGATCAAACAATAAACCATACCATACCATATGTAAACACAAAAATACCCAAAAGTACCCAAATACCGTATGGTATTTGGATACGGTACCCAAATGGTACCCAAATGTATAGCTATTGGCTAAGTACTCGTATGTACCTAAAAATAGCCAAATGTATACCCAAAATTACACAATTAATGGGATCCAGTGGAGATGCCATGCAGCATAGGTCATGAAACAGTCATGAAACAAAGTTGTGCCCTTATACAGTCACTACAGGCTGAGCTACTGGAATGATCCAGGGTGAGCTTTGTCTGATGAACTGCTTACCTTTTAACACAGCAGTTCATAAGACAAAGCTCACCCAACTTTGTCTTATGAACTGCAGCTCTAAAAGGTTTTTGTTTAATGCCCGATTCAGCTATGGCGTTTCAGATGAGACTTGAAACCGCAGTTTTCTAATTCGTATCCTTTCCTCTTGTGTTTTCAACGCGCAGCAAATGTGAAGGCGGAGGAAAACGCCGCTGTGAAAATGGAGCCTTTCATCAAAACGGAGCAGCTCATTAAAACGGAGCCGTTCATCAAAACGGAGCCCTTCATCAAAACAGAGCCCTTCATCAAAACAGAGCCCTTCAACGGAGCCTTGGACTGCTACCCGCCCCACATGGCAGACCCCTACAGCAACGGCTACCCCCACCCTGCCTATTATGCAAGGGTAGGCCTTCCTCCCAGCGGCCAGCCGGGCACGGCGCCGCCCAGCCCGGTCAACGGCTACCACCCCGGTTTCCCAGCACTGCCCTACGGCTACTACAACTACCCCCCCAACGCACTTTTCCCAACTCGACTTAGGACTTACGAGGGTCGAAGGGGCTGGTCCAAGACGCCCAGCAAACTGGCCCAGCCGGTGGACAAGAAGCCCGACGTGGAGAGCCTCCAGGCCAGGTTGTCTCAGTCCTACTCCGCTGTCCCTCCTGAGCAGCAGCAGCAGCAGCAGGCGATGACCCCGGAGCCGCCGGCCAGCCAACGTAGCAGCACTTACCCTCAACAGCTCCAGGAGTATCCGTCACGGCCTCCCTCCGCCGCCTCTTCCGAGCACTCTCACCGCGGTGGCGGCACCCCGGTCATCAAACAGGAGCCCATGGATGTGCCCGTTTACGACGGTATGTCGGTCAATCAGAGTGGCGGTGGCGCGGCCGCCGCTGGAGGCACATCAAGTGGCACGTCCACCCCAAGCGCCACCCCGCTACCGCCCGACGCCTGGCCCGGGCACAAGCCCAACGGTAGCATGGTGCTGGCTCCCAGCTGGGACGGGCACGCAGGCTCTAAAGCGGGCCGCGTGGCTTCCTCTGCTTCGCCGTTCACTCCGGATAAATCTCATCAGCAGCTTCCTCAGCAGTCCTCTCCGTACCCTCAGCAGTCCTCTCCATATCCCCAGCAGCCCTCGCCGTACCCCCAACAACCCTCTCCATATCCCCAGCAGTCCTCTCCGTATCCCCAGCAGTCCTCTCCTTACCCCCAGCAGTCCTCTCCGTATCCCCAGCAGTGGAGTTCCTACCCTAAGTCAAACACCCCCATGGCCTACCCTTCCCCGTCTCAATCGCCGTCCTGCAAGGTGCCACCTCCTCCCTCTCCGTCTCCTTCCCCGCACCCGGGTTCTCCGCATCCCGGCGGCCTACGTCCAGGCACTCTTCATCCTTCCACTCCTCATCCTTCCACTCCTCATCCATCCACTCCTCGTCCTTCCACTCCTCATCATCCCTCCACCCCGCGCCCCGCCACTCCTCACCTAGCCATGTCCCAGTCCACAGACCTATCCTCCCATCCGGGCACGCCGCAGCCACAACAACAACAACAACCCGGCACCCCCTCCAGCCATCACTGGTACAGCCCCGCTCCCAGCCCTCAGACCAACGCCTGGGCCATGGGTCCCGGGATGGCGTACAGCCCTTCGCCCGGAATCGCCAAGCACAGCAGCGGCGGTGGCCCCGCCGGAGCGTACCCGGACAAGGTGTTGTTGTCCAAGGCCGGGGAGAGCCGGAGCTCCACCCCTCAGGGGCTCCAGGAGAAGGCCTGGAAGTCGGGCGGGGGCTCGGCAGCCGTCGGTGCCCCGTCCCCGGCCCTCTCGGAGGGCCGCCCGTTCCCGGACACCCCAGGGCAGGCGTGCTGGCCCGACCACCTGAGCCACACGGAGAGCGACGTGGAGAGCGTCAAGCACGACGACGAGGAGGACCTGTGGTCCGACAGCGAGCACAACTTCCTCGACCCCAACATCGGCGGCGTGGCGGTGGCGCCGACTCACGGCTCCATCCTGATCGAGTGCGCCCGGCGCGAGCTGCACGCCACCACGCCGATCAAGAACCCGGACCGCACGCACCCCACGCGCATCTCACTGGTCTTCTACCAGCACAAGAACCTCAACCAGCCCCAGCACGGCATGGCCGTGTGGGAGAACAAGATGAAGCTCCTGGCGGAGAGGGCACTCCAGCGGCAGCAGGAGGGCGCGCTCCTGGGCCTCTCGCAGGAGGAAATCAAGGCCCTGGGGAAAAAGCACAAGTGGGGCGCGGCACAGCTGGGCGCCAGCCCGGGAGGCAGTGGGGCGGGAGCCCTGGCCGCCAAGGACAAGGGGCCGGCGACGCGGCTGGCACCCACGCTGCACACCGCGTCCACGGTCACTGTGTCTCCCTATGCCTTCACGCGCCTCACGGGGCCCTACAGCCGCTACGTCTGAGGAATGCGGGACAACAAAAACATGAGACAAATTTGAGAGGCGCTGCTCTCGAGACACTTCCAGACGTCCTCACAGACTGTTGGTGGAGGAGGAGGGAGGAGGGGGCGCCAGGCAGGGATAAAGAAGGGGACGAACGTGCGAGAACTCGAGCTCTCAAAACCCTCCTTACTCTGGTATACCTCAAACCCCCGTCCTCACCTCGCCACCACCCCACCACCAATCACCCGACCGCCTGTCCCTCCATTGTCCACTGGGAGGGAAGAGGTGTCATTTTTATTATTATTATTTTTATTTTTTTTACCTCATGTCAGGCAGTGGTTTGGCCGTCTCTAGCCGACAGACTCACTGCTTGTGGTGCTCGTCCTCTCTCTTTCCCGATGAGAGGAACTACATTGCTCTTTCTCCTACTTCTTCTTCTCCTTCTCCTTCATAGAATTTTAATGACCCTAATTATTATTATTATTGCTATTATCAATATTATTATGATTGCTATTGTTACTGTCAATGTTGTTATAACAGGTATTGTTATTATTATTATTATGAAGACTTTTGTTCTGTTTTTTATATTGTCGGTTTCATTAATGTTATTAATGATGGATTGCTTTTGGTTTTGTTATTATTATTATTATTATTATGATTTCGTGGTTTTAAAAATCAGGAGTCAGTCATACTCAGACAATTGCTTTGTTCCATGTTTGGAAAGTGTGTACCCTATTCTTTTTTATGTTTATTATTTTTGTTTAATTTGCTTTGGCCTTTCTCAATCTTCCTCTTGCTCTGCTCTGAGGTGGCGGGTAGCCAATCTCTCCTCCTGCACTTGCTAGATCATTCAATCACACACACACACACACACACACACACACACACACACACACACACACACACACACACACACACAGCGATGGAGATTGTAATACATTAATACATGACAGAAATCGTCGATTACCCGTTATTTTTATGGATACTATAACAGATATTTATGTTTAGCCTCTCCGGGGCCTTTTTCTTTTGGAGGAGAGGATGTGCTCTTGCCTCCTCGTTTTTCTTCTTCAACACCCCAAGCCCCTCCGCCTCCTCTCCTCTGGTGCTTCACTTCCACCGACCTCAGTCCCTCTTTTCTCCTAGAATGTATGTCCGTTCTAACTCCTCTTTGCACTTGATGCTGTATAAAAAGGTGCTTTTTCCCAGACTTGGCTTAGCAGTATGGTTGTTGTTAAAACAAAAACAAATCCTCTCGTAGTACACGGTACAATCCGGTCCATTTGGTTTCGTTTGTGCATTACCAGAGTCACGAATGGATAAAATCAACAGTGGATTTCTCTGCGTGGCGCTAGAATGGAATTTTCGTCCGGGCGACAAATGTAAAGAATTGTCTTTCCAAATAGCGGTGCTGTGATTTTTTTAATCTTTTTAGTGAGTTGTAAGACCCACCCGTCTGATGCTCCAAGGAGAATGAAACGGATGTCAAGGATTATGTTTTAAACAATACTGTTAGATCATCGTCTGTGCTTAGCATGCTGAGAACAAAAAATAAACTGGCACTAGATGTCCTCATCTTCCTAAAATATTCCAGCAGGAGTAACTGTGAGCATATCCCATCTTCTAAAGCCTTCTCAGTCACACGTTTGCAGAGGCACGTGCACACACAAACATGCACACGTGCGCACACGCTCAGCCCTTGAGGTTATTGAGAGCCAGCGGAGACTTGCCTCTTGGCTTAAAACCATAAATTACCGAGACTGGGTGTCCCAAAGACTAATTTTATCTAGGTCTCTTCAAATAACTATTCCGAAGTTGAAATATAGCCTAAAGTTTGAGGTTATGAGGTGCTTTCCCCCCCAAATCACTTGAAGACCAACTTTTGTCTTTGTTCCATTGAAAGTCAATGAAACAAACGGACATAACATGGTAGTCTTAAGTTGACACCCAAGTTAAAACCTTGTTCAACTGTAAGCCAAGACAACGTCTTGTCAAGTTGCTTTTGTAGAATCAAGTTGAGTTCCATTGTAGTTTAACATTATACAGAAATTGCTTTTGGGAGATCCAGTCCTTAGATTGAGCTACATCAATGTGTTAATGAGATGGTACAGTAAGCTACTTGGTGCTCCTCCTATAACACACACTCACACTCTGGTGCTTCCCACATCCAAATCCTTCAGTTAAAAAAGGGACGAGCCCTTCTTCTGCATGGTGCTGTCTGTGGCCTTCAAGCAGAGCTGTGTCTGTCTAAACACCGTGACACCTCCTTGCGAAACCATCCATCAAAAAACACTGTCATGTCATCAGAACAACTGCAGTTCTGGTGTCGAGACATGGAGTTATTGGTGTTACAGCAATGTGTGTGGTAGCCTAGTTCCTTCACTTCCAGCTGGATAATTTAAACATGCTCAATAGTCTAGGTGACATGTCGGCAAGCACTGAACATTGGCCTTTTCCATAATGTTAGAAATTGTGCATTACATGTAAACAGTGTCGGACAATATTACTTAGGAAGGTAATGTTACTTATTACTCCTTATAAATGTAAAAAACTCTCAATCTCTCAACTTTTGAAATGAAATTATTCCAAGCAACAGCATAATGTAACAAAATGTGTTATGTAATATGTAATAAAGTAACTAATAATAATATTACTCTTGGCAGAGTAATACCTTACCTAAAGTAATATTACAGTAATAGATTAATAACTAGTAATAGCAGTAACTAGTTACTGCCCAACACTGTGTGTAAATTTTATTTACATTAAATACAATGTCAGTAGTAGCAGAATATATAACTAATATTGCATTGAGTGTCAACACTTTACTCCGTATTTATTTGTATATTCTTCCCTTTGCACAAGTTAACAAGGTGGGAGAAAAGGCCTTTGTAAATGTGAGCGCTACCTCCCTTACTGTACCCACTGAGAGGTTTTAAGTGCACACATTCAGAGTTTGCTGATAATGTATAAAAGCTTGGAGTGGTCTTGAGTGGGTAGAATAACATACAGTACTTTGAAAAACATTTAGCTTCTGCTGGGAGTCAGCACATTGAATCAACTGTCTGAATCCCAGACACACACAGCTCTAATGGGTGTGTGTGTGTGTGTGTGTGTGTGTGTGTGTGCATGCGTGCGTGCGAGTGTAAGGAAGAGGTAGAGACAGAGACATTGCTTGATAAAGTAGACCCAGTTCCGGGAATCATGAATAACGTTCACTCAGCATTGCCTCGTAGCTATTCTGCTGGTCATGTGAAACAGCGTGAGTTGGACGTTAACGGCAGTAGAGCAAACATCTCATGATCGCATCATCGCTTGTAGTTAACCATTGCGTTTGTTAGCAGCATAACCACTCGAATCATGAAATACAGTCGTGTTATACTGTAGCTAACCAGCGAAATGCATGGAAACGAAAAGCAAATCCATGGTACAGAACCCAGGCTTGATGTGCATGACGGGGCTACGGGTGGTCATGAGGGTCAACATGCCCATCCCCGCAATCTTCTATGAAAGACCCTGGTGCTTGTTTTGGAGATCTAGAAGAGCTCTCTACCTCATGATGTAGAGACACTGGTCATGAACGCAAAAAAACTCGCTACTGAGAGCAAAGAATCATACATTTTGTTCATTCGTGGTGCCCTCAGTCGACATGCTCATTTTAATACGCTTCTTTTTTTGTTTTTGTTTTTAGAACTCTTATTTATTACACAATGATGAAGATGATGATGATGATTGTCAATACTATTTGATTTTCTTTTTTGTTTGATATAGCTAATACAAATTGTACATAAAAGAAGAAAAGATTTTATAAAAGCACTTTTAATCTTGATTTTAACGATGAAAAGAAAGAGCCGATCATTGACAACTTGAAGCTTATTCTCGTTTTGTTTTTTGTTGTGTTTTCTGGATTCTTTTTCCTTTTTTTTCTTCTTGAGAGATGAAAAAATGTAAATATGGAAATATTTAGGTAAGATTATTTAACTAATGATGGGAAATAGCGAGTAATTCACCAATGATTTTTGGAGGGGGATGATCTTTTGAATTCCATTTTTTTTTCTTTTCCGTCATCCCCTAAAACGAAAGTTACATGTAACTACGGTTCTGTGAATCCTGAATGACCACCAGAGAGCAGTGCTTTAACACATTGAGTGCCTGTGAGGGACCTGTGAGTCCATGTAAACAACATGGACTCATGACACTGTCAAGGGCACTCAAGATTAAGCGCCACCCCCTGTCCGTCAGGAGGGATTAAATATAGAATATTAGTGAACAACCCTTTGAACCAAGGTGTGTAACACTGCTGTTTCCTCATAAGTACTGTAAACCCATATGTCAACCAGAAACCGTTGTCAGTAATGTGGCCCTGCCCTCTTCTGAGCTAATTCCATCCATCCCGTAATGTAGAAGCCGCTACAGTCAACTGTAGTTCTATTAGTGTTAATATAGCTTTGGGTATCTATAAGGAAACATCTTTCATTCTTCAGCATGATTTTCCCCATTGATGTTCACATGTTTTGGAACTCATACAACGACGGACCGTTTCCAAGGTAGTCATTCGACGACAGATATCAATTTGCAAACTTCTGTTTTTATACCAGTAATTATGCATGGTCCACATACCCATACACCATATTCAGTCATATTTATGCTCTACATATTTCAGAATGGGTGCTGATCATATTCTGTATGTGTTTTTTTTTTCCTAAACTTTGTAAATTTCTTATACAAGTCTTGAGTGAGTTTGGTAAAACAGCGCTCCCCAAGCGACTGAACGCACCTCCCAAAAATGTGTGGTGTATGGATGTGTGTGGGGGTCATTGGGGGCGCCGGTGCTATGATGCTACACCTTAAACTTCACTGTGGAAAAGAATGAGGAAAATGTAAAAGAAAAACAACAAAAAAGATATATATATATATACATATATATATATATGAGGAAATACATAATGGCCGCTAAATATTTTTCTGCGCTCTTAGAATGTCATGAGAATAAATACTTTGGAATTAAAAAAAAGCAGTTTCACAGGATTGAAAACTGCTCTGGTGCTGACTTTATCTCAAAGTCTCTCGATACAACTAGAACTGTAAAACTCTGAAAGAAATGACATCTCTTTGAAGAGAGGATAAAAATGAGCACTCAAAACTGTTTGAATACATTCTCTTATTAGTCTTCATTCCCACGTGGTGCTTGGAAATGTTATTATTCTAATTTTTAACAAGGGCAAAGTAATAGAGTCATATATTGAGACTGTTATCCGGAACAGATATTAGGTGCAGCATATGTGCCGAAAGATATTGAAATTTCTCTTTTTTTGAGTGTGTTGTACATTGTCATGTTAAGGGAATGCTAAGATATTTGAACCATATGAGCATAGAAAATTGTGTACTCCCTCCTTTTCCTCACCATGCACTTCTTTTATCAAACCCTTCACTCTCTTTTACCTATTATACACCTTGTATATTTTGCCAGACACACACACAGAAACACCTGCACACACACACACACACACACACACACCTCACACGTGTCCGCACCCCACTTTCACCAACCGTTCTTTATTAAATAACTTTCACAACACTTCTTCATCAAACTCTTAATTTGTCCACTCTACCAGAAATGTACCACGTAGAACATATGGCCCATACAACAAACAAACACAACAGGCAGCTACATTCCTTTTTGAGTTTTAGGATTGTTCTCTTTTTTATGTCAAGTATGCAGTATGTAAAAAAAGTGTTTTTGTTTAGTCTCTCTCTTTGTAGCTGTATGGTGTATTATGTGAATACATAGTGTATGTGGAAAAAACCCACAATATTGTTTTTTTTTTGTTGCGCGATAAATAAATAAATAAATAAAACAAACATGAAAATGAACTGTATGACTTGATGTGGTTTTATTTTTCATCTCTATAATAATAGCACGCTACTAGTCTACTAGATAATAGTAGCATGCTACTAGTCCTCATGCCTACACCCCAAAATCCCATTGAAACCTATTTAGCTATCTTACAGTGGACATGTTTTCCTGAAAATGAATCTTTCAAACGTTTTATAGAATTAGAAAAGTGCTTTTAAATTAAATTTGAGACATGTATTAATGGGGTCAATGACAGATTTTGGCATGTCAAAAAATCAATCACCTAGAAATTCCATTTGTAGTACTACTATAATGTAGGCCTATGTCATCTGAAACACAAGTAGGCCTAGGCCTAGCCTTCTATAATTTGTCATCAAGTTATTTACTGGCTTCCATGAATTCAAGGAATACATTTAACTCATGTGTTAACTGTCCATAGCTGAGTAGGATGAGGTAGGTCTACACACCAGCATTGTTTTCAGGAGTGACCTTTTAAGTTGATTTCATATGGAATTGGCCAGATAGCCAAGTGCGCTTGCTTTAGTGTAGGTATGCCACTGGCCTACGCAATATTTGATTAATAGTGATACTAAATATTTAATTATTTATTTTTTAGAAAGTTGTTTTTAAAGTAATATGTAGGCTAATAGTAATATTAATATTACACTTGCACAGACAGTAATATTGTAATACAATATATTGCTTTAAAATGAAGGTAATAATTAATAAGATAATATATAAGTAATATATTAACAAGGTAAAGTAATATTCCCAACACTGCAAAGCAGTGCTTGAATATCTCCACTCCACTGGTCAGTAGGCCTATGTAAAATAAAAAATATGAGCACTCGTCGACCTGTGGAGGGCAGCATTACGCCTTAGCATTCAGCCTGCCGGAACCTCAGAAGAAGATTCTACACTACAGACTCGGCTGATGAATGAATGAGGCGAAAGAGCGACAGCGTATTTGAATTGAATGCTGTAGCGCGACCCAGTGTTTGGTTGTCATGTTTATTAAACACACACACACACACACACACACACACACACACACACACACACACACACACACACACACACACACACACACACACACACACACACACACACACACACACACACACACACACACACACACACATTACATGACATGGCTACATTGTCTCCATCCCTGCCGGAGGAGGAGGAAGAGGCGACACACAGTTATAAAGTAACACGAGAAGCGCCACAATGTTGCAAACAAGCACAACATCCGCACAACACCACCACCGCCACCGTGTACGACTGGAGTGCTTCTTTGTTTCGCATCACTTGGCGGATTTGAAACATTATAACGACCGTGCCGTTTCACAGCGGCGATCACCACCATGTTGATAACCCTGTGTGTGTGTGTGTGTGTGTGTGTGTGTGTGTGTGTGTGTGTGTGTGTGTGTGTGTGTGTGTGTGTGTGTGTGTGTGTGTGTGTGTGTGTGTGTGTGTGTGTGTGTGTGTGTGTGTGTGGTGCTATTGTCTTGGTTGTTTTCCTATACTGGGGGGTTTTCTTGTCTCTGGTCCGCCAGGCAGCAGGTGCAAGACGCTGGCTGATCATTTAGGAGACTATTATTATGGGATTTTGGCAGTTGGCAACACTGGTTTATTCAAACAAGCCGTTTGTTTTAAACGTTCAACAATTCACTATGTCACGTTTATTGACAGAGTAAACCAGTGTTTACTTATAACGTGCCGGCGTAAAAACGAAACAGAAATATTCTACAAGAAGCAGCAAGTGGAAAGAACAACTGAAACTCAGGTGAGCGTTTGCACATCAGTGGTTCACAAACGATTCACAAAACGTTGTATTTGTGTACATCTCTAAGTGTTGATGAAATGAACATGGTGGGCCCCAGAGCCCTATTGTAAACCAATTTAACATTTTAGAGATGCTGTGTGGACATGATAAAAAGTCTCCATTGGGGGAAAAAAAAAAAAAAAAAAACTTTTCTTTTTGGAGAGTTTTTCTGAGAGGTGTGCAAATGGGCGCGTTAGGGTTCATTTTCAGCTCCATTTCATGTTAAATGGGTGTAATTCTCTCCTGTAGTCTACTGGTAGCCTGGCTCAGACCCATCGACCTGGTGCAGAACAGCACCATCTGGCGCTGGCAAGATGAACTCGAGTGACAGGCTAGTCTACTGGTAGTCTACAAGCTGTTCAGTAATTCACTGAACAGAAGATATGGAGGGCTATTCCTGACACCTCATTTTATAAATAAATACATGAATATATGTGATAATACATGAATAAATGCTTAAATAAATGCACGAATGCTTCATTTTATAAATAAACAAAGGGATATATGTGATAATACATAAATAAATCAACAAATCAATCAATAAATATGGAAATCAATCAATCAATGAATGTATAAATAAATGAATCAATAAATCAATAATTAAATGCATAAATGAATAAATGCTTAAATGTATGCATAAATCAATCAATGAATAAATACATAAATCAATAAATATCATTAATTGAAATGTGCATTGGAATGTGCCTTTAAAAACACTATTTCAATAATCTTTTGTGTATATCAATAATATGTTGTGTATATCATTAATCTTTGTGCAATGTGTATATCAATAATCATTTCATTAATCCTATGTTAATGAGGGGGCAGGATTTGATGATGTCACTCAATGATGGGGCGGGCCTTGATGATGTCAGTTAGCAACCATTGGATAATCTATGCAAGACCCGCCCTCAACAGGAAAACACGCCCCCTCATTAACATAGGATTACTGAAATGACTATTGATATAATTATTGATATACACATTACACAAAGATTATTGATATACACAAAAGATTATTGATATACACAAGATTATTAAAATAGTGTTTTTAAAGGCACATTTAAATGCACATTTAAATTAATTATATTTATTTATCTATTGATTGATTGATTGATTGATTTATTTATTTATTGATTGATTGATTGATTGATGTATATATTTAAGCATGTATTTATTTTTTTATTCACTTAATTATTTATTTATTCATTTATTTATATATTTATTTAATTATGGATTCATTTATGCATTTAATTATCTTTTATTGATTCATTTATTTATTTATACATGTATTTATTGATTTATTGTTTTCCATATTTATTGATTGATTCATTGATTTTATGTATTATCACATATTCATTTATTTATTTATAAAATGAGGTGTCAGGAATAGCCCTCCATACTAAGAAGGAGGCACGTCCTTTGCTCTTGGTTGGATACGCATTGATACGCATCAATGCGTATTATTGATCACCGTTCGTCTCTCCTCTATAGTACCACATCAGTACAGTATGAGGTTTTTTCTACAGGCTAAATGCCATCAAATGGTGGTCCTTAAAATCACATTAAAAGACAAACTAATATAGCTTCTCATTATGAGGAAATCAAGACGTCGCTTTGGCGTTTCCAAAGGAACTGGATTACATACATGTCATCTAGCTTTCTAAATGATGAAGAGTGACCAAATGGACCCTTATATCCCAATTGTGAACATAATTGTACAAACGTCTTATCTGTAGTATACTATAGTATGTTCTCCGACACCTGTACAACGGCCTGTTTTTCTTCAATTCGTAATTTTTTGTAAATCCTCAAAAACGAAAAACGGCATACTATAGCATGTTGCACAAAACCATGTACTCTATAGCCTGTCGTTTTCCCTCAATTTCAGCATTTTTCGAAAAATGTCCAAATCAAGAAATTTCGACATGCTATTGTACAGTCAATTTCTTGCATTTGACATATTTCAAAAATCCTCAAAAACAATGAAAAACTGCATACTATAGCATGTTGTGCGAGACATATACTATAGCCTGTTGTTTTTCCTCGATTTTGACATTTTTTTTTTGAAAAATGTCAATTGGCTTTTTTGTCATTCATCACAGCTATCAAGGTATTAGAAATAGCTCATAAGTGTATGACAATCATCATAATTTCCCTTGAGCCCCAACCCCCTCAGACTTGATATTAAATTTATTAATTTGGATGGATTCATCATGTAGGACATGATGTGAATATGCACAACACCCCGGTGGTTGGTACTCCTGCGAGCCTATGGCTCCAGGCACGGGGTTCGAATCCCTGCGGAGTGAGCTTAATGTTTCACATTTTGTCCTATATGTTTACATATAACGTCAGATAGCAATCAGTTTATTTATTTGTAATACCTAAATGCACTTTTATGTACTACAACCTGTTGTTTTCCCAGGTTTTGCCATTTTGTGGCATACATGAAAATGACGAAAAATGGCATACTATAGTGTGTCCTTTTTCCCCGATTTTGACATTGTTCGAAAATTCTAAAACGATGGAAAATGGCATACTATAGTAGGTTGTCCAACACCATGTACCTGGTAGCCTGTTGTTTTTCTTCAATTTTGTCATTTTTTGTAAATCCTCAAAAATTGAAAAACGGCATACTATAGTATGTCGAAATAACTCGATTTCGACATTTTTTCAAAAACCATCAAAAACGAAACTGCATACTATAGTATGTCGTCCGAGACCATGTGCTGTGCTTTTTTCTTCAATTTCGATATTTTTTCAAAAATCCTCAGAAACAATTAAAAACGGCATACTATAGTATGTCGTCCGAGACCACGTACTATATCCTTTGCTTTTTCTTCGACTTTTTTTTGATGGATGGATGGATGGATGGATGGATGGATGGATGGATGGATGGATGGATGGATGGATGAATGAATGACCCACCCAGAGGCTCAATATGGCAGTTTGTCACATTCATTAGATCATTTGTGGCCAAAAAAAGAAAATTAAAAAGATACAAAACAATTAATCCATCCGCTTAGCCGAGGTCGGGACATGGTAACAGCTCCACCAGAGAGCTCCAGAAATTTCCTGTCCCAAGCAACATTAGCGACCTCCTCCTGGGGATCCTGAGACGATCCAAGGCCAGAGAGTCGATGTAATCCCTTCCATCCCTACCTGGTCCTTGTATGCCCTCCCAGTGGGACGTGCCTCGAGAAATTCCTAGGGAGATGCTCGAGAGGCATCCTAACCAGATGCCAAAACACTAAGCTGGTAAGGCTATAGCCTTGCGGTTTTTTGAAATTTCGACATTTTTCGAAAATGCTCAAAAATGCTCAAAATGATGAAAAACGGCATGCTGTGCAAGACCGTAAGGCTATAGCCTTGCGTTTTTGCCAGATTTCGTCATTTTTTGTCGTTTTTCGAAAAACCTCAAAACGATGAAAAAACCGTAAGGCTATAGCCTTGCGGTTTTCCGAAATTTCGACATTTTTCGAAAATGCTCAAAAATGCTCAAAATGATGAAAAACGGCATGCTGTGCAAGACCGTAAGGCTATAGCCTTGCGTTTTTGCCAGATTTTGTCATTTTTTGTCATTTTTCGAAAAACCTCAAAACGATGAAAAACCGTAAGGCTATAGCCTTGCGGTTTTTCGAAATTTCGACATTTTTCGAAAATGCTCAAAAATGCTCAAAATGATGAACAACGGCATGCTGTGCAAGACCGTAAGGCTATAGCCTTGCGTTTTTGCCAGATTTCGTCATTTTTTGTCATTTTTCGAAAAACCTCAAAACGATGAAAAAACGTAAGGCTATAGCCTTGCGGTTTTTTCGAAATTTCGTCATTTTTCAAAAATGCTCAAAAAAGCTCAAAATGGTGAAAAACGGCATGCTGTGCAAGACCGTAAGGCTATAGCCTTGCGTTTTTGCCAGATTTTGTCATTTTTTGTCATTTTTCGAAAAACCTCAAAACAATGAAAAACTGTAAGGCTATAGCCTTGCGGTTTTTCGAAATTTCGACATTTTTCGAAAATGCTCAAAAATGCTCAAAATGATGAAAAACGGCATGCTGTGCAAGACCGTGAGGCTATAACCTTGCGTTTTTGCCAGATTTCATCATTTTTTGTCATTTTTCGAAAAACCTCAAAACGATGAAAAACCGTTTTTCGAAATTTCGACATTTTTCGAAAATGCTCAAAGATGCTCAAAATGATGAAAAACGGCATGCTGTGCAAGACCGTAAGGCTATAGCCTTGCGTTTTTGCCAGATTTCGTCATTTTTTGTCATTTTTCGAAAAACCTCAAAACGATGAAAAACCGTAAGGCTATAGCCTTGCGGTTTTTCCGAAATTTCGACATTTTTCAAAAATGCTCAAAAATGCTCAAAATGATGAAAAACGGCATGCTGTGCAAGACCGTAAGGCTATAGCCTTGCGTTTTTGCCAGATTTCGTCATTTTTTGTCATTTTTCGAAAAACCTCAAAACGATGAAAAACCGTAAGGCTATAGCCTTGCGTTTTTTCGAAATTTCGACATTTTTCGAAAATGCTCAAAAATGCTCAAAATGATGAAAAACGGCATGCTGTGCAAGACCGTAAGGCTATAGCCTTGCGTTTTTGCCAGATTTCGTCATTTTTTGTCATTTTTCGAAAAACCTCAAAACGATGAAAAAACGTAAGGCTATAGCCTTGCGGTTTTTCGAAATTTCGACATTTTTCGAAAATGCTCAAAAATGCTCAAAATTATGAAAAACGGCATGCTGTGCAAGACCGTAAGGCTATAGCCTTGCGTTTTTGCCAGATTTTGTCATTTTTTGTCATTTTTCGAAAAACCTCAAAACGATGAAAAACGTAAGGCTATAGCCTTGCGGTTTTTCGAAATTTCGACATTTTTCGAAAATGCTCAAAAATGCTCAAAATGATGAAAAACGGCATGCTGTGCAAGACCGTAAGGCTATAGCCTTGCGTTTTTGCCAGATTTCGTCATTTTTTGTCATTTTTCGAAAAACCTCAAAACGATGAAAAACCGTAAGGCTATAGCCTTGCGTTTTTTCAAAATTTCGACATTTTTCGAAAATGCCCAAAAATGCTCAAAATGATGAAAAACGGCATGCTGTGCAAGACCGTAAGGCTATAGCCTTGCGTTTTTGCCAGATTTCATCATTTTTTGTCATTTTTCGAAAAACCTCAAAACGATGAAAAACCGTAAGGCTATAGCCTTGCGGTTTTTCGAAATTTCGACATTTTTCGAAAATGCTCAAAAATGCTCAAAATGATGAAAAACGGCATGCTGTGCAAGACCGTAAGGCTATAGCCTTGGGTTTTTGCCAGATTTCGTCATTTTTTGTCATTTTTCGAAAAACCTCAAAACGATGAAAAACCGTAAGGCTATAGCCTTGCGGTTTTTCGAAATTTCGACACTTTTCGAAAATGCTCAAAAATGCTCAAAATGATGAAAAACGGCATGCTGTGCAAGACCGTAAGGCTATAGCCTTGCGTTTTTGCCAGATTTCGTCATTTTTTGTCATTTTTCGAAAAACCGCAAAACGATGAAAAACCGTAAGGCTATAGCCTTGCGGTTTTCCGAAATTTCGACATTTTTCGAAAATGCTCAAAAATGCTCAAAATGATGAAAAACGGCATGCTGTGCAAGACCGTAAGGCTATAGCCTTGCGTTTTTGCCAGATTTCGTCATTTTTTGTCATTTTTCGAAAAACCTCAAAACGATGAAAAACCGTAAGGCTATAGCCTTGCGTTTTTTTTTAAATTTCGACATTTTTCGAAAATGCTCAAAAATGCTCAAAATGATGAAAAACGGCATGCTGTGCAAGACCGTAAGGCTATAGCCTTGCGTTTTTGCCAGATTTCGTCTTTTTTGTCATTTTTCGAAAAACCTCAAAACGATGAAAAACCGTAAGGCTATAGCCTTGCGGTTTTTTGAAATTTCGACATTTTTGGAAAATGCTCAAAAATGCTCAAAATGATGAAAAACAGCATGCTGTGCAAGACCGTAAGGCTATAGTCTTGCGTTTTTGCCAGATTTCGTCTTTTTTGTCATTTTTCGAAAAACCTCAAAACGATGAAAAACCGTAAGGCTATAGCCTTGCGTTTTTTTCGAAATTTCGACATTTTTCGAAAATGCTCAAAAATGCTCAAAATGATGAAAAACGGCATGCTGTGCAAGACCGTAAGGCTATAGCCTTGCGTTTTTGCCACATTTTGTCATTTTTTGTCATTTTTCGAAAAACCTCAAAACGATGAAAAACCGTAAGGCTATAGCCTTGCGCTTTTTCAAAATTTCGACATTTTTCGAAAATGCTCAAAAATGCTCAAAATGATGAAAAACGGCATGCTGTGCAAGACCGTAAGGCTATAGCCTTGCGTTTTGCCAGATTTTGTCATTTTTTGTCATTTTTCGAAAAACCTCAAAACGATGAAAAACCGTAAGGCTATAGCCTTGCGGTTTCGAAATTTCGACATTTTTCGAAAATGCTCAAAAATGCTCAAAATGATGAAAAACGGCATGCTGTGCAAGACCGTAAGGCTATAGCCTTGCGTTTTTGCCAGATTTCGTCATTTTTTGTCATTTTTCGAAAAACCTCAAAACGATGAAAAACCGTAAGGCTATAGCCTTGCGGTTTTTCGAAATTTCGACATTTTTCGAAAATGCTCAAAAATGCTCAAAATGATGAAAAACGGCATGCTGTGCAAGACCGTAAGGCTATAGCCTTGCGTTTTTGCCAGATTTTGTCATTTTTTGTCATTTTTCGAAAAAACTCAAAACGATGAAAAACCGTAAGGCTATAGCCTTGCGGTTTTTCGAAATTTCGACATTTTTCGAAAATGCTCAAAAATGCTCAAAATGATGAAAAACGGCATGCTGTGCAAGACCGTAAGGCTATAGCCTTGCGTTTTTGCCAGATTTCGTCATTTTTTCGAAAAACCTCAAAACGATGAAAAACCGTAAGGCTATAGCCTTGGGTTTTTCGAAATTTCGACATTTTCGAAAATGCTCAAAAATGCTCAAAATGATGAAAAACGGCATGCTGTGCAAGACCGTAAGGCTATAGCCTTGCGTTTTTGCCAGATTTTGTCATTTTTGTCATTTTTCGAAAAACCTCAAAACGATGAAAAACCGTAAGGCTATAGCCTTGCGGTTTTTCGAAATTTCGACATTTTTCGAAAATGCTCAAAAATGCTCAAAATGATGAAAAATGGCATGCTGTGCAAGACCGTAAGGCTATAGCCTTGCGTTTTTGCCAGATTTCGTCATTTTTTGTCATTTTTCGAAAAACCTCAAAACGATGAAAAACCGTAAGGCTATAGCCTTGCGGTTTTTCGAAATTTCGACATTTTTCGAAAATGCTCAAAAATGCTCAAAATGATGAAAAACGGCATGCTGTGCAAGACCGTAAGGCTATAGCCTTGCGTTTTTGCCAGATTTTGTCATTTTTCGAAAAACCTCAAAACGATGAAAAACCGTAAGGCTATAGCCTTGCGGTTTTTCGAAATTTCGACATTTTTCGAAAATGCTCAAAAATGCTCAAAATGATGAAAAACAGCATGCTGTGCAAGACCGTAAGGCTATAGCCTTGCGTTTTTGCCAGATTTTGTCATTTTTTGTCATTTTTCGAAAAACCTCAAAACGATGAAAAACCGTAAGGCTATAGCCTTGCGGTTTTTCGAAATTTCGACATTTTTCGAAAATGCTCAAAAATGCTCAAAATGATGAAAAACGGCATGCTGTGCAAGACCGTAAGGCTATAGCCTTGCGTTTTTGCCAGATTTCGTCATTTTTTGTCATTTTTCGAAAAACCTCAAAACGATGAAAAACCGTAAGGCTATAGCCTTGGGGTTTTTCGAAATTTCGACATTTTTCGAAAATGCTCAAAAATGCTCAAAATGATGAAAAACGGCATGCTGTGCAAGACCGTAAGGCTATAGCCTTGCGTTTTTGCCAGATTTTGTCATTTTTCGAAAAACCTCAAAACGATGAAAAACCGTAAGGCTATAGCCTTGCGTTTTTCGAAATTTCGACATTTTTCGAAAATGCTCAAAAATGCTCAAAATGATGAAAAAATGGCATGCTGTGCAAGGCCGTAAGGCTATAGCCTTGCGTTTTTGCCAGATTTCGTCATTTTTGAAAAACCTCAAAACGATGAAAAACCGTAAGGCTATAGCCTTGCGGTTTTTCGAAATTTCGACATTTTTCGAAAATGCTCAAAAATGCTCAAAATGATGAAAAACGGCATGCTGTGCAAGACCGTAAGGCTTTAGCCTTGCGTTTTTGCCAGATTTTGTCATTTTTTGTCATTTTTCGAAAAACCTCAAAACGATGAAAAACCGTAAGGCTATAGCCTTGCGTTTTTTCGAAATTTCGACATTTTTCGAAAATGCTCAAAAATGCTCAAAATGATGAAAAACGGCATGCTGTGCAAGACCGTAAGGCTATAGCCTTGCGTTTTTGCCAGATTTTGTCATTTTTTGTCATTTTTCGAAAAACCTCAAAACGATGAAAAACCGTAAGGCTATAGCCTTGCGTTTTTCGAAATTTCGACATTTTTCGAAAATGCTCAAAAATGCTCAAAATGATGAAAAAAACGGCATGCTGTGCAAGACCGTAAGGCTATAGCCTTGCGTTTTTGCCAGATTTCGTCATTTTTTGTCATTTTTCGAAAAACCTCAAAACGATGAAAAACGTAAGGCTATAGCCTTGCGGTTTTTCGAAATTTCGACATTTTTCGAAAATGCTCAAAAATGCTCAAAATGATGAAAAACGGCATGCTGTGCAAGACCGTAAGGCTATAGCCTTGCGTTTTTGCCAGATTTCGTCATTTTTTGAAAAACCTCAAAACGATGAAAAACCGTAAGGCTATAGCCTTGCGGTTTTTCGAAATTTCGACATTTTTCGAAAATGCTCAAAAATGCTCAAAATGATGAAAAACGGCATGCTGTGCAAGACCGTAAGGCTATAGCCTTGCGTTTTTGCCAGATTTTGTCATTTTTTTCGAAAAACCTCAAAACGATGAAAAACCGTAAGGCTATAGCCTTGCGGTTTTTCGAAATTTCGACATTTTTCGAAAATGCTCAAAAATGCTCAAAATGATGAAAAACGGCATGCTGTGCAAGACTGTAAGGCTATAGCCTTGCGTTTTTGCCAGATTTCGTCATTTTTTGTCATTTTTCGAAAAACCTCAAAACGATGAAAAACCGTAAGGCTATAGCCTTGCGGTTTTTTGAAATTTCGACATTTTTCGAAAATGCTCAAAAATGCTCAAAATGATGAAAAACGGCATGCTGTGCAAGACCGTAAGGCTATAGCCTTGCGTTTTTGCCAGATTTCGTCATTTTTTGTCATTTTTCGAAAAACCTCAAAACGATGAAAAACCGTAAGGCTATAGCCTTGCGGTTTTTTGAAATTTCGACATTTTTCGAAAATGCTCAAAAATGCTCAAAATGATGAAAAACAGCATGCTGTGCAAGACCGTAAGGCTATAGCCTTGCGTTTTTGCCAGATTTTGTCATTTTTTGTCACTTTTCGAAAAACCTCAAAACGATGAAAAACCGTAAGGCTATAGCCTTGCGGTTTTCGAAATTTCGACATTTTTCGAAAATGCTCAAAAATGCTCAAAATGATGAAAAACGGCATGCTGTGCAAGACCGTAAGGCTATAGCCTTGCGTTTTTGCCAGATTTCGTCATTTTTTGTCATTTTTCGAAAAACCTCAAAACGATGAAAAACCGTAAGGCTATAGCCTTGCGGTTTTTCGAAATTTCGACATTTTTCGAAAATGCTCAAAAATGCTCAAAATGATGAAAAACGGCATGCTGTGCAAGACCGTAAGGCTATAGCCTTGCGTTTTTGCCAGATTTCGTCATTTTTTGTCATTTTTCGAAAAACCTCAAAACGATGAAAAACGTAAGGCTATAGCCTTGCGGTTTTTCGAAATTTCGACATTTTTCGAAAATGCTCAAAAATGCTCAAAATGATGAAAAACGGCATGCTGTGCAAGACCGTAAGGCTATAGCCTTGCGTTTTTGCCAGATTTCGTCATTTTTTGTCATTTTTCGAAAAACCTCAAAACGATGAAAAACCGTAAGGCTATAGCCTTGCGGTTTTCGAAATTTCGACATTTTTCGAAAATGCTCAAAAATGCTCAAAATGATGAAAAACGGCATGCTGTGCAAGACCGTAAGGCTATAGCCTTGCGTTTTTGCCAGATTTTGTCATTTTTTGTCATTTTTCGAAAAACCTCAAAACGATGAAAAACCGTAAGGCTATAGCCTTGCGGTTTTTCGAAATTTCGACATTTTTCGAAAATGCTCAAAAATGCTCAAAATGATGAAAAACAGCATGCTGTGCAAGACCGTAAGGCTATAGCCTTGCGTTTTTGCCAGTTTTTATCATTTTTTGTCATTTTTCGAAAAACCTCAAAACGATAAGGCTATAGCCTTGCGTTTTTGCCAGATTTTGTCATTTTTTGTCATTTTTCGAAAAACCTCAAAACGATGAAAAACCGTAAGGCTATAGCCTTGCGGTTTTTTCGAAATTTCGACATTTTTCGAAAATGCTCAAAAATGCTCAAAATGATGAAAAACGGCATGCTGTGCAAGACCGTAAGGCTATAGCCTTGCGTTTTTGCCAGATTTCGTCATTTTTTGTCATTTTTCGAAAAACCTCAAAACGATGAAAAACCGTAAGGCTATAGCCTTGCGGTTTTCGAAATTTCGACATTTTTCGAAAATGCTCAAAAATGCTCAAAATGATGAAAAACGGCATGCTGTGCAAGACCGTAAGGCTATAGCCTTGCGTTTTTGCCAGATTTTGTCATTTTTTGAAAAACCTCAAAACGATGAAAAACCGTAAGGCTATAGCCTTGCGGTTTTTCGAAATTTCGACATTTTTCGAAAATGCTCAAAAATGCTCAAAATGATGAAAAACGGCATGCTGTGCAAGACCGTAAGGCTATAGCCTTGCGTTTTTGCCAGATTTCGTCATTTTTTGTCATTTTTCGAAAACCTCAAAACGATGAAAAAACGTAAGGCTATAGCCTTGCGGTTTTTTGAAATTTCGACATTTTTCGAAAATGCTCAAAAATGCTCAAAATGATGAAAAACGGCATGCTGTGCAAGACCGTAAGGCTATAGCCTTGCGTTTTTGCCAGATTTCGTCATTTTTGTCATTTTTCGAAAAACCTCAAAACGATGAAAAACCGTAAGGCTATAGCCTTGCGGTTTTTCGAAATTTCGACATTTTTCGAAAATGCTCAAAAATGCTCAAAATGATGAAAAAAGCATGCTGTGCAAGACCGTAAGGCTATAGCCTTGCGTTTTTGCCAGATTTCGTCATTTTTTGTCATTTTTCGAAAAACCTCAAAACGATGAAAAACCGTAAGGCTATAGCCTTGCGGTTTTTCGAAATTTCGACATTTTTCGAAAATGCTCAAAAATGCTCAAAATGATGAAAAACGGCATGCTGTGCAAGACCGTAAGGCTATAGCCTTGCGTTTTTGCCAGATTTTGTCATTTTTGTCATTTTTCGAAAAACCTCAAAACGATGAAAAACCGTAAGGCTATAGCCTTGCGGTTTTTCGAAATTTCGACATTTTTCAAAAATGCTCAAAAATGCTCAAAATGATGAAAAACGGCATGCTGTGCAAGACCGTAAGGCTATAGCCTTGCGTTTTTGCCAGATTTGTCATTTTTTGTCATTTTTCGAAAAACCTCAAAACGATGAAAAACCGTAAGGCTATAGCCTTGCGGTTTTTCGAAATTTCGACATTTTTCGAAAATGCTCAAAATGCTCAAAATGATGAAAAACGGCATGCTGTGCAAGACCGTAAGGCTATAGCCTTGCGTTTTTGCCAGATTTCGTCATTTTTTGTCATTTTTCGAAAACCTCAAAACGATGAAAAACCGTAAGGCTATAGCCTTGCGGTTTTTCGAAATTTCGACATTTTTCGAAAATGCTCAAAAATGCTCAAAATGATGAAAAAAGCATGCTGTGCAAGACCGTAAGGCTATAGCCTTGCGTTTTTGCCAGATTTCGTCATTTTTTGTCATTTTTCGAAAAACCTCAAAACGATGAAAAACCGTAAGGCTATAGCCTTGCGGTTTTTCGAAATTTCGACATTTTTCGAAAATGCTCAAAAATGCTCAAAATGATGAAAAACGGCATGCTGTGCAAGACCGTAAGGCTATAGCCTTGCGTTTTTGCCAGATTTCGTCATTTTTTGTCATTTTTCGAAAAAACCTCAAAACGATGAAAAACCGTAAGGCTATAGCCTTGCGGTTTTTCGAAATTTCGACATTTTTCGAAAATGCTCAAAAATGCTCAAAATGATGAAAAACGGCATGCTGTGCAAGACCGTAAGGCTATAGCCTTGCGTTTTTGCCAGATTTCGTCATTTTTTGTCATTTTTCAAAAAACCTCAAAACGATGAAAAACCGTAAGGCTATAGCCTTGCGGTTTTTCGAAATTTCGACATTTTTCGAAAATGCTCAAAAATGCTCAAAATGATGAAAAACGGCATGCTGTGCAAGACCGTAAGGCTATAGCCTTGCGTTTTTGCCAGATTTCGTCATTGTCATTTTTTGAAAAACCTCAAAACGATGAAAAACCGTAAGGCTATAGCCTTGCGGTTTTTCGAAATTTCGACATTTTTCGAAAATGCTCAAAAATGCTCAAAATGATGAAAAACGGCATGCTGTGCAAGACCGTAAGGCTATAGCCTTGCGTTTTTGCCAGATTTTGTCATTTTTTGTCATTTTTCGAAAAAACCTCAAAACGATGAAAAACCGTAAGGCTATAGCCTTGCGGTTTTTCGAAATTTCGACATTTTTCGAAAATGCTCAAAAATGCTCAAAATGATGAAAAACGGCATGCTGTGCAAGACCGTAAGGCTATAGCCTTGCGTTTTTGCCAGATTTCGTCATTTTTTGTCATTTTTCGAAAAACCTCAAAACGATGAAAAACCGTAAGGCTATAGCCTTGCGGTTTTTCGAAATTTCGACATTTTTCGAAAATGCTCAAAAATGCTCAAAATGATGAAAAACGGCATGCTGTGCAAGACCGTAAGGCTATAGCCTTGCGTTTTTGCCAGATTTCGTCATTTTTTGTCATTTTTCGAAAAACCTCAAAACGATGAAAAACCGTAAGGCTATAGCCTTGCGTTTTTTTCGAAATTTCGACATTTTTCAAAAATGCTCAAAAAGCTCAAAATGATGAAAAACGGCATGCTGTGCAAGACCGTAAGGCTATAGCCTTGCGTTTTTGCCAGATTTTGTCATTTTTTGTCATTTTTCGAAAAACCTCAAAACGATGAAAAACCGTAAGGCTATAGCCTTGCGGTTTTTCGAAATTTCGACATTTTTCGAAAATGCTCAAAAATGCTCAAAATGATGAAAAACGGCATGCTGTGCAAGACCGTAAGGCTATAGCCTTGCGTTTTTGCCAGATTTTGTCATTTTTTGTCATTTTTCGAAAAAACCTCAAAACGATGAAAAACCGTAAGGCTATAGCCTTGCGGTTTTTCGAAATTTCGACATTTTTCGAAAATGCTCAAAAATGCTCAAAATGATGAAAAACGGCATGCTGTGCAAGACCGTAAGGCTATAGCCTTGCGTTTTTGCCAGATTTTGTCATTTTTTGTCATTTTTCGAAAAACCTCAAAACGATGAAAAACCGTAAGGCTATAGCCTTGCGGTTTTCGAAATTTCGACATTTTTCGAAAATGCTCAAAAATGCTCAAAATGATGAAAAACGGCATGCTGTGCAAGACCGTAAGGCTATAGCCTTGCGTTTTTGCCAGATTTCGTCATTTTTGTCATTTTTCGAAAAACCTCAAAACGATGAAAAACCGTAAGGCTATAGCCTTGCGTTTTTTTTCGAAATTTCGACATTTTTCGAAAATGCTCAAAAATGCTCAAAATGATGAAAAACGGCATGCTGTGCAAGACCGTAAGGCTATAGCCTTGCGTTTTTGCCAGATTTCGTCATTTTTTGTCATTTTTCGAAAAACCTCAAAACGATGAAAAACCGTAAGGCTATAGCCTTGCGGTTTTTCGAAATTTCGACATTTTTCGAAAATGCTCAAAAATGCTCAAAATGATGAAAAACGGCATGCTGTGCAAGACCGTAAGGCTATAGCCTTGCGTTTTTGCCAGATTTCGTCATTTTTTGAAAAACCTCAAAACGATGAAAAACCGTAAGGCTATAGCCTTGCGGTTTTTTCGAAATTTCGACATTTTTCGAAAATGCTCAAAAATGCTCAAAATGATGAAAAACGGCATGCTGTGCAAGACCGTAAGGCTATAGCCTTGCGTTTTTGCCAGATTTCGTCATTTTTTGTCATTTTTCGAAAAACCTCAAAACGATGAAAAACCGTAAGGCTATAGCCTTGGGTTTTTTCGAAATTTCGACATTTTTCGAAAATGCTCAAAAATGCTCAAAATGATGAAAAAAACGGCATGCTGTGCAAGACCGTAAGGCTATAGCCTTGCGTTTTTGCCAGATTTTGTCATTTTTTGTCATTTTTCGAAAAACCTCAAAACGATGAAAAACCGTAAGGCTATAGCCTTGCGGTTTTTTCGAAATTTCGACATTTTTCGAAAATGCTCAAAAATGCTCAAAATGATGAAAAACGGCATGCTGTGCAAGACCGTAAGGCTATAGCCTTGCGTTTTTGCCAGATTTTGTCATTTTTTGTCATTTTTCGAAAAACCTCAAAACGATGAAAAACCGTAAGGCTATAGCCTTGCGGTTTTTCGAAATTTCGATTTTTTCGAAAATGCTCAAAAATGCTCAAAATGATGAAAAAAACGGCATGCTGTGCAAGACCGTAAGGCTATAGCCTTGCGTTTTTGCCAGATTTTGTCATTTTTTGTCATTTTTCGAAAAACCTCAAAACGATGAAAAACCGTAAGGCTATAGCCTTGCGGTTTTTCGAAATTTCGACATTTTTCGAAAATGCTCAAAAATGCTCAAAATGATGAAAAACGGCATGCTGTGCAAGACCGTAAGGCTATAGCCTTGCGTTTTTGCCAGATTTTGTCATTTTTTGTCATTTTTCGAAAAACCTCAAAACGATGAAAAACCGTAAGGCTATAGCCTTGCGGTTTTTCGAAATTTCGACATTTTTCGAAAATGCTCAAAAATGCTCAAAATGATGAAAACGGCATGCTGTGCAAGACCGTAAGGCTATAGCCTTGCGTTTTTGCCAGATTTTGTCATTTTTTGTCATTTTTCGAAAAACCTCAAAACGATGAAAAACCGTAAGGCTATAGCCTTGCGGTTTTTCGAAATTTCGACATTTTTCGAAAATGCTCAAAAATGCTCAAAATGATGAAAAACGGCATGCTGTGCAAGACCGTAAGGCTATAGCCTTGCGTTTTTGCCAGATTTTGTCATTTTTTGTCATTTTTCGAAAAACCTCAAAACGATGAAAAACCGTAAGGCTATAGCCTTGCGGTTTTTTCGAAATTTCGACATTTTTCGAAAATGCTCAAAAATGCTCAAAATGATGAAAAACGGCATGCTGTGCAAGACCGTAAGGCTATAGCCTTGCATTTTTGCTAGATTTGTCGTTTTTTGTCATTTTTTCGAAAAACCTCAAAACGATGAAAAACCGTAAGGCTATAGCCTTGCGGTTTTTCGAAATTTCGACATTTTTCAAAAATGCTCAAAAATGCTCAAAATGATGAAAAACGGCATGCTGTGCAAGACCGTAAGGCTATAGCCTTGCGGTTTTTTCGAAATTTCGACATTTTTCAAAAATGCTCAAAAATGCTCAAAATGATGAAAAACAGCATGCTGTGCAAGACCGTAAGGCTATAGCCTTGCGTTTTTGCCAGATTTTGTCATTTTTCGAAAAACCTCAAAACGATGAAAAACCGTAAGGCTATAGCCTTGCGGTTTTTCGAAATTTCGACATTTTTCGAAAATGCTCAAAAATGCTCAAAATGATGAAAAACGGCATGCTGTGCAAGACCGTAAGGCTATAGCCTTGCGTTTTTGCCCGATTTCGTCATTTTTTGTCATTTTTCGAAAAACCTCAAAACGATGAAAAACCGTAAGGCTATAGCCTTGCGGTTTTTCGAAATTTCGACATTTTTCGAAAATGCTCAAAAATGCTCAAAATGATGAAAAACGGCATGCTGTGCAAGACCGTAAGGCTATAGCCTTGCGTTTTTGCCAGATTTTGTCATTTTTCGAAAAACCTCAAAACGATGAAAAACCGTAAGGCTATAGCCTTGCGGTTTTTCGAAATTTCGACATTTTTCGAAAATGCTCAAAAATGCTCAAAATGATGAAAAACGGCATGCTGTGCAAGACCGTAAGGCTATAGCCTTGCGTTTTTGCCAGTTTTGTCATTTTTTGTCATTTTTCGAAAAACCTCAAAACGATGAAAAACCGTAAGGCTATAGCCTTGCGGTTTTTCGAAATTTCGACATTTTTCAAAAATGCTCAAAAATGCTCAAAATGATGAAAAACGGCATGCTGTGCAAGACCGTAAGGCTATAGCCTTGCGTTTTTGCCAGATTTTGTCATTTTTCGAAAAACCTCAAAACGATGAAAAACCGTAAGGCTATAGCCTTGCGGTTTTTTGAAAATTTCGACATTTTTCGAAAATGCTCAAAAATGCTCAAAATGATGAAAAACGGCATGCTGTGCAAGACCGTAAGGCTATAGCCTTGCGTTTTTGCCAGATTTTGTCATTTTTTGTCATTTTTCGAAAAACCTCAAAACGATGAAAAACCGTAAGGCTATAGCCTTGGGTTTTTCGAAATTTCGACATTTTTCGAAAATGCTCAAAAATGCTCAAAATGATGAAAAACGGCATGCTGTGCAAGACCGTAAGGCTATAGCCTTGCGTTTTTGCCAGATTTTGTCATTTTTTGTCATTTTTCGAAAAACCTCAAAACGATGAAAAACCGTAAGGCTATAGCCTTGCGGTTTTTTCGAAATTTCGACATTTTTCGAAAATGCTCAAAAATGCTCAAAATGATGAAAAACGGCATGCTGTGCAAGACCGTAAGGCTTTAGCCTTGCGTTTTTGCCAGATTTTGTCATTTTTTGTCATTTTTCGAAAAACCTCAAAACGATGATGAAAAACCGTAAGGCTATAGCCTTGCGGTTTTTCGAAATTTCGACATTTTTCGAAAATGCTCAAAAATGCTCAAAATGATGAAAAACGGCATGCTGTGCAAGACCGTAAGGCTATAGCCTTGCGTTTTTGCCAGATTTCGTCATTTTTTGTCATTTTTCGAAAAACCTCAAAACGATGAAAAACCGTAAGGCTATAGCCTTGCGGTTTTTTCGAAATTTCGACATTTTTCGAAAATGCTCAAAAATGCTCAAAATGATGAAAAACGGCATGCATGCTGTGCAAGACCGTAAGGCTATAGCCTTGCGTTTTTGCCAGATTTCGTCATTTTTGTCATTTTTCGAAAAACCTCAAAACGATGAAAAACCGTAAGGCTATAGCCTTGCGGTTTTTCGAAATTTCGACATTTTTCGAAAATGCTCAAAAATGCTCAAAATGATGAAAAACGGCATGCTGTGCAAGACCGTAAGGCTATAGCCTTGCGTTTTTGCCAGATTTCGTCATTTTTCAAAAAACCTCAAAACGATGAAAAACCGTAAGGCTATAGCCTTGCGGTTTTTTCGAAATTTCGACATTTTTCGAAAATGCTCAAAAATGCTCAAAATGATGAAAAACGGCATGCTGTGCAAGACCGTAAGGCTATAGCCTTGCGTTTTTGCCAGATTTCGTCATTTTTTGTCATTTTTCGAAAAACCTCAAAACGATGAAAAACCGTAAGGCTATAGCCTTGCGGTTTTTCGAAATTTCGACATTTTTCGAAAATGCTCAAAAATGCTCAAAATGATGAAAAACGGCATGCTGTGCAAGACCGTAAGGCTATAGCCTTGCGTTTTTGCCAGATTTCGTCATTTTTTGTCATTTTTCGAAAAACCTCAAAACGATGAAAAACCGTAAGGCTATAGCCTTGCGGTTTTTCGAAATTTCGACATTTTTCGAAAATGCTCAAAATGCTCAAAATGATGAAAAACAGGCATGCTGTGCAAGACCGTAAGGCTATAGCCTTGCGTTTTTGCCAGATTTCGTCTTTTTTGTCATTTTTCGAAAAACCTCAAAACGATGAAAAACCGTAAGGCTATAGCCTTGCGTTTTTTCGAAATTTCGACATTTTTCGAAAATGCTCAAAAATGCTCAAAATGATGAAAAACGGCATGCTGTGCAAGACCGTAAGGCTATAGCCTTGCGTTTTTGCCAGATTTTGTCATTTTTTGTCATTTTTCGAAAAAACTCAAAACGATGAAAAACCGTAAGGCTATAGCCTTGCGGTTTTTTGAAATTTCGACATTTTTCGAAAATGCTCAAAAATGCTCAAAATGATGAAAAACAGCATGCTGTGCAAGACCGTAAGGCTATAGCCTTGCGTTTTTGCCAGATTTTGTCTTTTTTTTTGTCATTTTTCGAAAAACCTCAAAACGATGAAAAACCGTAAGGCTATAGCCTTGCGGTTTTTCGAAATTTCGACATTTTTCGAAAATGCTCAAAAATGCTCAAAATGATGAAAAACGGCATGCTGTGCAAGACCGTAAGGCTATAGCCTTGCGTTTTTGCCAGATTTCGTCATTTTTTGTCATTTTTTGAAAAACCTCAAAACGATGAAAAACCGTAAGGCTATAGCCTTGCGGTTTTTCGAAATTTCGACATTTTTCAAAAATGCTCAAAAATGCTCAAAATGATGAAAAACGGCATGCTGTGCAAGACCGTAAGGCTATAGCCTTGCGTTTTTGCCAGATTTTGTCATTTTTTGTCATTTTTCGAAAAACCTCAAAACGATGAAAAACCGTAAGGCTATAGCCTTGCGGTTTTTCGAAATTTCGACATTTTTCGAAAATGCTCAAAAATGCTCAAAATGATGAAAAACGGCATGCTGTGCAAGACCGTAAGGCTATAGCCTTGCGTTTTTGCCAGATTTCGTCATTTTTTGTCATTTTTCGAAAAACCTCAAAACGATGAAAAACCGTAAGGCTATAGCCTTGCGGTTTTTTGAAATTTCGACATTTTTCGAAAATGCTCAAAAATGCTCAAAATGATGAAAAACGGCATGCTGTGCAAGACCGTAAGGCTATAGCCTTGCGTTTTTGCCAGATTTCGTCATTTTTTGTCATTTTTCGAAAAACCTCAAAACGATGAAAAACCGTAAGGCTATAGCCTTGCGGTTTTCGAAATTTCGACATTTTTCGAAAATGCTCAAAAATGCTCAAAATGATGAAAAACGGCATGCTGTGCAAGACCGTAAGGCTATAGCCTTGCGTTTTTGCCAGTTTGTCATTTTTTCGAAAAACCTCAAAACGATGAAAAACCGTAAGGCTATAGCCTTGCGGTTTTTCGAAATTTCGACATTTTTCGAAAATGCTCAAAAATGCTCAAAATGATGAAAAACGGCATGCTGTGCAAGACCGTAAGGCTATAGCCTTGCGTTTTTGCCAGATTTCGTCATTTTTTGTCATTTTTCGAAAAACCTCAAAACGATGAAAAACCGGCTATAGCCTTGCGTTTTTTCGAAATTTCGACATTTTTCGAAAATGCTCAAAAATGCTCAAAATGATGAAAAACGGCATGCTGTGCAAGACCGTAAGGCTATAGCCTTGCGTTTTTGCCAGATTTTGTCATTTTTTGTCATTTTTCGAAAAACCTCAAAACGATGAAAAACCGTAAGGCTATAGCCTTGCGGTTTTTTCGAAATTTTGACATTTTTCGAAAATGCTCAAAAATGCTCAAAATGATGAAAAACGGCATGCTGTGCAAGACCGTAAGGCTATAGCCTTGCGTTTTTGCCAGATTTTGTCATTTTTTGTCATTTTTCGAAAAAACCTCAAAACGATGAAAAACCGTAAGGCTATAGCCTTGCGGTTTTTCGAAATTTCGACATTTTTCGAAAATGCTCAAAAATGCTCAAAATGATGAAAAACGGCATGCTGTGCAAGACCGTAAGGCTATAGCCTTGCGTTTTTGCCAGATTTCGTCATTTTTTGTCATTTTTCGAAAAACCTCAAAACGATGAAAAACGTAAGGCTATAGCCTTGCGGTTTTTCGAAATTTCGACATTTTTCAAAAATGCTCAAAAATGCTCAAAATGATGAAAAACGGCATGCTGTGCAAGACCGTAAGGCTATAGCCTTGCGTTTTTGCCAGATTTCGTCATTTTTTGTCATTTTTCGAAAACCTCAAAACGATGAAAAACCGTAAGGCTATAGCCTTGCGGTTTTTCGAAATTTCGACATTTTTCGAAAATGCTCAAAAATGCTCAAAATGATGAAAAACAGCATGCTGTGCAAGACCGTAAGGCTATAGCCTTGCGTTTTTGCCAGATTTTGTCATTTTTTGTCATTTTTTGAAAAACCTCAAAACGATGAAAAACCGTAAGGCTATAGCCTTGCGGTTTTTCGAAATTTCGACATTTTTCGAAAATGCTCAAAAATGCTCAAAATGATGAAAAACGGCATGCTGTGCAAGACCGTAAGGCTATAGCCTTGCGTTTTTGCCAGATTTTGTCATTTTTTGTCATTTTTCGAAAAACCTCAAAACGATGAAAAACCGTAAGGCTATAGCCTTGCGGTTTTTCGAAATTTCGACATTTTTCGAAAATGCTCAAAAATGCTCAAAATGATGAAAAATGGCATGCTGTGCAAGGACGTAAGGCTATAGCCTTGCGTTTTTGCCAGATTTCGTCATTTTTTGTCATTTTTTGAAAAAACCTCAAAACGATGAAAAACCGTAAGGCTATAGCCTTGCGGTTTTTCGAAATTTCGACATTTTTCGAAAATGCTCAAAAATGCTCAAAATGATGAAAAACGGCATGCTGTGCAAGACCGTAAGGCTATAGCCTTGCGTTTTTTCGAAATTTCGACATTTTTCGAAAATGCTCAAAAATGCTCAAAATGATGAAAAACGGCATGCTGTGCAAGACCGTAAGGCTATAGCCTTGCGTTTTTGCCAGATTTTGTCATTTTTCGAAAAACCTCAAAACGATGAAAAACCGTAAGGCTATAGCCTTGCGGTTTTTCGAAATTTCGACATTTTTCGAAAATGCTCAAAAATGCTCAAAATGATGAAAAACAGCATGCTGTGCAAGACCGTAAGGCTATAGCCTTGCGTTTTTGCCAGATTTCGTCATTTTTTGTCATTTTTCGAAAAACCTCAAAACGATGAAAAACGTAAGGCTATAGCCTTGCGGTTTTTTGAAATTTCGACATTTTTCGAAAATGCTCAAAATGCTCAAAATGATGAAAAACGGCATGCTGTGCAAGACCGTAAGGCTATAGCCTTGCGTTTTTGCCAGATTTTGTCATTTTTTGTCATTTTTCGAAAAACCTCAAAACGATGAAAAACCGTAAGGCTATAGCCTTGCGGTTTTTCGAAATTTCGACATTTTTCGAAAATGCTCAAAAATGCTCAAAATGATGAAAAAGGACATGCTGTGCAAGACCGTAAGGCTATAGCCTTGCGTTTTTGCCAGATTTTGTCATTTTTTGTCATTTTCGAAAAACCTCAAA
>CM076972.1:42478553-42513553 GCA_039105355.1 Benthosema pterotum
GCTATAGCCTTGCGGTTTTTTCGAAATTTCGACATTTTTCGAAAATGCTCAAAAATGCTCAAAATGATGAAAAACGGCATGCTGTGCAAGACCGTAAGGCTATAGCCTTGCGTTTTTGCCAGATTTTGTCATTTTTTTTCATTTTTCGAAAAACCTCAAAACGATGAAAAACCGTAAGGCTATAGCCTTGCGGTTTTTCGAAATTTCGACATTTTTCGAAAATGCTCAAAAATGCTCAAAATGATGAAAAACAGCATGCTGTGCAAGACCGTAAGGCTATAGCCTTGCGTTTTTGCCAGATTTCGTCATTTTTGTCATTTTTTGAAAAACCTCAAAACGATGAAAAACCGTAAGGCTATAGCCTTGCGGTTTTTCGAAATTTCGACATTTTTCGAAAATGCTCAAAAATGCTCAAAATGATGAAAAACGGCATGCTGTGCAAGACCGTAAGGCTATAGCCTTGCGTTTTTGCCAGATTTCGTCATTTTTTGTCATTTTTTCGAAAAACTCAAAACGATGAAAAACCGTAAGGCTATAGCCTTGCGGTTTTTCGAAATTTCGACATTTTTCGAAAATGCTCAAAAATGCTCAAAATGATGAAAAACGGCATGCTGTGCAAGACCGTAAGGCTATAGCCTTGCGTTTTTGCCAGATTTCGTCATTTTTGTCATTTTTTGAAAAACCTCAAAACGATGAAAAACCGTAAGGCTATAGCCTTGCGGTTTTTCGAATTTCGACATTTTTCGAAAATGCTCAAAAATGCTCAAAATGATGAAAAACGGCATGCTGTGCAAGACCGTAAGGCTATAGCCTTGCGTTTTTTCAAAATTTCGACATTTTTCAAAAATGCTCAAAAATGCTCAAAATGATGAAAAACGGCATGCTGTGCAAGACCGTAAGGCTATAGCCTTGCGTTTTTGCCAGATTTTGTCATTTTTTTTTTTCGAAAAACCTCAAAACGATGAAAAACCGTAAGGCTATAGCCTTGCGGTTTTTCGAAATTTCGACATTTTTCAAAAATGCTCAAAAATGCTCAAAATGATGAAAAACGGCATGCTGTGCAAGACCGTAAGGCTATAGCCTTGCGTTTTTGCCAGATTTCGTCATTTTTTGTCATTTTTTCGAAAAACCTCAAAACGATGAAAAACCGTAAGGCTATAGCCTTGCGGTTTTTGAAATTTCGACATTTTTCGAAAATGCTCAAAAATGCTCAAAATGATGAAAAACGGCATGCTGTGCAAGACCGTAAGGCTATAGCCTTGCGTTTTTGCCAGATTTCGTCATTTTTTGTCATTTTTCGAAAAACCTCAAAACGATGAAAAACCGTAAGGCTATAGCCTTGCGGTTTTTCGAAATTTCGACATTTTTCGAAAATGCTCAAAAAGGCTCAAAATGATGAAAAACGGCATGCTGTGCAAGACCGTAAGGCTATAGCCTTGCGTTTTTGCCAGATTTCGTCATTTTTTGTCATTTTTCGAAAAACCTCAAAACGATGAAAAACCGTAAGGCTATAGCCTTGCGGTTTTTCAAAATTTCGACATTTTTCGAAAATGCTCAAAAATGCTCAAAATGATGAGAAACGGCATGCTGTGCAAGACCGTAAGGCTATAGCCTTGCGTTTTTGCCAGATTTCGTCATTTTTTGTCATTTTTCGAAAAACCTCAAAACGATGAAAAACAGTAAGGCTATAGCCTTGCGGTTTTTTGAAATTTCGACATTTTTCGAAAATGCTCAAAAATGCTCAAAATGATGAAAAACGGCATGCTGTGCAAGACTGTAAGGCTATAGCCTTGCGTTTTTGCCAATTTCGTCATTTTTTGTCATTTTTCGAAAAACCTCAAAACGATGAAAAACCGTAAGGCTATAGCCTTGTGGTTTTTTGAAATTTCGACATTTTTCGAAAATGCTCAAAAATGCTCAAAATGATGAAAAACGGCTTGCTGTGCAAGACCGTAAGGCTATAGCCTTGCGTTTTTGCCAGATTTTGTCATTTTTTTCATTTTTCGAAAAACCGCAAAACGATGAAAAACAGTAAGGCTATAGCCTTGCGGTTTTTTCGAAATTTCGACATTTTTCGAAAATGCTCAAAAATGCTCAAAATGATGAAAAACGGCATGCTGTGCAAGACCGTAAGGCTATAGCCTTGCGTTTTTGCCAGATTTGTCATTTTTTGTCATTTTTGAAAAAAACCGTCAAAACGATGGAAAACAGTAGGCCTAAGGCTATAGCCTTGCGGTTTTTCGAAATTTCAACATTTTTCGAAAATGCTCAAAAATGCTCAAAATGATGAAAAACGGCATGATGTGCAAGACTGTAAGGCTATAGCCTTGCGTTTTTGCCAGATTTCGTCATTTTTTGTCATTTTTCGTCATTTTTCAAAAAACCTCAAAACGATGAAAAACCGTAAGGCTATAGCCTTGCGGTTTTTCGAAATTTCGACATTTTTCGAAAATGCTTAAAAATGCTCAAAATGATGAAAAACGGCATGCTGTGCAAGACCGTGAGGCTATAGCCTTGCGTTTTTGCCAGATTTCATCATTTTTTTCATTTTTCGAAAAACCTCAAAACGATGAAAAACCGTAAGGCTATAGCCTTGCGGTTTTTCGAAATTTCAACATTTTTCGAAAATGCTCAAAAATGCTCAAAATGATGAAAAATGACATGCTGTGCAAGGTCGTAAGACTATAGCCTTGCGTTTTTGCCAGATTTCATCATTTTTTGTCATTTTTCGAAAAACCTCAAAACGATGAAAAACTGTAAGGCTATAGCCTTGCGGTTTTTCAAAATTTCGACATTTTTCGAAAATGCTCAAAAATGCTCAAAATGATGAAAAACGGCATGCTGTGCAAGACCGTAAGGCTATAGCCTTGCGTTTTTGCCAGATTTCGTCATTTTTGTCATTTTTTGAAAAACCTCAAAACGATGAAAAACATAAGGCTATAGCCTTGCGGTTTTTCGAAATTTCGACATTTTTCGAAAATGCTCAAAAATGCTCAAAATGATGAAAAACGGCATGCTGTGCAAGACCGTAAGGCTATAGCCTTGCGTTTTTGCCAGATTTTGTCATTTTTTGTCATTTTTCGAAAAACCTCAAAACGATGAAAAACCGTAAGGCTATAGCCTTGCGGTTTTTCGAAATTTCGACATTTTCGAAAATGCTTAAAAAATGCTCAAAATGGTGAAAAACGCCATGCTGTGCAAGACCGTAAGGCTATAGCCTTGCGTTTTTGCCAGATTTCGTCATTTTTTATCATTTTTCGAAAAACCTCAAAACGATGAAAAACCGTAAGGCTATAGCCTTGCAGTTTTTTCGAAATTTCAACATTTTTCAAAAATGTTTAAAAATGCTCAAAATGATGAAAAAACAGCTGTGCGCAAGACCGTGAGGCTATAGCCTTGCATTTTTGCCAGATTTCATCATTTTTGTCATTTTTCGAAAAACCTCAAAACGATGAAAAACCGTAAGGCTATAGCCTTGCGGTTTTTCGAAATTTCGACATTTTTCGAAAATGCTCAAAAATGCTCAAAATGATGAAAAACAGCATGCTGTGCAAGACCGTGAGGCTATAGCCTTGCGTTTTTCCAGGTTTCGTCATTTTTTGTCATTTTTCGCCATTTTTCAAAAAACCTCAAAACGATGAAAAACCGTAAGGCTATAGCCTAGCATTTTTTCAGAATTTCGACATTTTTCGAAAATGCTCAAAAATGCTCAAAATGATGAAAAACGGCATGATGTGCAAGACTGTAAGGCTATAGCCTTGCGTTTTTGCCAGATTTTGTCATTTTTTGTCATTTTTCGAAAAACCTCAAAACGATGAAAAACCGTAAGGCTATAGCCTTGCGGTTTTTCGAAATTTCGACATTTTTCGAAAATGCTTAAAAATGCTCAAAATGATGAAAAACGGCATGCTGTGCAAGACCGTGAGGCTATAGCCTTGCGGTTTTTTGAAATTTCGACATTTTTTGAAAATGCTCAAAAATGCTCAAAATGATGAAAAACGTTTGCTGTGCAAGACCGTAAGGCTATAGCCTTGCGTTTTTGCCAGATTTTGTCATTTTTTGTCATTTTTCGAAAAACCTCAAAACGATGAAAAACCGTAAGGCTATAGCCTTGTCGTTTTTCGAAATTTCGACATTTTTCGAAAATGCTCAAAAATGCTCAAAATGATGAAAAATGACATGCTGTGCAAGACCGTAAGGCTATAGCCTTGCGGTTTTGCCAGATTTCGTCATTTTTTGTCATTTTTCGAAAAACCTCAAAACGATGAAAAACCGTAAGGCTATAGCCTTGCGGTTTTTCGAAATTTCAACATTTTTCGAAAATGCTCAAAAATGCTCAAAATGATGAAAAACGGCATGATGTGCAAGACTGTAAGGCTATAGCCTTGCGTTTTTGCAGATTTCGTCATTTTTTGTCATTTTTCGAAAACCTCAAAACGTTGAAAAAACGTAAGGCTATATAGCCTTGCGGTTTTTTGAAATTTCGACATTTTTTGAAAATGCTCAAAAATGCTCAAAATGATGAAAAACGGCTTGCTGTGCAAGACCGTAAGGCTATAGCCTTGCGTTTTTGCCAGATTTTGTCATTTTTTGTCATTTTTCGAAAAACCTCAAAACGATGAAAAACCGTAAGGCTATAGCCTTGTCGTTTTTTCGAAATTTCGACATTTTTCGAAAATGCTCAAAAATGCTCAAAATGATGAAAAATGGCATGCTGTGCAGGCCGTAAGGCTATAGCCTTGCGTTTTTGCCAGATTTCGTCATTTTTTGTCATTTTTCGAAAAACCTCAAAACGATGAAAAACCGTAAGGCTATAGCCTTGCGTTTTTTTTGGAAATTTCGTCATTTTTCAAAAATACTAAAAAAAGCTCAAAATTATGAAAAACGGCATGCTGTGCAAGACCGTAAGGCTATAGCCTTGCGTTTTTGCCACATTTTGTCATTTTTTGTCATTTTTCGAAAAACCTCAAAACGATGAAAAACCGTAAGGCTATAGCCTTGCGGTTTTTGAAATTTCGACATTTTTTGAAAATGCTCAAAAATGCTCAAAATGATGAAAAACGGCTTGCTGTGCAAGACCGTAAGGCTATAGCCTTGCGTTTTTGCCAGATTTTGTCATTTTTTGTCATTTTTCGAAAAACCTCAAAACGATGAAAAACCGTAAGGCTATAGCCTTGCGTTTTTTCGAAATTTCGACATTTTTTGAAAATGCTCAAAAATGCTCAAAATGATGAAAACAGCATGCTGTGCAAGACCGTAAGGCTATAGTCTTGCGTTTTTGCCAGATTTCGTCTTTTTTTGTCATTTTTCGAAAAACCTCAAAATGATGAAAAACCGTAAGGCTATAGCCTTGCTTTTTGGGGGGGGGGGGGGGGGGGGGGGGGGGGGATTTCGTCATTTTTCAAAAATACTAAAAAAAGCTCAAAATTATGAAAAACGGCATGCTGTGCAAGACCGTAAGGCTATAGCCTTGCAGTTTTTCGAAATTTCGACATTTTTCGAAAATGCTCAAAAATGCTCAAAATGATGAAAAACGGCATGCTGTGCAAGACCGTAAGGCTATAGCCTTGCGTTTTTGCCAGATTTTGTCATTTTTTTGTCAGTTTTCGAAAAACCTCAAAACGATGAAAAAACCGTAGGCTATAGCCTTGCGGTTTTTCGAAATTTCGTCATTTTTCGAAAATGCTCAAAAATGCTCAAAATGATGAAAAACGGCATGCTGTGCAAGACCGTAAGGCTATAGCCTTGCGTTTTTGCCAGATTTTGTCATTTTTGTCATTTTTCGAAAAACCTCAAAACGATGAAAAACCGTAAGGCTATAGCCTTGCGGTTTTTCAAAATTTCGACATTTTTCGAAAATGCTCAAAAATGCTCAAAATGATGAAAAACGGCATGCTGTGCAAGACCGTAAGGCTATAGCCTTGCGTTTTTGCCAGATTTCGTCATTTTTGTTATTTTTTGAAAAACCTCAAAACGATGAAAAACCGTAAGGCTATAGCCTTGCGGTTTTTTTTGAAATTTCGACATTTTTTGAAAATGCTCAAAAATGCTCAAAATGATGAAAACAGCATGCTGTGCAAGACCGTAAGGCTATAGTCTTGCGTTTTTGCCAGATTTCGTCTTTTTTTGTCATTTTTCGAAAAACCTCAAAATGATGAAAAACCGTAAGGCTATAGCCTTGCGTTTTTTTGTTTTTTTTGGAAATTTCGTCATTTTTCAAAAATACTAAAAAAAAGCTCAAAATTATGAAAAACGGCATGCTGTGCAAGACCGTAAGGCTATAGCCTTGCGGTTTTTCGAAATTTCGACATTTTTTGAAAATGCTTAAAAATGCTCAAAATGATGAAAAACGGCATGCTGTGCAAGACCGTGAGGCTATAGCCTTGCGTTTTTGCCAGATTTCTTCATTTTTTGTCATTTTTCGAAAAACCTCAAAACGATGAAAAACCGTAAGGCTATAGCCTTGCGGTTTTTTTGAAATTTCGACATTTTTCGAAAATGCTCAAAAATGCTCAAAATGATGAAAAACACATGCTGTGCAAGACCGTAAGGCTATAGCCTTGCGTTTTTGCCAGATTTCATCATTTTTTGTCATTTTTCGAAAAACCTCAAAACGATGAAAAACCGTAAGGCTATAGCCTTGCGGTTTTTTTCAAAATTTCGACATTTTTCGAAAATGTTTAAAAATGCTCAAAATGATGAAAAACGGCATGCTGTGCAAGACCGTGAGGCTATAACCTTGCGTTTTTGCCAGATTTCATCATTTTTTGTCATTTTTCGAAAAACCTCAAAACGATGAAAAACCATAAGGCTATAGCCTTGCAGTTTTTCGAAATTTCGACATTTTTCGAAAATGCTCAAAAATGCTCAAAATGATGAAAAACGGCATGCTGTGCAAGACCGTAAGATTATAGCCTTGCGTTTTTGCCAGATTTCGTCATTTTTTGTCATTTTTCGAAAAACCTCAAAACGATGAAAAACCGTAAGGCTATAGCCTTGCGGTTTTTTGAAATTTCGACATTTTTTGAAAATGCTCAAAAATGCTCAAAATGATGAAAAACAGCATGCTGTGCAAGACCGTAAGCCTATAGCCTTGCGTTTTTGCCAGATTTCGTCATTTGTTGTCATTTTTCGAAAAACCTCAAAACGATGAAAAACCGTAAGGCTATAGCCTTGCGGTTTTTTCAAAATTTCGACATTTTTCGAAAATGCTCAAAAATGCTCAAAATGATGAAAAACGGCATGCTGTGCAAGACCGTAAGGCTATAGCCTTGTGTTTTTGCCAGATTTCATCATTTTTTGTCATTTTTCGAAAAACCTCAAAACGATGAAAAACCGTAAGGCTATAGCCTTGCAGTTTTTCGAAATTTCGACATTTTTCGAAAATGCTCAAAAATGCTCAAAATGATGAAAAACGGCATGCTGTGCAAGACCGTAAGGCTATAGCCTTGCGTTTTTGCCAGATTTTGTCATTTTTTGTCATTTTTCGAAAAACCTCAAAACGATGAAAAACCGTAAGGCTATAGCCTTGCGGTTTTTCGAAATTTCGACATTTTTCGAAAATGCTCAAAAATGCTCAAAATGATGAAAAACGGCATGCTGTGCAAGACCGTAAGGCTATAGCCTTGCGTTTTTGCCAGATTTTGACATTTTTTGTCATTTTTCGAAAAACCTCAAAACGATGAAAAACCGTAAGGCTATAGCCTTGCGGTTTTTCAAAATTTCGACATTTTTCGAAAATGCTCAAAAATGCTCAAAATGATGAAAAACGGCATGCTGTGCAAGACCGTAAGGCTATAGCCTTGCATTTTTGCCAGATTTCGTCATTTTTTGTCATTTTTCGAAAAACCGCAAAACGATGAAAAACAGTAAGGCTATAGCCTTGCGGTTTTTCGAAATTTCGACATTTTTCGAAAATGCTCAATAATGCTCAAAATGATGAAAAACGGCATGCTGTGCAAGACCGTAAGGCTATAGCCTTGCGTTTTTTGCCAGATTTCGTCATTTTTTGTCATTTTTCGAAAAACCTCAAAACGATGAAAAACAGTAAGGCTATAGCCTTGCGGTTTTTTCGAAATTTCGACATTTTTCGAAAATGCTCAATAATGCTCAAAATGATGAAAAACAGCATGCTGTGCAAGACCGTAAGGCTATAGCCTTGCGTTTTTGCCAGATTTCATCATTTTTTGTCATTTTTCGAAAAACCTCAAAACGATGAAAAACCGTAAGGCTATAGCCTTGCGGTTTTTTTCAAAATTTCGACATTTTTCGAAAATGCTCAAAAATGCTCAAAATGATGAAAAACGGCATGCTGTGCAAGACCGTAAGGCTATAGCCTTGCGTTTTTGCCAGATTTCGTCATTTTTTGTCATTTTTCGAAAAACCGCAAAACGATGAAAAACAGTAAGGCTATAGCCTTGCGGTTTTTTCGAAATTTCGACATTTTTCGAAAATGCTCAAAAATGCTCAAAATGATGAAAAACAGCATGCTGTGCAAGACCGTAAGGCTATAGCCTTTCGTTTTTGCCAGATTTCGTCATTTTTTGTCATTTTTCGAAAAACCTCAAAACGATGAAAAACCGTAAGGCTATAGCCTTGCGGTTTTTCAAAATTTCGACATTTTTCGAAAATGCTCAAAAATGGCAAAATGATGAAAAACGGCATGCTGTGCAAGACCGTAAGGCTATAGCCTTGCGTTTTTGCCACATTTTGTCATTTTTTGTCATTTTTCGAAAAACCTCAAAACGATGAAAAACCGTAAGGCTATAGCCTTGCGGTTTTCGAAATTTCAACATTTTTCGAAAATGCTCAAAAATGCTCAAAATGATGAAAAACGGCATGCTGTGCAAGACCGTAAGGCTATAGCCTTGCGTTTTTGCCAGATTTTGTCATTTTTTGTCATTTTTCGAAAAACCTCAAAACGATGAAAACCCGTAAGGCTATAGCCTTGCGTTTTTTTCGGAATTTCAACATTTTTTTTCGAAAATGCTCAAAAATGCTCAAAATGATGAAAAACGTTTGCTGTGCAAGACCGTAAGGCTATAGCCTTGCATTTTTGCCAGATTTTGTCATTTTTGTCATTTTTCGAAAAACCTCAAAACGATGAAAAACAGTAACTATAGCCTTGCAGTTTTTCGAAATTTCGACATTTTTCGAAAATGCTCAAAAATGCTCAAAATGATGAAAAACGGCATGCTGTGCAAGACCGTAAGGCTATAGCCTTGCGTTTTTGCCAGATTTTGTCATTTTTTGTCATTTTTCGAAAAACCTCAAAACGATGAAAAACCGTAAGGCTATAGCCTTGCGGTTTTTCAAAATTTCGACATTTTTCGAAAATGCTCAAAAATGCTCAAAATGATGAAAAACGGCATGCTGTGCAAGACCGTAAGGCTATAGCCTTGCATTTTTGCAGATTTTCGTCATTTTTTGTCATTTTTCGAAAAACCTCAAAACGATGAAAAACCGTAAGGCTATAGCCTTGCGGTTTTTTGAAATTTCGACATTTTTTGAAAATGCTCAAAAATGCTCAAAATGATGAAAACAGCATGCTGTGCAAGACCGTAAGGCTATAGTCTTGCGTTTTTGGCCAGATTTCGTCTTTTTTGTCATTTTTCGAAAAAAAACCTCAAAATGATGAAAAACCGTAAGGCTATAGCCTTGCGTTTTTTGGGGGGGGGGGGAAATTTCGTCATTTTTCAAAAATACTAAAAAAAAGCTCAAATTATGAAAAACGGCATGCTGTGCAAGACCGTAAGGCTATAGCCTTGCAGTTTTTCGAAATTTCGACATTTTTTGAAAATGCTTAAAAATGCTCAAAATGATGAAAAACGGCATGCTGTGCAAGACCGTGAGGCTATAGCCTTGCGTTTTTGCCAGATTTCGTCATTTTTTGTCATTTTTCGAAAAACCTCAAAACGATGAAAAACGTAAGGCTATAGCCTTGCGGTTTTTTTGAAATTTCGACATTTTTCGAAAATGCTCAAAAATGCTCAAAATGATGAAAAACAGCATGCTGTGCAAGACCGTAAGGCTATAGCCTTGCGTTTTTGCCAGATTTCATCATTTTTTGTCATTTTTCGAAAAACCTCAAAACGATGAAAAACCGTAAGGCTATAGCCTTGCGGTTTTTCAAAATTTCGACATTTTTCGAAAATCGAAAATGTTTAAAAATGCTCAAAATGATGAAAAAACGGCATGCTGTGCAAGACCGTGAGGCTATAGCCTTGCGTTTTTGCCAGATTTCATCATTTTTTGTCATTTTTCGAAAAACCTCAAAACGATGAAAAACCATAAGGCTATAGCCTTGCAGTTTTTCGAAATTTCGACATTTTTCGAAAATGCTCAAAAATGCTCAAAATGATGAAAAACGGCATGCTGTGCAAGACCGTAAGGCTATAGCCTTGCGTTTTTGCCAGATTTCGTCATTTTTTGTCATTTTTCGAAAAACCTCAAAACGATGAAAAACCGTAAGGCTATAGCCTTGCGGTTTTTTGAAATTTCGACATTTTTTGAAAATGCTCAAAAATGCTCAAAATGATGAAAAACAGCATGCTGTGCAAGACCGTAAGGCTATAGCCTTGCGTTTTTGCCAGATTTCGTCATTTTTTGTCATTTTTCGAAAAACCTCAAAACGATGAAAAACCGTAAGGCTATAGCCTTGCGGTTTTTCGAAATTTCAACATTTTTCGAAAATGCTCAAAATTGCTCAAAATGATGAAAAACGGCATGCTGTGCAAGACCGTAAGGCTATAGCCTTGCGTTTTTGCCAGATTTTCGTCATTTTTTGTCATTTTTCGAAAAACCGCAAAACGATGAAAAACAGTAAGGCTATAGCCTTGCGGTTTTTCGAAATTTCGACATTTTTCGAAAATGCTCAAAAATGCTCAAAATGATGAAAATAAGCATGCTGTGCAAGACCGTAAGGCTATAGCCTTGCGTTTTTGCCAGATTTCGTCATTTTTGTCATTTTTCGAAAAACCTCAAAACGATGAAAAACCGTAAGGCTATAGCCTTGCGGTTTTTCGAAATTTCGACATTTTTCGAAAATGCTCAAAAATGGTCAAAATGATAAAGAACGGCATGCTGTGCAAGACCATAAGGCTATAGCCTTGCGTTTTTGCCAGATTTCGTCATTTTTTGTCATTTTTCGAAAAACCTCAAAACGATGAAAAACCGTAAGGCTATAGCCTTGCGGTTTTTCGAAATTTCAACATTTTTCGAAAATGCTCAAAAATGCTCAAAATGATGAAAAACGGCATGCTGTGCAAGACCGTAAGGCTATAGCCTTGCGTTTTTGCCAGATTTTGTCATTTTTGTCATTTTTCGAAAAACCTCAAAACGATGAAAAAACCGTAAGGCTATAGCCTTGCGGTTTTTCGGAATTTCGACATTTTTCGAAAATGCTCAAAAATGCTCAAAATGATGAAAAACGGCATGATGTGCAAGACTGTAAGGCTATAGCCTTGCGTTTTTGCCAGATTTCGTCATTTTTTGTCATTTTTCGAAAAACCTCAAAACGATGAAAAACCGTAAGGCTATAGCCTTGCGGTTTTTCAAAATTTCGACATTTTTCGAAAATGCTCAAAAATGGTCAAAATGATGAAAAACGGCATGCTGTGCAAGACCGTAAGGCTATAGCCTTGCGTTTTTGCCAGATTTCGTCATTTTTTGTCATTTTTCGAAAAACCTCAAAACGATGAAAAACCGTAAGGCTATAGCCTTGCGGTTTTTCGAAATTTCAACATTTTTCGAAAATGCTCAAAAATGCTCAAAATGATGAAAAACGGCATGATGTGCAAGACTGTAAGGCTATAGCCTTGCGTTTTTGCCAATTTCGTCATTTTTGTCATTTTCGTCATTTTTCGAAAAACTTTAAAACGATGAAAAACCTGAGGCTATACCTTGCGGTTATTTCAAAATTTCGACATTTTTCGAAAATTCTCAAAAATGTCTCAAATGATGAAAACGGCATGCTGTGCAAGACTGTAAGGCTATAGCCTTGCGTTTTTGCCAGATTTCGTCATTTTTTGTCATTTTTCGAAAAACCTCAAAACGATGAAAAACCGTAAGGCTATAGCCTTGCGGTTTTTCGAAATTTCAACATTTTTCGAAAATGCTCAAAAATGCTCAAAATGATGAAAAACGGCATGCTGTGCAAGACCGTAAGGCTATAGCCTTGCGTTTTTGCCAGATTTTGTCATTTTTTGTCATTTTTCGAAAAACCTCAAAACGATGAAAAACCGTAAGGCTATAGCCTTGCAGTTTTTTCGAAATTTCAACATTTTTCGAAAATGCTCAAAAATGCTCAAAATGATGAAAAACGGCATGATGTGCAAGACTGTAAGGCTATAGCCTTGCGTTTTTGCCAGATTTTGTCATTTTTTGTCATTTTTCGAAAAACCTCAAAACGATGAAAAACCGTAAGGCTATAGCCTTGCGGTATTTCGAAATTTCGACATTTTTCGAAAATGCTCAAAAATGCTCAAAATGATGAAAAATGACATGCTGTGCAAGGTCGTAAGACTATAGCCTTGCGTTTTTGCCAGATTTCGTCATTTTTTGTCATTTTTCGAAAAACCTCAAAACGATGAAAAACCGTAAGGCTATAGCCTTGCGGTTTTTCGAAATTTCGACATTTTTCGAAAATGCTTAAAAATGCTCAAAATGATGAAAAACGGCATGCTGTGCAAGACCGTGAGGCTATAGCCTTGCGTTTTTGCCAGATTTCGTCATTTTTTGTCATTTTTCGTCATTTTTCGAAAAACCTCAAAACGATGAAAAACTGTAAGGCTATAGCCTTGCGGTTTTTCGAAATTTCGACATTTTTCGAAAATGCTTAAAAATGCTCAAAATGATGAAAAACGGCATGCTGTGCAAGACCGTGAGGCTATAGCCTTGCGTTTTTGCCAGATTTCATCATTTTTTGTCATTTTTCGAAAACCTCAAAACGATGAAAAACCGTAAGGCTATAGCCTTGCGGTTTTTCGAAATTTCAACATTTTTCGAAAATGCTTAAAAATGCTCAAAATGATGAAAAATGACATGCTGTGCAAGGTCGTAAGACTATAGCCTTGCGTTTTTGCCAGATTTCGTCATTTTTTGTCATTTTTCGAAAAACCTCAAAACGATGAAAAACCGTAAGGCTATAGCCTTGCAGTTTTTCGAAATTTCGACATTTTTCGAAAATGCTCAAAAATGCTCAAAATGATGAAAAACGGCATGCTGTGCAAGACCGTAAGGCTATAGCCTTGCGTTTTTGCCAGATTTCGTAATTTTTTGTCATTTTTCGAAAAACCTCAAAACGATGAAAAACCGTAAGGCTATAGCCTTGCAGTTTTTCGAAATTTCAACATTTTTCGAAAATGTTTAAAAATGCTCAAAATGATGAAAAACGGCATGCTGCGCAAGACCGTGAGGCTATAGCCTTGCGTTTTTGCCAGATTTCATCATTTTTTGTCATTTTTCGAAAAACCTCAAAACGATGAAAAACCGTAAGGCTATAGCCTTGCAGTTTTTTTTCGAAATTTCGACATTTTTCGAAAATGCTCAAAAATGCTCAAAATGATGAAAAACGGCATGCTGTGCAAGACCGTAAGGCTATAGCCTTGCGTTTTTGCCAGATTTCGTAATTTTTTGTCATTTTTCGAAAAACCTCAAAACGATGAAAAACCGTAAGGCTATAGCCTTGCAGTTTTTCGAAATTTCAACATTTTTCGAAAATGTTTAAAAATGCTCAAAATGATGAAAAACGGCATGCTGCGCAAGACCGTGAGGCTATAGCCTTGCGTTTTTGCCAGATTTCATCATTTTTTGTCATTTTTCGAAAAACCTCAAAACGATGAAAAACCGTAAGGCTATAGCCTTGCATTTTTTCGAAATTTCGACATTTTTCGAAAATGCTCAAAAATGCTCAAAATGATGAAAAACGGCATGCTGTGCAAGACCGTAAGGCTATAGCCTTGCGTTTTTGCCAGATTTCGTCATTTTTTGTCATTTTTCGTCATTTTTCGAAAAACCTCAAAACGATGAAAAACCGTAAGGCTATAGCCTTGCGGTTTTTCGAAATTTCGACATTTTTCGAAAATGCTTAAAAATGCTCAAAATGATGAAAAACGGCATGCTGTGCAAGACCGTGAGGCTATAGCCTTGCGTTTTTGCCAGATTTCGTCATTTTTTATCATTTTTCGAAAAACCTCAAAACGATGAAAAACCGTAAGGCTATAGCCTTGCAGTTTTTCGAAATTTCAACATTTTTCGAAAATGCTCAAAAATGCTCAAAATGATGAAAAATCGACATGCTGTGCAAGGTCGTAAGACTATAGCCTTGCGTTTTTTCCAGATTTCATCATTTTTTGTCATTTTTCGAAAAACCTCAAAACGATGAAAAACCGTAAGGCTATAGCCTTGCGGTTTTTCGAAATTTCGACATTTTTCGAAAATGCTCAAAAATGCTCAAAATGATGAAAAACGGCATGCTGTGCAAGACCGTAAGGCTATAGCCTTGCGTTTTTGCCAGATTTCGTAATTTTTTGTCATTTTTCGAAAAACCTCAAAACGATGAAAAACCGTAAGGCTATAGCCTTGCGGTTTTTCAAAATTTCGACATTTTTCGAAAATGCTCAAAATGCTCAAAAATGAAAAAACGGCATGCTGTGCAAGACCATAAGGCTATAGCCTTGCGTTTTTGCCAGATTTCGTCATTTTTTGTTATTTTTCGAAAAACCTCAAAACGATGAAAAACCGTAAGGCTATAGCATTGCGGTTTTTTCGAAATTTCGACATTTTTCGAAAATGCTCAAAAATGCTCAAAATGATGAAAAACGGCATGCTGTGCAAGACCTTGAGGCTATAGCCTTGCGTTTTTGCCAGATTTCGTCATTTTTTATCATTTTTCGAAAAACCTCAAAACGATGAAAAACCGTAAGGCTATAGCCTTGCAGTTTTTCGAAATTTCAACATTTTTCGAAAATGTTTAAAAATGCTCAAAATGATGAAAAACGGCATGCTTGCGCAAGACCGTGAGGCTATAGCCTTGCGTTTTTGCCAGATTTCATCATTTTTTGTCATTTTTTGTCATTTTTCGAAAAACCTCAAAACGATGAAAAACCGTAAGGCTATAGCCTTGCGGTTTTTCGAAATTTCGACATTTTTCGAAAATGCTCAAAAATGCTCAAAATGATGAAAAACGGCATGCTGTGCAAGACCGTAAGGCTATAGCCTTGCGTTTTTGCCAGATTTCGTCATTTTTTGTCATTTTTCGTCATTTTTCGAAAAACCTCAAAACGATGAAAAACCGTAAGGCTATAGCCTTGCGTTTTTTCGAAATTTCGACATTTTTCGAAAATGCTCAAAAATGCTCAAAATGATGAAAAATGACATGCTGTGCAAGGTCGTAAGACTATAGCCTTGCGTTTTTGCCAGATTTCATCATTTTTTGTAATTTTTCGAAAAACCTCAAAACGATGAAAAACCGTAAGGCTATAGCCTTGCAGTTTTTCGAAATTTCGACATTTTTCGAAAATGCTCAAAAATGCTCAAAATGATGAAAAACGGCATGCTGTGCAAGACCGTAAGGCTATAGCCTTGCGTTTTTGCCAGATTTCGTAATTTTTTGTCATTTTTCGAAAAACCTCAAAACGATGAAAAACCGTAAGGCTATATATAGCCTTGCGGTTTTTCAAAATTTCGACATTTTTCGAAAATGCTCAAAAATGCTCAAAATGATGAAAAACGGCATGCTGTGCAAGACCGTAAGGCTATAGCCTTGCGTTTTTGCCAGATTTTGTCATTTTTTGTCATTTTTCGAAAAACCTCAAAACGATGAAAAACCGTAAGGCTATAGCATTGCGGTTTTTCGAAATTTCGACATTTTTCGAAAATGCTTAAAAATGCTCAAAATGATGAAAAACGGCATGCTGTGCAAGACCGTGAGGCTATAGCCTTGCGTTTTTGCCAGATTTCGTCATTTTTTGTCATTTTTCGAAAAACCTCAAAACGATGAAAAACCGTAAGGCTATAGCCTTGCGCAGTTTTTCGAAATTTCAACATTTTTCGAAAATGTTTAAAAATGCTCAAAATGATGAAAAACGGCATGCTGCGCAAGACCGTGAGGCTATAGCCTTGCGTTTTTGCCAGATTTCATCATTTTTTGTCATTTTTCGAAAAACCTCAAAACGATGAAAAACCGTAAGGCTATAGCCTTGCAGTTTTTCGAAATTTCGACATTTTTCGAAAATGCTCAAAAATGCTCAAAATGATGAAAAACAGCATGCTGTGCAAGACCGTAAGGCTATAGCCTTGCGTTTTTGCCAGATTTCGTCATTTTTTGTCATTTTTTTCGTCATTTTTCGAAAAACCTCAAAACGATGAAAAACCGTAAGGCTATAGCCTTGCGGTTTTTCGAAATTTCGACATTTTTCGAAAATGTTTAAAAATGCTCAAAATGATGAAAAACGGCATGCTGTGCAAGACCGTAAGGCTATAGCCTTGCTTTTTGCCAGATTTCATCATTTTTTGTCATTTTTCGAAAAACCTCAAAACGATGAAAAACCGTAAGGCTATAGCCTTGCAGTTTTTCGAAATTTCGACATTTTTCGAAAATGCTCAAAAATGCTCAAAATGATGAAAAACGGCATGCTGTGCAAGACCGTAAGGCTATAGCCTTGCGTTTTTGCCAGATTTCATCATTTTTTGTCATTTTTTGAAAAACCTCAAAACGATGAAAAACCGTAAGGCTATAGCCTTGCAATTTTTCGAAATTTCGACATTTTTCGAAAATGCTCAAAAATGCTCAAAATGATGAAAAACGGCATGCTGTGCAAGACCGTAAGGCTATAGCCTTGCGTTTTTGCCAGATTTCGTCATTTTTTGTCATTTTTCGAAAAACCTCAAAACGATGAAAAACCGTAAGGCTATAGCCTTGCGGTTTTTCAAAATTTCGACATTTTTCGAAAATGCTCAAACATGCTCAAAATGATGAAAAACGGCATGCTGTGCAAGACCGTAAGGCTATAGCCTTGCGTTTTTGCCAGATTTCGTCATTTTTTGTCATTTTTCGAAAAACCTCAAAACGATGAAAAACCGTAAGGCTATAGCCTTGCGGTTTTTCGAAATTTCGACATTTTTCGAAAATGCTCAAAAATGCTCAAAATGATGAAAAACGGCATGCTGTGCAAGACCGTAAGGCTATAGCCTTGCGTTTTTGCCAGATTTCGTCATTTTTGTCATTTTTTGAAAAACCTCAAAACGATGAAAAACCGTAAGGCTATAGCCTTGCGGTTTTTCAAAATTTCGACATTTTTCGAAAATGCTCAAAAATGCTCAAAATGATGAAAAACAGCATGCTGTGCAAGACTGTAAGGCTATAGCCTTGCGTTTTTGCCAGATTTTGTCATTTTTTTGTCATTTTTCAAAAAACCTCAAAACGATGAAAAACCGTAAGGCTATAGCCTTGCCGTTTTTGCCAGGTTTCACGATTTTTGGAAAATCCTCAAAACAATGAAAAATGGTAAGGCTATTTAATTTCAACATTTTTCGAAAATCCTCAGAGTTTTCAAAAACGATGAAAAACGGCATGCCGTTCAAGACCGTAAGGCTATGGCCTTGCGGTTTTTCGAAATTTCGACATTTTTCGAAAATGCTCAAAAATGCTCAAAATGATGAAAAACGGCATGCTGTGCAAGACCGTAAGGCTATAGCCTTGCGTTTTTGCCAGATTTCAATCTTTTTTGTCATTTTTCGAAAAACCTCAAAACGATGAAAAACCGTAAGGCTATAGCCTTGCGGTTTTTCAAAATTTCGACATTTTTCGAAAATGCTCAAAAATGCTCAAAATGATGAAAAACGGCATGCTGTGCAAGACCGTAAGGCTATAGCCTTGCGTTTTTGCCAGATTTCGTCATTTTTTGTCATTTTTTGAAAAACCGCAAAACGATGAAAAACAGTAAGGCTATAGCCTTGCGGTTTTTCGAAATTTTCGACATTTTTCGAAAAATGCTCAAAAATGCTCAAAATGATGAAAAACGGCATGCTGTGCAAGACCGTAAGGCTATAGCCTTGCGTTTTTGCCAGATTTCGTCATTTTTTGTCATTTTTCGAAAAACCGCAAAACGATGAAAAACAGTAAGGCTATAGCCTTGCGGTTTTTCGAAATTTCGACATTTTTCGAAAATGCTCAAAAATGCTCAAAATGATGAAAAACGGCATGCTGTGCAAGACCGTAAGGCTTTGCCATGCGTTTTTTTTTGCCAGATTTAGTCATTTTTTGTCATTTTTCGAAAAACCTCAAAACGATGAAAAACCGTAAGACTATAGCCTTGCGGTTTTTCGAAATTTCGACATTTTTCGAAAATGCTCAAAAATGCTCAAAATGATGAAAAACGGCATGCTGTGCAAGACCGTGAGGCTATAGCCTTGCGTTTTTGCCAGATTTCATCATTTTTTGTCATTTTTCGAAAAACCTCAAAACGATGAAAAACCGTAAGGCTATAGCCTTGCAGTTTTTCGAAATTTCAACATTTTTCGAAAATGTTTAAAAATGCTCAAAATGATGAAAAACGGCATGCTGCGCAAGACCGTGAGGCTATAGCCTTGCGTTTTTGCCAGATTTCATCATTTTTTGTCATTTTTCGAAAAACCTCAAAACGATGAAAAACCGTAAGGCTATAGCCTTGCAGTTTTTCGAAATTTCGACATTTTTCGAAAATGCTCAAAAATGCTCAAAATGATGAAAAACGGCATGCTGTGCAAGACCGTAAGGCTATAGCCTTGCGTTTTTGCCAGATTTCGTCATTTTTTGTCATTTTTTGTTCATTTTTCGAAAAACCTCAAAACGATGAAAAACCGTAAGGCTATAGCCTTGCGGTTTTTCGAAATTTCGTCATTTTTCGAAAATGCTTAAAAATGCTCAAAATGATGAAAAACGGCATGCTGTGCAAGACCGTGAGGCTATAGCCTTGCGTTTTTGCCAGATTTCGTCATTTTTTGTCATTTTTCGAAAAACCTCAAAACGATGAAAAACCGTAAGGCTATAGCCTTGCAGTTTTTCGAAATTTCAACATTTTTCGAAAATGCTTAAAAATGCTCAAAATGATGAAAAATGACATGCTGTGCAAGGTCGTAAGACTATAGCCTTGCGTTTTCTCCGATTTCATCATTTTTTGTCATTTTTCGAAAAACCTCAAAACGATGAAAAAACCGTAAGGCTATAGCCTTGCGGTTTTTCGAAATTTCGACATTTTTCGAAAATGCTCAAAAATGCTCAAAATGATGAAAAACGGCATGCTGTGCAAGACCGTAAGGCTATAGCCTTGCGTTTTTGCCAGATTTCGTAATTTTTTGTCATTTTCGAAAAACCTCAAAACGATGAAAAACCGTAAGGCTATAGCCTTGCGGTTTTTCAAAATTTCGACATTTTTCGAAAATGCTCAAAAATGCTCAAAATGATGAAAAACGGCATGCTGTGCAAGACCCTAAGGCTATAGCCTTGCGTTTTTGCCAGATTTCGTCATTTTTTGTTATTTTTTTAAAAACCGCAAAACGATGAAAAACAGTAAGGCTATAGCCTTGCGGTTTTTCGAAATTTCGACATTTTTCGAAAATGCTCAAAATGCTCAAAATGATGAAAAACGGCATGCTGTGCAAGACCGTAAGGGCTATAGCCTTGCGTTTTTGCCAGATTTTTGTCATTTTTGTCATTTTTCGAAAAACCTCAAAACGATGAAAAACCGTAAGGCTATAGCATTGCGGTTTTTCGAAATTTCGACATTTTCTCGAAAATGCTCAAAAATGCTCAAATGATAAAAACGGCATGCTGTGCAAGACCGTAAGGCTATACCTTGCCTTGCGTTTTGCCAGATTTTGTCATTTTTGTCATTTTCGAAAAACCTCAAAACGATGAAAAACCGTAAGGCTATAGCATTGCAGTTTTTCGAAATTTCAACATTTTTCGAAAATGTTTAAAAATGCTCAAAATGATGAAAAACGGCATGCTGCGCAAGACCGTGAGGCTATAGCCTTGCGTTTTTGCCAGATTTCATCATTTTTTGTCATTTTTCGAAAAACCTCAAAACGATGAAAAACCGTAAGGCTATAGCCTTGCAGTTTTTCGAAATTTCGACATTTTTCGAAAATGCTCAAAAATGCTCAAAATGATGAAAAACGGCATGCTGTGCAAGACCGTAAGGCTATAGCCTTGCGTTTTTGCCAGATTTCGTCATTTTTTGTCATTTTTCGTCATTTTTCGAAAAACCACAAAACGATGAAAAACCGTAAGGCTATAGCCTTGCGGTTTTTTCGAAATTTCGACATTTTTCGAAAATGTTTAAAAATGCTCAAAATGATGAAAAACGGCATGCTGTGCAAGACCGTGAGGCTATAGCCTTGCGTTTTTGCCAGATTTCATCATTTTTTGTCATTTTTCGAAAAACCTCAAAACGATGAAAAACCGTAAGGCTATAGCCTTGCAGTTTTTCGAAATTTCGACATTTTTCGAAAATGCTCAAAAATGCTCAAAATGATGAAAAACGGCATGCTGTGCAAGACCGTGAGGCTATAGCCTTGCGTTTTTGCCAGATTTCGTCATTTTTTTATCATTTTTCGAAAAACCTCAAAACGATGAAAAACCGTAAGGCTATAGCCTTGCAGTTTTTCGAAATTTCAACATTTTTCGAAAATGTTTAAAAATGCTCAAAATGATGAAAAACGGCATGCTGCGCAAGACCGTGAGGCTATAGCCTTGCGTTTTTGCCAGATTTCATCATTTTTTGTCATTTTTCGAAAAACCTCAAAACGATGAAAAACCGTAAGGCTATAGCCTTGCAATTTTTCGAAATTTCGACATTTTTCGAAAATGCTCAAAAATGCTCAAAATGATGAAAAACGGCATGCTGTGCAAGACCGTAAGGCTATAGCCTTGCGTTTTTGCCAGATTTCGTCATTTTTTGTCATTTTTCGAAAAACCTCAAAACGATGAAAAACCGTAAGGCTATAGCCTTGCGGTTTTTCAAAATTTCGACATTTTTCGAAAATGCTCAAAAATGCTCAAAATGATGAAAAACAGCATGCTGTGCAAGACCGTAAGGATATAGCCTTGCGTTTTTGCCAGATTTCGTCATTTTTTGTCATTTTTCGAAAAACCTCAAAACGATGAAAAACAGTAAGGCTATAGCCTTGCGGTTTTTCGAATTTTCGACATTTTTCGAAAATGCTCAAAAATGCTCAAAATGATGAAAAACGGCATGCTGTGCAAGACCGTAAGGCTATAGCCTTGCGTTTTTGCCAGATTTCGTCATTTTTTGTCATTTTTCGAAAAACCGCAAAACGATGAAAAACAGTAAGGCTATAGCCTTGCGGTTTTTCGAAATTTCGACATTTTTCGAAAATGCTCAAAAATGCTCAAAATGATGAAAAACGGCATGCTGTGCAAGACCGTAAGGCTATAGCCTTGCGTTTTTGCCAGATTTTGTCATTTTTTGTCATTTTTCAAAAAACCTCAAAACGATGAAAAACCGTAAGGCTATAGCCTTGCGGTTTTCGAAATTTCGACATTTTCGAAAATGCTCAAAAATGCTCAAAATGATGAAAAACGGCATGCTGTGCAAGACCGTAAGGCTATAGCCTTGCGTTTTTGCCAGATTTTGTCATTTTTTGTCATTTTTCGAAAAACCTCAAAACGATGAAAAATGGTAAGGCTATTTATTTTCAACATTTTTCGAAAATCCTCAGAGTTTTCAAAAACGATGAAAAACGGCATGCCGTTCAAGACCGTAAGGCTATGGCCTTGCGGTTTTTCGAAAATTTCGACATTTTTCGAAAATGCTCAAAAATGCTCAAAATGATGAAAACGGCATGCTGTGCAAGACCGTAAGGCTATAGCCTTGCGTTTTTGCCAGATTTTGTCATTTTTTGTCATTTTTTGAAAAACCTCAAAACGATGAAAAACCCAAGGCCATAGCCTTGCGGTTTTTTCGAAATTTCGACATTTTTCGAAAATGCTCAAAAATGCTCAAAATGATGAAAAACAGCATGCTGTGCAAGACCGTGAGGCTATAGCCTTGCGTTTTTGCCAGATTTCATCATTTTTTGTCATTTTTCAAAAAACCTCAAAACGATGAAAAACCGTAAGGCTATAGCCTTGCGGTTTTTGCCAGGTTTCACGATTTTTGGAAAATCCTCAAAACAATGAAAAATGGTAAGGCTATTTAATTTCAACATTTTTCGAAAATCCTCAGAGTTTTCAAAAACGATGAAAAACGGCATGCTGTTCAAGACCGTAAGGCTATGGCCTTGCGTTTTTGCCAGGTTTTGTCATTTTTCAAAAGTCATCAAAAATCCTCAAAACAATGAAAAACGGAAAGGCTATAGCCTCGCCTCGAAAATCCTCAAAAACGATGAAAAATCACACCAATTTGTGACGTGGATGCATACCACATGCGAGGGGCCTCAAGTCTGCCTAAATGAGTTAAGGCAAAATGTTGGTATTTCTGTCACAGTATGTTCCTGTACCTGCTGTTTGAAAAAGGAACCATGTTGAATTCTGCAAAGGAGTATTAACTACAGTAGTGTTGCAAGATGCTGTTTGGATTATTCTACACAAAAACACAGCAAATATATATGGGTATAGAAAATGTCAAGGGATGGGACCCTGACGTATATACTGTGCGACCACATTAACTTTACATTTATAATGCTAGTGATGTGTATTATGATTCATAATTCATAATTACAAGCTAATTCAGTAATGCTACATGCTTAAATACATTTTCAGGTGAAGTCGTAAAAACTCAAACAAAAGGTCTTGGGGGTTGATAGGTGACACCTAAAAAAAATATATAATACACACCTCAATATATATTATAATATATATATATATATATATATATATAATATATATATATAATATATATATATATATATATATATATATATATATATATATAATATAATATATATAATATATATATATATATATATATATATATATATATTCTATGTAATCTGAATTAGTTAAGCAAGGGATATTGCTTTATTGGAAAATTAGATTAAACTAACTAACTCACTTAGTAACCCTTTCAAGACAATATTCATTCCTACAAAAGATGGCTTGAATGCTCTAAAAATATCCAAAGGATTGATATTTGAACAGGTTAGCTAGTGACTATTTACAGAGTATGTTTTACACTAAAGAAGAATATTTATTTACAAAGGTATTAACAAAGTGTTTTGAATTCATCTTTAATAGTATCTGAACATTGGCTCATTTATTAATTTTAGGTTAGGTTCATATTGTTTCTTTTGTTTCATTTGTATCATCAATGAACATTATTTTGATGTCCGTTTATGTGTAGCAGGTGGCTACAGCCTCTGCCGTGATGTCCTCGAAAAAACCAACATCTGCCCCCGGCCCAAGGGGATGTCCTCTTGGTCTAGTGGTTAAGATGTTGGACTTTCACGCAGGAGACCCGGGTTTGAATCCCGGGCGTTACATTGGTGCTGTGACCTGGATCGGGTTTCCCCGTGGAAGGAGGTCAAAAGGGAGGTGAGTGTAGCAGGTGGCTACAGCCTCCTGCCGTGATGGCCTAGAAAAACCAATATCTGCAACCTATGGCTATTTATTGCATATATATCACATAATTGTTAGCTTGTTTGAAATTCAACTCTGGGGGAAAACAAGCCAACATGGCAACCATGATACTTTCTTTATCATTCATTTTTGAGGAAGAAAGGAAGTTGAGAGAGTTAAGAGTGACATGGTGTGGGGGTCCCCCAGAACATCCAATAATCCCCCAGGCAAGAACACGGCTGGTTCCAGTGTGCTACCCAACATCCAATACAGTGGAGACACCCTGCCTATACGGGGCGGTGATGTGGACCTCAGGAACATGGCTAAGGCTCATACTGTATGTAGTGTACTCTGTGGAACTTCACTCTGGGCTCTACTAGCCAATGTCCGAAACTATCGAGATTTGCATCTCTGACATACAGACAAGAAATACAGTTTTTTTTTAGGTATATATTTAATGTAGGTATACATTTAAAAAAATCATACGTAATATTTTTTCAACATCAACGTATACTCTTTTGAATGCAAATTCAAGTGTATTACATAACAGAAAAATAAAATAAACACCAACCAAGAAAAAGAATCAACATCCCAAAAAGCAACAAATGCTGTTCTGAGTTGAGGCTAACTTGAGCCTAATATACCCTTTGTTGTACAGTGGCCTCTCTCGCCAAAAATATTATTTTCAGCAAGCAACACCTTTGTATGATTACGGCAAATGCTTATTAGGCGAAACACTTAAGCAAACGTCCCTTTCAACAAATGCCGCTCGACAGAAGTGACTAATTTTGTTTTGTTTTGTTTTTTCCGTATTGAGAGAGTCGTGCAACAAAGTGACTTAGTTACTCATGCTCTTTGATGTAACAAAATTGAGATTCTCTTTAAAGGCCCTAAAAGGAAGCGATAGTACAAAGTGACAACTCCTGACAATTACTGGACTTCATATTTCACTGCGCAGAACTTAAGAAACAGGACATCTGTACCATATTCAGCAGCGGCAGCAGACATGTAAGAGCAAGCTGTGGGCAAAAGCCTGAGTTACACAAGGTTGCGTGCCGGTGTCATACAAGTACATCGAAAGTACAAGCTGAGCTTGTAGTTATGCTCTTGTCAATGTGTGACACAGACATGCAATAAATCAGACAAAAGGTTATCCCTTCTGGACTGTTAATGCCTTATCTGTCCTTTGTCACATGACAGCATGGTGCAATAAAGGATAAATAAGACTTTAAAGGGTCTCTGACCAGAGACAAAGCTTGATGCTTACTCATCTTAGGTATTACTCAAACAACACAAGGAACACTTGTAGTAAAACGTTATTATTGTTCTTTTACAAAGTGTGGCAAGACGAGAACTGTCAATTAAGCAATTGTAGGCAATAAGATATCAAAGTCCACATTTAGTTCAAGAGAACCAAATATTCGATCCAATAAAGTGAAGACTGTCCGTATAAGAATCCTGTTCAAATCCTCTCTTGTGTGCAAAGTGCAACCTCCACTGAGGTCTCTCTCGTTTTGATTGACTGAATGTAGGCATCAATTTCCAAACAGATAAAAGCTAACAAAATTGCAATCCAAATCATGATTAAATGCTGATATCAGATTTCCCTCCCAGTGACATCATTTGTCTCCCTGCAACATCATTAGAAAAAATATACATGGCTTTTTCCAGCCTATTCTTCCCATATATATCTATAAAAACAGAGGTGATAATATTTACAACTTTTGATACTGTTATAAATAAAATATCCTTCATCGACAGATCTACATAGACTTCTTGCCACCCTTATATGCCTTGGAACCACGTTATGGTACAACACAGAGATCAGATGAATAGAGAGATGATCACAGAAGGAAACATCTCCCAGTGCAACCTCATGTGTCGTCAAAAGGAGGATTTAAGATTGCAGTATTTACAGGCGATGTGGCTGTCTGCTCAGCATTTGTGCAGAGCGTACAGAGCTTTCCATCCATTCACACTGATGACTGATCCCAGACCTGCAAAGACAAACAAGAGCAAAGTTACTGTATCCTGACATACACAGCACAGAGATGTTGTCCCAATATGTTAAAAAATACATAAATACACAATCCCAGAGTAATTAAAACCTACAATTCAAAAGGTCCATAAATCACCTGACCCCACAATAAAAAAATGTTACTGTACTCCCCTGCTTTGTTCATCAAGTGTTGAAGTTCTTGATATCTGGTTTTAATTATTATGAGTAATTATTTGGTAAGCCCAGGCCCAGGTCTGGTGGAACAGGCTTTTGGCCTACACACAGGGCCCCAGACCTGATTTACTGCCATGCAGCCAATGAGAACAACTTACACCATAACTGGCTACACCATAGCGTTCGAGAATACCAGCCAATGTGTGTGAGGGCCAGATTGTTTTCAATGACCAGGAGTACACCTGAATTATGCTTAGTACATGCTTTGGAGATTCCAAGTGGGACCTTATCCCAAAGAAGGTTGAGCACCAATACGCTGCCTATCTATAGGGCAAGGGTTTTCAACAGGTGGTCCGGGGACCACCAGTGGTCCCTGAGAGGGTTCCAGGTGGTCCCCAGCTAAGTTGTCTAACCAGATGTAACTCTTGAGAACGTAAAAATGAAACCAAATGGACCCTTGCGGGTCCATTTGGTTTCATTTTTACACTCTCAAGAGTTAAAATTCATCATCTTAATTAGCCTACAAGTCTACACAACTAGAAGATTAATGGTCATTTTTATCTGTATGTTAATTTGCCTGTTTTGTTTCCCCAAATCCAGCCTGGAATTGTGGACAAAAGCAAGAGAAATCTTGCTTTTGTCCACATCTAATCTAAAATGTCCTCCAATGGTGGTCCGTGGCTCAAATGCTGAATAAATGGTGGGCCCTGGGATGAAAAAGGTTGAAAACCCCTGCTATAGGGCATTACGGTACCTTGTTGACAGGGGTCAGCTGTGTGCGGACGGAGCCTGCGTGCAGCCGGGCGCTGTCTCCAAACCTCCCGGGGGAGCGCTCTCTGCGGCTGTCCAGCACCCGTCCGGGTGACTTCTCCCTCTCCAGCGGCCGGGCGGGGGACTTGTCCCGTCGGAACTCGGTGCGGCCCTCCCGGTAGCGGTGTGGCGTGCTGGGCTCCCGGTGCAGACCCTCGTGGCTACCGGGACCCGAGGCCAGACGCTTGGAGATGTGCTCAGTGTAGGTGGGTGGGCCGCGCTTACTGGGACTGCTGTTGGAGGCCATGTGAAGAGAGAGACAGACGAGAGGTCCATGAGCAGTTCAAAATGTTTTGGTAGCAACAAAAACGGCAATAGCTGCCATATGAAACATTGAGTTTGCATAATAGCTTTTTTTGTCATTTTGGAAAAAAAAAAAACTTTGCCAATTTAAAAAAAAAAAGAACTATGAACTCTACATTATGCACAGTGTGAATAATGCAATTTAATAGATTGTTAATTATGTCTGGTCTCAGAGGCACTTCCTCGTGAGGCAAGTAGTACATGAAAGGTTCGAAATTATGGGGAAAATACAGGCTGAACTACAGTATATTCCTCTCTCTTGACACAGTGACTGTATCAAATAAAGGCAAAATGATTTGTATCCAGCAGATGGCAGTGTTGGTCTGTGCAGTAAAATGATATACAGAACTTGTTCACTTCCTTCAGTAAATTGGTAGTCTGTAATTGCTTGGTTCTCTTTGTACTGTTAGGAAGTTATGGTCATTTTAACATATTTCCAATTATATTAGGGCCTTTCATCTAACAAGCGCAATCCTGGTAATGTATGGAATTCATTTTAAGCCTCTTTTGTTTGTTACCAGGCGTAAAGGTAGACCAGAACAGATTTTCTGAACTAAACTAGTGTTTCTCAACCTGGGGTACAGAGACCTTCAGTGTTCAAATGGACACTGGCCATAACACAGACGATGGACGCATATGTCACCTCAACTATTAACCACTTTAACCATTAAACTCTGGCTTTTGAAAAAAATAAGCACATTTACAAGCTCATAGTGTGGAATTGAGTGGTGTGCTACAAGCTTATAGATGTGCTATTGGGGGGATGGGGAGGAGCTGACCCTCGGCTGCTGGAGCCGCTCCGCTGCAGCTCTCCAGACTCTCTGATCAGGCTGCCTTTACAGCAGATGACCCGCAGCTTGTTCTGGTAGGATGAGGCCAGATAGATGGCTCCAGAGGAGATGGCTGGGCCCAGGTAGCGAGGGTTAGGGATGTCCAGGTGGGCCAGCAACGGAGGCCTGGAAGAAAGGTAAACGGCCGTCAAACAACACCTCTGAAACTATTTTGAATATATACTGAGCATAATTGAGTATACACACACGCACGCACGCACACACACACACACACACACACACACACACACACACACACACACACAGACACACACACACACACACACACACACACACACACACACACAAAACTTAATGGCTAATCCTTGGCTAATCCTCTGTACTATAGAGGATATTATATTATATAGGAATCATATAATGGACAAAACACTAGTGTCAGTTTAGGCTTCGGGAGAAAAGCCTTTTGTCCAATCAGGATGAGAGCGGGGCCGGGCTTCCTCCAATCAGGATCCTTGGGGGGATCCAATCAGGATTGAGTGGAGCCTTGATATGTGCTATTGGCCTGTTGCACTTGTCCCCTTTGTAGAGTATTAATGCTCTTTTCTTTAAAAAAAAAAAAAAAAAAAAGAGGAAAAAAGTACAAAAATAATACCTGTTGTTTCAGTGTGATATCAGGGAGTCTTACTGTTTTGTGTTTGTTTTTCAGATCAATACATAATATGTATTGATATATTATGATATATTATATCAGGTACATATTATTTTGTCTTACCCCAGAGCCGCATGTCCTTGAACCTCAATGACATCCAAAGAGTTGAAGTATGTCACAAACAGGTAGGGTTCTCTGTAGGCTGATGAGCAGGGGAATAGAAGTAGTTACATATACTGTAGAAACAATAGAATTGTTTTCAAACTACCCACTGCAACCCAGAAAACAGTTCATGCATTCAGTTCTAGCAAATTAATTGCACCAAAACAACACACCTGCTGTGTAAGGACCTTAAATATACAGTAAATGGGGCTCAACACAGTGTCTGTGCTTCTCAGTTTTCCATGCAGAACAATGGCAGGCTGGATGGTTCCTTACCAAAGGCCAAAGGGACACGACTCCATTTGATGTCCTCAGTGCGGCTTCTTCGTCCGTACGCATCCACAAACACTCCAAACTCTTGACACACAAATGAAAGTAGATGAACATTTGGAGAACATTTGTTCTGCGTTTCTTGTATTGATATGTATGTGCGCCTTCCAAAAGTTACAGCATTTGGTGTAGCTTATTTGTGATGTTTTATAGGAATTAGCATTTACATTTGTATTATATTTGGGCTTCCATCAAAGTTCCATGGTAATAATCTTAGGCAACAGATGTTTTAGATCTTTTGTTTTTATCTTTGTCATTGCATGTATGGTAATTGGGAAAGAGAAGCAAAATGGCTGAGGAAGTTCAACTTAATAAATACAAATATAATACAAAATAAATTAACTTAAATTAAAATGACAGAATATATGAATCACTGCCGGCCTTGCCATACAGTTATACGGTACACACATAGTTAGTTATTTATTGCCAAAACTACACTTCAGACAGGACATGTTCTGTGGCCTAATTTTCTAAAAGTGCTTTTAAACTATAGAAATCTTCTTTGCTGATATTTCAAACAGTCTTAAACCACCTTATTGGTGGTATACAGTGAATCATGTAGTGTGTGTGTGTGTGTGTGTGTGTGTGTGTGTGTGTGTGTGTGTGTGTGTGTGTGTGTGTCTCTGTGTGTCTGTGTTTGTGTGCGTGTGTGTAGGAGTTGTGAGCTCACCATGGAAACAGAGCAGGTACTCGTCTTTCTGCATGCTGCTGGCCACCTGCATGATGGAGATGGGGAAGCTGTGGGAGGATGCAGTGAACACCGCCGAGGCTAGAGACACGTCATTCTTATCCAGGAACTCTATGGAGAGGTAGACGACAGAACACAAAACAGAGGATCTTCAATGAATACAGCACATGCACTACTGCCCCCAACCGATTATTCATGCCAGTGGTTTTCAACCTTTTTCATACCAGGGCCCACTATTTATTCAGAATTTGAGCCACGGGCCATCATTTGACATTTTAGCCTCACAGCCCCCCAAAACTAAAGAATTCTTTTGCTTTTGTCCACAATTCCAGGCTGGATTTCAGAGAAAACAACATGACCATTCATCTTCTACATTCTCTAATTATGTTGACTTGGGCTAATTCAGATGATGACTATTTTAACTCTTGAGAGCGTAAACATGAAACCGAAAATGGACCCGAAAGGGTCCATTTGGTTTCATGTTTACGCTCTCAAAGAGTCACATCTGGTTAACCAACTTTCCATTTAGCTGGGGACCACCTGGAATCCTCACCTGTTGTAAACCCCTGATTTATGGCATTTACAGTACGTGGCTATAATTTAGATTTTTCAGCTCGAAACCCAACGAGAAATTTGACATCTGAATGTCCAGGAGAAAAAAATAGTGAAAATAGTAGATATTTTTAAGGCATATTCACTCATGATACTGAAAAATGTGTCCACCACCCACAATCAGGTCACATAGAGCATGTACTTACAACATAGATAACTTTTGCCAGGGTCCCTTCCTCTAAGGAATGTCAATATATGGCCATGTCATGCCTTCTTACTGTGACAACTCATGAAACCCTGTGCACTCAAGACAATTCCTCTGCTGCCCCCCCTCAGATCTCCGGATATGGAGCTGACCTTTTCTGAGATTCCATATGTTGGATCAAACCCTGTTACACTCAAGACACAATCCATATATAATAATATAAAATCCATATATACGGTATGTGAACAATTCATTCCATATGTTGATCTGACCCTTCAATGCCAAAGCACCAGTGCTCGCCTAGCAGTCTGCCACCATCCAGGCGGAAGCATGCATGCGACCTCACCCTGCTGGTTATTGACATTATTCTGCTAACAGCATCCATGCAGCAGTTCTCACCCTCAAGAACAAACTGCTTCATCTCGATCTCATAGAACTTGTTGGTACCAATAATGATGCTGTAGCTGGTCAGGTGAATGCAGCTGCATGGCTCCAAAGTCTCGATCTCCTAAAAAAAACAAAAACAATGTGACATACAGTATGTCATCATTAGCGACACAGAATTGTGTCTATAACAGATAAACTAGCATTTTTTTAATTTTATTTTTGTTTTGTGTCATGATTTCTAATATTTGTCATCACAGGGCATTATGTATATTATATGTCTGACATAATGTGATATGTGTTCATATACTCACTTTACGAATGCAAAATTTGTTGAGATTGTCATTGTAGCGCAGAATGGTTATCTTGTTAGGCATAGCAGCACATATACAGGGCATGTTGTCAATCTGAAAGCAAAACATACATTTCTCTCATTAGAACTTCCTAATTCAATTCCCTGCATGTCATCACCTTGCACAGATTTGTTCAATTCTTCTCAGAAAATACCAACCAAACAATATATATTTTAATAATTGCATCCAAAACGTAAACAAGAAAACAGACTAAAACTGACAAGACTATTGACATACAAATAACAGTGAATTACTTAGCTTAGGACAATTTGTGTTTTGACTCGGGCAAATATTTCCTTTTTAAGTGGCTTACTCCGGACTTGCCTTTTTGCAACATAAAATGGCCTAGACCTAGGCCACACTATTGATATACGTCATTATACCGTACCGTAAGTAATATTCTACCATCTTGGGAAAAAAATAGTTCAACTAGCCAATCTACATCGACAGGTTGTGAGCTTGTACAGCAGATGGACTTACTCTTCCAGATGAAAAGAGATGACAGCCCTTGACGGTCTCAAATATATAAGGTGTCAGATCAGACTGGCTGGGTAGGTGGGACTGGGCCAAAGACTGCTTCACTTTCTTTATTTCCACCAGGCACAGCGCTCTCTCATCCCCTACAGGTCACAGACAGACAACTGATTTAGTTTATCTGATGAAACACAAAGACAAAGTGCTATAGCAACTACTAAATCACACCAGAAGTGAGGGGGCGGCGCTCTTATCATCTTACAAATGGACACTTGTGGGTCCATTTGGTTTCATGTTTACACTCTCAAGAGTTAATATTCACCACCTGAATGAGCTCAAGTCTACACAACTAGAGAATGTTGAAGATTAATGGTATTTTGATTTGTATGTTTGACTGTTGTTTTCTTTGAAATCTAGCCTGGAATTGTGGCCACAAGCAAAAGAAATCAATGGTTTTGGGATCTGTGGCGCTAAAATGTCGTCAAATTGTGGTCTGTGGCTCAAATTCTGAATAAATAGTGGGCCCTAGTATGAAAAAGGTTGAAGACCTCAGTGATCGATGAGTTTTGAAGTCAGAAATGGATAAAGTAAGAGGATTTGCAATTGTGTGGCAGGATGGAGGCTAATCCTGAGAGGTCTCTAGGACTGTGGTTTGCCTCCTGCTCTGGTGTCCTCCTACGTCTCACCAGACTGTTCCAGTGACATTCATGTGTGAGTTCATGTGTCAAGGGAGCCTTCGCTGTCTGTGTCGCCGTCATAGTTGTCATCATTGAATCTGTCCCATCGAATCTTTCTCCTCCTCCCCTCCTCTCTGGAGACTGTGGGGGTATTGCTCATTTGTACGTTCTGTACCTAGCGTGGTGCCCTTTTGTGAGTGCTGCAACAAAGGTTGCTAACACCTGTTGTCCTGCCAGTCTTTGCTGGAAGCCAGCTTTATCTCTAGCGTCACGGACCTTCCTTGGTTGCCATACAGACTTCTGTGGAAGCCACTGGTCGCCCCGGGGAGTTCAGTTTGTAAATACATCAAGAGTCCTCAGATAGTCTAAGGCACATATGTCAAAGTCAAGGCCCGCGGGCCAGATCCGGCCCGCAAGATGATTTAATCCGGCCCCAGGCTTGTAGAGCAAAAATGTCTGAGTCTATCAAAAAAAAAAGTAAGTCTCTAGCACGTTCCAAAGTTATGATCGTTTAAAAGAAATGCTTTTGAGCTCTCTTCTGAACGGCATGGAATGCATGTTGTCCAGCAGGGGGAGTCGTTTTACCAGGCTAGGCTGCTGGCGCTGCAAAGTGAGGACTATACTTCAGCAGTACAAGGGTGTATAACCGAGAACTATACTTCAGCAGTACAAGGGTGTATAACTGAGAACTATACTTCAGCAGTACAAGGGTGTATAACCGAGAACTATACTTCAGCAGTACAAGGGTGTATAACTGAGAACTATACTTCAGCAGTACAAGGGTGTATAACCGAGAACTATACTTCAGCAGTACAATGGTGTATAAGCGAGAACTATACTTAGTTAACTATACATACTTACTTGAATTTAGTATTTGAAATTTAAATTCTATTTTCGTATGGTTTATTGATGCTCTGTAAATAAAAATAGCATCTTTCATAGCAAATGTCTTAATCTAGGGTACAAGTATAAAACCAATAATGAAAGTCATTAATATATATTAATAGCTATTCTTAATAATAAATATGACTTGTGTGATATACTGTAGTGTAGAAGTAACGGCTGTGTACGTAAACATGCGTGTGCCGTGCATGCTTGCGGTCTGCGATTGGTTGCACCGCGGCGCTCCGGCCCCCATGAAGTCGCATTAAGTCCAATGCGGCCCCCACCCCAAATGAGTTTGACACCACTGGTCTAAGGGTTTTGTGCAGATTATCCTGGTGTGAAGGGCTGATCCTCCTTCCAGTGTAAAAACTATGCACATGAATTAAACTATACAGACTGTGACTTTTATGATGCAATTATGAAAACAATGTTAATGGGATTTAATGTGCAATGAAATACTAAACAATCAACATGAACTATGATATTTATGTGAAAAAATAACCAAAAAAAATAATGATAACATTTTTTTAATAATTGTAGGTTAAGGTCTATTGTTGCTAAAAAGCAACGTTGGGCCTTCTAGGCTTAAGCGATGTGTGATAATGAAAGAAAATTTCTCTTCATTGTCAATTGTGTTTTTAAAACAAACATTGTTGGAAAACATATAGGCCAAAAAATAAGAAATATATCTAAAACCATCAAATACCATTCACCAACATGTCTAGTAGATAAAGACGGATTAGGAAGGGACTTAGTGAAGGGCGAAATAGCCCTTCTCAAAACCACACCCTTTGAGGCGGGGATAGGTCACTGCCCAATGCCATTGGAAATAGGCAACCGTTGCTATGCAGGTCAAGGTTTTCTGGTCAAGCTTTCCTCTGCTAACGTGCCGATTGGACAAGGACAGTGGTTAGATGTGTCTAAGCACTGTGTCTCTTTGACAATAAAAGCAGGGTGCTCACCGACAATCATCAGCAGCTTCTCTTGCTCTTTGACAATGTGGATTTGAAAGACCGATCCCAGACCAGGGATGTGGGTCAGGGAGTTCTTGATAACATTCAAGGCATACAGACCCTCCTCAGAGCCCACCAGCACTACCTGTACACAAGAAAAGATCACACAGTAAGGGCAAAATCCACACCATCCATCCTTTGTTTCCATTTAGTTCCAATTGACCCTTATACTGCACCACATTACATGTTGATTGATGATCTTGCACAATGTTATCACTCTGGGTGTCTGCTAAAAAATACCTAAATTGTAAGCCCAGAAACCCTATCCTTGGTGCTTTCCTTTCCTTCGCAAATTCTTGAATGAGTTGTTTCTAGTCTATCTCTCCATCTCATAGAACAGCCTTTTGAATAGCCATCACTCTTGCCCGTTCTATTGAAAGAAACAAGTACCAACACTTATCAAAGTCACAGAGGCACTCTATGCTGTTAAGGCTGTCTCCAACCCCTCAATCCCCGTCCTTTGTGTTATCTACAAACTGGCAGCTTCTACAGAGCTACTAGGTTTTTCTACTACTTTCTACTACTGTATTGTTTCCAGTGTTTTCCAGCACCTGATCTGTGAGAGGGAGGGTGCAGTTGATATCCAGCCTGTCATCTCCCTCCAGTTTTAGCAGAGAGTTCCCCAGCAGCTTCTACACAAGGAGAGAGATAAGGAAACAAGTTTAGAGGAGGAACTGTACATCAACAATATGACACAGTCAGGAAGGCTGGCAGTCTTGAGCAAAAGGAACCGAACAAAGAGAAAGATATAGGGTAGGAAGGTTGAAAGGAATATGCAGGAACAGAAATAGTGCAAGAGGTGGGTCCAAGTCATGTTTGCTCGAGTCGCACACAAATACTAAAAGTCGTGAAGTCGAGGTCTCAAGTCAAGCCTCCTATTATGGTCAAGTCCGCAAATCTTCTACCAAGCATGGCCATTAAATTACAGTGTGAAACACAAGATAAAAAAAATAGTGTCATGCTGGTTAAAATCTGCCTGTTAGATTTGGTG
>CM076972.1:42516053-42563553 GCA_039105355.1 Benthosema pterotum
TGCCTATATTTGTTGAATGTAAAATTGTACATGGTTCCAAACCGAATTTAGCGATATTATTAAAGTAATATATTATGTAATATATTATTCTTTGATTATAGTTATATGTAATGTAATATAATGTAAAGCGGTCATAAGTAAAGTAAACATATTACTCTCCTAAGTAATATTGCCCAACACTGGCTGGGACACACACGGTCCAGCGGGAAGAGACCCTGGATTCGTGTCTACCCAACCCAAGAACAGTACAAATAGACACTTGACTTCACATGGAAGGACAGCTCTACAGCAGACACGTGGACCACTGCGGGGACCTCCCACGGGTCACAGACAAGGTCAGAGAGAAGTATACGACTGACCGATCACTGCATGTGGCACCTGGAACTGATAGCGAGCACACAGACACTGAGGGAGCCAACCCAAGGCTCAGCTACAACAGAAGGGGTGGTGGTGGGGCACCAGGGGCGAATGTAACATTTCTCAATTGGGGGGGCAGGAGAAAATGGTATGCCCATACCATTTTTGGTTACAGGACTTTTATTGGACAATTAAGCATCAATAATAACATCAGTTGTTGTTGAAGTTGCAACAGACACGCAGCATGCATAAAGCAAAAGTTCTGACTCTGAGAGTTTTCTGTTTTCAATGATGAAATGCTGTTGGTTTAGTCGTGCCACAATTGTAGTTAGTTAGTAGCAGTAGTAGTGTTTCAAAATCATTTTAAATATAAGCACTTTAATTTGAAATATCTTTGAAATTTGGGTTGTTTTGCATGCCATCGTGTTTGGTGGGGCAGTCAGGACATTTAGGGGGGCATTGCCCCCCCCCCATGCCCATGCCTAGATCCGCCCATGGGTGGTGGAGGGGGCACGCCGCCTACATTGTACCTGACATTTTATGTACCTGACTTGGCGATGTTGGGCAGCTCAGTCGCCCCCACGGCCCCGTGCACCATCACCTCTCCATCCGACGGACACAGGTCAAACTCCTCCAGTGGCTTCACTGAGTCTGAAAGAGTCATGGTGGCACTTTATGTGAACACAGGCTGATCCCAGTATATGAACAGTATTGTCACAGGCTGATCTCAATATACTATGAGCAAGTATATTAACCTACGGAAGTGCTGTAAATATATTCATTATATCATGCAATTACTTAGTATTTAGGAGTAACAACAGAGTGCAAGTACAAAGGCTGTAAAATTGTAAGTATGCCCATGCAGATGGATTGGAGGAACTAACCCAAAAAGCTTTTATGCTGTGGTATTAACCCCAAACCAAACTGTCAGGATAGCATTCATTTTAAATGAGCGTTAAACAAATCTTTTGCCTGTACAGTACAATGTAATTGTTCCACTGTGTTGCACATGCATGTGATGGAAATGCTGAATGGACCAACCTTCTCTTGGCTCTATCTCGTAGACGGACACTTTTGTCCCATCCAGGACCACATACTTCCTCTCCCAGCCCTGGCCTCGCTTCCCATTCCTGCAATCACACAGCCATATAGTACATGAGCAGGAGAGACGGTTTGTTGTATTGTATTTGCCTAATAGCCTAAATTCTGGAATCCACAATGCAATGCAGGATATTGGGCCAATACAAACAAGAATAACCTCCTCATACCGGAAACCAAGCTCTGGTTGTTTAACCACATTACATTTATAAAATCACAGACTCAAAGGCGTATATCACTTAAAACACTCCCAGACTGGCTTTGGTGTGCATGGTGAGTTCATTCAATATTTAGATATTTGATATTCTTTGAGACCCACATCTGTCCTATATAAACCCCTTGAACTCAAAACTCCACTTGAACTCATTACTGTCAAGGACGACTTATTGATTGAAGAACCAGAAACACTCCGTCAGGGGAAAATGTTAACTGGAAATCTAAAAACTATGTATTACTTGCTGAGCAGAGCAAGCGCAAGTTAAGCAATCGGTTTGTGGTCGTCAGCCGTCGCTCGAAGTACTCCGATTGGTCAGTTTAGGTCATTGTAAGTATTGTCATGAGTATTATCTCCTGAAGTTTACTTGGTTACTTGCTCACACACAAGTAGGTAATGGCCTACTTGTGCACAACACACATTTTGCACTGTACCAAGTGCTGATCAATAGATCAGCACTTGGTACAGTGCTGATCTATCTATATAAAACGTGTTTGATCAAAAACCCAATTTGGGGGAAAAATAATAAAATTTTCCCCCAAATTGGGTTTTTGATCAAACACGTTTTATTCACATCACGATTTATTTTCACATAAGATTCATCCACACTAAAGCCGATGGACTCAGTTAGCACTCAGCTCCGAGGTTTATTACTTGTGACAACTACAACGTACAACACTATACCTTTGTGTAAGGTGCAATAAATCATTAGAGATTGGCTTGGCTTCCTGCCCCTTTTGCTCCTAACTGGAGGAAGCAAAAACTGGAGGAATGGCTACACTTTCAGCATTAGTGCACCTGGTTATTGTAACAATAACTTAACAATACAATTTTAATTTTTTTACACCCTATATATTACCTGTATGTTGCTGTTTTGTAACTTGTTCCTGTTTAGGTAACCTTACAGTACCATTATTGGAAATTAGGGTATCCCCCAATGATCTCTGAGAACCATTTAATAAAGGCTGAAAAAGCAAAGCACAGCTGGCTGCCGTTCCAAAATGTACGATTGTGATTATAAAAAGATTGGAGGATGATCCATTAGCCATTCTCTAACTACCTGACTGATATGCCCCCGGCAAGAGCAGTACAGGAGGCCAGAGTAGATGTCAAAATGAGAGCTGAAGAGCTTTACAGTTGAATAGCTCTTTAACCATTTTCACTTAAAAAAAAAAATCACACCCATGTAAAGTGTGTGACGCATTTTATCACAATGATGTACTGACCCACAATGATCTCACATAACAGTAACCACAGTAACGTGCTGCTTCCGACTAATAGACGCCCAAACACACAAAGTTACATGCTGAGCTGCTAAACAAAAAAGTGGATTATAAATTGTTTATACATCTGTCAACCATCCGACTCCCGTTTTCCTCCGCTGGAGGTGTGAGTTTGCGCTGCACCGTAGACGTAGACCGGACCATTACTGTTGGCAGAGGCGAACAGGTGGGGCGCCGGGGCTTGAATACAGTCTTGACGCTGCTCTGCGGGTGCTGCGTAATCCGACCCCCCGATATAAGAGCCATGGGCGGGTTGGTACGGATACGCCGTGGCCGGTATGGATTGAGGCACAAGTTGTGGTGGCACGTAGTACACCTGTGGTTTATAGAAGCCTTCCCCCGAATGGCTTTGTAGCGTAGAGTAGCCTGGATACGCCGGGTCTTTGGCTTGACTCTGTGCTGTAGAGTAGCCTGTATATGCTGGGTCTTTGGCCTGGCTCTGCGGGTCTTCATTCATCAGCTTGGCGGACAGAGACAGGGCCTCCGTCACCTTGACGTTGAGCTCTGACAGTTCAGAGTGTTTCCTGTCTATGTCCTCCAGCTTCTGGTCGATAAGCGGTCCCATCTGGCTGCAGGCGGCCTCCAGCCGCAGGAACTCCACGTCGGCGTCCGCCCGCGTGTCCGTGGGATCGGCGCCCTGGATCATCTGCAGGAGCCGGTCCAGCTTCTCCTCGTCGATGAGTGCCGGCCCCGGGTCGAGCTTGGCGACGGCCTCCGTCCTGATCTCGGGCTCGGGGGTGAGATCGGCGCTGACGAAGTTGGACGGGAAGAGCCCTGTGCCCCGGTGCGTCTCGCCTCTCCACCAGTTGGGGTCGCTGTCGTCCAGGATGGTGATGGTCTCTCCGGCCTTGAACGTGAGCTCGTTGTCCTCGGCCGCCTCAAAGTCGTAGATGGCTCGCATCTTCCTCCGATCGGCCGCCGCCTTGTGCACGGAGGGGGGAGAAGACGTCGAGCTCGAGTTGGAGCTGATAGACGACGTGGTGGGGAAGGGTCCGCACTGAACGGATGTATTCTGTTGTTGTTGCTGTAGCGACAACTCAATGGCTTTGGCCAAGTCTTCCTCTTCCTTTTTGCTCGCAGAAGCAGCGGGAGTTGAGGCGGCTGCACCGGGGCTTGCTTTGGCTTTTTGGGACGATGAAGAGGGGGAGGAAGAGCCCTTTGCAGCAGCGGGGAACGTGAAGCCAGCGTCGCGTAGATCCTTGATCATGGCGGATATCAGGCAGAGCTGCGGGTCGTCGCGGAAGTCCTCGGCCCACTCCACCATCAGCGTCTTCAGCCGCTTCACGACCTTCGGGTTGCCCTTGTTCAACACGACGTTGATCTCGTTGGCGAACTCCCTGGAACACACCTCCAGGTGGAAAGGTTTGCCACAGTTGGAGACGCAGGAGGCTAGCAGTGTGAGGGCCTGCATGGCCACCTGGGAATTCTTATTGTTGAGTCTTTTCATGATGGCGCGCAAACACTCCTTCGGAGCGGTGCGCGTTTTGCCCACTTTATCGCAGATGTTCAGAATGAGGTTCCAGTTTTCTGTGGTGTTCGTCTCGCTGGTCGCTTGCTCCACGTCTTTATCAAACGGGTTTTTCCCAAAGAAATTCATGGCTGGAGAAACAGAAAACAACTTCACTAGTTTTCCTGTTGTTTGTGTATTAGACGTAATCTCTGCAGATGTGGCTTCTTACTGATGAGCAGAGAATCGAGACGCCTTCTACCTTTTATCAACTGATCAGGAATGATGTCAAGCAAACATGTCAAACTACACCGGTTTGCGCAGGAGTCTCTGAAGTAGGGCTGCCAACTAAAGTAAGGAACTTAAAAACCTTTAATAAACTAGTTCAATCAATCAATCAAAGGATTAAGAGGGATTTGTTCGACTGTTTTAATGTATCTCACGGTCAACAGTACATTACCACAATAATGTTAGTTATTAATAAATTCAATGACAACATTACTGTATTTGAATTAACTCTGGAGCTTTTCCAAGAATGGGAAAGAATTCCACCTGACAAACATAGAATCCCTGTCACAGTTACTTTCGACAGCTAGGCCTAATACTCATGGCAGTAGCTATAAAGATCTCTAACTTATGTCATCAGTATGGCATCACTTAAATCGGCCAATCAGAGTACCTCGAGGGACGATCGACTGCCGACCGTGGACCGACCGTGGACCGCTCGCTTAACTTGTGCCACGATCCGCTCACTTAAGTAACTAGAAATGCACCCAAACTAGTCTCGACACCCAGGCTTTCAGTTTCGTTTCGAGAACACGGAAAGCCTGGACTAATTTGTTAGTCACGGTGGCCTAGAAGTGCGAGTCAACCTTTCACTCCAAATGATGTGACAACATATCACAGCAGTGACGGGGGAGGGGGCTTGGGATGGCGATATGTTGGCAGGATCAAATCAGATCAGCTCATCTGCCGTCCAAGCTCTGACGGCACCCCGACCCCCAAGGCCAAAATCAATTCAGGTAGACCAGGCTAAGTGCCAACTTGCGCATTGCACACAAGCAAGCCGTAAGGGTTGTACTTCACAAGCAGTACGCACAAACACATTTCACCTCTACGAAGAGCGCCCCTCACTCGACACAGGTGTGATTTCATATATATTTTATATATATTGTGGCAAGCACACTGAAATAAAAAAAAGATTTAAAAAAGATCTACAAGTGACAAGCCCATAGATTGGCTAATTTTTGCTCCTTTTGTACTGCACTATTGTATGACAAAGTAGGGCATTCACTTTAGAAAACACAACAAGTTGAAATATTCATTCCCCCTGACAGGAACATTGTGAAAGATTACAAAGGTGCAAGCAGAAGACTGATCACATTCCACCCAGCAGCAGGGGCGGATGGAACATTTCCCAATTGGTGGGGCAGGAGAAAATGGTATGATGAAGGCGCACCCATACCACTTCCATTACAGGACTTTTATTAGGCAGGTAAAGCATCAATAATAACAACAGTTGTTGTTGAAGTTGCACACGCAGCATGCATAAAGCTAATGGTCTGACTCAGAGAGTTTTCTGTTTTCAATGATGAAATGCTGTTGGTTTAGTGGTGCCACAATACTTTAATTTTAACACTTTAATTAGAAATATCTTGGGTTGTCTTGCATGCCATCGTGTTTGGTGGGGCAGACTGGGCCCACCAAACACAGACTGTCCCCTCCATGCCCATGCCTAGATCCGCCCCTGCCTAGCAGCAGCTAAGGGTTAGGGTTAGGGTTAACTAACCTGGGCTGCTTCATCCAGCCTTCCAGGCGCATGTGTCCGCTGGCCTCTTTGAGCTGCTGGCTAGGGGAGCTGCCTTTGTCGCGACACGGACCCTCAGTCAGATGCAGGGCGCAGTCGCTGGAGAACCCACAGGTGGCTGGAAGGCATGGCGAGCATTTCGGATGGCACAAAGCGTGACATTCTGATGGAGAGAAAGCAACCTCTTAATGAATCGACGCCACGCTGCGGTTCTGGCATCTTCCTCCCCGAAAGCGTCCCTTTTTAATGTTTAAACACAGGAGCCCTGATGCCCTGGGAGCGTTGGAGTTGGCTGGAAATTAAGTAGAAACCCCTAAGAAATTCCAATTATACAGAATCCAAATGGCAGGTTTTTGGCAGAAAAAGTACCCTTCTGTGCACAGGTCTCCAACAGTATACTGTATATGTACTGTATATAGCAATATTGGCCTATTGCTAAAGGTGGTGCTATAACAGGCAGACGTGGTATTTCTTCCTCAGCCGTATGGAAAGGTGTATGCATAATGCCACGGAAGTTGCACAATGTGAATTTGAGGAAATGGACAAAACCTGCACGGGCGATGAAGTCGCCCCATACCATTTTCAGTTGCAGGACTTTTATTAGGCAATTAAGCATCAATAATAACATCTCTTGTTGTTGAAGTTACAACAACCCAGGCGCGGATCTGTGAGGTTTGGGTAAATCTCTACATTCTCTTGAGTTGAATTAACACAGACGTTTATGTGTGGGTGTGTCTGTTTTTTTTAGGGCTTGATGACTTTCAAGGTACTGTAGAAACTCACCGAGACATGTGGCTGCCTGGCGGCCAAAGTGGACAGTGTCCAGACAGACGGTGCATTTGGCAGCTCTCATGTTGAGTCCAACCGTGAAGCGGTGAGGGGTGTTGTGGTGACCCCTGTCCCTGTCCCTCTCTCCCCTGTCTCTGTCGCGCTCTCTCTGACTGTCCTTCATACGCCGACTGTACTCTGAATACAGCCAGAAACACAGGTGAGTGCAGTAAAACACTACATGGAGCAAGTCTCTGTGTACCATGCGTTTAAAAAGAAAAGAACAAATTAAAATACAAATAAAATAAGCTATGCAACTAAAGAGAAAAGCATTCGACAAAATAAACGAATAGGTCTTAAAATGTTGAGTAAAGGGGCATTAGCAGGAGGGGGAAAAGCAAATATAAAAAAAGAATAGAGTTAGTTTTGATCAATCCCTTTGATTACAAAGGTCCAGTGTTGCCAACTTGGCGCATTTGTTGCTATATTTAGCTTTTTCTCAAACCCCCCTAGTGTCAAAATTAGTGAAAAGCTCCTGGCGGAAAATCTAGTGCTTTTTGGCTGGTGAGTTGGGGCGAAATTGGTTGACAGGCACCAGAGATGAAACCCTCATTTTTTCCTCCTATGACAGTGGTTTTCAACCATTGGTCCCCAGGCTAAATGACAGTGTGTTAACCAGATGTAACTCTTTGAGAGCATGAAAATGTTTTGTTTTACACTCTCAAGAGTTAAAATATTCATCTTGTGAATTACCGTAGCCCAAGTCTACACAACTAGAGAATGTAGACGATTAATGGTCATTTTGATCTGTATATATATACAGTATATTTACTAGCGCATTCTAGTGCATTTTGGAAGTGCCACTAGTGCATTTTGGATTTTGGCAGTTGGCAACACTGCAAAGGTCCACTGTTATGCTCATCCTTAAAAGCACTATCCAGTCAAAACAGTGTCTATTCCACACCATTAAGTCCAGTGTGTGAAATGTATGAAAGCTGAGTCATCAAACGTGTGATGAACAAGAGCAGATCATTGCATGTCCTTTCAGGTTGACCCTCCAGAGGGCACTTTCTCTTTCTGGACTCCGGCTCAACTGCTCTTATCTTCTTTCGGTGTTTTGCAGTCATGTTGTGTGATAATTTGTGAATTGATTTTTTATTATTATAATACAACTGTGTCATGACCTGTTTTCTGTCTTGGTTACAGCACTTTGGTAAGCCGTTGGCTGTTTTTAATGTGCTTTATAAATAAAATCAACTTCACTCGACGATGGAACTCGAGTCATCTTGATGACAAACATATTGGAAAAGGCTGCATGAGAATTAAAGGGCAACCGATGCTACTGTAACGCTTCGCTGTTTTGTACCAGAAAACAGAATGTCTGGATGTTACCTTTAAGGTGTGACTCATGAAACCAGTGCTGGAAGTCTGTGTTTAAAAAAAGGTCAAACAGCATTGCAGATTGTAGGCATACACCTCCTGTCAGTGTATGAAGTGAAACTGAAGAAGGAGAAAGGAGTCTAAAGAGGTCAGGGTGCAGAATCGTGCCTGACTTAATCAGATTAGGAGCTTTGTCATCCAAGATAAAAAAAAAAGAAAAGAAAAATGCAATCGCTTCAGATTTCTAAAGCTTTGCACCGGGGGAAGAGGAAAAAAAGGTCCATGTGACGTTCGTTTCGGACACGCAGTTTGGATCACACACGGCCCCATCGCAGCAGTCCTGCTGACAATTTGATAATAAAGAGTGCAGAGCTTTAAAAAAATCTGGCCTCTTGGAAAGGATAATGGAAATGAGATGAGGAAACCGAACCTGCGGGGGGGGGGGGGGGGGGGGGCATGAGATACCGCAGGACGACTTACTTTCAAACGTGACCCTCCTTCTCTCTGGAAAGGCGGGTGAAAGGAAAAGGGCACGATAAGAGATCTACTGTAGGAGCAGTGTGTGTGTGTGTGTGCGTGTGTGTGTGTGTGTGTGTGGTGGGTTCCACTCACCCTCGGGCGTAGCGGCGTCCTTCCTGCGCGCGGAGCTGGAAGGTGCCATGCTGCTGGGCCCGGCCTGCTGGTGGTGCTCCGGAGACTTCATGGAGGACATCATCATCTGCTGCCGCGCCGTGACCTGAGCAGCTGAACTGCCGTGCTCCGGCGCTTTGTACTGGACTGCTATGTGGGCGGGCGATAACGAGCATGCAGTAACAACATATAACGTAGCATAACACAGTGGTTCCTAAACTGGGGTCTGGGCCGTGTGATCAAAATTAACATTAATCTTCTACATTCTCTAGTTGTGTAGACTGGGGCTAATTCACATGATGAATATTTTAACCCGCAAGGGTCCATGGTTTCATGATTACGCTCTCAAAGAGTTGCATCTGGTTAACCAACTGTCCATCATTTAGCCTGGTTTAAAACAACTGTCATAGGAGGACAAAATGGTGCACAAAAATGGTGTACACTCTCGCAGTTAAACGAACTCTGATATTAATTGATAAAAACCGGAGGTTCCAAACGCTGTTAAATGGGGGTGCCATAGCCTAATGCACATGAAACTGGGGGTCATTGAAACGGAAAAATCTGTGAAGACCGCTGGCAAATATTTTCTAATTGGGCTGCACAGGCTGATTAGTCATTTTCGGGGTCTGACACATGAAAAGGTTTGGGCCCATGACACAACATAATATAACTTTACATAGCAACATAAAGTGACATAACAGTAGCATAACGGAGCAGAATGGACGACATAACGGTCAGTAACACACTTAGACTTACCAGATGTCACTGGTCACTCTAGTATTTCCAAGACTTTTCACGTGTCCCACAAATCGAGGCCCTGTCCCATATTGTCACTGGCAGGCATTAGCTTTCAAATTAACCCTTTAGTGTACTGAACGCGTTTTGGTGTTCTAAGCATTATGTTTTAACTATTGAAAAATAGCAGATCTACAAGCTCATAGCGCGCCACCGAGTGGCGCGCTATGAGCTTGTATCTCTGCTATTTTTGAAAAATTGTGAAAACGTGGTGCAAATCTTTGAATATTATGTTATTCAGAAACTAGAAATCTAGACAGGAGATGGGTTAAGAGCCTTCCCCACATCGTGACTGACAGGCATCGGAATTCAAACAAAATAATAATAATTAGTCCCTTAACAGTTGGCTTTCTGATAAAGCGCTTGTCTCTTTTCGTGCTAGATAATAACATGAGAAATCCTCCACTCTAGGAGAGGGCCACTATACACACTCAACCCATAGGGGCCATATTACGTGTACTGTCTTAGCAAAAAATAGCAGAACCACAAGTTGAAAACTTGTTGCAGTTTTGCCCCATTTCCCCACTTGTCCCACATATGCGCTGCTTCTGCCCCTCAAATGAATACTACCCTAATATACCCTAGACATGCTGGAACAGGTGTACACAGGTCTCACCTTCCTCTCTCAAAGAGCGCAGCTCCATCCTCATCTTCTGCAGCGCGTCCTCCAGCTCAGAGCAGCGGCTGCGCTCCTTCTCCAGCGCCACCTTCAGGTCGCTGTACTGCAGCGGCACCGGCTGGACCGGAGGCACAGGAGGCCCCTGACCCTGACCCTGAGCCTGAGCCTGGGCCTGGGCAGCCATGGCAGCCAGCAGGTCCTCTCTACGACGGCCCCCAAATAGACCCTGGAGCATACATACATGTATAAGACATACTGTACGTATGTGCACATATGGATGTGTGTGTGTGTGTGTGTGTGTGTGTGTGTGTGTGTGTGTGTGTGTGTGTGTGTGTGTGTGTGTGTGTGCGTGTGTGTGCATGTTTCGATATTAATATTTAAAACACTCTTGGTGCCATAATAGAGAGCCCATTTAGAAACAGTGATTTTCCACAGACTGCACGATGGCACGAATTAAACAAAGCTGTTCCACCAGTGGCATTGATGTCCGAGCTTACAGTACGTTCCAAACGGTGATATTTTTCAAAAATCACTCTAAGGATCTAAGTGGAGGTCGCTTTTCACAAAAGAATAGATTATTTCGAGAAAACAGCATGGACAGTTTTTGTTTAGAATGGATTCCAATGGAGTGGATGAGGAGGACAAAAACAATGCGCCTAACATCAGTGTTCCATCGGTGAGTTGAGGCCGCTGGCCGCCCATTTATATATACCAGTATAACTCGTAGATGCGACTATGTGCGGCTCTGGCGTCGGCTGAGTGGTGGCGCTAGAGCCGCGCAGACACGCTCATGGCGACCAGCGTGTTAAAATAGGAGATTACATACCTAGATGCTGCCATTTCATGATCGCACTAGTGAATAACAAAGGCTTAAACCGTTGGAATTGGCCCCAGTGTCTATCTCTCTCTTCTTCTCTGCTTCTGTGATGCACTGAATTAGGCGTACGAAGTGTACTGACAGCCACTCTTTCTTCTCTAAACTGTAGTTACGTTTGACATGTCGTGTCTGACCTTCTTCTTCTTGGAGCCCCCGTGGTCGACCCGGGCCTGGAGGAAGTCTATGAGCTTGGTCTGCTGGGTGATGGTCCCCTCCATCTTCACCTTCTCATGGGAGAACACGGCCTGCAGGTGGAGCTAAATGAGCATTACTAAGGCCATGAATCTCTCCTTGTGTACTTTACAGAGAGCAAAGCTGTAGATGACAGAAAATGGGAGAGGAGGAACATAAAGAGAGACTGTGTGTGTGTGTGTGTGTGTGTGTGTGTGTGTGTGTGTGTGTGTGTGTGTGTGTGTGTGTGTGTGTGTGTGTGTGTGTGTGTGTGTGTGTGTGTGTGTGTGTGTGTGTGCGTGCAAGAATGTGCAGGAGTGCGTGACAGATGTTGTGTACATATTGTATGCTTGTATTTGTATGTATGCATCCTACCAGCACATGCACATCAAGCTTGCACATGTCATTACATGCATGAGGCACATAGCAATATTATAAATTGCTGACTTACTTAAATGTGCTATTTTATAGGGTACCATATTATAGATCATACATGTATAAACATTTTATCTCACATGGTTACAAAAAGGGAAAGCAAACCTATGAGCATGTGCTACATTGTTCAGCTGGTGCTATCTGAACCAGTAAAGCCACTTTACTGGACCAACCAAGTCGCTATTGTATATTTTATGCATTATTTAAGGTGGGAAAATGTCACATAAGCAATATCACATCACTCCGAGTCCCTAGTGGTGTCTGTGATATTGCACGGTAAGTTGGTTCTCAGGATATGCAGAGAATAGGTCACAGAGTTTGCACCTTTAAACAGTATGCCGTTATGCATACAGACAATACCGGTATATTCTCTGTTTAAATAGTACCATGTTTCCAGACTGATTTCGAGAGAGCCACACAGCACATCAGAGTTACTAGAAGTGTTCCAGCGCATACAGATAACATCAAAGACCCATCACCGACCGGGATATGGAAGCTTACATGGGCCTGTTCCTGATATTGGATGTGAAGCCACTGACACATGCTGCCGTTATCTGCAGTGCACGGGGCTTCTACAACAGCATGACTGGATGATAAGTGGCCAAGCTGTGCACATGTGTCCATACGCAGCAACAGCTCTGGGGGCTCTAAATGGACTAGAACAAACTGGTCACCGTCATAAGACGGTTCATGGTAGCGAAGATGAAACGGAACGACTGCTTTAACAAGTGTGGGATTGTCTTCATTCAGAGGGGGATACACAAATGCAACAAATCCCACAGCCTTGTGACTGGGAGCCTCCAAGTCAACGGTGGAATCCAGGAGTACCTCCAGGTTACTGTGACCCCTCAGAGATGACAGCTCATATGGATCAACGTAAACGTCTCTCGGCCATCTGTGGATCAGAAGAACTCTGAGACCGTTGGGGACCTCGCGGCCAAACTCTACGGTGGTTACAAGCTCCCTGTGAAATCCCCTTTTATTGATCTTCGTTGACATCGAGGTGGACAAAAGCCATGGTCCAAGACCATCACAAATATCATCCTTTCCGGCTGAACATGTCGCTAAAAGCATCAATATAGTAAAGATTAGAAAATGCATAAAAAGCTGATAAATAAATGAATAGCTGAAAGATGTAGATGTTTACGACTGAAGATTTAAACATAAAATACTAAGTGCATTATATAACAAAGGTGTAGTGCAACACCTGTTATTTGATTGGTCATCTCCTATGATGTCACATGACGTTGTTACGTCCATATTCAGGTTGAAACCAATAACAAGGAGAAACACCCAGGCAGAGATATGAGAGAGAAAATTCATACTAAAGCATTTCTAAAAGCTTAAAATTCTAATATATTTTTCAAAAGCAGTAGACAACCTGAAACCATAAAGCCAAGGCTACCGGCCAGTACTATTAGTATAAATAGAGTTTTCCATTTATTGTCAGAATATAAATAGCTTCTCAAATGTCACATTTCGAGTCAACCTGCACTGTATTGCGCACCCTCATGTCAAGCTGCATGGAAGCCTTACAAGCGAACTTGGCGAGACGAGGTCTTTGCAGTGGTCGCCCTTTCCCTACACACAATCCCCACCCCTCCTTCCACGTGCCATGTCTCTGTCAGGTGAAAAGAAGCAATCTGGACACTCATGCAATGAAGGAAGCTCTCCCCAGGTTGGTGGAGGCAATGTAGAGTCCAGGATTACATTGGATCATTGACACTGTGTGAAACTGTGGTACAAGATCATGGGATAAGGATTATACAAAAATACTAATCCTCACCCCCCACTTTTTGAGCCTCCTACATTTTGTTTGTCTACATTGGTTTCTACTTTCTACCTACTAACACTTGTAATAAAATAGTGTTGTTATTAGTGTGGTTGTCATAGACAATCACACTATTGTAATCCCGGGAGTTTATCCCAGATATATATCGATGCATCACTATTTGGAACCAAATGGACCCTTATGAGTCTATAACTCTCATAGTTAAAGGGGAATTCCGTCGATTTTTAACATTTGTACACTGATTTTACAATATTAATTGTACCCCAAACTGGGAGTCCTTGGAATTAAATGAATTGAGAATCACTGCTAGAGTCGTGGAAATCTTCTGTTATGGGGGGGGGGGGTCCCTGGCTTATATCCTCAAATGGGTGTCCACAGGCTAATTAGTGTTGATTCGGAAACCACACTTTTCAATCGCAAATTGCATCGCTCTAGTTTTTTGTAAAATAGTTTTAATTAATTATTCTATAAAGCAACTTTTTGAGTACCATGAAAAGCACTGCATTATATGAATTTTATGTATTTTGGTTTTAGCATACACTACAGTAAATGCATATGCTTGACCCTGTGTACTGTATACAAACAGTAGTTTTACATACTATAAATATAAAGTAGCAGTACCTGGATGTTCTCCAGTTGGTACTCCAAGTCCGTCCTCTCAGTTTTCAGTAGGTCTGACTGGTCTAGAGCGTCCTGCAGACCCTGGGTCAGTCGGAAGATGTGGGTCTTCTGAGCATCCATCTGCTGCTGCAGCTTCCCTTGCTTTGAGGGGGAATGAAAACACTGTGTCAATGTAAACAGAGGTGTATAGTGCTGATGACTCAAGGAAGTGTCATGTCCGCTGTGAAGTCCCCCCTGCATATCTGGTTACAAACAAGTGTGTGTCCTGACAGAAATGTCTCGCTATTTCAAGAAACATATAAAGCCACAAATAGATTTCTTCCCTGGGTAAAAATAGGGAGACGTGTGGATGCAAACGGAGGTGTATGACTCAAGGAAGTGCCATGTCTACTGCAAAGTCAATCAGATGAGTACTTCTCCAGGAGCCACTCGCTCTGGTATGGGCATATGCTAGTATAAGTAGAAGTAAAGGCAGAAATGCCATGAAAAATAGTCCTTGAAAATGTTATGGATGGAACTAGTCCTTCAGTAAATGGTTGGTGCCGTAATAATAATACTGTAAACCATTTACAGTACTACTGCTGGAACCATTATAAGTCATTGAGTAAATGACTCAACATTGTACACCTACATTCTTATACAGTGAGTGAGTGGATCAATGCATTGTTCAAGAGCCTGTCAACAGAGCCCACACCTATGGGTCTGCTAGCTGTTGTATGGATCAAACCTAATGTATGGCCTTTTAATTCCAGCAATGTGAAAGCATCAGCAAAAGCACCCAACATTTTGAACTAGAGAGAAAATGCAGAGACTGTTATTTTTTATGTATTTTTTGATAGAGAGTAGGCTGACAGGTGGGAGAGAGATGACATGGGGGTGACGTGCAGTAAAGGCCGTCGGGATCGGGAGTCGAACCAACGGACGACACTGCCAGTGCTGGGTTACCAGCCAGAGTGCCTGGAACGCTGAGCCACGGCCCAGGACAAACGCAGAGATTCTTAATTGGTATTTCATAAAGCAAACACCTGATCTCATGCCAGAAGGAGCTCGCGTTGGCCATCGTTTCGGCCTTTGTGGTTACGAGGTACAGAGAGAGTGCAGAGAGAGAACGCACCTCATCCAGCAGCCTCTGTTTCAGCTCCCTCTCGCTCTCCAGCTTTTGCTGCAGGCTGCGGGCGTTCATCTCCAGCATGGCGTGCTTCTTCTCTAGGTCGTTCAGCTGGATGGTATAGAGAGGAGAGAGAAAAAGAAAATCGGTGTCCCGCTCACTGGGAAACAATGGAGATTGGGGGCGAGGAGGTGCACGCAGCAGTGGTTAAAAAGCCTCACCGTGTCAGAGAGGCCCTCGGCCTTGAGTTTCTGATCTTTGAGAACTTGCTGTAGGGCTTGGATCTCTGCTTTGTGCTCCTTCACCGCCTGCTCCACGGCTTGGCGAGACTCTGAGTTCCGCTGGTCGGCGCGAAGCCTGTCGGACGAGAGCAGGAAGAGTGTGAATTCAAATGGAAATGCCCTGTATCAACCAACCACAGTCACGTCTATATGCAGCAATAGTAATACCTTGGAAATGCATGTGCATGTTATGCTGAGCGCTTGCATCACCTTGCATACTGCAGCATGCATTTCCAATGCAAAAAGAACTGTAATTATCTACAACTCCCCAAGAACCCCTTTGCTTCAAATGCTAATAAAAAGGGTGTCTGCGTCTCACTGCGGAATGAATGAGCACACGGCGGTTCTCAAATGGAACCGCTAATGCCGCTGATGGCAATCAACAGAATTGCTCCCCGAATTAGTCAAGCTGCATGCTGTGCTAAATCAGGGAACACACTGTGAGAAAGCAATACATTTAACTGACATGGAAAATATCTTCGCTGGTATAGCCTTTGAGCCCTGTGAACTAGAAAGGTAGAGAGGCTGGTGTATTGTAGCCAGGCTTTGCCAGCAGTAGCAGCAGTGAGTGTAGCAGCATTGAGAAGCAGTGAGTGAGGGAGGGAGCCATACAATCTTGTCGTGAGAACGGACTGTGACCTGACCGGTGTGTATTAAATTGTGGTTGATTAGAAACACTTATTCAATCAGCAGACTGACAGCTGATTATTACAGCCGCATATTACACACATGGGCCTAATGAATGCAATGCTTCATTACATTTCGGACTTGTATTGAGGTAAATACAGTGTATGGTGCATTCTCCAAAGCACTTAATAATGTGCATTATTTTCACTCATTCACTGTTCATCAGAAAGTAGGTATTACTTACTTAATTGTGAGCTTGTAAATTGACTATTGTCACTACTTTTTCTAACTTAAAGGGATAGTTTGGATTTTTTTTTAATTAAGTTGTATAAAGTTTTAAATTAAGTTGTATAAATACTTGCCATTAAATTAATATAGTGGTGTCAACTGTATTAATTTATGTCCATAGTCCTGTGGTGAGAGTTCTGCTCTGGTTTTGGTGAAATACTAAGTAGTTCAAGTACGTCATTTTTGGGGGGTTCACTCGGGCCACGCAGTAATAGTAAATGAATCCAAAAAACAAACGTCATTTGTATTGTTGACCTGTATTTCTAAAATATTAGCAGGTCCTTCGTTCATTTTTGACCATTCTATCACAGGGAACTAAGTATTTTGTGTCCATATCACTACGCCATAAAGTAGTGACGGGGGGTCAAAAATTAACGAAGGAGGTCCTAATATTTTAGAAATAATTCAACAAGACAAGTGACGCTAGTTTTGTGGATTCATTTACTTTTACTGTGTGGCCCCAGGCACCCCCACAAAATGGAACTACTTAAAGGTAGGGTAAGTGATTTGAAATTCATCGTGTAGTACCAGCCTGGTGCACTAGGGGTGCCCAAGAGTAGCTACACTATGTGAACATGCTGCTCGATCCTGTAGGTTAGATATAGGTTAATATTTGTGTGCATTATGCTACGCTAACCAGAGGTTCATAGTCCTCCATGGTGCCATCCACCCTCACACAATGTAAATGCATTAACATTAGATCCAATTTTTCTTTCAGAAAAGACTCACATGGACAGATGTGGAACATTCAAATGTCCTCAATACATTTCAGTGATGCATCGGGTTTGTCCGATGCAAATACGTTGTTATATAATCAATCACTCAATCAATTGACATAATTGGTCTGATCAATCAATCAGTCTATCTGTCTCGAGTCCTGGCTGAGGGACTGAGTGGAGTGTCTGGTCACCTGTTCTGTTTCTCGGTGTCCAGCAGCCTCTGGACCTCCCTGGTCCTCCTCTCAGCCTGGCTCTTCTCGTCCTCCAGCGCTGACCTCCAGGCCTCCCACTGCCTCTCCTTCTCCAGCAGCTCATCGTTCAGGTTCTCCAGCTCCATCACCTGCTCCTCCAGCATGGTGCACGTGGTCTTCAGGGTCTCGATGTTCTGCCATGGCACAGGACAGGAGCCGTTTCCCCACTTCGTTTAATGATCTGCCCCGCCCCACCAATGACATTTTATTGATTTATTAAATTAATGGCATAAAATAAGAGTTATGAATATGACTACGCTTCTATGAGTACCGGAAGACTGGTAGGATCTAGTGTCTTCAACACTTGGATATCATCTCGCGCACGCGCATTGGTCGAATTCTAATACCAACACTGTCACTTGTGACCACCTGTGGGCGGAGCCTAGACCATGTATGTCCTTCGTGCACAGGGTCAAGCCTCCTGAAATCTTTTTGTCGGGATTCCGAGTGACAGGCAAACCTAGCGGTCTTCCGGTACTCATAGAACCGTAGTTATATGCATAACTCTCGTTCTATTTCGTACCTTCAGACTGCTAGGCTCTAGTGTCTTCAACACTTGGATGACTTGCACTCACACAGTCACAAGGAACCTGCACACACCGAACATCAGTCGCAGGTCGAGGCAGCAGACAGCACCGCCGCTGCCACAGCACGACATGCCACAAAATCAGGCAAACCTGTACGCAGAGGCCCACTCAAAGGGGGTGCAACCGCCGAGCCCTCAACAGTAAAGGGGACGCGTGCGGCACCCCGCCGTGGTCCCCCAAATAGCTGTTAAACGCCAAACTACACTACAGTTAGCGGGCTTCATAGATAGTGTTACCAAATACTGCACCAACGATAACAGAACAACATCTACTTGTGCATCTGTCCCCTCGTTGCATCCAATACGCCTACATACTGTATGTACGCATCAGTCAGATTGAATTTATATGTAGCGGAACTCCATCTAAAACCTAGCACCACTAGGTGGAGCAGACATCTTATAACACAAAAAGTAGTTGCATGCAGTCGAAACCTCACTGTGTTGCTTCATAAAACATAAAACATGGACAAATGGCTCACAACAGTATAAGGGCGGACGAACTGACCACCTGGGGACAGTGCCCCCCGAACCCCCAGCCTCAAGGACAAACAACAGCGCCGCTCGGTGGAGTGCAGCTGTCGTTGCTGTGCCGACAATCACCTACCAACCAACAACGGCAGGTCTACCCTCTAGTCCACGACAGTAGCCAGAAAACGCTAATCCATCTCTTGACCTGAGCTTATCGTTTGATGATCATTGTGTTGTTGTATTTAATTTGAGAATGGGCACGGCCCCACCCCTGAATGTCACCTACATTGGTAAACACAACAGGACTGAACAGCACTTACGGGACTCATGACCCGGATATTCCTGGATGTCAATATACATTCGGTTTCGGAGATCTGGCACTTCAAAATAGGCCAAAACACGATGCTGTCGATGTTCGGTATGCTTTGGACCAATGGACAAACAAAATTGTGCCGATTATGTATACATAAATAATAATGCTATAGAGTCTGGATACTGTACACCTGCACCGAAAGGAAGCTGCAATTTCCGCTCAATTGTATTTTAAAATACCTTTACATACCAATATCTTTACTTCCTAACTTCCTAAACTATGCCTAAACATAACCTTAAAGGTAGGGTAAGTGATTTGAAATTCATGGTGTAGTGCCTGGTGCACTAGGGGCCCCCAAGAGTAGCTACACTATGTGAACCTGCTGCTCGATCCTTATTGGAGGAGAATTCACCCTCCACCTGGGGAACTTTTATTAACTCCTCTGCTAACGTGGGGGAGGGGGAAACTCCATATATGGTCTGCACACCCTATAATAGAGCATTTTAACAGAAACATTTTTTTGGGGAGGTGATATCTGACAAAAGTGAAATCACTTCCCCTACCTTTAACCTACAAGCTATTGTCAGACACGCCCAAACATGGGCCTAGCCATATATGGAGTTCCTTCTCAGGCCTGTGCAAATATGGACATTCTGTGACGCATCATTGCATCAGAGCGCTGACATCACAACAATGGCTAAAACAGTATAAATTATCGCATCTTCTCATTCGTGTTACTCATATTCGTACTACATACTTCTACAGACTTACAGTTTTAGACTTTACAGACTTTTAGAGTTCTGCATCGCTATGGAAGCGGAGACTTATTTTGGAACGCCAGGTCCCGCGGACGAGGAGGGTACTACCACCACCACCACCTCCACCACTACGACACCAACCACATCCTCCCAACCTAAAAAGCGCCCACACACCGAGGAGGGTGAGGAGGAGACAGAGGTCAAAAAACCTCGACTCACCGAGGAGGGTAAGGAGGAAAAACGTCCACTCAATAAGGAGGGCGAGACGGAAAAACCTCCACTCTCCGAGGAGGGTAAGAAGGAAAAACCTCCACTCTCCGAGGAGGGTAAGGAGGAAAAACCTCCACTCTCCGAGGAGGGTAAGGAGGAAAAACCTCCACTCTCCGAGGAGGGTAAGGAGGAAAAACCTCCACTCTCCGAGGAGGGTAAGGAGGAAAAACCTCCACTCTCCGAGGAGGGTAAGGAGGAAAAACCTCCACTCTACGAGGAGGGTAAGGAGGAAAAACCTCCACTCTCCGAGGAGGGCGAGGTGGAAAAACCTGGACTCACCAAAGAGGGTGAGACGGAAAAACCTGGACTCACCAAGGAGAAGAAACGCAAGCGCGAACTCGTCCAGGAGGACAGCGACGAGCACGACGCAAAGAGGGTCAAAACCACAGGTGACAACGAGGAGAACGAGAGGGACGAGGAGAAGGACGAGCGTCGTGGTATGAAGGACAGCGTGGCGGTCAAGCAGGCAGACCAGCCCGGAACTGGGAAGCAGGCAGAGAAACACAAGGGAAACACCGCCAAGGGCCGCACCGCCCCCTGCACACAATGTGGCAAAGACATCTCGGTGCGCAACCTGAAGAGACACCAAAAGATCCACGACCAGGACAAAACTTGGTTCCCTTGTCAACACTGTAACAGGAGATACACTCGGCAGGACAACCTGCAAATTCACATGCGTAGCGCCCACACCAGGGGAGACACTGGGGCTTCCCAGGCTCAGAGCGTCACCGAAAAGAAGGAGAGAGATGAGAAGGACAAACTCAAGAGCGAGGCACGCAAGAGCGAGGCACGCAAGAGCGAGGCACGCAAGCGCAGGCACGACACAAAGGAGGACAACGACGAAAGGCATGCTGAGAAGAAAAGCAAACGCGCCGATGACAACGAGGGGAAGGAAAGACTAAACCCTATGGACAAAGAAGGCGACGACAGCGTGACCGACAAGCACAAGAAGAAGGAGCACAAGGAGCACCGCAGAGACAGGAGCGAGGAGCACAGAGAGCACAAGGAGAAGAAACATAAGCACGAACACCGCGAGAAGCAACACAAGAAGCACCACAGGCACCACGAAAAGCACCGCGAGACGTCTGTCGAGAGGGGCGAGGAGCGACGCAGAGACAAGAGGAAGCATGAGAGTCACAAGGAGCGCAGAGAGGACAGAGAGGAGAGGCACCAGGACAGTGCCGAACACCTGCGCAAGAAGAGCAAGAAGAGCAGGAAGGACCGCGAAAGATCAGAAAGACACAAACACAAGGATGAGAGGAGCCGGAAGAACAGGCACCGGGAACATTGACTCCTGCCATGTGTATTCCTCCACATCATTAGGGGAGAATATAAGAGGATCATACGACCGAAGGGACTTTGGTTCCTTATTGGTTAAATGTTAGGGTGCCTGCTGAGGTGCATCATGCCACGTAATAGGCATTTATGATGCATGTCTCTGTCCGCTTCTCTCTCTCCCTCTTGCCTGTCTGTCAAAAAGCCAAGACAGCATTAGCCCCAAGCAGTTGAGGCGGTCCAGACTGGACAAGCTCCTATTCTTCCCAGCTAAGGCCCCCCCCAAAAACAAACAAACAAACAAACAAACAAACAAAAAACCTTAGTGATCTCACATTTTAGATGCCAGCAGAGTGGCTCAGATCTCTAAGGGTGTTGGGTGTTCTGTTGAGTGAAGAAGTCTCTCTTGTGCCAACTGCACACCACAAGTTCTACAAAAATCTACATCTACCAGCATCGGCACGAGGGGCTGAAAATAAAAAACATTTGGGTACTCAACAATGGGGCTCTATGGGTGGCATGTCGACTGATTGGAACAGCTCTATGATATGTGATGTCATGAGATCTAGGGGTTTTACATGTATGGGGATTTGAGTGACAGACAAAAAGATTTCAGGTCCCAAATCCAGATCACCCCTAAAGCTCCATATATGGAGCTCCTGTGGGATTGTGGAGAAATACTGCATAATGCCAATATTGCCTCAAAAGACAACTCTCAGAACTTTTGACTGTGTTGGGCAGTAACAAATTACATAGGGACCACAGATGGTAGCGTATAAGACATACTACTACCCTTAATACAAGCCTATCCTATCAAGGCCTGCTTCCAACGGGCAGTGCCCAGACAGGGCTCACACCATTAGCCATCCTCCGGACCTAGAAGGCCGAGCACCCGGTACATCTACCGTTGACAACTTTGATGACAACTTTGTTGACAACTTTGATGACAACTGAGCCAATGCCAGTCAAATTAGCTTTACTGGCATGCAAACACAAACTTATGCATTGCCGAAGCAAATGAGCAAATTGACAGCGTGAGGTGAAGAAACATGCGTAAACATGAAACCAAATGGACCCGCAAGGGTCCATTTGGTTTCATGTTTACGCTCTCAAAGAGTTACATCTGGTTAACCAACAAAAATATCCGGGCCGTTTTTTTCGCCCAGTCCACCACTGGTTCCAGGTGGTCCCCAGCTAAATGGTGGAAAGTTGGTTAACCAGATGTAACTCTTTGAGAGCGTAAACATGACAGCAAATGGACCATTGTGGGTCCATTTGGTTTCATGTTAACACTCCCAAGAGTTAAAATATTCATCATGTGAATTAGACCAAGGTCTACACAACTAGAGAATGCAGAAGTCCCCTAGGGTAGACACCCTAAAAAAACATGCAGTAATTCTGGACTCTAAACTGCCTCCCCCTGGCCAGCCGGGGCGCCTGACGGAGGGGACTGGAACTGGTTGAAATAACGTGTTCCAACCAACCACGCGTTAAGTTCAACCAGGGAAACTCCCCCTGTCAGGTGAAAAGATGGCAGCTTCGACTCCTCATGCATTGAAGGAAGAATGAGGCCAGTCTGCTGCCTCCCCAGGTTGGCGGAGGGTGTGTAGAGCCCAGGATCACATTAGGAATTGGCACTGGGTGAAAAAATGGGTTAAAAAATCGTGGGACAAAATTTATTTAGAGAATGTAGAAGATTAATGGTCATTTTGATCTGTATCTTTGACTGTTTTGTTTTCCCGAAAATCCAGCTTGGAATTGTGGACAAAAGCAAAAGAAATCTTTAGTTTTGGGGTCTGTGGAGCTAAAAAATGTCTTCAAATGGTGGGGGGGGGGGCAGCTGGTTAATTAGATGTAACTCTTTGAGAGCGTAAAAATGAAACCAAATGGACCCTTCATCATGTGAATTAGCCCAACTTAGTCTACACAACTGAGAATGTAGAAGAATAATGATTTCAAAGAATAATAATTTCAATCTGTATGTTCCAGGCGAGAATCTACCGCATTCTAGTGCATTTTGGAAGTGCCACTAGTGCATTTTGGATCTTGTCCAGGCCGCTAGGCCGCTAGGTGGTGCAGGCCACCGGGAAAACCCCCTGTACTCCAGATGGCTAATCCGCCCCTGGCATTACATCCTCTGTGGAGGAACATTGAAATGTTTCAATTGGCTGAACACGGAAGGTACAGTATGTATGATGATGTAAAACTTTCTTTTACTACGGCACCACGTCACAAGTACAATATCGTCGGGGCAACCCCACTTTGAAATGGCAAGATTGCATTCATTCTTAGTTTAAACTTTTGTGATGACTGTAGTTCAAAGCATGTCATGCAGATGGCAGAAGTGGGTGCTATACAGGGCCCAGGATGTACATTTCCCAAATGGGGGGGGGGGGGGGGGGGGATGGTATGTGGCGCGAAGCGACATGAGCGATGAAGTCGCCTGTAAAGTTTTTGGTTACAGGACTATATAAGGCAAGTTTACGTATCAATATACGTTGTTGAAGTTGCAACAGACACACAGCATGCATAAGGCTAAAATATGACTCACAGAGTTTTCGGGACACACTCACACACACTCAGTCGCACGTGAACAATTTACAATCTAGCACACGTTCTTCATCCTTAATCCAGACTGACTTACATTAGGCAATGAACAAAAGAAAAAAAAACATTGCAATAAATCACATACAAATTGGTTTTCGGTCATATTGACAAATATGACGATCTAACTACAGCTCCGATGCAGGGGTAAGGGGTCGAAACTATATATGGCAGTTAAATAAAATGTTGGGGTTTGTGGAGTTTGGTTTAGTTTTAGTATTTGGTGTCGGTATCGGCTAACACAGAAGATGTGGCATCGGGATCTGATCGGAAATGAACAAAGTGAAACATTTTCTGATCGTGAAAATGATATGTGACATTGTTTGCATCAACACGGATTATAGTTATCAGCGCCCGAGTCCATAGAGGCGTTGTTGAACCTCTTTCACACTTGTGCTGACATACTTTATACTTTACTTTATTCGTTTATTTAGACGGGACAGAGTATATTGATGTACATTACAAAAACAATGAAATGTAAATATACCGGATTTAGCAAGGTTGCTAAGTTAAAACAAGACATAAACATGAAGGCAACCACAAAGATGAGTACAAAAAGAAAAAATGATAAAAAAAAAAACATCTAAGAGACATGGCGGCCCTAGGTCATGAACTTCTCAAATACGGCCCCCCAGGTAATTCAGAGAGGGACTTCACCTGTCTTAAGTTGATGATATCCTTTCATGTGTCCATGTGTGGTCCAGTCCTGAAATGTAGGTCTATGGAATGCACATGATAATAAATCTAAACTATTGGTTATGCACATAATTCCCTTACGAATTAAGTATGCCTAGATCCAGCAATGGCAAAAGTCCATATTTGGATACAGCCGGCGTTGTGTCAACATGGACGTTGCTCAGTGCCGCTGTTCAACTGTTCAACAGCGCCGCGTCTCTCTCTCTCTCTCTCTCCGGCTCCTGTGGAGAGACGATGCTGTGGTTGCGCGCAAACATAGGGCGCAGTGTCTACAGCTACTGTGCTGCTGTGGCGGTGAGCCGCACCGCCTACTTCTTCGGCTACTGGGGCAGCTCTGTGTACGTCCTGGACACGGTGTCCCTGTGCGGGACGGAGTGGGCCCCCACGGGACGTTACAAGGCCACCTGGCTCAGCGGTCACACGGCCGTGGCGGTGGGAGACGTCGCTTACTTATGGGGAGGGCAGGGCAGCATAGACGGCCCTCCTCTCTGTGCGTTCAACCTCGGCACCCGCAGGTGGTCCAGACCCCGGGTCTCTGGGACGGTGCCGAAGAGGAGGCAGGGCCACTCGGCGTGCGTCCTGGGGAGCGTCATGTTCATCTATGGTGGAATCACCGGCACCGCCAAGGAAATGTACCTGACCCAACTCTACAAGTTGGACACCGCTACGATGGTCTGGACTTTAACCGACACCAGAGGCACGCCGCCGCCTTGGTTCGACACTTGTCTCGGACACTCGGCCGCCGTCATCGGGAGAAAGATGTTCGTCGTCACGGGATGCGGACGGTACTTTGACAGCGGCAGTGCTGTGATCACCGCATACGACACGGAGACCGACACCTGGACGGCCGCGCAGCAGCTCCCGGTTCCTCCGAGAGACCGGATCCACTCGGCCTTCGCCCACAACGGAGAGCTGTACATCTACGGCGGCGAGAGTCTGTATGGCCGGCACCATCTCCACGACATGTGGAGGTTCAACCCGAAGACCTTCTCCTGGAAGGAGGTCAGGCCCAAGGCGCCGACGAAGACCCCCGGTAGCTGCTGTGTGGTGTCGGGGGACCGCGTCATCCACTATGGAGGGTTGAACGCCAACTGCCTGTTCGTCTTGGACCTGAGTCCCAGCCTGAAGACGCTGTCCATGCTGGCGGTCGCAGAGCGTGGCCTGGACCGCTCCGAGCTCCCACACAACCTCAGGCGAGAGTTGGAGGCCATGGTCACCGCACAGCCTGCCAAGAGACGCTTCCTGTATGATACCTTCACCGATGTCGGTCACTATTGGCAGAAAGCCAAAAGACGCTTCCTGTAAGATACCTTTCAGCTTATTATTGGTGCCGGTTATTTTGTCATATTGGCGCTAATTACGGTACACTTTTTACATCCTTTATGGCTTGCTAAAGCTACTTCTCACTCAATAGGGACTCCTGGCGCAAATTGATGTCCTGTCATGTGTCCGTGTGGGGTCCAGTCCTCTGAAATGTCCACTTTGTTGTCGCTCAGATACACTGTTTAGGTATATAGGGCTCCGCTAAACCCCTTATCCCTTAACTTCTTTGCCTTTTTAAACTATTAAAAAAAGACCATTTTTCAATATTTTAAATGTCAAGTCTACAAGCTCACAATGTGTTCACAATGTGCTCACAAAAGTTTTTCAAAATAGTAAAAAAAAATGATAAGGGGTTTAGATGGTAACGAAAATGGAGCCCATAGTGCAACTACCCAAGAGCTCCAACGAAAACAATAAATAAAACATGATCAAACACACTCAAATAATAAGTGCATAGGTGCTTTTGCATTACAAAAGTGCATTGCATAAATATTGCTTATTACATGGCTTGAATGAATGCTCCAATCAGAAGCCAGCGTTCTGGTCATGTGAGCGGTCACATAATACACTATAATCACCGCTGCATAAACAAGTTCCCCAAAGTGCAAACAGCTGTGTTCATATCAATCCGCGCTGCGCTTCCGCATTTAGTTCCAGCACGCCGTTAGTGGGTCCATTTGGTTAGCTACGTATTTGGTTGTTTACATGCCTTTGTCGTCACCCTCTCAAGGACCACTGGTGGTCCTCGGACGTTGAAAACCACTGACGTAAGCCATGTAATAAGCGGGATAACACCCTTCGAGGCGGTGATTGTTTCCTATTAACTGACCGAGGCGCAGCCGAGGTCAGTTATCCCTTACATATGCATAGTCACTTTTTCATTGTATATCCTAACTGCATGTGTGGAATAAAGAACTGTTACTTAGCCTGTATAGTGCGTGTTGGCAGGGAGCATCTTGTACCCCTTCAACCTCTTTGATCGGTTGGGGGATGTTGAGTCAAAACTCAGAAATGAAGCAAGAGCCATATATCAGAGCATGACGCCTTAGCTACAACTACAACTCCCATAGTGCACCAGCAAGATGGACGCTCGTTTGCTCAAGCTGGAACACCTGAAAAGGCTGGGAGCACACATTGTCACAAACAAACACAAGAAGCAAGTCCTACTACTCATGAGTTCCAAGTCCAAGGAGGCCAATGGTCGGCGATGTTTTGTCTTTATTTTATTTCAGTTATGTTTGCTTAAGCCTTGAACATGTTTAAAGCCTGATTTAAATGCTGTTTTAGGTGTTTAATATGAGAATACTGCTAATTTGAATTAGGATTGGATTTAATTTCATTCAGTCTAAAAGTATACTTTACCAAACAATGATGTAAAGAAAGCAAAAAACATATTGAAAGACCCCACACACCCAGGACACGGACACTTTAAACTGTTGCCTTCAGGGAAACGGTACAGCGTGCACCCAGCCTCAACAAATAGACTGAGAGACAGTTTTTATCCCAAAGCCATCAAGGAACTAAACAGTGTGGCTGGGAAAGGTAGAGGGTAGCATATGAACTCCAACTATTTTGCACAGAGGCCAGGGAACATGTGCAATATTGTGTACGTTCGTTTATAAACTCTAATGTATACAGTATATACCATTGCACTTTCTACTGTTTAGTTGTACCCTAATTATATATATTTATTGTTTTTATATATATATATATTTATTGTTTTTATTTTCTTAATGAATTCAGATGCTCTACAGAGATATTTATTTTTATTCGTACTAGTTTTAATGCATTAATGTACTGCACCTTGGGGACTGATGCTTTTTAATCTCGTTGTTCTAGTGACAATGACAATAAAGTTAAGTCTAAAGTCTAAAGTCTAAAATCAGAAATGCTAAAAGTCTTTACATTTATTAAGAATTTAAAAGACTTATATAAATGTGGTCAGTTTATCAATTTGATTCATGATTGAGGTTTAAAATGGATTGAAAGAGCTGATCTACAAGCTTGATTTTGTTTATTTAAAAATACTTAAAGTAATTTAGATCAAAATGTTTAAAATATTACTTTAATAATATACTTACAATGTTGACTTTAATAGAGTTTAAAATGCTTAATTTAGCACTGGTCTGTCTTAAAACATTTAACTTAAACATGTATTGTGTTAAAACACTATTGTTTAAGACATTATTTATTTAAAATGTAATGTTTAAAAACAAGAACTAAAATGTTTAGAAATAAGAACAATTGTTTGTTGATTGGCAATGTTGTTATCTTTGTCTCTTTCTGTTTGAAGGTTTACAACCTGACTGACGAAGACCAACCAATCAACGAAAGAAGCCAACTGTGAATGAAAAATAAAAACGTTGCATTGAATTGGAAAACGGAGTTGTTTCCTTTCATGTCCCTGACGAAGTTCATATTTTGTATGGTTTCATATTTGCATCCTTTATTTTGTTTTTATGATTAAATAAATAAATAAAGCTTGATCCTTACAGTGCTTAGGACAGGTAATTTCATCCAGTAGGGAAAGGGGGGGGTGTGTGTGTGTGTGTGTGTGTGTGTGTGTGTGTGTGTGTGTGTGTGTGTGTGTGTGTGTGTGTGTGTGTGTGTGTGTGTGTGTGTGTGTGTGTGTGTGTGTGTGTGTGTGTGTGTGTGTGTGTGTGTGTGTGTGTGTGTGTGTGTGTGTGTGTGTGTGTGTGTGTGTGTGTGTGTGTGTGTGTGTGTGTGTGTGTGTGTGTGTGTGTGTGTGTGTGTGTGTGTGTGTGTGTGTGTGTGTGTGTGTGTGTGTGTTTAGCAATCTTATAAATTATTATTGACAGGTGAAATGTATCCAGAAACTGGCCAAGGAATGTGGTTTGGAGACAGAGTGCTCCAAACGTGACCTTGTCTTAAGACTGAGGTATGAAATGCAGTCACGATCAGCATACAATAAATTCAATAATACCTGATCCAAAATAGGCCAAAACACGACGCTGTCGATGTTCGGTATGGGTTAAAGGTATCGTGACATTAAAAACACGTTTTTGTTCATTTGTTCTTGACAACAATTACACCATAAAAAGTCGGTCTTTGAACATTCAGTGGTTTCTCCGTATTTTGTAGTTATGCTAATTAGTTTTAAAAACGGCTTGTCTGGTTGGGCACCGGATTCTTGCGTGTACATCACGGTAAACACCCACCCACAGCCGTGCTGTCTCCAGCCTCCACTGCTCTGCTCTCCGCCTCTCTCCTCCGTTTGAGGGACGTGCACACATAGACCACGAAGGGTGCTCGAGCCTCTTTTATACGGACGGCTGAAAAACAACAGCCCTTTCCAGACCATGAATGCAATTTCGCTAGAAGTGCCCTCTCATTGGATTACAGGCACTGCCCTAAACACTCTCTGCATGTCCCTGCCGAGATACCCGAACCAGCCAGGCAAACATAAATGTGGACTTTATAAAAAAAAAAAAGTCGTATTAACCGACTGCAGAGAGAGAGAGAGATGGAGGTTTGGAGAGAGAGAGAGAGAGAGAGAGAGAGAGAGAGAGAGAGAGAGAGAGAGAGAGAGAGAGAGAGAGAGAGAGAGAGAGAGAGAGAGATGGAGGTTTGGGGAGAGAGAGAGAGAGAGAGAGAGAGAGAGAGAGAGAGAGAGAGAGAGAGAGAGAGAGAGAGGGAGAGAGAGACAGAGAGAGGTTTGATTATTACCTGTATGTGTAAAATAATTCCCTTCTTCCACCTTTCACTCTGGGGCACGCTGCCGTTCGCAGCCTAGAGCAATCTAGTCTCAGCGTTGCGACATTGAGGGGTCAGAAACCGAACGCCTTGGCGCTGTTCATGCAACATGAGTAGGCACAAACTAGAGTTGGAAATAGGCCTACGATATTTTCAACAAGAGCAACATGCCAGCTGTTGTCATGTTAATGTTGTAGCCTAGCTACTATTACTACAAAACGATCTAAAATAAAGGGTTTTACGACCATTAAAGCTGTCTCTGCCTACTTCAGGTCCAGGACTTGTCCCTATTTGCTGCCACCATTCTCAATAGAAGTCGATGTAGAAGAGCCTCCATTAGACTGGCCCCATGAAGTGAACGAGTTTGCACAACTCTATACCCTATAAGTTCTGGCACAGCAGCCGGTCTCTGCCTGCCTCTCTGTCCCTCTCTCTCTGTCTCTGCTCGATCATTTTACTTTGATATAACCCGTAATTTGTGTGACATCGGCTAGGATTCTGTTTATATTATTGATTAGGCCTACTATTTACAAACAACTGATATAAAGAGTATTAGAATCAATGTAGTATACAGCAGTTTTCAACCAATGGTCTGGGGACCACCAGTGCCCTGAAATCCAGCCTGGTATTGTGGGTCTGTGGGGTGAAAATGTCATCAAATGGTGGTCCATGGCTCAAACGCTGAATAAATAGTGGTCCCTGGTATCAAAATGGTTGAAAACCACTGTAATGCAGTACAGTTGAACTGCTGATCACCAAATATTTAGTCTCAAAGACAAGTCTATGGATTTGTTCGGGACACTAAAAATGAGGCAACCACAGTGTGTTTGTTATATATGAATTGAAATCCTGAATTATTTTAGAATAATGACATCACAATGTTAATAATTAACTAACCACATTTTGTCCCCTTTCCCCACTCAACATGTCCCACACATGCAACACTTATTTTCCCTCAAATGAACAGGTTGGACCTGACCACCCTATCTGGGAGGCGGGGGAGTTTGTTGGAGAGGAGGGGTAGAGGGGTGGGTGGGTGGATCATGACAGTGATTGACAGGCAAGGAGTAAAGCACGACCCCTAGTGGCCAAAAGAATGTGTTTTTCTCCATGCCCCATTAGAATGTAAAAGAAAGGGACCAAAAACACATTAAAGGTAGGGGAAGTGATTTGAAATTCATGGTGTAGTACCAGCCTGGTGCACTAGGGGCCCCCAAAAGTAGCTACACTATGTGAACCTGCTGCTCTCTCCTGATTGGAGGAGAATTGTGGTGACCTGGGGAACTTTTATTAGCTCCTCTGCTAACGTGGGGGAGGGGGAAACTCCATATGTGGTTTCCACACCTTATAATAGAGCATTTTAACAGAAAAAATATATTTTTGGGTGATATCTGACAAAAGTGAAATCACTTCCCCTACCTTTAATTGAGTATTTTTTCTATGAAAGCCTGTTAAACACATTTCGACGATCATCTCCAACATAATAAAATGATGTTACAAATAATGTCACGATACCTTTAAGGACCAATGAACAAACAAAATAGTGCCGATATGTATACATTAATAATGCTATAGAGTCTGGAAATACTGTACACCTGCACCGAAAGGAAGCTGCAATTTCCGCTCAATTGTATTTTAAAATACCTTTACATAACAATATCTTTACTTCCTAACTTCACAAAAACTATGCCTAAACATCACCTTAAAGGTAGGGTAAGTGATTTGAAATTCATGGTGTAGTACCAGCCTGGTGCACTAGGGGCGCTCAAGAGTAGCTACACTATGTGAATCTGCTGCTCGATCCTGATTGGAGGAGAATTCACCCTCCACCTGGGGAACTTTTATTAACTCCTCTGCTAACGTGGGGGAGGGGGAAACTCCATATATGGTCTGCACACCTTATAATAGAGCATTTTAACAGAAACATTTTTTTGGGGGGGTGATATCTGACAAAAGTGAAATCACTTCCCATACCTTTAACCTACAACCTATTGTCAGACATGCCCAAACATATATACCCATATATGGAGTTCCTGCGCAAATATGGACATTCTGTGACGCATCATTGCATCACAGCGCTGACATCACAACAATGGCTAAAACAGTATAAATTAGCTCATCCCATCTTCTCGTTCGTGTTACTCATATTCGTACTACATACTTCTACAGACTTTTACAGTTTTAGACGTTTACAGACTTTTAGAGTTCTGCATCGCTATGGAAGCGGAGACTTATTTTGGAACGCCGAGTCCCGCGGACGAGGACGGTACTACCACCACCACCACCTCCACCACTACGACACCAACCACATCCTCCCAACCTAAAAAGCGCCCACACACCGAGGAGGGTGAGGAGGAGACAGAGGTCAAAAAACCTCGACTCACCGAGGAGGGTAAGGAGGAAAAACCTCCACTCTCCGAGGAGGGCGAGGTGGAAAAACCTGGACTCACCAAGGAGAAGAAACGCAAGCGCGAACTCGTCCAGGAGGACAGCGACGAGCACGGCGCAAAGAGGGTCAAAACCACAGGTGACAACGAGAGGGACGAGGAGAAGGACGAGCGTCGCGGTATGAAGGACAGCGTGGCGGTCAAGCAGGCAGACCAGCCCGGAACTGGGAAGCAGGCAGAGAAACACAAGGGAAACACCGCCAAGGGCCGCACCGCCTGCTGCACACAATGTAGCAAAGACATCTCGGTGCGCAACCTGAAGAGACACCAAAAGATCCACGACCAGGACACAACTTGGTTCCCTTGTCAACACTGTGAGAGGAGATACACTCGGCAGGACAACCTGCAAATTCACGTGCGTAGCGCCCACACCAGGGGAGACGCTGGGGCTTCCCAGGCTCAGAGCGTCACGGAAAAGAAGGAGAGAGACGAGAAGGACAAACTCAAGAGCGAGGCACGCAAGCGCGAGGCACGCAAGCGCAGGCACGACACAAAGGAGGACAACGTCGAAAGGCCTGCTGAGAAGAAAAGCAAACGTGACGATGACAACGAGGGGAAGGAAAGACTAAACCCTGTGGACAACGAAGGTGACGACAGCGCGACCGACGAGCGCAAGAAGAAGGAGCACAAGAAGCACCGCAGAGACAGGAGCGAGGAGCACAGAGAGCGCAAGGAGAAGAAACATAAGCATGAACACCGCGAGAAGCAACACAAGAAGCACCACAGGCACCACGAGAAGCACCGCGAGACGTCTGCCGAGAGGGGCGAGGAGCGACGCAGACACAAGAGGAAGCATGGGAGCCACAATGAGCGCAGAGAGGACAGAGAGGAGAGGCACCAGGACAGTGCCGAACACCTGCGCAAGAAGAGCAAGAAGAGCAGGAATGACCGCGAAAGATCAGAAAGACACAAACACAAGGATGAGAGGAGCCGGAAGAATAGGCACCGGGAACATTGACTCCTGCCATGTGTATTCCTCCACATCATTAGGGGAGAATATAAGAGGATCATACGACTTTGGTTCCTTATTGGTTAAATGTTAGGGTGCCTGCTGAGGTGCATCATGCCACGTAATAGGCATTTATGATGCATGTCTCTCCGCTTCTCTCTCCCTCTTGCCTGTCTGTCAAAAAACCAAAGACAGCATTAGCCCCAAGCAGTTGAGGCGGTCCAGACTGGACAAGCTCCTATTCTTCCCAGCTAAGTCCCTCCCTCCACCCCCCCCCCCCCCCCAAAAAAAAACAAACAAACAAACAAACAAAAAACCTTAGTGATCTCACATTTTAGATGCCAGCAGAGTGGCTCAGATCTCTAAGGGTGTTGGGTGTTCTGTTGAGTGAAGAAGTCTCTCTTTTGCCAACTGCACACCACAAGTTCTACAAAAATCTACATCTACCAGCATCGGCACGAGGGGCTGAAAAAAAAAAAAACATTTGGGTACAATGGGGCTCTATGGGTGGCAGGTCGACTGATTGGAACAGCTCTATGATATGTGATGTCATGAGATCTAGGGGTTTTACATGTACCTTGTAAAACCCCTATAGGTCTCATTGAGTGACAGACAAAAAGATTTCAGGTCCCAAATCCAGATCACCCCTAAAGCTCGAGTTACATCTGGTTAACCAACAAAAATATCCGGGCCGTTTTTTTTCGCCCAGTTCACCACTGGTTCCAGGTGGTCCCCAGCTAAATGGTGGAACATTGGTTAACCAGATGTAACTCTTTGAGAGCGTAAACATGTTTACACTCTCAAGAGTTAAAATATTCATCATGTGAATTAGACCAAGGTCTACACAACTAGAGAATGCAGAAGTCCCCTAGGGTAGTCCCCTAGGGTAGATACCCTAAAAAACATGCAGTAATTCTGGACTCTAAACTGCCTCCCCCTGGCCAGCCGGGGCGCCTGACGGAGGGGACTGGAACTGGTTAAAATAACGTGTTCCAACCAACCACGCGTTAAGTTCAACCAGGGAAACTCCCCCTGTCAGGTGAAAAGAAGGCAGCTTGGACTCCTCATGCACCAAAGGAAGAATGAGGCCAGTCTGCTGCCTCCCCAGGTTGGCGGAGGGTGTGTAGAGCCCAGGATCACATTAGGAATTGGCACTGGGTGAAAAAATGTGTTAAAAAAATCGTGGGATAAAATTTATTTAGAGAATGTAGAAGATTAATGGTCATTTTGATCTGTATCTTTGACTGTTTTGTTTTCTCGAAAATCCAGCCTGGAATTGTGGACAAAAGCAAAAGAAATCTTTAATTTTGGGGTCTGTGGAGCTAAAAAATGTCTTCAAATGGTGGTCCCTGGCTCAAATTCTGAATAAACACTGGGCCCTGGTATTAAAAATGTTGAAAACCACTGATTTATACAGTCGATGCCTAATTCATACAGGAGGATGCCTATAGTCCAAGTGAAAAGTCAACCTCTTTCCGAATACAAATTGCCTTCTATGTGGATACGGTATAAACAAACGCCTGCGCCCTGCTGTATGGAAGGACCTTTGAAGACCTGTTTCATCAGTGGGAAGAAGACAAGCTGCCGAGTCATGCATTTCAAAAAGCGTTGTCCAGTCCAACCCCATTCTTCATATCGCTGTGGTTTAGATGAGAAAAGTCATCTTTGCAAAGCAATGTCTCAAGGTGGAAAGGATTGCATTTTTTAAATCGATACTGACGAAGCCAGAAGAAGAAAAAAAAAAAAAAACGATTTATATCTTGCCGTGTTGTATGCTTTATTGTGCAACAGCGTTATGTATACTGAAAACACACACTATGGGGATGGCGATTACACAATTTCTGTAGCGTACGTTCAACTGCTTATGTTTTAATTCTTGCATCAGCACGCTGCTTTATACAGCCGCACACTGGGATAAAAATAGCCTGTTCTGGTATATACGGCAGGCAGCCCTTCTCTGAAGTCCAATGCATTCTCAGCAAACCACACGACCCGGGAGTGATGGGGATGACACATCCCCTCCCACACACGGACACACAGTAACAAGCACGCACGCACGTCTCACACACACACACGCGCACACACACACACACACACACATGTGCACAACACCACACACATGTCGACACATGCAACGCCTACTTAGGTTGGTTCTGTATTTGAATCCGCAAATTACAATTACTTTAACAGGCCGGGGAACAAATATAATGGGATTTAGAGTGCATAAGACCTAAGGTTACACATGGCACCTTCTGCTCCACACAGACACAGACATGCGCACTCGCACACACACTCGCACACATTCGCGCGCGCGCGCACACACACACACACACACACACACACACACACACACACACACACACACACACTCGCGCGCACACACACACTCGCGCGCACACACACACATCGCCCATGATTTCCAACCATAGCTGATTACACAACCAACTGCCAAAACAGAAAATCAGAGAGACAGACAGACAGGAGGGAAGACAGGGCATGGGAGGCAGAAAGAGAGATAGAGATAGAGAGATAGAGATAGAGAGAGAGAGAGAGAGAGAGAGAGAGAGAGAGAGAGAGAGAGAGAGAGAGAGAGAGAGAGAGAGAGAGAGAGAGAGAGAGAGAGAGAGAGAGAGCATGCGGAACACCTACACATACACACCCACTCACAGGGGCAGTGCACACAGATTCACACACTCACTCAGCCCTTTCTTTTTTTTTGCACATGTTCTATCTTCATAGCAGCCTGCAGCATACAGTATATAACACTTGAATCTTTCAGGGTTTAGAATTGAGGAGAGGTGTTGTCTGGGTCAGCTCAGACAGGTAACATGAGCGTGTCACATACAGTATCTGTGCTGCAACACCACCTAGTACAGAGCTCCAGAGATGTGAGAAAAAAAACAATACTAGACAGAGATGCACTATGCTATATGTTACTTTGTTTTTCATGGTTATTCTGAAGGGATTCAGGTAGGAGTTAGGATTAATATTAGGTGTTTGGGTTGGTGTTTGAGTTATACTTAGTAGCCCAAAACAACTCACACAATAGCCAGTATTTCGGTATGTCTGCTTGAGAGAGAGAGAGAGAGAGAGAGAGAGAGAGAGAGAGAGAGAGAGAGAGAGAGAGAGAGAGAGAGAGAGAGAGAGATCTGTCCCGATAATAAAACTATTACCGGGACAGATTTGGACTAAAACATATGGCCAAACATAAAACAAACATCATAAAAAACATCATGTGACATAAATGATATGTTTAGGCTGAACTGAACGCAGCTCAGGAAGATGCCCATACGCAGACACTGGTTGCTGTCCATGGTGCTGAATAAATGCAGCCACTGTATGGTGCTTAACAGAATGAAAATACCTATTTTCACAATGTGCATATTGTGCTCTGTGTTTTTACAGGAGTCACTCGCAGGACATGTGCATGGAAGGTGCATGGAAGGTGCGTTCAAAGCGGAAGATGTGTACAATGGTTCCAGTTGTGACCTGGTAGATGAAATGTTTTAACAGAGCACGCCGCTGTAACCACTCGACGTTCTGTGTGTGTGTGTGTGTGTGTGTGTGTGTGTGTGTGTGTGTGTGTGTGTGTGTGTGTGTGTGTACGTGCGTGCGCGTGTGTGGCTATTTGCCCCCTATGGCTGAAACAGGATTTGCTTTCCAATGCCCTCCAATGTTAAGCGAATGAGGAATTTAATGCACCAATAATAAATGCATTATTGAGCAAAGCCGTTAAAAAAACGGCTTTGCTAATCTCTTTTTAATATTACGGTCAATGCCCATGTGAAAACTCAGAGCAATTGGTGCACCCAGTGAGGAGTTACAGCGGTTTAAGACATTCGTTCATTCAGACAGACAGACATTTCCTTAATTATAGTATGGATTTTGCAATTATATACAGGTCTGTCTGATCGACTGTGTGTGTCAACAGCTAAAAGGTGGATGATGACTTGAAAGTCATTGTGGGTGGAGTTAACCATCTATCACCCCTCCCATTGTCACACTCACTTCTGGCCGGCTCCAGGTGTTGAAATGTCCTTAAAGGAAAAGGGCTTTTCCTCACCTTTGACGCATAATATATACGGTACTAGTATAATATTCTACATAACTTCTTACAGCTCTAATTGTGCTCAAACCTGTTTCTGGTTGTTCATGTGCATCTCGCGGTCGGCCACCTCCCGCCTCAGGCGGTCCACATCCTGGCTGAGCTGCAGCCGGTCCTCGCTCTCGTCCGTGGCCTCGTCCAGCTGCTTGGACAGGTAGAAGTTCTGCCGGTTGAGTTCAGCGTTCTCCTGGGTCAGCGTGGTCAGCTGTTCCTCCAGGTCCGTGATGACCTGCAATGGAGTCATCAAAACATTTACCTGGACAGACCCGATTCACAGAAAAGTGATATCACACCATCATTCTCCCACTGCACCTTGGACAGACAGTGCCGACGGTGGCGCCAGGGTGGAATGGCTTGCGACCACCAGTGTTGCCAACTGCCAAAATCCAAAATGCACTAGTGGCACCTCCAAAATGCACTAGAATGCGCTAGAGCAGGGGTTTTCAACCATTTTCATACCAAGGCCCACTATTTATTCTGCATTTTAGCCACGGACCGCCATTTGATGTTGAGTTTAGTCTCTCAGACTAATTTAGGAAAAATAACTGGCAAAATGTTGGTTAAAATAGCAATTACATTTTCTAAATGTGTAGAAAATTGAAAATTAGGTCATTCAGATGTTTAAATATAATATTAGGTAATTCAGATGTTTATATATATATTATTTTTTTTTTACTTCACATTGCGTCTACCTTTTATAAGTTTCTCTTAAATTATAAAGTGATACACATGGTGCATGTCCTCCCACTTAAGCACTCCACTGACAATGGCATTGGAATTTAACACCACTCTCACCCATCCCTATCCAAGACTATAGGTGAGAAATGTTGTTTTTTATGCATGCTAATCATGGCATGAATGCATGTAAGATGGGTTAGTAATTGAATATGTTTTGGGACAGATATGTTTTTTTCCTCACAGTTTTGTTTGACCCCCTGTGATGCCCTGTGACCCCACAGTTGAAAGTTATTAAAGTTAAAATATACTGTATAGTACAGCCAGCAGCATAAAAAACAAAGATCAACCATGCCCATAGGCCTGCCTAAACAGTTGGGTGTTGAGGTGTGTTTGAAATGTAGTGATAGAGTCTGTGTTTGTTACATCAGGGGACAGTGAATTATTCATGTCCGCTCTGTTTTGCCTGTTTCTCTGCCCTCTTTAAAACTGCTAAAATTATTATTATAATCTGAAATGCATATTAATGCTATTACTGAAACTGCAAAGATTTGTTTTATCGATAATGATGAATCACGTTTTGAGGGCTTAAATATGGAGGGCTCACCTGGTGTCGACCTGGACTAGAGAGAGAAACATACAGTACTTACACTGTAGATAGATGCCTGCATCATGAGTAGCAAAAAGTATTTTTGTATTTTATCTGTCTAAAAAGGGGCCTGGCTTAAATGGCTCAATAACACACCTGCAAATCTTCAACATTGAAACCCCATGCACAACACGGTGTCACCAAAATTGATACACTGTACATTACACACTTGTATTATGGCCCGACTTACAATTGAGGGAATTATGCAATTTTCACAGGTTGTTATCTAACTCACTCCTCCGAGGATGGTCAGATCCACCTCGAACTCACTAGGCATACATAAAACATTTTAAAGATGAAACGTTATCATAGCCGCAAGTTTTTGGGAAAATTGGCGTGACTGTGTTTGTGGCGAACTTTTGACAGAACCTTTGAAGAGTTTAGCCACTAACCTTGGTGGTTGCCTCATTGGACTGTGTTTAATGTTACCTAGCTCCGCCCACACTTCTGATTGGTCGATTTTTGTGATGACTTTTGAAATGTTCGTCGTATGTTGTGAGCCGGCATTAATGGGCCGCTCATTACTTGAGCAGGGGCGGATTGGCCATCTGGAGTACAGGGAGTTTTCCCGGTGGCCTGTGCCACCTAGTGGCCTGGGCAAGATCCAAAATGCACTAGTGGCACTTCCAAAATGCACTAGAATGCGCTAGATGCTCGCCTGGAACATACAGATCAAAATGACCATTAATCTTCTACATTCTCTAGTTGTGTAGACTAAGTTGGGCTAATTCACGTGATGAATATTTTAACTCTTGAGGGTGTAAAAATGTTATTTTTTTTTTTTTTTCATTTTCATTTTTACGCAAAGAGTTACATCTGGTTAACCAGCTGCCCCACCAGGGTGGCCTGGCAAAGGTAAAATTGTCCCGGTGGGAAAATATGTGCCAATCCGCACCTGGACTTGAGAATCCTTGTCCGAACATTAAAGTTACTTTACTCAGCTCCCTGTTCTAACATGGACAAAGGCGCAAGTGTCCGCTTATAAGTAAATACTGTATAAAATAAAGTGAGTGTTGACAATGTGCTCTGCACATTGTAAAATCTAGCACAGCTTGGATCAAGAAGACAATTCATTATGTTAATCATCTTATAATGACATCCAGGCTACATACTGTGTCACTAGCGCGAGCATCCACATCATCAGCGAGGGCAGCGCTGGGATCGGGCTAATCAATTCATCAGCGCCATTCTCTTCTTCTAATCAGTGAAGGAAGGCTATTGTGTGCACATAATGTATGGAAATGAGGGTTAGACAGGCTGATGAAGCTGGCAGTTAAAGAGATGGCTGTTCCTTGGCCCCCATAGGAGCCAGCGTAGTGAGCGGAATTTAGCCTAATTTATGGTCTGTCGGGCGATGGGTGTCGCACGACTATAAGTGTGAACCGGGCTCTACGGTAGCCTACAAGGCAGCGGGAGGAGAGAACGAGGCAAAGCTTTTAAGTACGACAATTAGCCGTCTCTTCTCCACTGAGCCGGTGCATCTTCTCCCCTGAGGCAGAGGTCTGACAGGCGGCAACTAAATGCACGTAAAGGAGGAGGAGGAGGTGGAGGTGGGGAGGAAGTAAACATTGCAAAGGATGCAGTTTGGTTTTTGGCAGAGACTTCCCTTTCTGCTTGTCCATTTGTCATCCCAGCGTACAAAGCACACCGCCATTGCTGACCCAAAGTATATTGGCGATTTACTGAGCTTTTTAGCAGCATCAACCCTATTGGAGAACTAAGGCGGGACACTAAAACACTGTGGACAATGTAGCAAATGAAAATATCTGGTTAAACATTGACGTGGCATTTACAGTGAGAGCAGAAACTATTACTATAGTTTTATATACCTGCTTTAATCCTAAAACAGGTTGATCGACTGAATCCAGGTGAAAGATAGCTGCCTCTCTATCGAATTAACCACTTGAACCCTAGTAATCCTATTCTGGGGTTACCATTCAGTTGAAACTATATCGGATCTTGTGAGCTTGTAGATGGCCTAGAGAGAGGCTAGCTTTGGAGTAGAGATAAAGATAAAAGCATAGAGCAGTGAACAGGAACCAATTGCAGAACTAAAGTGATGCGGTGCTCCTGATGTTTTTGTATGTCGGGCGAAAAGTGTTTGAAGTTCAATAACACAGCTCTCCTAATGTCGTTTAGAGTGTTATTCAATTTAAGTTTAATAACACCAATACAGCTCTGGTGCAATCATCATCATCATTATCGTTGCGTGAACTGAAACTGTAGCTGAAGAGTGTGCGCCAAAATAATGTACTTCAGAAGAAATGCAAGTGGAACAAACTGTTCTGCGAATACAGACAGAGTGCCTTTAAAACCTGCCTCTTGCTCAAAATTTGCCTGTAATTTGCCTGAATATTTGCCAGCAGAATCTATGGAGGATGTCTGTTGAACAGCCTGTGAGTGGGAGGATCTCTCAAGTAGGGCAAAGGGATGAAGAGAGACCATTATGTATTAATGGCCTTATGGGGCTCCAAGCTGTAATTTTGAAGGTGCTTAAAATGAAACACCATTCAATTTCCCAGGGTTATTCATTATTCGTCATACACATCATGTGACATAGACATATGGGAATTGAACTGTAGCTTGAGGTAGAAGTTTTTCAGGAGAAGATGATTTTTTCCCCCCTCTGTTTTAAAGAGAACACCAATGTTCGCACTCACAGTCACCGGGGGGGTTTGATGAAAGTGGAAAATCAATATAAATCTTTTAGTGTGCAGTTTTATACTTGGAACTCTTGGAAATGAATAAATTAAAGGACATACAGTATCAAAGGGTGCATATAATGATGATTCCATTGAGATTTCTATCATTCCAGGCGGTCAAGGTTGCCTTTTCAGGCAGAGAAAGAGTGAACCAGGATAGAAATAAGACGGAAAAGAGTGAAAAAGAAATTAAAGCGCAAGCCACCTACCGCACAGCTGTCTCTTAAGGCATCAAACTTGCGCTGTATCTCGTCTCGGTGGGCCTATGCGGAAGACAATCACAAAATTAGAAAAACATGGACACCACAGCATAAGAATACAGAAGAAACAAGAGGGGACCTGATTTAAATCAATTCAGAATATATATTTGAGCATATTTTCATATCAATGTATATTTCTTTGCAGAACATACAGAGTTTTTTTTTTTGTTGTGATAATGCGCCGACACACATTTTTTACAGACATAGGGACAGGTTACCCTTCTACACATTACCCTACACATGTTTGTCCCATCCTCCGCCCACTCGCTCCCCTTTAACTCTTTCTTATTCAGTCAGTAGCTCTAAATAGACCACACTGCAAGAGTGTTGTACAAGGAGGCGTAGCAGACATCTTATTCTTCCCAGAAAGAGGGACAGCTCTCACTGCTACATATTATGTAATAGGAGAGACTAGACAGCATGGTATCTGTGACACATTATCTCTGTCTCTGAGCAGGGCAAGCATGCAGTAAAATGTTAATGCTTATCTACAGTGGCTTACGTCAGCAGCACAGAAGATGACAAACCAGTACAAGTCCTATCTCTACTCCACCATCTATAGCTTACAGGCTTCTCTCTCGTCTCGTTGCTTCATTATCTACATCCCTTATTAAGTAGCCTCTTATTGTTTTTGTCTGATTTTTCCTTCTCCTCTTTCTTCTCCCCCCAAACGGTGCCAAACGGTGATGATGCGAAGCCCACATCCATTGGCCAAATGGTGGTGCTATGGCACTCAATTGAAAATGCAAGCTTTGACCAGGCATAGTCCATGAAGCGTTTGATGTGAAATTTGGACCGTTACGGACAAAAAAAGTAAGAAAATTAGTTTTCATAGGCCAATGCAAATTGCTGTTCTGTGAAAATTGTTCTTCTGCCCCTAATAAATAGTTGCAGTGTCATATGCATATTAAATTTTACATTATGGTAGTGGGTCATGCCAAATAGCACTGAAGCCAGTCTTGCAGTAACAGGGGGCAATAGACCAATGATGTTTCCAGAAGTCCATTATTTGTCTAGGGGAGCTGGAGATCCTGGCGATAGCAGGGTAAACGGGCGATTGTCGGAAAGTGGGCAGACCATGGCGGCCAGGAAAGAAAAATATAATCAATGTTTTTGGGTGATACTTAGACGATTTAGGGATTTAGGCAATGGAATTGAAGCGTTGCCTGCTTTTCGACGCCCGCTGTTAAAACGTGCTGTAACTCCAATTGATTTTGATTTGAGGTTGCCGGTTCGTTCCCGGGCTCCCGCAGAGTTAGTGTTGAAGTGTCCTTGAGCAAGACACTGAACCCCTAATTGCTCCTGATGCATTAGTAGGTACCTTGCATGGTTCCCACTGCCATCAGTGGATGAATGTGTGTGTGAATGAGTGAATGTGATGCACAAGCTATGTAAAGCACTTTGGATAAAGGCGCTATATAAATACACCTTTTAATTCAAATCAGGGTCCTACTAACTCTGCATAAGAGTCTTCAAGAGCCCTCCCACAATTTAAACTGACCTTGTCACAATTACAGTCTTCATGTTTCTATGGCATATTGTGCATATTGTTCTTATTGCTTTGTGTCTTGGTCTCTAACGTTTGCAGTTTCCTTCCCTCATTCTCACACTTGTTCGCCGGCATTTTATTCCGTTCCCTTCCCCTCACTCCAATTCTCTCCTCTCCACATTATCTCTCTACTTCCTCTTTTCTCTCATGCCTTGCTGCACCAACCCCCCCCCCTCTCTCTCTCTCTTCTCTCACTCTCAGCACTGTGATCTCTTCCTCTGCCTCTGCAGTGGTCTCCTCCAGCTCCGTCTTGGCCTGTTGCAGCTGGTTCTCCAAGGCGTGCCGCGCCGCCTGCAGACCACTGATCTGGGACTCACGCTCCTGCAGTGACAGGGTCAACTCTGTCACCTGCCGCTTGATCTCCAACTTCTGCTCCTCGTTCTCCAGGCCAATCTACAGAGAGAGAGATGGAGGGGATTAAGTGGATGTTTGTAAGCCTTTACACTGACATGAATACAACCTATAAAGCCCCTGATGTATTGAAAATGCATTTCAGATGCTTTAATAAATGTAATGTTCCCATGGGGATTGTTAACAAGCACACAGAGAGAGAGAGAGTCTGGAAGAGACTGGGAACTGGCAACTGCTTCTTTGACATGTTCCCTCTCCTAATGTAACGTCCAGGATTCAAACTCAGGTCCCCTGCGTGAAAGTCATCTTAACCACTAGACATCCCCTTCGGTAGCCACTCTGCTGCACTAACACAGGGCCTCTTCCATAAACAGTGTGCCATATATAATACTGTAATACAGGTGTGTTTTTGGTGCTCTCATGTCCGTCTTCTACCGCCCACAAATAAACAAGTTTGAACAAGCAGGCTTTCACATCATATAGGAGCATTAATGGAAACTGCTCTTAGGAACAAGTCGATTTTGGCCTCCTGATGATGTCATCAATGCACTCTGCTTTGTATAATTTGTCCTCTTCAGTCTTCAATTGCAAATTTGCATTTCCACTTTGTTTACAAGGTCCAACATTTTGATTTCCCAAGCTGGGAAACAAGTCTGTTTTTATCTAGCATCAGTATTCTAATGATTCAAATGACCTCAGGACATTGTGGTACTGCAGCTAAACTGTCCAGAACCAAATGGCAAGATTGGTTATATCAGAGTGGTGATTGAGGCTCAAGCCAATAGAAATAAGCTTGGGGGACATACAGTATAAAATATTATATTAACTCTACTAGGTAACTTTTTCATGAAAACAAAAAACTTAAATATGATCCATCATCACTGCTATGTTTGTCACATAAGCCATTCTATTTCTGCCTGCAAACCGTGTTCTGAATATGTTTTCTATTGATGTCTAAATGACATCACACGCCGGAAACAGAAATATGTGCTCTGTTGTCCGTTTATTCAGTGTTTTCAGTGTGTGGTCAGCACAGTACAGTAGAGTGCAGTACAGCACAGTACCACTCACTTCAGATGGGTCTGATTTTTCTATTAATTGCAGAAAGATGTGATGTGAGGATGACTGTGGGGTCATCTCACTTGTACCCGAAAAGGAAATATCACATCCGTTTCGAGATCTCTAAAGAAACCGCTTATTGTTTCAATGTTCATGTCATGGTCCTGTCTGTCCATACTGGAGCCACATTAAAAAGAACCCCATCAATTACGCAGTCGTGAACAGTAGCTAACAGTAGATAGACATGCAGGCGTGCGCACACTTGCACGCAGGCGTGTGCACGCACACACACATTGTTAATCGCAGATTTTGTACCAGACATGTTGGACACTATACAGATGGTTAAAATGAATGTTTCAAATCTGTTTGTTATACTGGTAACAAAAATACTGTATATTAAGAAATTATTTTTTATCACGCCTTATAACTATAATTAATGGCTTGTGATTGAACTAGAATGAACTTATCAATGTACCTATTTAATGCAACTCGTAATATACAGTACACATCGGCATAAAATTTGGAAGATGTGGCAGTCCATCCCTTTTCACATCTGAACCCTGATTCAATCTTCTCCCCGATCAGTACTGTTCTCCCTTTTCTTTCTCTCTCTCTACCTCTCCCTCTCTCTCTCTCCGTTTCTCTCTCGCTCTCTCTCTCCTATGTATTCACAGATCTTAGGCTCTGCTTTCCCAAATACCACTCCATAGGGACGGTTACATCACTACCTTTGTAGTTGCACGTTTGCACCGTTAGCTACTCGAATCAAAAACAGTCTTCATCTCTAATCTATTCCCAGACCTCTCATCTCCGGCTCCTCGCTTCTCAAGACAACATTCCACTTTCTCTCTCCTGTTCCCAGGAGTCTTCACGTCTCTCTCCCTTTATCTATTGTCAAGGATCACCTCCAGGTCCTAACGTTTTCACACACTAACACTCTTTCCATATCCTATTTCCTCTCATCCGTACTTCTCTTGCACATACCCTCTCTGCATTACTCTTCTTCCCCCTTCCATCCTCTCTCCTCTACCGCTCTCTGATATTCTCCTGACTTCAAACTATCCTCTCCATATCTCCATCACCTCTCTGAGCCTGGTTTCCAGCTCCAGCACGCGGCTCTTATTATTCTGCTCTTGCTGGCTCATCTTCTCCAGATGTTCCTCCAGCTTGGCGTTCTGGGCCTCCAGTTTCCCTGCCTGGGATTCCAGGTAGAACTTCTGCTGTCGGAGCTCGGAGATCATCTCTTCCTGGGCTTTCCTGATAGGACAACACACAATATGGATGAATACTACGGTAATCACAAATAACAATACCAATTCCTTCATTTTATTTTTCTGATCAGGTCAGGACCTATTTATGTCTATATCTATATCTAAGTATCTGGGACATAATAATTTCATACTGTACTCTGTATACTGCCCTTTCGTGGGTCAAACATGGATAAACTGCAGAATGTGTATAATTATTGCAAGCAAATATTTTATGTATACAGGTCCTTTCCAAAAAATTAGAATATCAACGAAAAGTTGGTTTATTTCCACAATTCCATTCAAAATCCCGAACTTTCATTAATTATAGATCCAGTGCTCATATTGTAAATGATTTCAAGTATTTATTTGTTTATTTTTACACAATTTTGGCTTCCAGCTCATAAAACCCACCAAATCAGGATTTCAAAAAATTAGAATATTTTATGAGACAACTAAAAAAAATGTGTTTTAAACATGAAATGTTGACTATCTGAAAAGTATATTAATTTATGCAGTTAATACTTGGTCTAGGCTACTTTAGAACAAATTATTTCATTAATGGGGTGGGGCATGGAGGTGATCAACCTGTGGCACTGTTGAGGTGTTATGGAAGCCCAGTTTTGCTTCAATAACAGCCATAAATGAATTTGTATTTTTCAGTCTTATGTCTCACACCTTCCTCTTGACAATACAACCCAGATTCTCTGTTGGGTTAAGGTCAGGACAGTTGGCAGGTCAGTTAAGCGCAGTAATACCATGGTCAGTACAGCAGCTACTAGTAGTTTTAGCTCTGTGGGCAGGTGCCAAATCGAGCTGGAAAGGAAAATTAGCATCTCCATGAAGCTTGTCAGCATACCGAAGCATAGGGTACTCTAAAAGATGGCTGTGTTGCAACCACTGGTGAGTTTTCACTGTCAGTGGATTAACACCAGCCAATAACATGGCTTGGAGACTGGACATGGCAAAACACATGATTTAGGCCATGTTATCGGCTGAAAACTTCAACACAGCCATCTTTTTAGAGTACTTTGTGCTTCGGTATGTTGACAAGCTTGATGGGGATGCTAATTTTCCTTTCCAGCTCGATTTGGCACCTGCCCACAGAGCTAAAACTACTAGTAGCTGCTGTACTGACCATGGTATTACTGCGCTTAACTGACCTGCCAACTGTCCTGACCTTAACCCAACAGAGAATCTGGGTTGTATTGTCAAGAGGAAGGTGTGAGACATAAGACTGAAAAATACAAATTCATTTATGGCTGTTATTGAAGCAAAACTGGGCTTCCATAACACCTCAACAGTGCCACAGGTTGATCACCTCCATGCCCCGCCCCATTAATGAAATAATTTGTTCTAAAGTAGCCCAGACCAAGTATTAACTGCATACATTCATATACTTTTCAGATAGTCAACATTTCTTGTTTAAAACACATTTTTTTTAGTTGGTTCATAACATATTCTAATTTTTTGAAATCCTGATTTGGTGGGTTTTATGAGCTGGAAGCCAAAATTGTGTAAAAATAAACAAATAAATACTTGAAATCCTTTACAATATGAGCACTGGATCTATAATTAATGAAAGTTCGGGATTTTGAATGGAATTGTGGAAATAAACCAACTTTTCGTTGATATTCTAATTTTTGCATGCAAATATTGTATGTATAGTGTTTTTATGTTGTCTGTTTTTATTGGACATTGAGTCTTAACAAATAAAGCCTGAAGCACATAAGTAGGCACACAAGTACAGTAGTCCACCACAATAACTTTAGTTTTATAACTGGTTCCATACAGGCTCATGGACCTTTGTGGCAGAAATAGTATGAACTGGTTTAATATTAAGGAAGAAAATAAGAACAGGACCACTTCTTCAACCAGGCTGGAAAAGGGGCCATAGAGTAAGGCAAAGAAAGGAGTGTAGGATATAATGAA
>CM076972.1:42568553-42854381 GCA_039105355.1 Benthosema pterotum
TGTTTGTTTGTTTGTTTTCAGGAAGACATGATGCAGTGAAAACTTGGTTTGAAACATACAAAAAATAATAATAATTGTAAGCAGCACCAAGAGTCAAGACAACTCTAAGCCCCTGGAATCAATGGCAAACCACCGGAGAACCAATTACAGTAGCAAAATGCCAGTGCCAGACAAATTGGCCAAAAAGTTTTAACTCTGCTGTTATGGCTCATGCATTGTCTTTGTAATTATATCTAGTGAAATTTGTATCTAGTGAGCAGGAGTCAATGGCGTTTCTAAGCAATTGGGAGCCCCAGGCAAGATTTTCCCTGGAGCCCCCTCCTGTGATGTCATACCTATGATGACAGGCACAGCAAAATGGCACCACTCAAAGGATAAAATTATGAACTATTTTTAAACTAAAGAACATATTATATGTGTTTTTTAAATGTTCAATTCTTGGTTATAGAGAGCAAGTATAATGTAGTTATCCATATGCGGCTTATTAGCCTGTGATCCTTTTAAAGCATGTCTGGTGGTCGCCCCGGTTTTACTACAATTTTACTACAATTCTTTCTTCAGTGAACGTGTATGGTCATTTAACCAGGGTGTTACTTTGGTGTTCTTAAAGGAGCCACTATATCAAGAGCTGACCGGATAAAAGGCCATAGACATAGACGTGTGTGTGCGTGTGTGTGTGTGTGTGTGTGTGTGTGTGTGTGGGGGGGGGGGGGGGGGTCTGTATGTCTGCGTGTGCGCGTGATTGTGCACATGTTCGTGTGTGTGTGGAGGTATGCATGTACCTCTGTGGAGGTATGCATGTACCTCTGTCTCCCGTAGGCGTCTACGGAGGCTGTCGGTGTTGTCCTCCTTGGTCTGTAGTCTTTCCAGTTCTCGCTCCATGCGTTCTTTGGACATTCTGATACTATGGAGTAGATCTGTAGCTTCCGCACTGGCCTTGACTGTCTGTGATAATATAAAAGTGACGATTAAGTCACAATACGGCACTAGGAACATCAATAACCTCTTATTCCGACTAATAAACCGCTATTTATTGGTAAATCCCAAAAATTCACCAGCCACTGTCACAGAAAAAAAATAATAACCGATTTGCCTGCCAACTGCATTTCTTTTTAATAGAACAGGACCTCCAAAGGATTGTTGGTGCCTATCCACTTTGGCTGAGAGCCAATTAGCAAGTGGGTGCCGGCTAATGCAAATTTCTCATTCCCGCACAACAACAACAGTTACATAATGACTCTAATAAACAGATTTCTCTCTTTTCTTTTCTTTTTTACAGGGAGGCTGTTTAAGTGAAAAACACTTATCAGCAACGTGACCTACTGTGTGAACATTTATAGACGAGCAGAACAGGCTATAATAGGGCCAGGCAATGTTTTAGAGTGGATAAGACATAATTAAAGAATAAATAAATAAAATACAATTCTGTAATGAGGCAAACAGATTTGATTGCTAATGGGGAGAAAATATGCAACTCAGGGTTTAATAGAGCTATTTTAATTAGCCCATTGTCCAATGATCAACATCTGGTCGATGGCACTGCAGGGCTCGTATGAGTCGTTAGCACTAGCAGGAGAGAGAGAGAAAAGAGAGAGAGAGGGAAAGAGAGAGAGAGAGAGAGAGAGAGAGAGAGAGAGAGAGAGAGAGAAAGAGAGGGAGAGAGACAGAGAGAGAGAGAGAGAGAGAGACCTGAGGAAGCTACATATAGGGAAACAGCCGTTTACAACATACGGTTCAACTTTGCGCATTTGTGGCTGACTTGTATTCATGATCTAACACAACTCCCAGTCACGTGTACCTAATTTCATTTATAGGAGAAGAAAAAAGGCTGTGATTTTGTCACATTTGTGCTGGGTCTGAGTGCTCTGTGTTGTGCAAAGCCCCCGCAATATTTATGTCAAAATGTGGGTTCATTGGAAGATCCATTGATGATTTGGGGATTTTTTTTTTGGTAACATGCTCTTCTGGAAGTCAAACACATGAGTGCAAAAAACAATCGTGTGGAGGTACTGGCCTACTGGCTGTGACATGTCGGACAGGTGGACACACACAATACACACAAGCCTGTGAGTAAAATGAAGGCCTACAGTATGTGTATGGGGGGGGGGGCTATCTGACTGTGGTGCGTGTTATGGTTTATACAAAAGGGTTACAATGTTACCTTTGCCAGCTTCTCTTGAAGGTCCTGAATCTTAACCTGCTGCTCGGCATTTGTCTAGACAAAAGGACACATTTATGCACATTTTAAGATATGGTTTTAGTGAATAGGAAAGTAGTTCTGGTCATTGTGTGGTGGTCCACGGACCCCACTTTGGGAACCACTGTACTATGTAATACAATAAATCATTTAGCATGTTATCATGTTCATGTATAAAAACAAGAAAAACATGTCCAGTAACTTGTGTGTCCATACTCTTCAGCGCATGCCGCTCACATACACAAACATACTACCCATGTATCAAAATACCATTACTGTGTTTATTTAATGAAAGATTGGTAGAAACTACCAAATAGTAACACGTCAGAGAGGTGCTGATGGTACTCTTGGCAGCCTACACTTTGATTGCATTCGTACGTAAATACACTCTCTGGTCATGGGGAGCTCTGATTCTGATATTATCGAATGGATGTTTTCAATTTCCGTCTATGAAAACGCATTCAAATGAACAGTAATTCATCATGTATGAACGCGATTACGATCTGTTTTGTTACACATAGTGATAGATGTTGTGTTGAACACTCTAGAGTAGCCACCAATTAAGGCACTTATTACTGTAAGTCAAGTCAATATGAAATGCTGTTCATTATTGGGGCACGGATGACAAATCTGAGAAAGTAGTGGTGCAATAACCACGGGCATTGTTCTACAGCGACGCGGGGAAAAAAGTGATACGGTCAGATGAGTCATACAGTATCCTCATAATCTCCACAAGTGGGTGAGTAAGCATGTGGTGCACACCGAGAGAACGGCACAGGCCTGAATGCTTGACCTCTACAAAGAGAGCTTCCAGTGGCTTTTTGTTATTATATGCCGTGGGAGGCATTTCTCTAGCTTGGTTTTGGGTCCACTTATCTCAGACGCTGTGAGATTAAAGGTCCCCACAAATCAATGTGAAGTTTGGAGTGATCACCTTTATTCTACTCCCACAGCATGTCGATACACTTCGATCCTGATGGGAGGGGTTTCCCCCTGGGTGACAGTGCCCCCATACCCAGGGCACGAGGGGGGTTCCTGGATTTCTTAGCGAGTATGATAATGATGTGAATCATAATGCTATGGCCTTCACAGTCGCCAGATCTCAACCCAATTGTACAGTACATCAATTGGAGATTTTGGATGTTAGACCACCATCTTCATGAAAACACCAATTAAAGGAGGGACCATTTCTTGTTGGCATTCTAACAAGAAGCTGTTCTGACAGATCGTGGTTGCCCACCACCTCAATAAGAAAGTTATGTTGATATCGCTTTAATATGACAGAATATATACTGTATATCATCCTCTCACACATCACAGAAAACCATTACTTCTTCAGTGTGCAAAGTCTGCAAACCAATTGGATTAATGGAATACCTTTTCCAGTTTGGCAAGAAGCTCCTCCGTTTCTGCTTTGCCTTGCTCTTTCACCTGTGAAAATATGCATGAATTACAGTATATCCACTAGCACTTGAGTTCTAATCTCCCTACATTCTGTGGAAAACGTTCGGCGCAACAAACAGATCTACGAGCTCAGAACGATGAGCTTGTAGATCAGCGATTTTCAATGAAGGTATTTGGTGTGCAGCGGAAAGAGGAGGGGGCCTAATATACAGCCCCTTGGAATCAGTGCAGTATTTAAGTCTTAATGCAATCAAACATAGCAGCAACATAAATAATTAATACAAGTTAAGTTAATCAAAGGATAAATCTTAGGTGGCTCTAGACCTGCATATCATTTGCCCCTTATATGTATAATACCTGTACTTGGACCCTTTTAGGCTCAACAGTTATTCTGTACATCTGTCACTATAAATAAAACCATTGCCTACACTCCAGACCTTCTGCATCCTGTGTTGGTAGTCAGCCGCTCTCCTCTTCAGGTCCTCACTGCTCTGCCGAGACTCCTTCAGCTCAGCCTCGTACAGGTCACTACGGCGACGGGCGGCCGACAGGTCCTCCTCCAACTGTCTGATGGCCACACGCATCTCCTCCAGCTGGGCATGGTACTCCTGGGGGGTTTAAAGGAGAAGAGAAGAGAAGAGAAGAGAAGAGAAGAGAAGAGAAGAGAAGAGAAGAGAAGAGAAGAGAAGAGAAGAGAAGAGAAGAGAAGAGAAGAGAAGAGAAGAGAAGAGAAGAGAAGAGAAGAGAAGAGAAGAGAAGAGAAGAGAAGAGAAGAGAAGAGAAGAGAAGAGAAGAGAAGAGAAGAGAGTTATAGTCACAGCCAGCAGGCTTAATCTCCATTTCCCTGCCAGTTCACAAGGCATACAAGCTCAGGAAGGATGAGATCCAGTAGCGACCAATGGCCATAGTAATGAGTGGTGATCAGTCTGTATACTGTAGCTACTGGTCACGTTTGAACCGGTCGTGTTTGGTTTCTGATCGTGTTTGGTTATGGACCAGGTCACGATCAGTTGCTTACTAGTTGCGAAAAGACTGCTGAATATGCATTTGTTTAGGCTTATGGTTAGAGATATGGTTAGTAAGTCAGCACTGCTCTGTGCTTGCGGTTATGTTTGTCCGTCAGGTGGCTGGCATCTCCCTTCGATACTGTATCTGGTGAGGAGTGGTGGAGTACAGTCGCTGCATCTCTGCCTGGAAAGACGCCAGCTTAGGTGTTTCGGGCATCTGGTTTGGATGCCTCCCGGGTGTCGCCCGAGGGAGGTCCTCAAAGAATGTCCCACTGGGAGGAGATCCCGGGCCAGAGGAAACACATGGACTCACTGGTCTTGGAACATCTCAGGATCCCCTGCAGGGGTAGTGACTAATGTTGCTCTGGAGAGTGAAGTCTGTTTTGTAAAACTATAATTACAGTACATAAGGTGTGAATGTTTGCTAGGTGGGTGCGTAACTAAAAGCAGTAGTGTGGTGTGTACACAGTAGAACTGTGTTACTAGTCCTCATAGCAGTGGTTTTTCAATTAATCCGGTTGTAGCAGCCATTTAACTGTTTTTTTGCACGCAATTACTAGGATTTCTGTTTATTATTTAGTCTATGCGGTTTTGTGCCAATTATTTAGATATTTGAATTCAAATGATTAATTGTATGGCTAATTGGCTAATTGACACCTAACTGGGCACTCCCCTCTAGGCCTGAGACAGAGACAGCTTATCAAGGCTAGAGGAAGGAGGAGTGGTTATGCACCTGGGTGGACTCATGGCTTTTACCAGGCCAGCCAGAGAAGGTCCTGAGTTGCTGTTTTTGTTTGTAAATGCACTATCTATGGAGAATTAAATGCAAACTAAAAGAAGTTCAACTTGTGGACATTCGATTCATGCCTGCGTACAGCCCGATTCTGGGTGCATCAGTGGGTTTATGTCAGTTTGTTTGATAGCTGACTCGGCCAATACACCGGTAATCGAGTGCCAGAGCAGACAAGATAAATTAATAGATCAGTCATTAACTTCAATGTATAAGTTTGTGCTTCTCTATTGCATCGAAGACATTCGTCTTCTATGCAATAGATCCTTCATTGATGTTTGAACATCAACTATGAGTCCCTTGGTAGTGTCATCTACTGTACCATGTTGAATATTATGAAAGTTGGGTTGAATTTGGATGGATTTTGGACTTTTCTGTTGTCAATTACAGTATGTTACTGTGTCTTTGTCTCATAGTGTTAGGAGTGTTGAGGGATTCTGGGGTAGATTGCTCATTCTGTATGATGATGTTACTCTGTGTGCAGCTAAGAACGTAAAGTTTTCTGGAATACAAGGATGTCATGCCCTGATAATTCACAGATATAATACAAACTTTGCATTAACATGAAGTGTAAGTGTATTTCATTTACTGTGCTGTGGGTGTTTTTGTGTGACAGAATGGGATACTATGTTATGTTATATTATGTTAATGTTAATACCAATGTGTTTACCTGTAAAAAGGGTCTATTGCCTTGACCTGCCATTCACCTCTTATGATGACTTTAAGAATTAACACAATGTCCGGTAGCCCTTCCTTTTACGGTATGGGAATTACCAGGTAACTGGTAGTAACTAGTAATTAAATGGTAACAACCAGGTAGTTAATGTAATTACCAAGTACCTTCCCTGACAACCTCCATGTAACTACTGGATAATTTTAAGTACTTTTAAGTATTTACCCATTCATTACCTGGTAATTACATGGTAAGTTGCAGATACACTATATAAGTACCAAGTATTTTTCTGGCAACTATCAGGTTAGGGTTATGGTAATTGTAATCACTGACTTTGCATAGCTATTATTGAGATTGATTGATTGCTAAAGAACAGTAAATCATCATATAGTAGGTGAAAAGGGAAAAGAAACATATACCGTGAGGGGATTAGCAAGAGTGGGTGGAGCGTACAGATTCTATGTGGGACCGTTTCAAATTGCTTTGAAGGAGTCAAGGGATTTGCATGTTTTAATGACTGTTGGTAGGGCGATCCACATCTAAACACAGGGGTAGTAGCCTATCAGAAAATTACCAGTTGTTACTAGTTAATTTTTTATAACTACCATGTAATTACCAGAGAGATACCAAGTAAAGAATGTATCATAAAATGATGTGTTCTCTATTTCCATGATATTACTTGTACTTACCTGATAATTGTAGATTATTATAATCCTCCCCCATTATGACCAATAGTGGATGTTTAGAATCTACAGTTATAGTTAAAATACAATGTAATATAATGGAAACAGAGCAGACTTTACTCTACAGTGCAGTTCCACCTTTCTTACATGGTAACTATGAATGTTTTACCGTAAAAGGAAGGGCTACCCAATGTCCTTGGTGGGAAGAACACAAAAATGCCAGAATTAACAATGTCCTTGGTGGGAAGAACATAAAAACACCTACTGTAAATTCCCCTCTGTATTTCTTTCCCTTACCAAACCGTTAAAGGCAGAAAAAGCACTTCAAACGGGAAACTGGTTGTTTATGCCAGAGCTATCCACAAACTGCCATGGTGGTTATAAAACAAGAACAGTACGTCCCTTTGATAACAATCTTTACATTGTGTGACGTGTCATTCACAAAGTGATTTGCAGCATTTGAAATAGGAAATGGGGCTAAACAGTCAGTTAACTTGAAACCAATGGGAACCGGTTCTATTATATAAATGCAGACATCCCAGAATCATAACTATACATGTGCTCCACACACTGATCATATTTATTGTATTGTATTCTCACTTACACACTGTACGGCACACAGACTTCACCCTGCAATTTATGAGATGCAAGATGGCTGTGGAACAAATCAAAGCGTAAGTATTCTAGTATCTATTTGTGTGACAAAATGTTTCATTTCTATTCACTCTTTTCTCTATCCAGTCTTCACAGTCTATCAGTTAAACAGGAAGTGTGTTCATTGAACACATGTCCCATCTGTATGCAAGGAGTTGCACTGCGAATCATTGGCATGTAGTCTAGACCAGTGGTTTTCAACCAGTGGTCTGGGGACCACCTGTGGTCCTTGAGAGGGTTCCAGGTGGTCCCCAGCTATGTTGGCTAACCAAATGTAACTCCTGAGAGCGTAAAAATGAAACCGAATGGACCCTTGCATTTGGTTTCATGTTTACACTCTCAACAGTTAAAATATTCATCATCGGAATTAGCCCAAGTCTACACAACTAGATTAATGGTCATTTTGATCTGTATGTTTGCCTGTTTTGTTTCCCAAATCAAGCCTAGAAAGAAATCTTTTTGGGGTCTGTGGGGCTAAAACGTCCTAAAAAGGTGGTCCGTGGATCAAATGCTGAATAAACAGTGGGCCCTGGTATCAAAAAGTTTGAAAAACCCTGGGCTAGACTCTAGAGAAAGCCAACTCACTGAACTCAGGACTCATGTCCTGAGTGTCCACGCCCTCCTGTCTAGCATCAGGGTCTTGAGCTCTGCAGTGTTCTTAGCTCTGCGGTCGTGCCATAGTGCACCTACACAGGTGGTGCACATCTTGCCTTTCCTGGCTGTGCCCTGCCTTAACTCCCACAGTGTCATTTTCTTAGTAAGGTGGCAAGAGTGTCACCACGCAGCACACCCACTAGGGTTACAAAGTTTTAGGAGGTGTCACTGGCGTGGGTTAGGGCCGTGGCTTGAGTCCGGTTGTACCTTAGATAGTGTCAAAACTTAAGCTCTTTCTTTCACAGTCTCCTACGATTTACAAGCCATGGTTGTTTTTATTTGCTTTTCTCTCTACCGTCGCTGACGAACAAATGTCTCATCACAATCTGTTATGTTTTCTGACCCAGTGTTGCATGCTTTGCGTATGATAAAGCCTACAGTCGCATGGCAGTGCGTGGGAGACAGATGATGCCTTTCAATATGTAATGCTGGATTTAGCTGGGCTTAAATATCCTGCTGAGAGGCGTTCATAGGAACACTGTGTAATATAATGTAATGAAGTCTCATGGGTAAATGACAGCCTAGGTCTATAGGAAGTAGCGAACCAACTGTCCTCAAGCTAGTTTTCATGGTGTAAGGCAAGGCACGTTAATTTGTACATTTCTGCAACAAGGCCATTCAACGTGCTCTACACAAAACATTAACCATCAAGGCTTTCAGCCACAGAGCATTAAGACCTCACTAAAAGGCAGTGGCAGAGAAAAGGACCTTTGGCTTTGATTTAAAAAAAACAAAAAAAAAAACACGCTTTATATGCTGCTTGTCCAAATCCTTTCTGACTCTAGGGGTCAGAAAGCTACTTGTCCCAGACTACCTCTGTCCCTCTGGATCACTCATGATGTATCATAACATCAGGGTTGTATTTTGGCTTGAAACCGCTCAGTATTTTATAAACCAACAGTAATATTTTAACTAGGGTGATATGATCCACGCTCTTGGTTATAGTGAGCATTTGCGTGATGTGTGTTCTGAATCAACTGCAGGTACATGGTACACTTTGTAGGCTTGTAAATAACACAGTTATAGTCATCAATACTACCCAAGATAAATACATGGGACAGGTTTTTATCAAAATAGGCAATAGGAGGAATAGAATAGGAATAGAATTAAGGCTGGGCTCAGACTTTTATTCATTCTTTCTTGGCCCTAAAAATAATTACTATAAAGCCAGCTCTCGACGACCAGACTAGGCCATGGGTGGAATTGGAGAGCGCCTTGTATCGACAAGCTGCACTAGATCCAGGATCGGATTGGCCATTGGGCAATTTATTAAACAGCGTGGCATGCAGCAATACTAATCGCAGTAGCAGCAAGTGTCTAACACCTGTCAGAACATACCTGAGTACTATACCTGCATATATTGTGGTAGTGGTAGTATTAGGGTTTGTTTGTTTATGTGTCCATCAATGGTGTGTGTTGTCTGAACGGTGGTTGTGGTGGGTTGGTACGACAAAAATGACCAGGCCATTTTTTCCCGCGTCCATGCAGCCCTGACTAGACACCGACTAGATATCTCTCAATTTCAATACCAATCGATCAACTCCAAAGCAAAGCTAGGCAAAAATGGTATGTGTTTTGTTTTGATGCAGGATTCTAGTGTTGCCATATTCTGTGAGTGTCTATGAAAACAAGCCCAAAAGAAGCGACCAGAGCATGCATGCTCTTTGGGGGTCAAGTTGTTCCTTATTCAACACTACTACCTACTTGAGTGTAAGCTCAGTGTGTCACGAGGTGTGCTCACCACTGCTGGTGCGACTGCTGTCCAAAAGCTCTTTGCTGTTGTCTAGGTTTGAAATACTGTACAGCAGTGACCAGTGGTCTCTCACTGCCCGGTGGAGTACACTTACTGTACATCCAAACATACCAAGCTGATAAATAGCCCCTATTGAATTTATACCAATTTTGAAGTGAACTTTAGTCACGTCATAGAGAACAGTGGTCTCTCATTGGCGTTGGAATGTACCAACATACTGTAATGTACATGTTGATTGCTGTCAGTGACATAAACGACTGTTTACAGTACATCATTTTATAACCTAATGCGTCTGCAACTGCATTGGATTAATATGAAGTAACGACAGCTGATAATGACGTTTGCTACGAGGAAAGGGATGGCATTTTTACTTACTGTCCAAAGGTGCCATAGCAAAATAGGGAAGACAACCGCTCTACAAATCTCGGAACATGTCACGCACTCTGAGCTTACGCTATGTAGATCGTCAATTTTCTCTTTTTTATCATAATCGAGGCAAAAGTTTGAAATAATCGCTTTACTGAATTGAAGATCGTCCAACCCTACTTCAGATACACTGAGCCATGGAATGGATTATATATAGATGTTATGTCATGGCCCAAGTCATAAATTTAGTGCTTCTTAAACGGTGGGATCCAAGGCCCCACTTCTCCCTCATCGTGACAACACACTGCAGCCCCTTTTCCTCTTCACTTCAAGGTACAATACACTATGGATCTTGTTGCCATGGCAACTATTGCACAATAATATTCAGCATCTGGTAACCAGTGAACAGTGTAACAGAGATGAGCTTGGTTAAAGGTGCCAAGGAGAAGATGGGCTTTATGTTTGCCAGTGGCTTACAGTTTACTTTAGGGTAAGGCTGAAGGAGATTCTAACCTGCTATACATTATGCCAGCTCCACTATTAGCGCCTGGTGGTGTGGCCATGGCCCACGGGCAGGTGTGTTGTTGCACTTTTCCTAAATTTGCTGGGTTTGATTCATGGATACACCATGTGTACCCACTATGGTAAATTAGACATGTCTGCCATTGTCCAGAGTCGGGCTCCGTGGGCACAACAATCTCAGATTTCCTGTGTCGTGAACTCATTTATTTTCATTCATTCACCAATTGCAGGAAATAATGAATTCAATTGAAACTGAAAGTAATGAATTCAATTACAATAATATAAAATTTACTGGTAATCAAGGACTAGAGTGTATGAATCAAACGTCGGGTGTGTAATATTATCAGGGCCTCAATGCGGTGGCAGAGTACGATTGGCACAGACCCACCTATGGCACTGAAATAAGTGATTGTAAATGTGATTATCATCACAATTATCAAGTGCAGCCAGAGATAGTTTAATTAGACATGAAAATCAGAAGGTTTACTTATACAGATTATATAGTTAATTAGGTAATATATTATCTCACAAAGTCTGTCTGTTTCTCATTTATTGCATGCTAACTCACTCACGTCACCATACAATCAGGTGTTTCTTTTTAAACATTCACTAAACTGTCTTTACTCTACATTAAATGTCAGCATTTAAATTCCCTCCACCTCGTACCTGTCTCATTACGTTCAGTAGGTGATTGGTGTTCCAAGTTCCAACTTCCCAATATAGCAACTTTTACAGGGGAAGGTCTCTCTAGCTGAATCTCCAATTAGTGGGTAAAGGAACTTTGTGATCCCAAAAGACTTAATAATAATTTAAGTGGAAGAAGTACCACAGAAGTACTTTCTTTTATTTGTTTGATTAGTCTGTTGATAGGCAAATACTGAATATGCAAAATGAACTATAGTAACTAAAGTACAAAAGCAGAGTACAATTTGTCACTGTTGAAATCTCATATCTCCATATTTCAACATTTGATTTGGTTGCATACAAGGTTTCCACTCGATAACAATGATTCGTCGCCAATCAAAAAATAACTGATTTTCAAGCCAGCAATGCACCAGGACAATCAAAGGCTTAATTTCCGTTATTGGCAGCTCTATAATTATCGGCTCTGCCCACCCAAAATGCAGAAATACTCAAACACGCATGCTCTCACTTACTCATAAACAGGCACATTCTTACATACACAAGCAAACAGCCCACACCTCTTATGTACAGTATGTACACAATCACACACACACACGCACATGCACAAAGACTAAGGATTGATATGCAAGGACACATACACACACACATCCCAGTCATTGAGGCAGCAGACATTTATGCCATATCACAACAGTACGATATCCCAAATCATAAATCATATCATATCATATCATATCATATCATATCATATCATATCATATCATATCATATCATATCATATCATATCATATCATATCATATCAATTATCATGGTACGAGGAATGTCTACAAAATGTTTAAATTTTTGACTCCCAATCCAATTCCAATAATTTCAAAATGATGATGTTGAAAATAAATGTCCTGACCTTAAAATGAAAACGTGGGATGAAATACTAACTGATTCAAAGTCTTTAAGCAAATAAATTATCCCAAAGGTGAGTAAGTAAACAAGCAATTACCGTCATCACAAACACAACACATACAACTATTAGGAAAATATACAATGAATAGGGCATACACCCAAACATATTGTGACTATTTAAGGTTACAGTATACTGACCCAGTGATGTAGATCCACTGCATCCTGCATCCAAATACGCAATTTATAGATCAGGGACGCACTCGGACAGTAAGCATCCAGGTTCCTTTCTTTCAGATAGACCTACGTTTCTACATGAATACAACGTATAAGCACATTATAACCATATAAAGTGCGAGATAAATGCTTCCATTTGTAAAAAATGAAATCAAATGTCCCTGCATGGGACTCCCTGCACCCTCATTAGATTGAAAACCTATTTGCATCACTGCTGACTTAGTGCACTCTTGTAGGAAACGACAGCACCTTTCTCTTCTCACATTGGGGTCACACACCTGACGCCAATGGATCTGCCCTGCCCTATAAAGCCAAAGGTTGCATCACACTCCTCAACTCTTTGTCTACAGTAAACTACAGTATGTATGCACTGCGCCGCGACAGCACCGCAGAGCTCAAGACCCTGATGCTACACAGCCATCCAGGAGTTGGTGTTGCCTCCTAGTCTGCACTCCTGCATCGCATCACCATCACCGTAGCTGTCAAGAATCTCTATCTATCCATCTATCATCCGTAAATCCATGAGCCATGAAACCATCCATCCATAATACATTGTATTCTGAACATACCGTGTGTGTGTGTGTGTGTGTGTGTGCGTGCGTGCGTGTGTGTGTGTGTGTGTGTGTGTGTGTGTGTGTGTGTGTGTGTGTGTGTGTGTGTGTGTGTGTGTGTGTGTGTGCGTGCGTGCGTGCGTGCGTGTCAGAAACTATTTCCACAATCTCTGGAACTCATAGTGAGTCTGTTGAGCTCCTCACCTATTTTATCTACACTGTATAGGTATTTCTATTAGCTGGAACAGACAATGCAGGTAAACAGGAGAAATGTTAGAAGGAAAACAAGTAGAGAGGGAAAGAGGACGACATAGCAGGAGTGGAAGACAAAGAATGATCTTTGCGACATTGTGAGCTCGATTCAAGTCGTCGTCCCCTCTCTACTCTGTTTTGAGTTTTTTAAAGAGGAGCTTTTTTAGTATCTTATCCGTATAGCTCCGCTGGGGCATTTCATTTTGAACCTAATTTGACGCTTTAATTAGATGGTACATTGAGATTTGACATATAGTAGACGATTTTTGATACTAAAACCAGATAAATGAGACTTATGTAATGTATTAGAACACTCTGGAGTTCACCGCAACAATTCCCAGTCTGAGGGGCCGGGACATGTGGGTGTTGCAACTACAATTTGAATGATAATATAAAACAACATTTAACAGTTCGTGTTAAAACACGATATATTGGTTCCACTAATGCAAGCTGTAATAATTGATTGACTGTTAAAATAAACATGCATTGAAGACATAGCCTCACATAACCAGCCTTCATCTGTCAGTTGTAATGCACATTGCCCCTGCAGGCAGACGGCTGGCTCCTCTCTCTTCACAGCCTACAATAAGCCAAGTTGCCAGACCGATTCGTCTGGGAACCAGGCTATAAGCAACCAGGGCCAAGGATTCATATGGGGCGATAAAATGAAACCAAATGGACCCGGAAGGGTGCATTTGGTTTCATTTTAACGCTCTCAAGAGTTACAGGTCTACAGAGTGATAGGTCTATAAGTGCTGAGAGAGCCTAAAAATCGCCTATGTTTGTAGATCTGCTATTTTGACTAGTTCTGTCCTGGGGGGAGAGTTCCCAAACAAAGAGGTGAAACGCTTCTATAGGAAGCATCGCTGCGGTGCAGTACCTGCTCTTTGATCTCCTGCAGCTTGTTGCTCTGCTCCCTGATGTCATGGAGGAGCTGCAGCGCTTTGTCGTCCTCCTGGGAGACCTCCATGCGCGCCTGCTCCAGACTGCTCTTCAGACTCTGCAAATAGACCGTCCAATGCATCAATTATTAAAGTCAACAAATCGTCATTCATCCCCGTTTTTTGGGGAATGTGATTATAGTGCAAAGGAAAACAATCTACAGACCAGGGCCGGATCTAGGCATGGGGGGGGGGGGGGGGTGGCCCCCTAAATGCCGGGACTGCCTTACCAAACATGATGGCATGCAAACAACCCAAATTGCAAAGATAGTATTTCAAATGCTCCTAATTAAAATGATTTGAAATACTACAACTGTACAATTGTGGCACCACTAAACCAAGAGCATCATTGAATACAGAAAACTTTTTGAGTCAGGCCTTTAGCTTTATGCATGCTGCGTGTCTGTTGCAACTTCAACAACAACTGATGTTATTATTATTGATGCTTACTTGCCTAATAAAAGTCCTGTAACAGAAAAATCCGCACCCATACCATTTTCACCTGCCCTCCCAATTGGGAAATGTTACATCCGGGCCTGCTACAGAATCGCATTCAGTTGTGTTACAGTGATGTGTGTTGTGAGCTGTGCCTGCAACCCACTTACAGAAACATTTGCTCTCACACACATCACATTTCACAAACACTTGCAAGCAACGCACGCACACACACACACACACGCGCACACTGACACGCCTCGCTCAGGGTAACAAGTAAAGCGGTGCACATCTTGCGCGTGGGTTTGCTTCCCATATATGGAATTCTGGGATAGACATGCCCAAATATGGCGTGTTTGATGCGCACACCCAGTGTGTGACACATGCACACAGACATTTATGCCTGGCTTACATAGTAATCTCACAATAATGTCTACTTACGCTGCACTCTGTGATGTAAGTTGCCAGGTCCTGTTCCAGGATGGTTCTCTGGGTTTCTGAGGCCTTCAACTCCACATCCTTCTGCTGCAGCACAGACTCCAGGTCAGACATCTTCCTCTGGACCAATGAGATCTCCTGTTCCATCTGGGAACCAGAGCAAACACCAATCAGTATGCCTACTTCACGCTAAGTCCTCCGTTGTACAATGGTGGTGCCATGTGCCAAAAATTGCCGATCTACAAGCTCACAACATACAATACATTGCATGTTGTGAGCAATTCTAGATGTTTTTTCGATTGGCTATTCTCAGTACGCAACACCGTCCCACTAAAACAAAGTCAAAATCATGCTTTAGAAGCAGAATTTTTCACAGCATAAGTGCTCACAATGCAAAGCATACTGTATGTACACATACTTGAGCATTATTAGCCACAGGATGTGATGTATTTTACTATTAGACAGTTCAGGATACCATAGATTGGAGAATACAATGCATGCCCCTTCGCACATATAATTATCATTTCAATTTTCATTTCACTAAAAAGAGATTCTGCATTATCAGATGTTATTTATGTTTCGGCAACTTAGTGAACAGATGTATCACTTCTTTTCAAATCTGCTGAAGCGTTTATTAGGCTTCAATCTATACCAGTGAGACGCCCTGGGGGCAAGAAGTGACAGACGGGCGCTGGGGCTTTGGCATGGGGCAACAGGTCAACATATGGATTGATTTGTACTGGCAATATTATATGGAGCATGTTTTGGGTGTACAGGGTTTGATCAGGTCAGAACAACATAATGGATTGTCAGAACAGGTCAGCTCTATATATGGCGATCTAAAGGTTTTAGGTCAGATGTAGGGTTGCTGGCCGACTCAAATATGCATCTAGGTGATGATACAGTCTTCTCCATGTATGGTCATCCAGGGTTAGATGAGGTCAGTGTCCCTCATGGTCTTCTTCAGACAGTACATGGAGATGGCCATACTGTATATGGAGACATGATGTCACAAGGCATGACCATATAATGTTGGCGGGTGTCATGACATAGGAGGACATAATGGAAGTGTGGGGTGAAGAAATAACTAACCTAACTAACAACTAAATAATCAACTAACAAACTGGCGTACAGGAGATGTTGGTAAATTCTTTATTTGTTCACAAGCACAGAGACGTTTTATAAGCACATGAGTATTTATCACTATGTCTACCTGCATACACCTACCTACCCATCCATCCATCCATCCATCCATCCATCCATCCATCCATCCATCCATCCATCAGAATTTCTATGCTGAACAGTTGACTGCTAGCTAGCACACTGCATTCACTGGAATTAGTTGAGTGTTACAAGGGATCTTGCTAAATGCTGACAATGGAAAATGTGAATGCAAATGACAGAGTCGACAGTATTTCTAGTGCTGTTCGGTGTGTTTGTCTGAACTCATCCCCTCTATTTCTACGTACACGTGTTTCTGAGTATGCCTGAGTGTGTGTGCGAACATGTGTGCATATGCATTAATGTGTTCCCATACATATGGATGCATGCATATAACTTGTGCATACAATGCCAGTTGAGTGTACGTAAACATGGACTGTAGTGTCTGCGATTACAGCAATGATGTGATGGACAGATGCAATTAGATACAGCAGCTATTCCATTGCACAGCCTCAGGCACAGTGGAGAAAGAACACTAGGACAAGCAGCACTGCCAGCACTTACTGGGAGACAAACACTGACACACAATGCAGTCACAACACAGACAATGCGGACACGGCATAACAGAAAAACAAAGTGCCTGGGAATAAAGTGCAGGACTAAAGTCAGGCAGCAACTATCGATTATTTTCTTGTTCAACATGTTCTAGCTATTACTTTTTGATTCATCGAAAAAACAAAAAAACACTCAATTAAATTACCCTGCATAGGTAGTTCACAACCACCTCGAAATGTGCATACGTTATTGTTGTAAACTGTTCAGATAAATGCATGTTGGGTACACTACACTACCGGTAAATATGTTTTTAAGATTCATGTACAGTAGCTGTTAGGTCTGATGCCCACTATCCTAGTTTATTTTTGTAGTATTTACTAGTTTGCACTTTTCCTATTACTAAATCAGTTAATTGCCCAGTTCTGAATTCCTAAATTCTAAATTGTAACCTACACTTTTTTTGCTGCGTGCCTACTTTAGTGCCTCTTCGTGACCACCATGCTACGCTGCCGCGCTATATCCCACTCTTTGAAGCCTCAAGTGTACATCCCTGTTCATGACACAGGATGTTGTTGTTATGACAGCAGCAGACACTCTTATTGTCATTAGCTGCTACTCTTTGGCTATACAGTTGGATGTTGGCAGTAGTGCAAAATAAGGACACAATAGCCCTCTGAAAATATGTTCCAAGTCAGGTTTGCATGATCAGCAATGGGTGCTTTTGAGATAGAACGATCGGAAAATAGTGCTTTTAATGAAAGTAAACTGAGTCGGATTTACAATCGCCCCAGGGGACGAGGAGGTTGACCATCAAAATTCAAAAGCAATGATACGAGATACAATACCTATTACTTAGGTAGTAGGTATTGTACTTCTTAGGTTGTAGGTTGAGAATAACAAATTCAAAAAAGCACAAAAAAGGACACCAACACAGTGCTGCAATATATCTTCTCAGTTAGGTTACGTAGAGAAGTGGCGTGAAGCATTAAACAGACGTAAAAGCACACTGACACTGACACAAGGCAACAGCTACAGCACAAATGCATCCTGACAAACACACATGCTGCCTTTAGCAGGTTCTCACAGCACGCCCCTTACAGCGTGGGAACGGGAGGGTTGGGTAGGGTTAATTTCACAATGCTTTTGGATTATCTTGCTGCCAATTCTGATAGAAGTTGAAGTAATCTGAACCATTTACGTAGATTGTTTTGCTGTAATTTCACAAATGTTGTTAAAAGTACAAGAACAACTCATCAAGCAATATTTGGATGTGATTAGGTTCTTGCTGTTGCGTTGACACTCTGCTTTTACAACATGGTTAAGAGCAATCAAGCAAGTCTTTTCAAATTCTTTGAAACATATATGATTATAAAGAATTAATAACGTTTTGATTAGGTTACTGTCATTCTGTTAATTGTAACGTGTTACTACCCAACCCTGGTGAAGGGTGCAATACCTGCGACATGTGTGCCGTAAACTTCTGACAGGTCTGAGTGTTTCGCTTTTGTTTTGAGTAATTTCAATTTAAATGTTTTCCCGAAATGGAGATGGTCTTGTCTAGAGACGAGGGATGTAGCCCCTAATCTGTAAGAGAGAAAAACAGTGTAGGAGAGAGGAGGCATGTAGAGAGAGAACAAGAGAGAGAGATGAATGGCAGTAAACACTTTATATACACACACACTCCTGAAAGCTGAGAGGTTGACTCAAAGCTTTCATTTATCACCCTATGTAGCTGCCATTTTAAGTGTAAGTAAAATGACATCTGTGCAAATGCCCACACATTTTTATTAGTTATCCATGTAGTAGTAACAGGATCTATGACAAATCAAGGACAATAACTGACTGCTTACTGCTTATTTTTCAAAATAAAATATTCACCTGTTCACTTTGGGACAGGGAACTTACATACAGATAAAATAATACTTTGTTCTAAATAATTAATTCCAATTAATCATAAACCTATTTTTACCTGTTGATGAAGCAGTGCACCACAGTTATGGATAAAAGTACAGGTATAATTAGTTAAAGTAGTAAGAGTATACAACCCTAACAATATAAAAGATAGATTAGTTAACACACATCCTACCTGGCCATCTGCACCTGGGTTGGTCAAGTGTGCATAATGCATAGGGCACAAGTAAGAAATAGAAGCAAATGTGCCTGTTTCTATCAGTGACAGCAATAAAAATGGCATATACTGTAAATAGACCTTGAGGACTGACCAGAATGCCTGCAGTTGGACTGACTGGTCAATGGTCATACTGCAAATAAATATGCATAATGTGCATTCTATCACAGGCAAATGGTCACATAGTAGTTGCATATGTAGTGCATATACAATAGAAACAGCCATTTATACTGTACGGTATGTATGTAGTACTGTAGAAATACAAATATAGGCACAGTTAAATATACTATCTATCACCATAGTATAGATGACTATCAAATTAAAATAAGCTCAGCGTTTAGGGAGCAATAAAACGTGGTGCATGTATGGTGCTTTACTAGGTCAAGCACGTGCACTAGTGTATTCATATACAAACGTAATGTGGATTAGCATTTACTGTACTATGCAGTAGATGCAGTCGTCTCTTTTCTAAACCACCATTGGCTATACATTCGCCAGCCACTGCGATCAAGAGGCAGGCGGTGGAAATGAGTGACAAAGAAATACTGTAGAAGTGTATCTATTAAAAGCATAGGCTTCAACTCCCACTCTCCTCCACACAAGAGCAACAGCAATGACAACAACATACTGTAGGCATCCAGTAGCAGCCAGAAGCTCATTATTTTGAGGCACAACCATAAAACCAATGCCATTCACTCTCCATACCATATTACGCTGGTGATCATCACACGTAATATGTGTTGGCACAGCACTTCACAAGAGATATACTTTGATATCTCCTGATGGACAATATCAGGCTTCAGTTATCATCAGTCTACAGAGAGAGAGAGAGAGAGAGCCGCCTGTGGCGCTCAGTGCTAATACAATGGCGGGGGTGTTGGGGATGCGTGTGTTCATTTTATTTTTGAATCCGCGCCCCCCTATTTTACTTTTCCTGCACCAACATAATGCATAATGCATCACGTGGAACAATGCTTTGCCCAGAAATGTGACTGATCTAATCATTTTGCTTCAAGGTTCATTTTGGGGGTGGGTGGATTGTTTTGCAATCAATGCCTGTGTGTGTGTGGTGTGTGCTTGTATGCCTGTGTGCGTGCATGTGCGTGTGTACAGTATGTGTGTATGGCTGTATCTGTGCGCCTGTATCTGTGTGTGTAGCAGAATATCGTCTGGTATTTTGGTATCATCAGCCTGACACGGTGGAGGAGGATGTGGCTTGTAATGAGCGGTGACACGTTGATGGATTCAGGGTGCGTGACAGTAAGCGTTAGCATAGCTGAGGTAACCTGCCGTTAGCAGCACCAGCTGATGTTGTTGTAAAGTTCTCATGGTGCCTGCATGTTTGCTGAAATGACAACATCTCCTGCAGTTATTAACCAGACATGTTACAAGGTAATTTACGTTGTATGACCTCTCTTCACTCTCTGACTGAGAGCGAAGAGACACAGTGAAGTAATTAGGCTTAGAGGAGGAATGATGGCCTGTGTCCTGAGCTGGATTCAAACATATATTCTATGAGGTTAGAGTAGCCAATCATTTAAACATTTTAATTGATTTAGCCGTTTACGCCGTTTCAGTAAGTTTCCCCTGGCTTTGATAGAGAAGATCCCCACCGGGAGTAACTATGCATAATATACTATATAGTGCTATGTCTACACAAAATGCTATCAGAGTTACATAAATTGAGCCTTCACATTCGCTTGTAAGATTGTTAGGCAATAGACAAGTGCTATGGACCAAGAAGGAGTGTGAGGAGATGCATTTTCAGACTAGGACGGAAGATTGGGAATGAGTCTGCGGTTGTGATTGTAATGGGAATTCTATTCCAGAGTTTTGGAGCCAGAAGGGAGAAGAGTTTCGGCCGTGGGGAGCACCGTCCAGGCATTTTTAGCAAAGGTACTTCCAGCTTCCCTACGTTGGCTGATCTGAGTGCGCGGGAGGGCTTGTGGGGTTCGATCAGACGTGCAAGATATGGGGGTGCCATGCCTTTGATTGCTTTGAATGCCGGCATCAGTGTTTTGTATTCTGTGCGGGCAGCGACCGGTAGCCCAAAAGGAGGGAGCGGAGAAGCGGATAGACGTTTGAGGATTTGGACTAGAAGTATGGATTTGAAATCTGCATGGTCCATGGAATTCCCTGTAGGCTAGATTGGCAGTCGCTAATCAGTGCTGGAGATAACTGCTATCAGGGGCGGATCTAGGCATGGGCATGGGGGGGGGGCAATGCCCCCCCAAATGCCCAGTCTGCCCCACCAAACACGATGGCATGCAAAACAATCCAAGATACTTCAAATTAAAGTGCTTATATTTAAAATGATTTGAAACACTACTACTGCTACTAACTAACTACAGTTGTGTCACCACTAAACCAACAGCATTTCATCATTGAAAACAGAAACCTCTCTGAGCAGCTTTATGCATGCTGCTGTCTGTTGCAACTTCAACCACAACTGGTGTTATTATTGATGCTATACTTGCCTATTAAAAGTCCTGTAACTAAAAATGGTATGGGTGCGGCTTCATTGCCCGTGGCGCAAAGCGACAGTGAGTGTAATGCGGCGCTTAATGGCCACACTTGGGGCACCCCTTCATGGACTCACCCAGGACGAAAATGGAAAACAGTGTGCCAATGGCATCCAGCACAGGCTATGCCAGGGTCAAATAATCGGATGTACCGTAGTAGTTCTTACAATACGGTATGTGGTGTTCCTATAGTGCAGGTATGACCAGGCCAAGTCACCAGCACCAAATTATGCTTGTTGTCTTGTGGTCAGACTGCTCTGCAACTGAAAGGTCACAGGGTTAGTCCTTGCAGCCACATATGTGCCAATCCTTAAAAAAAAAACTTAAACCCAAATTTCCAACCTCTAGGTGTGGATTTGTCTGCACCATGTGTGTGTTGTCATAGGGTGCATCTTCCTCTATTGTCAACCATTGGGAGGTTGTGTCGGGCACCATCCAAGCATGAATCACCAGATGTGAATCAGATCTGGCTCGGTTCCACACAGCCTCGAATGTTCACCGACTGTCTATAATGAGCAGAGATAACAATCTGTGCAGCTGGGCTCCTCCTCAGCAATAATTAGCTCGCCAAGAGCAATTACCAATAACAATGCTTTTAAAAGGCCATTTCGACCAACGGGCTGACAAGTCTGACCGTCCAGCCGGACGTCCTGCATGTCTGTTGGTTGAGGTTTTTATGGCCAAAAAAAAAAGCAAAGCTTGACCCGTGGTGGTCCAAAGCCTGTTATTATGATTATTTAAAACCTAAAAGTGAAAAGTTTTGCAAGAGAAACAAGTGAATGAATATAGCTGATCTACAGTACAAACTCACAGTGACACGTTGTGAGGTTATACATCTGTCATTTAACACACTGAAATAAAGTGAAATATTTTTAATATTTTTAAACCTTTTTAATAAATGTTGTCTGTTGACAATTACATGTCCACAGACCAGAATCCAGGGTCCCTTGATGTGAAGAAATGTGGGAACCACTGGTTTAAACAGCATTAGGAAGCAATGCCAAATAAGCAACTACTATCCACGTTAGAAACAAGCCCAAAAATCATCAACCAGCAAATACCAACAATTTATTTGCAAGTGACTTCCTACATAAAACAAAATCAAGTCAAATGTTGCTTCAAATAAGCAAGTATGGCAACACGATCTGAAGTGAGGCACCCTGTGTGCTTTGCCTCCGTTCCCCAAGTGTACCTTGACAGGGAATAACATGGATTCTATGTACTGGGGTGGGGGAAAGATTGATATTACCTAGGGGTTTTCAACAGGTGGTCCGGGGACCACCTGTGACCCCTGAGAGAGGATTCCGGGTGATCCCCAGCTAAATGATGGACAGTTGGTAACCAAATGGACCCTTAGAGATCTGTAACTCTTGAGAGCATTAAAATGAAACCAAATGGACCCTCACAGGTCCATTTTACTGTATATTACTGTATATTTAAAAATCTGAATTACTTAAAGAGGGGGTGCCGTGATTTTTGTCTTTTTTCCAATTTTGTACATGTTTGAGAGGTGACAGTATGTAAATAGACCCCTAGGTGTGTTTTTTATGTGCAATGATGTCTTCCCTTTGTATTTAGGGTTTCCTCCTGGGGGCTGAACCTTTCCAGTTAAACGTGCAAATGAAAAAAACTGCAATGTAGTGACATCACCTGTTCAGCCCCTCCCCTAACCCCTCCCCCTTTATCATGCAACTAAAGCTGTGGGTGTGGCTTCAGTTCAGCTGGATCTCCACTCATCACCACCCACCAGGCAAACCAGGCATACATAATGAACTGGTTGAGTGGAATCATAAAAATGACAGTTTAACAAACACTGTACACTTTTTGGAAAAAAAAATCTTACTCTTCATATAACAATGATACCTGATGATTATGTTTTAGGGTAGAAAAAAATCATGGCACTCCATCTTTAATTTTCAAGAATCTACACAATTAGAAAAGGTGGAAGAATTGTTTTGACCAACATTTTGCCAGTTATCTCCTAAATTGTGGACAAAAACAAGAGATTAAACTCAATATCAAATTTAAATCATGGTCCGTGGCTGAATAAACGGTGGGCCCTGGTATGAAAAAGGTAGAAAACCACTGACCTACTCAACAGTAATGGAGCTTATAGCTGAGGTTCAGGAACAGGACTGCACCTCCAATCCAGCTACCTCGATCACCCACTGTGTGAAGGCCCATCTAATTCTCATCGTACTACCTACTCCTTCTTTAACCATTCCTTTTTCACCAGTCCCTGACAGGGGTTTGCTGGGGGCCACGGCGGATCACTGAAGCGCCAGCACGGAAAGCAGCAACACTGCCATGCTACTCCGCCTACAGTTTTTGCAGTACATATATGAGCCATATGTCAAATCGACCAGAAAAAAAATTGTGCTCATCATTTTGCTAAGTAGTAACTGATATTAATTTGTGCATTAAATTTCCCCTTGCATTTGAACAGGAAAACACAAAAACTCACATTCAACTATTTCTTCCTCTGAGACCATTACAATAATTGGAGGTGAAGTTTATAATCATTTCTAAAATTAATTAATTAATTTATCAGTCATCTATCATGGGGCAATGGCTTTCAGAGACTGGTGGTTAGATGCTGTACTGTACCTTACTGTACTGTACTATACCGTACCTTACTGTACTGCGCTGGACTTTACTGTACCATACTGTAACTTACTGTACCATACTGTACCATACTGTACTGTACTGTTATTTTCACCCCAGGGCCGTAGGGAGGGCAACGCGCATAACGCGCAGTGCGTTGGGCCCCACGTGACCGGCAGGGCACAATTAAAAATAAAAATAAAAATCTATAAATATGCATTTTCCCGAGAAAACTGTTGAATCTGCTTTGTGCCCCTCTCCAGAGATATGGTGCCCCCCTGTTTGTCACGCAGTCCCTTAAGCTAATTTCGTCAAATAGATTTGGGAAATAGATAAGGGGATTTCAAAGCCACGTGCGGGCACAGACTGTGCGCACTGCGCAGCATTGGAGATGTCCACAGAACCGCCAGTTCAATTCATCTCCTTATTTATGGATTGTCCTATAAACAGCTCTAGACAGCTGCCTGCTGTCGGTCACTTGCTTGTGTTTAGGTAAGGCATATGATATAATTAAATACATTAATTAACTTGTGACAATGCTGCTGCTTTCACGTTTCCACTGAAATCCCGACGGTTACATTTGTCTTGATTCCGCTTCGGAGAGAAGACCTACCTGCATATCCTATACAGCATCTGAGAGAATGATTTTTGCCCGTCACGCTGCATTTTGAAATGTACAAAATGGTCCAGAATTGAAGGAGATATGAATGGTCAAAAAGATGTCTGTTTTGCCGCGAATTTCCCGACTTTTTTTTTTTGCAATTTACTAATGTTTAGTTTAATAACGTTTTGCAGACTTGGGATAAATGCTCGCCACATACAGCAAAAAACATGGAACATGTTTTTTCAACATAACATGTTGAATGGTAAGAAATGATCGAGAATTGACCGAACTGTAATTGTTTGAAAATACGAACTAAAATACTCAGCCAGGCTGCGGGCTTATTCAGGGCCGCAGCGCCACTACTAGGTTTTGGAGGCCCTAAGTATAACTGGTCAGGGATGCCCCCCACCACCACCTCACCCTACACACGCCCCCACCTCTCTGTGTAGGCTGCAAGGGTGCAGCCTACATGAAAATTTCAGTAGGATTTCACAGGGGCTGTGGTTAATTTGCTGGTCCAGGCTATAGCTTGGGCCAGGAATTCAGGGAAGGAAAAACAGGGGTTGACACTAAGGTCTCGGAGGCACTTGCCATCGGAACGTAAAAATGAAACCAAATGGACCCTTGCGGGTCCATTTGGTTTCATTTTACACTCTCAAGAGTTAAAATTCATCATCTTAATTAGCCCAGGTCTACACAACTAGAGAATGAAGATTAGGTCATTTTGATCTGTATGTTAATTTGCCTGTTTTGTTTCCCAAACCCAGCCTGGAATTGTGTAGGCCTATAGCTAGAAAGCAGGGAAAGACACAGAGGCAGAGTGCAATGACTGCCTTCAAGACAAATTTATCTTGTGTTGTGTTATAGTGCACTAAGTTGCTCACTTGCCCGATCGGGCAACCAGGTAGCAGTCTTCACTTGCCCGACCATTTTTTTTTACTTTCCCTGGGCAAGCAGGCAAGTGTTGGTGTCAACCCATGAAAAAAATCGCCCTTGCAACTGAGAAACAATGAGTAGTGGTGGGGGATTCGGGGAACTATACATTACAATGGCATTAGGAAGGTTGTTCCAAGGTGTTAGACTTCATTAATTCAGCCTTTTGTTATCAAATGAGTCAAAACCTGTTTAACTGGTTCTGGAGACTGGAGGTGTTGGATCGTTCTGAAAACAACAGGATGGCTAATGGCCCATCACTGCTTATGTGAAACGGTGGCCCTGTGAGAAATACAACATTTTTGTCTTTTTTGTTGGGAGTGGGGAGTGGGGGGTGGGTGGGGGGGGGGGGGGGGGGGGGGGGGGGGGGCGGGCACCAGAAAGCATTTGTGCTTAGGGCACCCAAATGGCTAGCAACGGCCCTGTTTCACCCACATGTCAAATTACTTGACACATGGGTGCAAATAAAAGGAAAAAAAATACAATAAAATCATAAAAGGCTTCACCAAACCTTTCTCACTTGATTATTATTGTATTTTTTCGCATCAGTCACCTCTCCATGGAATCAGTCACCTCTCCATGGAAAAGTTCCCTCTCCCTATAGAGATGCACCGCTCACTTCACACAGGTGTGACTTTTTGTTTCTAATGAATATGGCTTTTACCAAACTACTCATCTAATCATTGTCAACATATAGCAGACCACCATATTCACACGAAACGTGCAAAACGGCCAACACGTGACTACCCTATGGTCAATCTTGTACTCAACATCGACAATGTAAAACTGTACAATCTGTGGTAGAACATCAGCTTCCATCGCAGTCGAGGAGCTCTGTGTAGGTTGAGTAACTTTCAGTGGCCTGTGAGTCAGAGCTGCCGAGGAGGAGGAGAAAGTGGAGAGAGTTTGCATGCTACTAGTCTACATTCAGTCTGCATAGTGAGTGACCGACCGGCGGCCAGGGCTACTGTACAGACCCATGGGAAGCTGAATTCAGTGTGCAGAGTGACCAGGAGCCTCGCAACGCATGGCACATGCAGAGGCTGACTCGCTTTGACTCGCTTTAACTCGCATCCGTCACATTGAAAACAAGGGCTACGGAACACATTACAGAGCTGAGCAGTCCCGGCCCCTCGTGACGTCACCCCTGTTCCAGAAATGGATTCCTTATTCACTTTTCTCATAGGCTTTTAGAAAATGATTCATATAAAGACCATTACACCGCGGACAAAGCCAACTCGGGTTGTGACAAATCATGATAACATATACAATCAAAGAATTTCTAAGATGAAAAAAATTAAACAAAATGTGTTGTATCCTGCTGTTTTTTGCTTCTTGCTAATTAAATATTGCATGATAATATGGTGGTGGTTGTCATGAGTTGTCACGACCCGAGTTGGCTTTGACCACGGCATAATTGTGTTTATATTAACCATTTTGAGGAAAATGAAGGAGGATTCCATTTCTGGCACACAGGCGACGTCATGAAAGGGGCAGGACTGCCCAGCTCTATAGACTAACAAGCACTTACTAGACTAACAGCACGAATCCATGGGCAGCTCTACGTTCAGTCTGCAGAGTGACTGGGGGCCATGGCTACTGTACAGATCCATGGGCAGCAGTGGTTCATAAACATTACAAGTGGCACAAAACCTCCCTTAACTACTCACCATAAGCTATATAGTCGCTCTACAATACAAGCTTAAAATTCTACACGTTCAGCATAATGGCAGCTGCGACAGAGTATAAATTAAACATTGTCCTATACTGTTATCTAGTCTCATCTGGATGCATCCATCAGTTCACTCTGTTTTTTTTTCTGCAGATAAAGGCAATGTTTAATTCCTAGGACCGTCACAACAACAGCAAATTAGAGATGCCGGGCAAGCGAAGTCATGTGTCTGCCGCAGGCGGTTGCCACAGCAGCACTTCTGTGCTTTAGAAAAATCAAAGACATGACATGTCTTAAGACAACGTTGTCTGATTTGGCTCTGCCCTGTTTTCGGGATCTTTCATCATGCCGTCATTTGAGCACAACCGATACGATTATCTATTGCACCTGGCTGGTTACACGCTTGAAGAAGCAAATTAGCTTCTCACACACCATGCACAGGACAGGGAAATGCTTGACACTGAAGTAAAAGACAATGAATCACACCTTTCATCACTCATGGTATCTTGGTCATTGGGCGCACAGTAAACCGTAAAGAATTTGCTCTAAGTAATTTATACCCAAGGCTCCAGATGGTATTGGTTGTGTAGAATGTAATCCTTATATGGCCTACCTACAGTATAAACCACAATAACCCCTGGGGCTCTGAAATAAGTGCATTCCTCCACAGGAGTGTCTACCCAAGAATAGCCAGATTATATGCTACTACCGGATAATTAGACAAACCGGCCATCAGAGAATCACAGTTACAGTAATGTTGTGATTAACCATTGGTTTGTATTATTCTGCAGTGAAATAGTATATGCAGTTATTGACGTTCCTGTGTAAGTCAGTGGGAGAGGGTTACACAAGACTATTGGCAGTATAATCAACGGACAGTGGAACAGAGACCACAACTGCAGAGGGACAGGTAAAATTCCCAGCAGCTGTGCCGGTATGGCCAGGTACTGCAGATGCCAATTAATTTGCCAGTGTTTGGTGAGAAGCCAGCTAGGGATTGCTTCGGGGGTGATACTTCAATGGGGAGGGATACTAGGCAGTGTATATTAAACACGCATACATGACACTCTCCTGGGGAAAAGAATCCTCATTAACATTCCTCGCATTAGGCGTTCAATTCTGGTATGAGTCAATGGCCCAGACTGTGGCACTAACATTTCTAGGGTTAGTCGTTCCATTCCCATTACAGTGTAATGGCACTATAGATATTTAAAAAAAAAACCTGTCCGCACCATGAGCATTCAGTCGGGTGGCTGCTACACGATAATGGTGGTTTGAGATGAGGTACAGTACACTCTTGCCAACTATCGAAAGCACTTTGTGCCCTCAGGCAAAGAGCAATACGAATGTGAACCAACAGAATCGCAAATCCAGCCGATAACGAGGATCGCTGGGGGATTGTGAGGAGGCTTTCCGGAAAATGACATTTGAGGATATATAGAAGGGGCGCAACAGCGGAGCGATCTCATCACGACTCACATTAACATGCATAAATCTGTGTTGGACAAGACTCTCTCTCTCCCTCTCTCTCCCATATATTCTCCCCAATTACATTTTAGAATGCTCTATCCTATAACCCATTGAAAAATACACAAACACATGTGGCACGGCTACAGCACAACCCCCTGGGCAACATGAAAGCAGCTTGTTTTTCTGCGTGGCAAAAAAATAAAGCTACTGAAAATGTACTTTGAAATGTATTGCAATGAATCAAGTATGTTACATATCTATATTATTTACAATTACACTACAAATTATAATATTCACTTCTGTTCTCTGACAGCAAAGTTGTAATTCGTCGAGAAAAGAAAACGCTAGAGGATGCAGCAGTTTACCTCTGCTCTTCACTTCGAGTGGAACCCACTGTTTCCATAGAGATACAGTCCTCTCTCCATCGCCACACATTTCTGACTTCTTCAGGGTTTTTTTAAGCTCATTCCTGCATTGCCTTTGCACTGAATGTATACTGAACGAAAGTCAAAGTAGTGTTTTCCAAAAACTATCGGCATCTGGCAATTATACTTACCGTTAATCATACTGACATGTTTAAGCATAAGTTAGATTTGCCATCTTTAGTTTGATTTGCACATGATTGAACATTCAGATACACTACTACAGTATGGCCAGTCTCATAGCTGTTATAGAACAGAACAGAACTAAAATCCAGGGGCGATTCTTATATCTATTCTAAAAACTAAAAGAACTAATATTCAGTGGTGTCTGACTGTGTGTGGTTGTGTGTGTGTCTGCGTGTGTGTGTGTGTCTGCGTGCGTGTGCGTGTGTGTGTGTGTGTGGGGGGTAAACAAAGACAGTGTTTCAATGTCGTGACAGAGAGAAAACTCTCCTGTCAGCTCCTGATAGAACAGATAGCGTAGAAAGCAAACACCAGCAGCAGTGCAATCTCATCAGTATAAAACTCCCATCCATGGTGTACACTATCAGTCAATGAAATCAACCAGTCCATCAATCAATTAATGTTTCATTGCTGGCTGCCCACATGCAGAGATTAGGCAAAAAAAAGGCAAGGCATGGATGCAGGCAGCACAGAGCTGTTCAATCTCTAGTGTCATTATTAACCCCCTCCAGCCACATTATCTTTGACAGATACACTCAAGAGAACAGCACACACCACTTACTCAGAGCTGGCCAGCACTGACGCTGCTTCTGTGAAGCTCTTTAGAAGGGGCACCTCCTTGTCCAGTAAGCCCGATCATGAGGGGTCTCCCTCGGAAGCCACCAGCCAGTGCGAGAGCTTTGCTGGTTCATCAAATTTGGGGATGTCATCCTCACTGGGGAAAAAAGAGGATAGCCAAAGGGGAGAGAAAAAGATAGCACAGAGAGAGAAAGAGAGAGAAAGAGAGACAGAGAGAGAGACGCACTGTGGCAGAGAGCGAGAGAAAGCTGTGAGAGGAAACGAGTGGAGATTAGAGACAGAGAGGAGGAGAGAGAGGGAGGGAGCGGAGGAGAGTGATGCAGCAAGCTCAGTGAAAACACGATCACACAGGCGAGAGAGAGAGAGAGAGAGAGAGAGAGAGAGAGAGAGAGAGAGAGAGAGAGAGAGAGAGAGAGAGAGATGCTCTCTCTCATCCTTTCACCCATGCTCTCCCCCTAAAAGCTCTCTTTCCCTTTCTCTTCTCACTGCAGCAGCACTTGTTAATCAGAGATTCGTGCAGCCACAACTCTCGCCCACACAGGAAAAATCAGTAAAAGGACCTGTTTGGTTACAATGTGTACACTGACACTTTACTGTGTATGCAAACAATGGTCAATCCAAATAAAGTGAAAACTACCCTATCACAAAGACAACTGCAGCTACAGTTGTTCAGATGGCGTTACTTCATAGTGAATAGCCGGGAAAAAAACTAAAAACTATGTGAACTGGTGGTTGTGTTGTTGAGCACTGACCCGGCTCTCTTTTACAAGTTGAACTGTAGAAGAATATAAAAAACATTGATAAATGATTTGTTACCACTTCTGTAGCTGCTTTGCTTTTGCTTATAATGACAAGTGACACTTGACATACTGTATTCTTATACTGTACATTTATTAAGACATACATAGCCTGCAACAGTACTGCATGTTGAACCACGAGTAACAGACTCATGGTTCAACATATTCATAGTGTTTAAGCAGCGTTGTTGGCATACCGATACATTGCCAACTATAAGTGACAACTCAACATGGTCCTATACTGACTCATGCAAACACTTTCTTTCCCTCACATGCATTACACGCACACACCAGCAGATGGAACAGACAAACCTGCAAGCGGAGGCAAAATAAATAAGGTGGATCACACACTACCTATAAAGATTGTAATACAAATGTGGTACAAGTGCACTTACTGCAGAAGGTGTGCTGTAACTAGTGCCTACAAGGCGGTAATTATAACCTGTGAACAATGCTAAGTGGCTCTCTCAGTATGGAAGCAATAATAACAACAACTGCAACAACAGTAATAACAATTAGCAATGTTTCCTCTGTTATGAAATAACAACATCAGTGCCACATCAGTGTCAAAGACAAAGTGTATACTATAAAATTATCCACGCGAATCAGAATTTTGAAATCTACTTGCCAAAAATTTGTTGCACACACGGCCTTAGCAGACGCCTCATTCAGACTGGGGTATGGGGCAGCGGTGGATCACGAGGCAGACCGGCCATCTGGGAAACCGATGGTTCCCCGCCGCTCCCGGCACCGTGTCCTTGAGCAAGAGGGTAAACCCCTAACTGCTGCCCAGTCCTCCCAGGCATTGCTCAGTATAGCTGCCCACTAGGATGGGATAAAGGCAGAGGACAGATTTTAGGTATGTGAAAATGGACTTGGAAACTTTCCCTCCATCTTAATTTCCAAGTAAGTAAGTATGTAAGTAAGTAAGCTTTTCAAAAAATTAAAATGTAACTACAAATAAAATAAAGAGTGGGCAATCCACTCGTTCCATTTTCTATTGACTGAGTCAGATAAAATCAGCCTTCTAATATAGTTCAACCGACTGGTTCAGTAGACAAGCAGTTTAACCACAGCATCATTGACAAATCCCACAGCTGGGGTGTTAGCTGGGCTCAAGGGCCTATGACTATATGGATGATACTGATACACATACTGTACTTTGGAATTCCTGTCAACATGCTTCTCTGCCGCTCTGCGGCAAAAAATGCTTAGACTGGCAAAGTTTTCATAGAGGATCTCTGAAAATGTGTTATGGTGTATAAACACGGCCTCTGCTTGGCTCCTGGAATTGCATAATGCAGTGTGTGTTGTCGGAGGCAGGTGATCAATAGCTTTACAGCTAGGCTACTCTGCCTCTGCAGCCAAATCTTCCAATCTGCCAATTCATTACACCTTTACAGCTACTTACACAATGTGGTGTAAAACAAACAAAAAACACAATTGCACAAAAACAATTGGCCATGCCATTTTACTGCTGTAGTTCTTAGGTGAAACTCACCGTACACTAAAGGCAGCTTATGCTTCGGCTCGTGTTAACAGTGTATAAACATGCTGAACATTCACACGAAAGTTAATTTGATAGCTGAATACAAGGACTCATTGTGCTTGATTTATGCACACAAAACAAGGAAGTGGTTAAGATTTTTCTCAGCGAACCAAAATACTGAGGCTTTCCCTGAGACTGATGTTTCCTAGCAACAAGGTATTGTATGCCTATGCCTCTATGGCCAGTCTTAGCCTGATACGGAGAGAACATCACTGTTCACAAGCTGCATCTACAACAAGTTAGATCTGATATCAGTTTGTCTATTTTAGTGTAATTACACTAGTAGGTTTTAACTGAAATAATTGTATGTATAGCTTATTATTGCAACTAAACACCTTTTTTGCAAATGAACATATGGAATTTCTACATTGACACGATAAGATGAAGTGTGCTAATGTGCAAAAGCAGTCTCATGAGGTCTTCCTTTACTATAGTCACCTTACAGTCTATACTTACTTTCTAGATAGCTCAATAATCAATTAATAATCACCCATCACAAACATTAATGTTACATGGCTACGGTAGGTGGCCAAAAGCGTGGAACTCAGACGGAGAGACTCGTTCAGCGTTTAACCACCGAACAATGCGAATCAGTGGATTTTAGGCTAGGTCCCTGAAGCTTCTATATATAAGAATTAAGAGCCTATTGAAGACTGAATGAGTCTATAAGGAAATACTGCCATCCTGTGGCAGTATTTCCACCACTAAAACATGTCTTTACTGGTTAATGTACTGTATGTCTAGTCTATATAATGGTTAGGGCTGTTGAGAGGGATGTACTGCAGTCTAGAGGTCTGGAGACAGATAACAGAAAGTTACATAACAGAAAGCTAAACCTTCCTTGCAAAGGCGGAGATGAAACCCTGCTGCAACAGCAGGGGCAGAGGCAGGCATATATTATTGAGGTTTGTTGTTATATAATTGGTGGAAAACAAAGTGTCAGGAAAAAAAATACCTTGCCATTGATGAAAGCTGAAAACAGGCACTGTCAAAAACACTGTCATGGATGATTTAATTATCCACAGTTTAATGCAATGAAAGATTGTTGCATGTTAACAATCTTTTCATTGCAGGAACTTCCCATTTCAACGGACAAAACACCCTTGTGACTTGGGAGTCGGGACCTGGGGAGTGGTCTTGCACAATCAGCTGTCCTGCACTCGATACTGTAGGATTGTATACTTAACATGCAGAGGATCACACCTTTCCTCCCCAAGGAGTCTACCCAGCTCCTCATCCAAGCTCCAATCTCTATGCCTGATTATTGCCACTCACTCCTTGCTAGACTGACAGCATGAATGTCTTGGTTTCAACCTCCCAAAATGTTTGTATCTCTCCTCCTATTGGGAGAGCTGATGAAATTTTATCATTATCCAGTGATGGAAGAAGTACTCTGATCTGAGTATTTTTTACTCCCTTTTCTCCCCAATTTAGTCAATATGTCAATGGATACACTTTCCGAACCCGATACCACAATTTCTGTGTTAGTTGATAATATACATAAGAATACAAAAAGGAAAAACATCTGATATGTCCACCATATGGAAATAGCATAGAATCCTCACTCAAATATGCACTTGGGCAGCAACTCTGAAGCAAATTCCACGTCTAAACATTTTAACTGCCAGTGTCAACCCCTTAATCCTGTGACAATCTGTGGTTAGACTGGCATATTTGGTGAACACGAATATTAACTGATAATTACAAATAAGGCTACTGATACTGATACAGTATTTCCCCGATGCCGATATGAACCACATGACAAAAATGGCCGATCAGATATACTTTCTGCCCAACACTCCCTACTGACAGATAGGGTTGGGCATATTATTTATTAATTTGTCCATGTCAGAAAGACAGACTGGGGTTTATCTCACTGCACTAAAGTGTATGACTGCTCCTTGCCATGTCCGCTTTTATAAGCAACCCTTTTCAGTAAATTTGCTTGAAAATAATGTCAGTTTACTAGTTGCAGGATTTTTAAGGCTTGTTCCATACCTGCCAGGTTTTTTTCCCTTGTATAAAATAGACATAATGGCATTATTATTCCCACAATAATGTAATTATGATAAAATCAGGCAAGCTTTCTTGAGATTCTAACACCCATTTATGTGGACTTTCAGTAAGTGACAACAATGGCATGCTTACATTGCACAAAGCTTTAATGTGCTGTTCTATGGAAGAAAAAAAAGGAATACCTTCCAGGACCATGAGTGGTCCATAGACCACCTAATGAAAATACCTGAAGCTGGACAATGAAAACCAAATGAGCTACTATATTACTCTTTAAAACTTTCTTTAAGGCTCCTTAAGACAAGAACTTGAGATTTTGTTTTTCATTTGATGTCTGTGTGTACAGATACTGTACATGGGGGTCCCTGGATCCTTTATGAAAATGTTTGAGGAGAATCACAGGTTTAAGCAACATTAGGGAACAAGCTTAAATAAAACATGCAAGTAGTAACCAGCATTATTTTCAAGCAACTTCACCGAAAAAGGCATGGCAACACTCCTGTCTGCCAACAGGGCACTCCAACCCAGCAGGAAGTGTTTGGCTGCATAAGGCTAATTGAGAAAGAAAATGAGCCTAATGAGTACTTAGTGCCTCGACCTGCACGTGTCTCTGTCAGCCTTGGATTCAGCACCACTAGTGCGGGACAGTGACTGCATGGAGGAGCAGCACTGAGCACCGCTGGACCATCAGGCCAACGACAAAACCGCTACTGTGTGTGTGTGTGTGTGTGTGTGTGTGTGTGTGTGTGTGTGTGTGTGTGTGTGTGTGTGTGTGTGTGTGTGTGTGTGTGTGTGTGTGTGTGTGTGTGTGTGTGTGTGTGTGTGTGTGTGTGTGTGTGTGTGTGTGTGTGTGTGTCACACATTTGACTGTAATACCAACTTTGTTTCCACAGCAGAGGGAGCCATAGAGCCATTATGCAGAATGTCAATGTTTACGATATGAACCATAGAAATTATGTAGCCTAGGCCTAATGTTGTTATAAGTCAGACTTCAACAGTGTAGCCTTCCGAAATAATGGTTATCTGAATAAACTCAGGCTATAGGTTACTATACACTGACTTTAAAGTCTTAACTTAACCTGTTCGTTCTGTTGACTCTGGACGATGAATGCGTTCACTCTTGGGAGTCTTGAGTTTGACCCTCGTGCAGCATGCAAATACCACCTCCATTCTCCAACGGAGTGGTGAATCCATACTAGATTCTGGTCCATACAGCTCTAAGTGTGAGACTGTGACTGTCGTCTGGCGGTCTGCTATTCTTATTCTTGTCATGAATTAATTTACCTGCGCATGTGCCTCGTAACGAAACACGGAAATAGACGCGCGCCGCCGTGCACCAAAATATGGCGCTATCATTTTCAGCCAATGAGGTGTCTTCATTTGTAACAGGTTTCAGCTGACGTCAGGGAGCGTGGGGGGGCGGGGGCGCGCGTTTGGAGGCTATCGGGAGTGCGCTCTGCTGAGTAGTCTCTCTCTCTCTCTCTCTCTCTCTCTCTCTCTCTCTCTCTCTCTCTCTCTCTCTCTCTCTCTCTCTCTCTCTCTCTCTCTCTCTCTCTCTCTCTCTCTCTCTCTCTCTCTCTCTCTCTCTCTCTCTCTCTCTCTCTCTCTCTCTCTCTCTCTCTCTCTCTCTCTCTCTCTCTCTCTCTCTCTCTCTCTCTCTCTCTCTCTCTCTCTCTCTCTCTCTCTCTCTCTCTCTCTCCCTCTCCCTCTCTCCCTCTCTCTGGCAGATAAAGATGCCTCCGGTAGTGTAACAGGCACTACTCAGTCATTATGGTGGACCGGGACCCCGCAACGGGATGGACACTGTCTTACCGACCGTTGTTGAGAGCCCTTCAAGGCGGCTGAAGATGAGGCGATAAAAAACATAATTATACCCATACCATCGGTCTCTAATAATAAACACGTCGCAGAGGGGGGCGGTGTTTGCGGGTTTTAACCTAGAAGACTAGAGGAGAGAAGAGCAAGTTGAGCAACGCGACTGCGTCGGGGGGGAAATGGGGTGGGGGGTGTAATCTGAGTGCGAGAGAGACAGGAGTTCGCTGTGATTTATTGTTATTATAAGTGCGTCTGGCTTTGGAATTACGAGGAGCCGTATCGATGGCTGAATTGTCGACCGGTAGATGTGATCATCATCGTCGTCGTCGTCATCGTCAGCCTGCTGGCCAAGCACCACCACCAGGGTGGATTCGGCAGCCGGAGGAGGAGTAAATCACGCTCAGGCTTCATCTGGTGGAGCTTTTTTTTCCTCCTCCGCCGGTGGGAGGCGATGTCAGCTTACTGCCTCGACCTGCTCAGCACGTCTCCGTCGGCCTTGGTTTCAGCACCACTAGTGCTGGACAGCGACTGTATGGAGGAGCAGCACCCGGCGCTGCTGGACCACCACCAGGCCGACGACGACAACAACACAACCGCACAAGACACGCCAGCATTTCAGGGTCATTCGCTGCTCCAACAACACGGCAGCAGCTCGGGAGGAGGCCTCGGGATGGCGCTGGAGGAGGAATTAGCCATGCTTACTGCCGGCGGTGGTGGCGGGGAGCGACACGGCGAGGAGGAGTTGTCCGACTTGGAAGCGCCCGTGACGGGGCAAAACACGGACTTGTGGTCGCTCTTCCGTCAAAAGGAAAAAGACTTGGTTTTAGCTGCTAAACTCGGCAAAGCCTTGCTGGAAAGAAACCAAGACCTGACCAAGCAATATGAGAAGATGAACAAGGATCTCAACGAAAAACTAGAGGTATAAAGTCTAGATTGTGACAACTCTCTTTTGTGTCAGATCATCTTGGGAAGGCTAGAAGGTTTTCATGTATTAGACCCAACTCAAGTAATCTAGCTTAGCCTTGTGTGGCAGTGGGCCTATTTGTAAACAAACTCAGCTCAGTACAAATGCTGCCTTTAAGACATAGTACAATAACCTGTTATATAACACGTTTCTTCTCCTGACAGTCAGTAGAGAACAGTACAGACTAATCACACAATCAAATCGAATACATACTTACATATCCTTATAGTTTATGAACTTCGTAAGGGGTGGCCTACCATCTACCTACCAGGACCGAAGATAATGCACTTTATGCAGTATGCACCCAGCATACCATGCATGCAGAGGGCTATGAGGCCATGAGGTCATGAAGTTAAATGAGATACTCTAGTTTTGTCAAGCTTTCAAGCATGCCTTTGAGAAGAAGCAACTCCATAGCACAGTTGCAGTAAAGCTTGTTGTTGTCGATGTTGCATTTAAACCTCTCCATTCAAGGCAGCACATGGCTCTGGGGAAAACAAAGCCTAATCCTGTAGTTGTAAATATGTCCAGGTCCTCCTGTGTTTACTACTGTACATCTGTTCACTTGTTTAGGCTACATCCAGCATCATGCCACACTGACACAACTCAGCGTTGATATGCTGCACCTCTAAAGCTCACTTTTCTCCTCCCCTTTGAACCTGTAGCCCACTGTTGGGTTGTCGTTGCCTTGTTTTTACTCTATTTTGATCTCTGCCCTATCCAGGGCCGAGCTAGTGGCCAGCGTTTAACTGCAACTACTACTAGTGCAACTCGGATCCCCTATTTTGGGCATGTCATAAAGTAAATGCTATAGTAGATTTGAGGAATACATTTCCAAACTTTGATTTTTATAATATAGCAGATCTCACAGAACCATTATGCCTGTGGTTTGGCTGCCTTGATTTGACATGCAGGTATACAGTACATACAGGTATTGATTCTTCCCTTTGACAGGGATGATCCATTCATCCAGTGACCCCCTGCTTCTTATTTGTCCTTTGGCCCAGTCTGTGTACCACTCAGGATAGCAGCATAGACTCTTAACACATTGTTATTGTTTAATGTGGCCCTCCATCTAGCTGAACCTGTGGCTTAATGTTGTTTTGTTCTATTGTTTTTAACTCTGATTTGATCCCCTCTAGATAATCTTTTACCCAAATGCCATCAGATTTAGCCATGGGGCTTATCCATAATGACAACCCCTGTCCACACTGCTGGAAAATGCTGGTGATGCAGGGCATCTTTCTGGCCCTTATCCCCCGGCTAGAGACTTGAGAGCTAAACCCCAATCTTTTAGCCGTCACTCCAGGAATTTATAGGCTACAATTTCAGCGTTTCCAATTGCCAAAACACTTATGTGTGTTCATTATGGAGAGAGAAAGGCTATTCATTCAATTCAGTAAGCAGCTAAGAGACCATTCAGCCTCTAAAAGTTATCATTCTGTGTGTTATGGATTTTAAATCTCACAGAATGTTTTTTAAATTCCAGTTCACTGCTTTTAAGTTTGTGCTATCAGTAATGTTTATTAGTTCAGTGTTCTGTTCGGTGTAATCTACCTCATGAGGACCACAATGAAACCATGCCCCTGGCTTTGCTATGGCATCCCATATAACCCAGCATCCATTTTCTGGGGGAAACATTAGCTAAATGTGGCAGAACTGCAAGCTTACACATCTAGTGATCTGGTAGAGATGAGGAAGGGGAGTGGTCTCAACTTGGGTCCAGTTTAGTCTAGTGGTTAAGTCATTAGAAATCACTATTTATGCATGAACCTCTTGTCTATCTTCGGCTCTCGTTCTTATGACCCCCTCTCTCCTCCTCCTCTTCCAGCACCTAGAACAGGAAAAGCACGAGTTGAGACGCCGCCTTGAGAGGCGCGAGGGGGAGTGGGAGGGCCGCGTGGCCGAGCTGGAGACGGATGTCCAGCAACTGCAAGGAGAGCTGGAATGCCACCAGGTCCAGCTGAGAGAAGTCGACAGGGAAAAGACGAGGGCCATCAGCGAGCTCTCGGAACAGAATCACAGACTGCTGGAGCAACTCAGTAGGGTAAGGGAGAGTATTTGTTTGCGTGCGTGTGTTTTTCATGGGGATTTCTTGTTGCGCCCTCAGGGCCACTCAGTTCCCTTAATATCCGCATTGGCTGACGTCAAAGTGCTCCGCCCAGTGAGAACCCACAGCGAGGGGCGAAGACCTCCTTTCAATCTGTCTCACTCACTCTCCACGAGGGCTTATGTTAACTCATCAAAATGAGAGCGGATTGCTCTCATATTTTACCATAAATAATTCACAGTGATTGGACTGCAGGGGCTTACGCAATAAAGTACTGCATAATTGACGGTCATCTATTTGAACAGGTGAGAGAGAGGGAAGTGAATGAATGCACCAGAAAAATAAATGTGCTTTCAGCAAAAAAAGAGAGAGAGAAGAAGGTGAAAGGGAAGATGGAAGCATATGAGACTGAAGGGGTACAGGTCAGCGTGATCACATGCCGCACAGAGACAGCAAGCTGGCAGGTCACTCACTCACAGCTAAATCCCAGTTGATGTGATGTACAAGTGTCGGGAGGGTGATTGATGGTGTGTACAGTAGATGAAGGCTTTCAGCGATGTAGTTGCACCCGATTGGACTTCCCTAAGCAGTTCTGCAAATAGCATCACACACTCCAATGGGTCAATCTGGAATAAAAAAAAAGCGTTCAGACAGAACGGTCAATTTCCTTCTGCCTGGCTTGAGGTCCATGTCGGAAGGATTAGCAGAAATCAGGTCATCGTTATCTCATAAGAGAGATTGCTCGATATTTGCGATTTTGTGGAACGTTCCATGAACTTGGACTTAAGGGAAACGCATGCAAAGTGCACCATTCATTTTCCTGAACACTGTAGTTTTTAACACCCCGGGCTAATATGGATTTACATATTGCATATCATTGCTGTTGGCCAGAAACCTTCCAGATCTTGGGTTTTTTCATAAATGAATGCAAAATTATATATTTCGTTGTATATCACATAGCTTGCAAAAGTAGCGAAAGTATCTGACAAACAAGCTAGCAGTACTTGGGTTTATATACAGGGGTGCACATAAGTGGTGCTCCGGTGCTCAGGAGCACCAAAAATCCCACAATGAGCTGTCAATCCAGGGGTGGAAAGCTCCTTTGAGCACCACACAGCTGGGGCTCATAATGACTGGCCGACTGGGCCAGTAAAAAAAGGCTTGAAAATGAAATATTTCTAACTAAAGTCTAAAATATTGCTAGTATTTTTAATGGATGTAGAATACATGTAGTAGTACTACTACTAGCCACTGTTGCAACACCCAAACTATCGCCCTGTACTGTAATACTGTACATTGATCAGGCTGTATGGAGTGGAAAAAAGGGCTCCCAGGGCCCGGTGATGAGGGTCAGCGCATTTTAGGAGCACCAAGTAACATCTCCAGGTGCTCCTCTGAGTACTGGACCAAAATACTTATGTGCACCCCTGTTTATATAGCCATACGATTGTGGATTAAATATTCCATTTTGTTTTTTTTCCTCGCAGAATCAAAGGTTTTACAGTATGGTCATGATTCACCTTGGTCCTGCCTGGATTCTAGGCTTAGAATAGTTGATGTTTGTACTATAGGACAAATTATTTAGACAGTTCTCAATGGTTCCAGAAAACCACACCTACTGCTATGCCCTAGTAGTCCAGTGGTTTTCAACCAGTGGTCCGGGCACCACCAGTGGTCCTTGATAGAGTTCCAGGTGGTCCTCAGGCTAAATGATGGGAAGTTTGTTAACCAGGTGTAACTCTTTGAGAGATTAAAAATTTACACTCTCAAGAGTTCCAATTTTCATCATGTGAATTAGCCCAGTCTACACAACTAAGAATGTAGAAGATGAATGATCATTTTGATATGTATGTTTGACTGTTTTGTTTCCCAAATCCAGCCTGGAATTGTGGACAAAAGCAAAATAAATCTTTAGTTTGGGGTCCGTGGAGCTAAAATGTTATCAAATGGCGGTCTGTGCTCAAATTCCGAATAAATAGTGGGCCCTGGTTTCAAAAAGGTCGAAAACCACTGGTCTAGTCTGTTGGATCTATTGGAACGCATATTCTCTTTTCCATTTCTTGAAAAGAAAGAAAGAAGGTTTGTTTATCAATTGAAAAATAGATGTCAAGAAAAGGTTTGAACTCAACGGTGGTGTGATTCAACCTATTGGTCTCTGCTTCAAAGAGGAGGAACATGTTGTTAATGTTTCAAGACTTAGAGGACATTCAGCTGTGTCATTCTACCCTGCATTTACAGAGTAATGAGCTGACGCCTGTTAGAGCATTACAACATCCCAGCTCCCAGTGGTGTCTGCATAGAACTATAAACAGTGTGCGTGCACCCAGTCACTGGCGCCTGAGCAATGGAGCACTTTAGGCCTCAGTGTGATAATCTGGCCTTGTAGATTTCTCCAAAGGACTTTACAATGTATTGAACATTCACCAAGGAACTTACCTGCTCACCAGGAGCGGTTACACTGTATTACAGTAGGTGTGAAGAGACTTGCTCAAGGACACCATTAGCCCAATTCCAAAACATCTACTCTACTCTCTGCCGGGGGGGCTTAGGTCAAGATGACTTTCTTAGAACACCATCTACACTAGGTACCGGTACTCATCCCTATTTGACTGACAAGGCACGTGATGTGGTGTGCTGCTATCTTATCGTGGAAAAGAAACAAGCACTCTCAGTCGAATGCAGTTTGCTGAATCCACTGCTCACGAACATTCACAGTAGGAAATAGATATCCAGCACTCCCAAGTTGTTGAAAGAGCCATTTTAGACCAATAAATAAATTCAAAATCTGGAGCCGCAAAAAATGCAAACTTATGATCACAAATGCAAGCCTATTGTGCTTATGATCACAAATGCAAGCCTATAGTGCTTATGATCACACATGCAAGCCTATAGTGCTTATGATCAGACCATAAACTCCATACACTCCCCTTCTGGGGGAGGGAGGGTGCATGGGAGGTGCGCACACACACACACACACACACACACACACACACACACGTGGCAACAACCCATACCGGTACCCTCACCGTATGAGCCCCGTGCAGCTCTTCAACGTCAGTTAACATCCCATTGCTTTATTCCATGGAACCACATTGAACCACAGACTACTAATGTATTGCTCGATGGACCACACTCCTCACAGCAGCCTTTGAGCCTCCCTTCATTTCGCAGATAACGCCACGGTGTTACACTCACGCCTCTGTTCATATTAAAGCTCCATCTTTGACAAGGGCTGGACTTAAAACCAGCGTTACTTTAACTGGCGACTGACCTAGACCTTATTAAACTGACGCATACATGCACATATATGTTCACACACTCCTCTCTCTGTCACTCTAATTAATTTGTATCATGACACGCAGGTGCACATAGTTTCTTCCAGCTGCTGGCAGCTCCCTATGCCAAAAAGAAAGTGTTGGGATTCAGCCTAGTAAAGGGGCAACATTCCTTTCTTCTATTTCACCTGCATCAGATTGCCTGCCGCAAGAAATAAAAGGGACATCTTTGAGGATGTGGGCTGCGGTATGCCATTTCCCACTGCCATATAAATGTCAACGGATAACGTCCGTTCGGTGTATACGCATTTCCTGATTGGGTCATCAGTTTTATTGCCTTTGCCGGTTCATCGTGAAACCATTGCATTACCCATTTTAGGAACAGAGATGAGTGACTACTATTACAGGCGTTACTGATCGTATTGTCTTGGCAACAAACAGCTGCTGTACAGTTAAATTCTGCTTTTTTATGAGTATGTCCGCATGTGGAAGGAGCAACAACAAATACAATGGCGCTGTTAGGGGGTCATTTCTACTATCCGGCGGATGTGGCATTTCCCAATTGGGGTGACAGGAGAAAATGGCATGGGGCGGCTTGATCGCCCGTGTCGCTTCGCCCCACGGGTGATGAAGTCGCACGCATACCATTTTCAGTTAACAGGACTTTTATTAGGCAATTAAGCATCAATATTATTATCAGTTGTTGTTGAAGTTGCAACAGACACGCAGCATGCATAAAGCTAAAGGTCTGACTCAGAGAGTTTTCTGTTTTCAATGATTAAATGCTGTTTGTTTAGTGCTGCCTTAATTGTAGTTAGTTAGTAGCAGTAGTAGTGTTTGCAATAATTTTAAATATAAGCACTTTAATTTGAAATATCTTGGGTTGCTTTGCATGCAATTGTGTTTGGGGCTGATTGGGCATTTAGGGGGGCATTGTCCCCCCATGCCTAGATCTGCCCCGTCTCCATTCCTGATCAGATTAAGTCAGCTACCTTGCCCTGCGTCGTGCCGGGCCTTCACCTTTATCACGTTATCTCGTCCTCCATCTCATTTTATCTTTCCGTCTCCCTCACTCTCGTTCAATCTCTCTGGCTCTATGTCCATCTCTCTGAATCTCAAACATAGTCTCAACCACTGGCTGCGATGTGTCCAGTTCTCATCGGTTGCTATGGATCCCAGCAGGCACTTAGCATGATTAAATGGTTGTTTTTCTTTTTGTTTCCCCCTCTCTCATTTCTTTTTTTGCTTCATTTTAACTAAGTTGCAGTCTGGGAATGTTGATATTCCCTGAAAATATGTTGATGTCTCTATCAGATTTCAGGGAGGACATTTCTTGTGGCCTTTATGACTCAGGGAAATTCACAAGGACTAATAGTCAGTCTATCGATCTGAACCTCATTGATTCACTGCATTGGGGCGGTCAAGAGAGACCTGCTGGGTAATAAAATAAATTAGGTCAGTCATAGTACACTTTATCTCTCTCTCTCTCTCTCTCTCTCTTTCTCCCTCTCTCTCCTTCTGTCCAGGGGCGGATCTAGGCATGGGCTAAATGCCCAGGCTGCTCCACCAAACATGATGGCATGCAAAACAACCCAAGATATTTCAAATTAAAGTACTATATTTTTAAAATGATTTGAAACGCTACTACTGCTATTGAATGACTACAGTTGTGGCACCACTAAACCAACAGCATTTTCATCATTGAAAACAGAAAACTCTCTGAGTCAGACCTTTCCTTTATGCATGCTGCGTGTCTGTTGCAACTTCAACAACAACTGATGTTATGCTTACTTGCCTAATAAACCTCCTGTAACTGAAAATGTGCGGCTTCATCGCGCGATGAAGCCACCCCCCCCCATACCATTTTCTCCTGCCCCCAACCCCCAATTGGGAAATGTTACATCCTCCCCTGCTTCTGTATTATTCTTCGTTGTTCTCTTTCCCTCCATCTCTCTCTCTCTCTCTCTCCTACCGATCAGTGTGCTTGTCTGTCCTGCTAACTGTATACAGAGTGAACATGAATTGTGGGAACCCTGCTGTAGTGAGGCCACCAGAGGCCTGCTATTTTCAGCCTTCTTTCTGCCCATAGTTTCCCCTTGAACAGCAGCAACCTTATTAGGATGTAAATGGGTCTACTGTATGTATTGCGCTGCTGTGTTTTGGCCATTCTTTCCAGAATTGGGAGAGATGTTTTATGGGTGCCGAAATAAATGTTACTAAATGTTCACCCATATGGGCATATTGTCAACCTGCTTTTTCAAAGAAACCAGGCTTAAACTGTTCATTTAGGGACAAGCTATTATCCCAAAGAATGCTGTGATGGCCTGCTGCCAAGCATTTTATTTTAAATGGTTGGTGATACACAACAAGCACCCCAACAGGGAACCAAGCACTAGATTGATAGTAGAGTCACGTTCATCGTCTTTGGGGTTAGAATAAAATGACAAAATATGTGTGTGTAGTGACAGTTTAAGAGGAGAGCTAAACTGTTTAGAGTAGTTACGTTGTCTGGAGAATCTAGCTTCTTCAAAGTGCCTTCACAGCTTTCCAGGGTTTCAAAGCGAGGCTCTTAGCCCAAGATTAGGTTTGCCATGAACACAAGCAATGCAATTACTCCATGACAGCTCCTGGGGAGGAGGGGACATTCTTTGTCTAAACAACGGCAACCTGTTTGAATGACGCAACGATGACCTTGCCACAGGCAGCCCACTCCACAGGAAGTAATCAAGGTGCAGGCTAAAATGTAGCCCTGGGGGGATTAGGCCATAATCCTTTCTAATAGCATTACCGTATGCATTCAATCAGGAGCCATGACGGCTGTACTCCATATTGCAGTCACTAAATTAACCACTTAGTCCTATTTAATATACATTCTTTTTAATTTTCAGAAGTAGTGGAAAAAAATAGCCAATTTACAAGCTCATGGCGCATCACATTGAGGCTGGATCTGGTATCTTTGAGGTGCAGCTGCAGGTGAGCCTTGTCAACGTACACAACTTACTGTATTGAAGGGTATCTAGCCTGGTGAAAATGTACTTTCTGCTCCCTAAATGACGGAAGAATTGGGGAGGCCTCTGTTACTGAACTCTGTAGCAATGATCACTCACTTAATGAACCTTCATAAAACCATTATGCAATAAGCAAGCATTATACAGTAGATCTGCTATTTTTCAATGAATGTAATGGAAAGTTAACTAAAAGGGTACGGATTTGGTTGCACAGTTGCGATACTGATTGACATTTTAAAAAGTCATTTAATGGCCGAGTCAGGCCGACACATTGGCCAAATCCATAATTATATCGGCCGGGCTCTAGTCTGATGTAGTGCAGATTTGATGAGTCTGGTCTATTCGTGTGTTGTTGTTGTGTGAGGACAAACACCCTCCTGAGACCTAATCAGATCACAGTGAAGCAACAATTTCTCTAATTACTAAGCTGCACATGCTCAGAGATGTGTAGAAGTGCATGCACTGACTCCAGCACAAATGTCTACTTGCTTTATGGCTACAGTCAGTTCAAAAAGTTCAACTTCGTTTCTGCCAGCATTAAGCTAATTGGACGTCCACCGAAGCCCCTAGTCACCGTGACAGAGTTTGAGGCCACAGGGACACTATGATTTCAGACCGATTGCCCTGTCATCTGTATTTTAATGCTGTAGGCATTAAAAACGTACCAGAATCTCATTATGTTTGAGAAATGTCTTCATATTGATGATTCATATTGCTTCCTCTGCTTGGACATGTACGGTAGCATTATGGGATAGAAATTATCCGTGTTGCATAACAACATTGATGTCCATAACATGACACCAGTATTGCAAAGTAAATGTAATTACTGTAGCCTTGAGGTAGCTTATTCTACTCCACTACATATCAGAGGAAAACATTCTCCAACAATCTGCTATTTTAGAGGGGCCTATATTCAGCTTCTGTATAGTGTAGATTCTTGTCCTAACACCAACAATAAATACCAGTGACAATGATGGAAACTTTACTTCTTACCGTATGTATCTGAGCAAATCGGCAATTACTGCGTTAACACAAATACTAAATGCCCTTGGCAATGAATGGAGAATTCATGCCATATGTGGACAAGCAAATTAGCTAATGTCCTAACACAAATATCAAAGTTGCATTGACAAAGAAAGGATGACGTACAATATCATCAAAGAAGTACTTCAAATTGTGTATATTTTGTTGCAGCCTTTACCAGTGGCGTTTCTAAGCAATTTGGAGCCCCAGGCAAGATTTTCCCTGGAAAATCTTGCCAAATAGGCCCCTACCAAATAGGCACAAATAGGCCCATTTGGTAAGGGGGGGCTCCAGGGAAAATCTCCTGTGACATCCCTATGACAGGCACAGTAAAATGGTGCCCACTAAAGCATAAAACTATTTTCAAACTAAAGAACAGTATGTGTTTTAAATGTTCAATTCTAGTTATAGAGGACAAGTATACTGCATTTATCCATATGAGGCTTATCAGCCTGGGATCCTTTTGGTGCCCCCCCCCCTCCCCCCCTCCCCTTATGGCGCCCCAGGCAACTGCCTAGTCTGCCTAATGGCAAAAACGCCCCTGGCCTTTACTATTGCACTCAAGTGAAAATAAATAAATAAATAAATAAATAATTCACAGTACTTGAGTATTTCTACACTGGCATTGCTACTTATAGTTCCACCACTGCTGCTCCACACCTAATGGTACAACCAGTACATCGCATCCACCCTGAGCATCTCTCCAGACATCAGCTCAGCTCACATCCTGACACTGGACCAGATACCAGTAGCATCTGCTGCTGCTGCCACCCGTCGCCATGCACGCACACACACGCGCGCACACACACACACACACACACACACACACACACACACACACACACACACACACACACACACACACATCGCACGCACACACGCACACAGGCAGCAGGTTCTCTAACTAGCATCTATTCTCATGTGGGTGACTTATTTTTATGCAGACCTTTCCCAGGTGGGGTTGCCAGCCAATCCCCCAGTGTGTCTACACCAGGTTTAGACCAGCAATTCCCTACTTTTTAAATCATATTTTATATTATATTAGAATTGATTCATTAGTTGACTGACATTTTTGAAAGATGAGATTGGGTGGGGTTTTTTTATCTGTCAAAATGCCACCTGTTTCAACCACAGTTCTTTGGTTGGCCAATTCATTTGATTTATTTTAAGTTGTATGAAATACTTGGCATTAATATAGGTATTGCAACTGTAGTAATTGATGCCTGCGTCCCATGATAGTGATGCACCGTTGCACTGATACAGATTTATTTATTTATTTATTTTACTTTCCAAACTGATTTTTTTCCCAAAACCTCCTGAGGTACATTTTTGATGTGTTGATGCTCAACATATTTCATGCCAAGGACAACAGAATTGTCTCTATTTCACTGCGGACCCCCATCTGAAAACATGTTATAGGGATCACCCCAGAAGCAAAGATTTGAATTAAAAATGTTTGCTTCCAAAATAATATATTCAAACATTTGTGCCACAATTTCACAATTTTTCAAAAATAGCAGACCTACAAGCTCATAGTGTGCACGCTATGAGCCTGTAGATCTGCAATTTTTCAATAGCTAACACAATGCTTAGAACACCAAATGGCACACAGTACAGAAAGGGTTAAGTACATTTTGAAGGCAGGAGTATTTCTACATTATGGTATTATCGCTACTTTTACTGAAGTAGAGCATCTGTATACTTCTTCCATCACTGCGGTGCTTGGACCTGTGATGCCACCCACAAGCCCCTCCTGTCTCATACATCATGGTCTGCAGCTATAGATAGATGTGTAATTACTACCTCCACTGGAATCCACATGCTTCTCTGCCCATTGCGGAAAATAGTAAAAGCATTGTGGGAGAGTGTGGTTCTCACCACATTTTGCTTAGTTACTTTATCTTTTGCAGGATAATGATATAGTGTTGTTGAATGTCTTTGTTATGAACAGTCATTGTTTGATATTTAAGGAGTTGAATGGAATATCTATTCAACACTTTTATTAATTTCAGCCATGAAAAGAAAAAAGACAAGACTGGGCCAAATAACAGCATGGCTTCACTGCACATGGCTCTCAGAGACTCAGACAGCATGTGGCCAGTATATGACATTGCATTGCAGCAGTGGTTGTTCTACCACTCAGAGCTCATTAAAAGTTATTTCTTCTGTCAGCCAAGTCACAACAGTTATTTATTTTCTCTTCACTTGTGTGGGAAAAAACAAGAAAAAAACGTTGAATCCCCAGCATGGATAGCGACTGTAGGGCAAATGTATCTCATACTTTGTTGCTCCGGGTTTCATTGCAGTCGAGTGATTTGCCACATGTGCACACTGTCGCACTGCTAATGCTTGATGTGGGATATGAGGACTTTACACTCAGATTAACAACAATATGATTACATCTGACTGGCTGCTAACATTCTCTTTTTTTCTACCTCCTGTTCTCAATCCGTTGGGCTTAGTATGCCACTGGGTCAAACGGCATGTTAACCACATTGACCAGCCCCTGGTTTGCCCTTGACTAATTAAACATCTGTATCACTGTCACAAACAAAGGCAATGCACAGTACCAAACTCGGTGTTGGCTCTTTGTAGGTCAGCACATTTTATAAACACTATCCACATTTTGTCGTTTGTGGTGTAAGTTCCTGATACTTCCGTTCAAGATTCAAAACATGAATTCTGTCACAATGGAAGCACCCAGGTTTTGTCACAGCAGTGACTGTGTGTATATATATATATATATATATATATATATATATATATATATATATATATATATATATATATATATATATATATATATATATATATATATATATATATATATATATACACACACACACACAGACACTGTATATACTGTATATGAATAAAGCATTGCAGCTGAATTAAATAGCTCTGAATCATAAGTGGAAGGCACCCGAACAAAGACATTACACATAGCCTTCAGATCTGGAACAAACCGTAAATGTCAATGAACGAACTAAAAAGCTTTCGCTTTAACCTGCTTGGCCTTGAGAGCACCACATGCGTACCGTTTTCCACAGTACGTCTCGGTGAATGCTGGAATAATCAGACTTTTTTTTAAAGTAATTTCACAATACTTTTCTCTCAGGTTAGAACAGAGAGACTCCCAGAACTGTTTGGCCCAGTTTGAGCTGTGCTTACAGCCAGTTTTTGTGATCACAGACTCAGCTGTGGTGTCAGTACATTTTGTGGAGTACATTTCCAGTGATTAACATTTTCAAATTATCTCACACATTCTAGCGAAATGTCACCAGTGTATGCCTCTATGGTGAGCTGTACCACAGCTCGCAATGCATGCAATTGGGTAAAGCACGGAGGGAGGGAGGGGGGGACAGATAGAGAGAGGGGGGGTTGCCTGAAAATCCCCTGGTAGACACTGATGGTGGTATCCAGAGGCAAGGCTGTGGTACAAAAGTGTGCATCAAAATATACTTAGTACCCAAATTTAGTTTTTGTGTTTTTCTCAATAGCACATCTACAGGCTCATCTGAATGGCATGTTAGGATCACAATACTCCACAGATTCAAAATAGGGTTTAGGTCTGGCGACTTGGCTGGCCTGTCAAGCACTATGATGACATGAGCATCAAACCAGGTTGTGGTGCTTCTGGTGGAATGCATCTCCATACAGAGAGACCCTCAGCAGTAAGAATCGTGAAGTACTCTAAAACGTTTTGGTAGACTGCTGTGGTGACCTTGGATTTAGGAAAGCAGAGTTTATCAATACCTGCACTGGTACATTGCAACCCAAATCATGACCATCAGTCACCGCAACCAAACAGTCTACCCGAATATTTTAGAGCGACTTCTGCTGAGGATCTGCACATTTCATCTTTCAGCAGGACCTGGTCCTCCCTGCCCATGCCACCAGAAACACCACAACCTGGTTTGATGCCCATGTCATCAAAGTGCTTGTCTGGCCAGCCGGACCTAAACCCTATTGAGAATCTTGAGTTATTGCCAATAGGAAGGCACAAGAGGGGTACAAGAGTCGGTCCCAAAAATAAAAAAGAACTGATGGGAAGCATCAAGGAAACATGGGGCTCCATACCTCCCGAGCAATGCCACGGGCTGATCGCCTCAATGCCATGTCATATCGAGGCAGTGATGAAGGCAACCAAGTTTTGATTGACATTTGTGTTTTGATCCTAATTTCTTTAACGTGGCATTCAGATTAAAACATCCATGCTCTGCAAAAAACGAGGAGTAAGAGGGCTTAAAAATCCCGGAAATTTCCCAAGACTGAAAATTGTTTTTGCTCTTTTGAACTGACGTCATTAAATGACCCCTAAGAAATCTTTGGGGCTGAAATCGGTCCCAGAACTGAGAACTTCTATTTTTTTTTTTTGGAAAGGCGATGTATTCTCTGTTGTGAGACAGAGTTGTGTGCTTAAAATAGCAGCTCAAGCATGAGCTCACAGAGTGTGAACAAGCAAATAAAATCTATTTGTGGTGCAATCAGGCTGTGTGGAAACAGGAAAGTGTGACTTTTTGATTGTTCCTTTACTTTAGCCACTGCACAGTGCATATTAGGCTATGGACAAAATCTTCATAAATGGGATCCATAGCCATCTAGGAATATTTGACGTCCTTTGCATAAAAAAAGACTTAGCCTAGGCTATAAATAAGTAGCGTCTGCCATCAAAACATGCCATGATGTCGGTGACACACTGATAATTAAACAATTATGTGTGCAATCATATGAAGCACAGACCCGACAACAAGCAGGCTGTAACTCTTCTGTTGTCCAATGAAATTAGCAGTTCATAATGTAGAAAGTGGGACTTTGTTCACAAAATCCTAATCGATAACTTGTCAGTCAGCAGCATTGGGACATTTACTTTTTAACTTTGAGGAGGTTCCAAATGGACCCTTACATGTCTGTAACTTGAGCGTTGCAATGGTTACGTTTAACGGCAGTGGCACTGATTTACAGAAACGACTCTCCTCGGTGGCCTGTAGTAAGTAGTGACCGTCAGCTTTTGAAGATTCATCTGTTGCCATGGGAGCGCTGATGTGAATGGGAGGCTTCCTGAGCGCAGCTTTATGCTAATGAGGTTCAGTCAGCCAGGCTCTCTTTGGTCAGCACACAGATGTTGGACAAGCGTGGTCTGATCCTGCCGTCCAATCAGCTCGGTCGACTCTCAGATATGGATGAATGTGTTATTTATTTTCTCTGTCCGTCTGTCTGTCTGTGTTCACAGGAACAGTTATCAAAAATGAATCATTGCAGGAACAGAGTGTGGTGTATCTGAGTCACATAATTAAACACAGTGTCACATCAGAGCCAGAGATGCAGATGCTCAGAGTTGACGCTAATGTGTGCATGCGCGTGTGAATGTGTACTTCAGTTTTTTGTAAATGTAGTCTTAGTCCAGTTTCAGTCACTGTAGTTAGTTTTTATAATATTTAGTCAAGCTTATTGTATTTTTATTTGGCCATGTTTTAGTCGACTAAAATTCAAGAATGCATAAATGTATTTGTCTAGTTTTGGTCTGTTTTTTACTTTTTTGTCAGCATGTATGCATATGTATGTAATCTAAAAATATTTCACATGGCATTTTCTGTCATGTTTTGATGAAAAACACATAAGCAATACAACGAAGAATGTAACATGTTTTGATTGAAACTACAAATGCATTTGGAACCACAACGAGTTGTATTTGTTGTCATATTTAGTATTAGATGTAGTCATCATACTTTAGTTTTTATCTAGTTTTTATTTGTTGATGAAATTGTCAGTGCATTTAGTCATAGTTCTTGCTAATTGTGTCCTTGTGATTCTAAATTGTTGAGAAATATTCCTAATGAGCCAAACGAATATACAGGAAAATGCAAATCTACAAGCTCACAACAAGTCATATCTAAGCTTGTAACTCAAGTCCAATAATGTAACCAAATTGTAATTCTATTATCTGAAAATGTTTGCCAAGCTCTACTTGAAATACCAATTCATGCGATTATCTCATTTAGGCTGCTGCTAAACAATAGAGGGTATGCATGTTATCCTGGTGGAAGCCAGACCGAATCAGCTGTTGGCAGATTTGTCTAATGATGGGATGGCCAATCACGACACAGTATTCAAATATGTTTGCATACTGTGTCCTCATTGGCCACCCCGATTTTCTGGAGTAGGAAATGGGCTTTCAATTGAGCTATTCCAGACCAATCTGCTGACAGCTGATTTGGTCTGGCTATATGCATTTGACATCATTATCCTACCCGGAAGTAGCAAAAGAAATACAAATACAATAGAACTCAGTAGCAAAAGAAATACTTTCGGGGCTTGACAGCCGATACGTCCAAACAGACACGTCGAAAACGGATTGCATTAAAACAAAGTTAAACATTGTTAAACTCACTTTGCCGCACAATTTGCCACCCAATTTATGCATGTGCATACCATGCAATACACTTTTTTACGGGTCTTCCTAAAAACGTTGGGGATGTCCAATGTTGCACCATAATTACGCTGTTACTGCTAGACTGCTAACAAAAACAAAAGAGAGAGAACACATCACTCCACGTCATAGCTAGACTACACTGTCCTCTAGAATCGATTGTACTTCATAAAACTCTCAAAGGGTTAGGGCCGGCCTACATCAGACTCACTGTTGTTTTTTATGTTCCTTCAGGATACCCGGCTTAGATCCTTTACTGAAGGCTTGTGTAAACCCTATCTAAAAATAAATAGCACATGCGTTTGTTTGTTTTTTGTTTGATTTAAATAAGTTTCCTTTGTTAAACTGCTTTAATGTAAAGCAGGGGGTTTAAACCGGTGGTCCGGTGACCACCATTGGTCCTTGAGAGTGTTCCAGGTGGTCCCCAGGATAAATGATGGAAAGTTGGTTAACCAGATGTAATTTTTTGAGATCGTAAACATGCTTACGCTCTCAAGAGTTAAAATATTCATCATCTGAATTAGCCCAAGTCTACATAAGTATAGAGAATGTAGAAGACTAATGCTCATTTTGATCTGTATGTTTGACTGTTGTGTTTCCCAAATTCAGCCTGGAATTGTGGACAAAAATAAAAGAAATCTTTAGCCTGGTATTTGGGGTCTGTCCTCCAATGTTCGTCTCGTGGCTCAAATGCTGAATAAAAAGTGGGCCCTGGTGTCAAAAAGGTTGAAAAACCCTGATGTAAAGCATGATTGGTTCGAAGTTCGAACAGTGCTAGACAAATACTAGGTATAATTATTGTCATGTTCATTTTCGTTGTTATGATTAACCAACTGTTTTTTTTGTGTTGTTGGTCTAGGCTGCAGAGGTGGAGAGGCAGCTGTCCACTCAGGTCCATTCATTACGGGACGACTTCAGGGAGAAGAGTGTGTCCACCAGCCAGCATGTGACACAACTAGAGAGCCTCCAGGCTGAGGTGAGGATCACATCCTGAGAATCAGGACTAATACTGTTATGACTGACTGACTGGTGTTATGTTTGATTGATAATTTGATTGAGCGAATTGGATTACAGAACTTAAATTATTTGATAACGTTATACTGGAACCTCCAGTTATTAACTTGATATTAGTGTTTGAGCTTAGTAGTGGTTCTCAAACATTTACATGGTTTTCAACACAACGTGTTGTGATCTTGTATTTCAGGGAAATGTGTAAATGATATTTCTTCTACTACACACTTCTTCATACTAGCGGTATACACACAGTTAAGTAAATCAGTTGGCTTGGCAAGAGGCAGTTTTTACCAGTAAACATTATCCTCATTGTAGAACTTCAGGAACGATTCATGTTCAACATTAGCTGTGGATCTTCTATTAGCAGGTGTACAGTATGTGATGAGAAGGCTCTGCTTTTGTGAAAGTGAATAGGTTGTTGTTACTATGCAACATTGGCACTCTGAGGGATTAGGAATCATTCTCCTATTGCAGTGAATTTTCTGTTCAGAGATGAGTCAAATGTACGCCTTTTCCTCTCTGCTCTACCACCATGTCCCCTCTCTCTTCTCCCTCCTGCATTCTCTCTCTTCAACTCCTGCTGGGTGGAGCAGCAAGGGCTAGAAGTGAGTGTGTCTAATCTGTCTGAATGCATGCTGCATGCAACGTCTTGTAAAATAAGGAACCGAGGATTGGGCCGACACTTTGTAAACTCACTTTCATGTTTTAAGATTTAATTTAAATGAATGAAGACTTTATTCATTAGAGTTAGTGTGCTTCATGCTCCACACAGTCACAGTTCAGTCGAAAATTGTCAGCTCATGTAATTTTATGTTGTACAATAATTTGTATTTTGTATGTTATTCAACTTGCAGTTCAAAGGAAACATATTATTAATTGGTTGAAGTGCTAGATTTTTACAGATACTGCTTTATTTAGTTTGTGACATACTTTTGAATCCTGTTGTGCTTGTAAGCCTAAGGCAATTTTAGTTTCCTAGGATTGATGAGTGTGACTAAAATGTTTAACAGAGCATGTTATAAGTATTATAGTGGTATCATTGAGGGAGTCATGTATTTATGTGCAGAAAACAAAAAAAGAATCACAGAATCTCACTACACTATCAACCGTATCACATTATTGTTCATAGTCATGAAGACAACACCACGACTGCATGCACTGCCAGCATTGCAAATCATGGGCAAGACGAAGGGAAAAAAAGATGGCTCTCTCATCTATATTTAGCCCCAATGCTGCAATGTCTGGATGCTCCCACTTGTCTTAACATGACTGAGGACTGAGATGACGAATGGGCTTTTCTCCTATCTTTGTCAGACAGAGGCTATCATATCAGCAGCAATGTCAACCAAAAATATCTTAAGGACACACTAAACCTGCCTGCAGATGCCTCATGTAGTAACTTATGTACATGCCATTGAGCAGAACATAATGTCAGGCTTCTGCACTATGAAGTAGGTTATGAGATGTAGGTCAAAAGCGGCGGGGATAAAAATGAACTAGCGCTTTTAATGGGGAAATAGCTGCTTAGCCTGGCAAGCTACAGAGGACAATGAAAACAAGTCCACCAGCCGTGATGAATGCGATGTGTTGTTGAAAACGCCAGCCTTTAGTTACTTGAAGGACAATGCAGGAATGAGTTAAACCTGATATCATGCTCCAGCTAACTTACTTATCACAAGGACATTCCACAATATGAGGGTGGCAGCCTCCAACTCCGCCTGTGCTAGGCAACAAACATTCTTCTGACCAAGGGGAGTAACTTTAATCTTGTGCAAGACCTCAGATTTCCTTGGGAGAACAACAACCCCAGCAAGGTTATAAGTAGGACCACAGCTGCATGTCTGTGTCTTTATCATCCAGCCAGTGCATCAAACAGACCTCACAACCCATTTAGCTGTAGTGATGTGTAACCCGTCCTCCGCCATGGCTTTTCCGGACAGATTAAGATGCTGTTGGAGCAGAAGATGGAGCTGGAGCAACGTGTGCATGCCATGCTAGAGGAGCACGAGCTGCTACAGAACACTGTGGACCAGCTGCGAGAGAGAACGTTGGTCCTGGAGAAGCAGTGTCACCAAAAGGATTTACAGGTTGGTGGTAGTACCAGGATGCTATACAAGTGGTCCATGCAAGGGTTCCAGGGGGTCCCCCCCTCGCATGCTTACAGGTCTGTAACTTTGACATTTGTGTAACGTTATATGATGTATCAAATCTGGGTCCAGGGACTAAATGCACGTAAACAGGGGTCCTTGAAATGGAAAAAAACACGGAACAGCTAACAGGAACTACTACAACGCAAGCTAGGTACTGGCACCCAACAGCCAGAAGACATAGATTTATAGTAACAAGTCAAACAGATTGGACTGCTCCATTATTTATCTCCCGGTAACACATCCCTCCTATGTATTTTGTGTACTGTATCAAACTGCTATCAAATGGTACTAAATGCACGTCAAACAGGGGTCCTTAAAATGGAAAAAGGCTGAGCATGAGTAGAGCTCTTTTTGAGTGCGTGGTTGCTAAAATACTGTAGCTCCACAGGCTGAAAACAGTTAGGGCACCAACAAAGCTGACCAAAGCTGAACCGATATCTCGTGCAAGCACATGCCAGCCACTTTATAGTATTTTAGCTTTCTGCTTATAGTAAAAAAAAACAATATGCAACAAGCTTAATCTTGTTATGTAAATGCTATCCAAAGGGACAGCTGAGTGTTTTTAACACCTGGGTTCCACTGAGTGTGTTGTGTCACGTTGCATTTGCGTCAAGATTAATGGGGTTGAGGCAGGCATTGGTTGTTGCGGTTGAGACATAAAAGTAGCAATCACAAAATATAGAAATACTGTTTCCGTTCGCAATCCAGTATTCGGTAAACATGCAGGCTTCAGAATATACTTTCTTAATTTGTAATATGCATGTGCAATTTGACTTGTGACTTGAAAATATGAATAAAGGAACTTAAAATGAATATGCTTGGGGTACCAGTGTTACATCACTGATGTAACACTGTGTACCATTCATTTAATCTTTTTGGTGACACAAGTTAACTTAAGAAAAGTTGCCAAAAACATGTGGAATGGTTATAGTGGAAAGATTACATGAAAAATAATGTTTAATATGTGCTGCTGTGGAGATGAACCTATAAATCATAACCATCATTATTGATCAGTTCATGTGTTGTTTTCACAATCTATATCTGAAAATAAACTAGTAACTACACCTCTCAAATGATTATCATTGACTAGAAACCAAATGGACCCTTGCGCGTCCATTTGGTTTCATGTTTACACTCTCAAGAGTTAAAATATTCATCATGTGAATTAGCCCTTGTCTACACAACTAGAGAATGTAGAAGATTAATGGTCATTTTGATCTGTATGTTTGACTGTTTTGTTTCCAAAATTCAGCCTGAATTTGTGGACAAAAGCAAAATAAATCTTTAGTTTTGGGCTCTGTGGGGCTAAAATGTCATCAAATGATGGTCCATGGCTCAAATGCTGAATAAATAGTGGGCCCTGGTATCAAAAAGGTTGAAAAACCCTGGTCTATAGATAGTGTCAAGTTGTCTATCACCATGCATCTGGGGTGTGATGCAAAGCAGCAACATTTGACAACTCTGTCCTTGCAGAAACACTGTATAGTTTCACAGGCTAAAAATCACAATGCAAAATCGGGGGATAATACCTGTGTGTTGATTTTCAGTTGAGACAGAGTCACTTGGAGCTGCAGGAGGTCCAGATGTCCCACAGACAGCTGAGCAGCCGCCTGGAGGAGCTGAGTGAGGAGCAGAGCCTGCAGGGCCTCACCCCCCATCCCTCCAGTCTGCTGTACGAGATAGAGCAGAGCATGGAGCAGGAGGAACAGGAGCAGGAGAGAGAACAGGTAAACACAGCGCGTTAGTTTCATTCCACACTAACTGTTCACAGTGTTGCCAACTGCTAAAATTCCAAAATGCACTATTGGCACTTCCAAAATGCCCTAGAATGCACTAGAGCAGTGGGTTTTCAACCATTTTCATACCAGGGGCCACTATTTATTCTGCATTTTAGCCACGGAGAGCCACCATTTGATGTTGAGTTTAGTCTCTCGGACTAATTTTGGAGAAATAACTGGCCAAACGTTAAACATGAAAATAACGTAAACATAGCAATTCTTGTACATTTTCTGAATGTGTAAATTCTTGAAAAGTAGGTAATTCAGATGTTTAAATATAATTTTACTCTTGAGAGCATAAAATGAAACCAAATGGACCCTTACGGATCATTTTACGTTTACATTTTCATTTTACGCTCTCAAGAGTTACAGATCTATAAGGGTCCATTTGGTTACCAATGGTCCTTTCTAGGAAGGAAGGAGGACTCTATCATAGGAGAAAAATGGTGAAAAATGAGGGTTTATCTCTGGTGCCTGTCAACCAATCTCGCCCCAACTCACCAACAAAAAAGCATCACAGCAGATTTTCCGCCAGGAGTTTTTCACTAATTTTGGCGCTAGGGGGGGTCTAAAAAAAGCTAAATGTAGTGACAAATGCGTCAAGTTGGCAACACTGACTGTTCATTCTTTGAAGTCCTAAGCAGGGTTTCGGTCACATTACAGATTAGAGGCAACTGTTAAAGGCTACACACCAAAAACGGCCGATCCAAAAGCTCAGCATTGCCTTCCCTTCCTCTGTGCCTCTTAGCTGCGTCTCCAACTGTGGGAGGCTTACTGCGAGGTGCGCTCGCTCTGCTCCCATCTACGTGGCAACGACATCACCGACTCCGCCCTGTCCACCGACTCCTCCATGGACGAGTCCTCCGACTCGTCTTCGGCCAAGGACGTGCCTACGGGGAGCCTCCACGCCAACCTGCTGGAGCTACGGAGACTCACACAGAACCTGATGGACGGCAATGAGTCCACGGTACGGAACTAATGATGGCTGGTATTCTCGAATGCTGTGATGTAGCCAGGTATGGTGTAAGTCTTCTCATTGGCTGCATGGCAGCAAATCAGGTCTGGGGCCTTGTGTGTAGGTCAAAAGCCTGTACCACCAGACCTGACCCTGGGCTTACACAAATAATTACTCATAAGGTAATTAAAACCAGCCATCAAGAGCTTCAACTCATGATGAAGGGGATTACAGTAACATTTTTAATTGGGGGGTCAGGTGATTTCCAATTGCAGATTTTAATTATTATGGATACAGTAATTATTTGGTAAACCTAGGTGAAGGTCTGATGGTGTAGGCCTACACACCCGGCCCGAGACCTGATTGGCTGCCATGCAGCCAATGAGAAGCCTTACACTATACCTAGCTACACCATAGCGTTCGAAAATTCCACCCAATGTTGTATGATGTTACACTTTGACGCGTGACACCATACAGCCAGTATTTTCAACCATTAAACGGTGTGGACGTAGTGTGGCTCCACTCCTGAATCTGAATGAGGTTAGCACAGTGTTTAGTAAAAACAGTGTTTGCGTGAGCGGTGAATAGGCCTTACATTCTGTGTGTGTGTGTGTGTGTGTGTGTGTGTGTGTGTGTGTGCTACGTGTGCAGGGTTCCCGGCGTAGTGATGAGGAGGCCTTGGAGGAACAGGTGAGGAAGCTGTCGGAGGAGTTGAGGGACATCAGGGATCTGTATGGAGCAGAGCAGGACAAAACACGGAGCAGCGAAAAGGAGCTACTACAACTGCACAGCCAGGTACAGGCAGGCACACAAGCAAACAGTCAGAAGAAATAGTTTTCATAGTAAGTCGAACAGATTGTACTGCTCCATTATTTTTCTGCTAGTGACTCATCCCTCCTTTTGTCCTTCACATTAATATGTTCTACAATTCACACAGACTGCTTGTTTATGCATGCATGGAGTGTATCTTACTAATACTTCCCCTACGTGTCCTGCAGATGGCACTGTTGTCTATAGAAATGCATTCTGCTCGTGAGGAGAGTGAGCGGATGAGAGTCATGGCCGAGGTCCGAGAGCCCAGTGAACAGCTCCAGAGTGCCATACGAGACAGAGACGATGCCATAACCAAGTATGTCAGAGAGCATAATGACTTTCTGTCTTGTTTGCGTAACATTTATTCAGCAATTAAGCCTGTCTTGTTCAAACTACTACACCATTCTATTGTTGCTGTTGGGTAGACAGGAGTGTCACAGGAAACTAGTAAATGCAGCTGATTCACAGGGGCGCTGATGGCCTAGTGGTTATGGTGCATACCTCACATACCAGGCTCTAATGCAGCCTGACAGCTAGTCGCGGGATCGATTCTCAGGCCGGACGGCCACTGCTGCATGTCATTACCCAGCCCTGTTTCCTGTCACTCTTCACTAAAGTGACTATGTGGCCGGACCAAACAAAGGCAGAAAAGCCCCAGAAATATCAAGCTGTGAGGCTTTTCTTTTTACAGTTCTTTTTGGGAGAAAGACATTGATGTACAGGATAAAGGGATATAACTGTCATCATTCTTTTGGATTCTACAGTCAACACGTCTTTCTCTGGAAGATGATTATAGTTTGTGTGCCAGTATCACACAATGACAAAGCCACTCTACAAGCTCGCAATGTGTCACAGCCGGATGCATTGTTGTGAGCTTGTTGTTATTTTCAGTACAATACATGGCTCTCACAGCATAATGAAAGTAAATCAGACATACCGCTAACTAGTGATGCACCGAATGTTCCTCCGCAGAATATATTTGGCAGAAAATTACTGCATATTTGGTTACGGAAACCTAATTGGCCACGAAATATCATCGAAAAGTCAAAATACAGTGTTACCTACATAACCGGTTTTGTTGTGATGATATACACGGATAGTGGATAACATATTTCACGGCTAGCAAACCGCTAGCATGTCACGGTCTTCTGCGGCTTGTAAATATTTCCAAACATTAGAGATATTGTTACAATTTTTCAGCAGTCAGTCTGGAATTAATGTATGCATTTAATGCATTCAAAAGTACGCAATAAACGTTGTATGGACCCATGATAATGATTAATATTTAATCATTATTACAGATGACTTTAAGATACGGCTATGACAGCAATGATAGGCCTACAGAAACCGGTAAGACAAAAGGGGACAGGGGATATCTAATAACAATGCTTTAATCCGCGCACTCACAGGAAGAAAGCTGTGGAGATGGAGCTCACCAAGTGTAAGAAGGACATCATGTCTCTGAACAACCAGCTCCTGGATGCCATCCAACAGAAGCTCAACCTATCACAGCAGCTGGAGGCCTGGCAGGTGGGTTACCAGGGTCCAAGGACACCAAGCCACCACAGAAGAGTTTCTGATATCGGCCACAGTTCATATATTAATTAATAATGCACAGCGTGTCAGCCATTATGAAAAGTATTTTCTTATGTAGCATGCTCGCATGACAGGTGTTGAAGTGTCTTTTTCACTATCCCTATAAACACTGTCCGATGTGCCTTTTATGTTAACTAAACAAAACGCATAGTCAACACACTGAGCTGCTCAGCTTGCAACTGAATGACGCCAACTGCAAAATACCAACTCCTAGTTTAGTTTTGAGCAGGGTGTCTTTTAAACAAAAAAAAAAGTCACTCAGATACATAGTCTGAGGACCCAGTGTGTGTGTATACTGTGCGTTTCTCCCTTCCCCCTCCCCATCCTTACCTGTAACTAGCAGCTCTTGTCCTCTCTCTCTTTCCCTGCCTACAGTTTGCCTCCTCAGGGCTCTTTACTGTGTGGCTCTTGTGGTTTCTGATCTAGTGGCCTTTCTCAGCTTCCGTACCACCCTCTCTCCCCCGTGGTACCCCCCCTCCTGCCTTAGAGGTGAGCTGAGGTGTGGCGTCTCGCCCTCTGCAACTTGAACCAATACGCTCTCATACCACCACGTCATCACGCAGAGCCATTTCACGCTGCAATTAGTTGACTCAGCAGAGAAAAAAAGCCCACTCCGGCCACCTATCCTTCATTAACCACGTCTGAGACCATCCGCTAGGCCTGTCATCCCAAACTATCACCCTCTGTTCTCTAAGCTTCCTGTCTCATCCCTAATATCCTTCCACATTCAGTCTCCTTTACTTCTGTTTGGCGTAGCATCTGTCACATTGTATTTTCTGTTGTTCATTGTCTTAGGATGATATGCACAGAGTGATTGATCAGCAGTTAATGGACAAGCACCAGGACGAATGGCGCTCTGCCCCTTACTCCCTGTCGTCGCCTTCGGCCGGTCAGTCCTCCAGACGAGCTCAGCGCATCTCCGACGGGGACAAGAAGCTCTTCTCTTTCTTCAAAAAGAACTAGGAGGCCTCCGCTGGAACGGTCATGTGCATCACATAAAATGAGACGAGAGAGAGAGAGAGAGAGAGAGAGAGAGAGAGAGAGATTTGGCAGAATTAATGTCAAAGCGAGTACAGGGGTAGCAACGTAGCCAAAGATGGGAAAAAGACATGCACTTACAGACAGGTGGGGGGCAATTGAGTTTCAGCGGCGCCATTTTGCACTTTATACCTGTCACTATCACTCCTTCCCTTACAGATATTGGTGAAGAGCAACAACGGGTCATTAGAGAAATTCATCCCCAGAGACTTTTGGCTTTGGTCCTTCTCAAACCATGGGCTCCAATAAACAGGGTCACAAAGTTTACCTCCAGAAAAGATGGGTCTGTTGTTGTGCCTAACTACCATCTACTGCCAGCTCCATAGAGGTAACACTGTGTATAAAAACCTGTTGTATGAATAGCGAGGTTGCTGTCGGGTGGAAACCCTTATATGTCCCCTTTTTGGGGGAAAAGGGGGTGTTCAAATTGATTCAACATAGTTCTATTTTTCATTTGTTCAATCATATCTACCTTATCTAGAAATGTACCACGTCTCTGTATGAGATCTTGCAGAAGGGGAGCGATAAACACAAGCGTATTTGCTCGGTTTGGGGACACGCCCACGATTCACCAGACACGGATTATGTTTAGATCTTGCGTTGTGGCATCCCTCTTGAGCAAACCTGTCCAAGCTTGGGGTGGGTTTATCGCTCCTTTGCCTGTAATCCACGTAATAAATACCAGTAGAGCTGGTCTGTTCTGACATCACAATGACGCACAACCTCGCCCCTATCAGCCAATTGATCATTTACTAATACGGTTATAGTATTTATAAAACACAGAGACAGACTTTACCTCTTTCAATCGTAACTATATTTCACCTGTTTCAAAACACTTTGCTATGTGACATCCTTAGAAACCTTTAGAGATACAAGGTCTCTGCCCGACAGCAACAATATGCACAGCAGCACCATTGGAGGAGAGAATTTTGGACCAGAGTTCCCAGTAGTAGTTTTATGGAATATAGGATATTACTATGGAACACTGATCCATTGAACATACACAGAGAAATCTTCAGTGTTAATTAAACACTGACTGTTGGCTACATTTTTAAATTGTCAGAGTTAATTATAACTGAGGATTTTCTAGCGTTTTCTGGTATAGCGAGACTACGGAACACATCTCTTGGATGAATAGTATAGTGGTATGGACCTGTGGTATAGAAGTAAATTTAATGGACCTATGAGACATAGTTCTATGGAACATTCCTTGCTATGGAATGCAGTTCTATGCAACATAGGATGCTATGGAACACAGCAATAGTATGGTTTTATGGAAGAATGTACGAAGTGATGGGGGCATTAGCCTATGGGATATAGATATATTTTTTGGGGAAAACTGATAAGGAACTATAGAATATATGCTGTGGAGCGTAGAGAAACACTGACCAATCTCTGGGTATGGACCAGTGTTGCTGCAGCTAACGCTGAGGTGATCCCTCAGGTTTATTCATACGTTCAGGGATATACTGTGATGCCACTGTCCCTGTCATTTGGACTGGGTTCATTAGAACCATATCATTATTCTTGACTGACAAACGTTCGCTAGAACAGACTAGCTAGGCAGTCAGTCACACGAGTTGGTCACAGCTCTATATGGTCAACTTCCAGGACTTTCTGGCTTGTGAGATTGTTCTATTCACATTATTAGCGGTGGTATAAAATCATGTGCCACGAAGAGCCAACTGTGTGCAGGCAGTGATGGGCAAGTTACTGGGAAAATGTAGTAACCTACACTACTTGTTACTCTCGAAAAAATGCAGCTAAGCTACACAACAAGCTATCGCCAGAGATTTGTAGCAAGCAACACTACAAGCTACATGACAAAAGTAGCTTGATGTAGCTTGCTACATAATCACTAAATAATATAAATATATATCTTAACTTAATGTACAACTTTCTAAATACTAATCATAATAATAAAACAATATGGGTAAAAATCATAATGATAATAATTTAGCGGAGGGTTTAAACATAGGATGGTGGCATGTTTAAGTTTTGGGATGTATATTAGAGGTTTTCTACCCATTAAAAATGGGTGGAATTTGAAAATGTGTGTGGGAAAATGTAGTTAGCTACAATCCTTGTTACTCGAAACAAGTAGTGTAGCTTCACTACAAGCTACTCGAAACAAGTAGTGTAGCTTCACTACAAGCTATTCCCAGAGCAAATGTAGTAACCTACACTACAAGTTACGGGAAAATGTAGTTAAGCTATGTAGCTTAGCTACTTGTAACAAGCATGTGCCACGAACAGCCAACTGTGTGCAGGTTTTCATTACACTACTGATTACAGACCCCATCCACCCCATGGGGATCTTTGTAAAAGTCCTTGGATGGAATGAAAACATGAATACACTTTTCCTCAATACTGCTAGGCCAGAAAGTACTGTACATATACAGTATGTTCACTACTCATTCACCATACAAGTTTTAACCCTAAACAAAATGTACAAGGGACCATTACATTGAATATATGTATCAAAGCCAGCCTATTTGTCTTTTAGTTGCGTCTATCTCAGGTTTGTGGTGACATGGCTTTGTTTATCTCTGATACCTGAATAAACCTTTGGGTAGCTGAGGTTAGCAGTAGCTTCTGATCAGGTGGGATTATTTCGTACAACTTGTCATTCGACAGTTTTTTCTTCTTTTTTTTAGTAAACGTTACAATCATTGTCATAAAATCAATCATCTTCCTAAACGACCAAATCTTCTAAATTGTTTACATGAGCTTGAGAAACGGGGAGACAAACTTATAGCACCAAGACTTGGGTACAGGGTGAGTCACGGCCCCGTCTTTGTCCCAAGAATTGATTAGTTATTGCATTGCTGATACATAAATACATTACATTATTTTTAAGATATTGACAATGCAGCTGCTTCAGCAGTGGTAGAAAAGTGATGTGATGAAAGACTGATGCAAAAGGTCTACCTCCCGATCTCATTGCTTTGGACCTTAGTGGGCACTTTGATTTTACGGCTATAGGAGCTTCCATATACCTGTGACTCCATTAACACACATGTCGACAGATATGATGCACCTGAATACTTGTGTGTGTATGCGTGCGTGTGTATGATGTGCAACAGTGAGTGAACCTTGTGATGTCTTCTCGTCATCTCGGTGGGTTGCTCACAAGGATTTGAACCCAAAGAATGTTTTTTTTTTTCTAAATAAGAGTTGGCTAGGTTTGGCTGAAATCGATATATTTATACAAAACAAAAATATGTCTTTTCAATGAAAATGTACTTTTTTGTAGAAAAAAGGTTAATGTATTACATTGTTATTTTGTTTTCTTCTTTGTATTGTGTTATTGTCATGGCTGAAAAGGGGAAGTACATTATTATTACTGAGGTGTTCATTTGACTTGGTGTGGCAGGTGATAGTAGTACGGTCTCATGAATCATGAGGACCGTTATTCTAGCTTTCACTTAAATTATTCACGAATAGTGGAATGGATGATTTATCTTTCACTTAAATTATTAAAAGAAATTTGAATGGATGATTTATGAATAAGTCCCACAGATGGCTCATGAATCTCTGTCCTGTGTTGGCTAGAATTCTTCACCCAGATCAGTGTTTTGACAGTTCTTTTATAGTCTCCAGTAACCTGAAACAAGTGGAATAATAGTTGTACATTTGCGAACATCACAGAATTGCAGGGAAATGGTAAAATTTGAGTCCAATTCAATTTAGCAACTGCAATGTGAAAACAATACGATGATCACATTCACCGCAAACATTGAAATTAAGTAACGGATAACACCCGACGAACCAGTGATGTGTTTCCCAATAACCGTTATTAGGAAACAACTTACCGGTTTGAAGGGTGTTATCCTGATTATTACATGGCTTAATACATTAATAAATAACTAATTTACAGTAGTACATAACAAGGATATTTATCTGCAGTTGTGTAGGCTACGTTCGTCCGGGCTAGGTCTGTTGTTGAGCAGAGCGGTCTGTGACCGCTCACGTGACCATAACGCTGGCTTCTGATTGGAGCATTCATTCAAGGCATGTACTTTCTTATAAGGCCCATTCCCTGAGTATTTAGTGATCACACCATAACTGTTAGACCTAACGATGAAGTTCATATAATTATAAGAAACAGTCTGACCTGGGTGAAGAGACCACTTTGTACCAGCACTCCAGCAGGCTTGGAATAATACATGGAACCAGCTACTCTTGCCATTACCGTGTTGAGTTTTCTGTGTTTATGTTCCACAAATGAGTCCTGTATTATGTGTTCTACTCTTCCTACGTTTAAACAAACCTCTATGTGCTGTTATGTCTCTCCGACTCATGGCTCAAACACTGCTGTGGACTGTACTGTATCATTTTCCATATGAAAACCTGTTTTTTGAAATACCGTCTCCTGTGTCTTCTTGTGGTGGTGAACGTCCTGGTTTTATGTTTGTCTATTTGTGTTACTAGTAGTGTTGTGGTGAATGCAGACATTCCATTGAGTGAGTCCACTGCACGCCCCTACTGGTGCATAAGCCAATATTGTTGTTCGTGCTTCTGTTCTGATGAGTTCATTGTTCCTCCTATGAGTGCTCCCATTGACTGAACTAAAAAACTGTTTTGGTTAGGGAAAGCCAAGAGCAATTCAAAATATTTGCCAGACAATTTTCTGAGCCATTTGGGGAATTTAGTATATTTAGTAGGAATTTTGACATAGTGTCTTTGAACAGTAAACTACAATCTTCAAAAACTCGGCCTTGTATGATATTCATAATCAGTAAAGCTGGATATCATCTCAAATCTTCTGGTAACATTCTCCTGAAAGTTGAACAACAATAGGATAGCAATAAAAGTAAAATAAGACCTTGTTAAACTGATCAATCTGAAAAAATAAAATAAAAAAAAATAAATAAATAAATAAAAAATAAATAATAATAATAAAATAAATAAAAAATAAATGGGCGTGCATTTTGCATTCTGCCATAATAGAATGGCCATTAGTAAAAAGACCAATTGTGCCCAAGCATGAGGTTATCAATTAAAAATGGGCTCTTTCAATAACATCCCTGCCTCAGCCATCTGAGCACATTGCTTCAACAATTTCATTTGAACACATTTAAGCCACAATCCTGTATTTCAAAAAGAAATATTTATACTAAGGTGGAAATATAGCAAACAATAATAACACTCAGCAACCTAGAACACTTGCACAGAAAAGTCAATATATTCATGTAATAATCATTTTAGGGAGTGATTTTATATTTAGTAAACTATTGTTTTCATGATGTGGGAAAATATAAAGCAATATAGGTTAACATTTTTCTATCCATCAAGGGAACGCCTGTGATTAATTCATGTAATGCTCCATGATCCACCCGGTGTCATGAGTGTCATGTGAAATTCCTCTACTCAGTTTGGCCATTAAGACAGACTTATTAAGGTGAAAGCTTAATAAGTTCAAGTTTTGTTTGCCGACAAGTAGGCTGGAATAGTCAAATAAAGTGTTCAAAAACAAGACCATTAGTACCATCATTCTTAACTTGCAACTTTATTCAAATAGAACACTAGCTTGCTGTGCTTGTCGGTTCTGCACCTGCTGTTCTGAATGACATCCCAGATTACTGTCTGTGTTCTATGCCAGGGGTGCCCACACTTTTTTGACTTGAGCTACTTTCAAAAGGGCCGGCTCAACAAGATCTACACGTAAAATCCATTTCAATCCATTTCAAGAGTTACAGATCTATAAAGGTCCAAGTGCTGGGGGGACTGTCATGTGATCTACCTGCATGCTCTGTGTGATCTACCAGTAGATCACAATCTACCTTTTGGGCACCCCTGTTCTATGCGGTCCGTTCTGAATGACAGCCCAGATTACTGTCTGTGTTCTATGCGGCCAGTGAGGATTTCGTTGACCTGGGAATGTGAACACAAACTAGAAAAGTGTCCTTCTGGTGCCCACGAGGCCAGGTCAGGTTGTGGACTCCTGTTGGTGCTATAATAGGCGAATGTTAAGAGTGCAATTTCTTCTTATGACTTTGTGTTTCAGAGGGTAAGGACTGTATACTTGGTAGTAGAGTAGTATTCACCACAGGGAATTGGTAAGAATTCACAATGAGACAAGGATGAGGTGTTGGACGTATCCACAGTCTTTGTTATAAGTTGCACAGCATAAACAGCACAGTATTGTGAGTTGGCAAGACACATTGATGTTTTTTCTGTTCATGTGTGGTTCTAAGGGGGAGATAAAACAGAAACATACTCAATAGTAATATGATACTATTAAACAAATACTCCTCCCATGACCTGATGCAATCCTAACCAACAAACACATAATACACCTATACAGCATATTCCAAAAGAAAGCATACATGCACAAAGTCTAATAAATGAAAATGTCACCAATATCATTTCTGTATCAACTCCAAACACAGTGAAATAGCATAAGTGAATCACACATGTAAATTAGTATAAATTTACATTAGATAAAACATAACACAAAACCTGGTGACTTACTTGGGGTCAATGACGCACACAACTTAAGGATTCATGAAGTAGTAAAATGGCATTAGGATCAGAGAAACTACACAGCTTAAACTGTGTTTTTAGCTTTGTTTCCCTCTCCTCTCTCTGCTGTAGACTGAGCAGGGAACAGAGGCCTAAGACACTGGGGGGTGGGGGCACCTTGACCTGAGCCAATCAGAGCAGCTCCACTCAACGATCGTCAATTGTCAATGTAGATCAGGGCAGCTGCACTCAACGATGGTCAATTGTCAGTCTAGATGAGGGCATTTTGTACAGCCGCCCCCAAATTTAGATTGTAAATTTGCTCAAACAAAAGGCCTGAATCATCCATTTCTTCTCAAGCAGTACTATCCTCTTCACCCTCCGGCATTGCAGGGAGGGTGATCATACGGGCTACTGGCCTTGTGTAGCTCCCATGCTTGGTCTTCACTTCTGCGGCTCTTATGCGTCCATCTGTTCCGGGGAGAACCGTGGTGACTTTGCCGATCATCCAGGAGGCCCTTGGCAGCTGGGGGTCCACTAGCATAACCACCTGTCCCACTGTAATGTTCTCCTTATCAGCTTGCCACTTTGAACGGGTCTGGAGGCTGGGTAGGTAATGCTTCACAAAGTGCGACCAGAAGTGATCAGTTAACACCTGACTAAACCTCCACCTACGCCGGCTGAGGATTTCTGTGTCCGGATACACGACTTGGGGCAGGGAGCCATCCGGCCGCCCCATTAGGAGAAGGTTTGGCGTAATAGGGTCGAGGTCTGCTATATCTGACGAGACATATCCCAAGGGCTTTGCATTTAGAATTCCACCCACCTCGGTGAGAACAGTCCGGAGAACTTCCTCTGAAATCGACTGAGCCCCTACTGTGGCATAGAGAGCAGACTTCACTGATCGTATTTCTCTCTCCCACACTCCTCCAAAGTGTGGTGATCCTGGAGGATTGAATCGGAAGGTTATCTTCTGTTTTGCGAGCTGTTCCTGTAGAGCGGGGCTCATGTCCCTGAAGGCCTCGTACAGCTCTCTCTCTCCTCCTCGGAAATTCGTACCCTGGTCTGATAACAACTCGAAGGGTGTCCCTCTTTGGGCTATAAACCTCCGGAGGGCCATGAGGAAAGAATCTGCATCAATACTTGAAAGGACATCGAGGTGAACACACCTGGTGGTTAAGCACTTCCATATAACCCCCCACCTTTTCTCTGTGCGCCTCCCGATTTTTACAGAAAATGGACCGAAACAGTCCACACCTGTGGAATAAAACGGTGGCTTGAACAACCGGAGGCGAGATGATGGTAAGTCAGACATCTGGGGACACTCCGGCTTGGCTCGCCATCTTCGGCATTCGGTGCATGCATGTTGGTGTTGCCGAATTGCCTCTCTTCCTCGCAAAATCCAGAATTTCCTGCGAATTTCTGCAAACACTCTCTCAGGACCTGGGTGACGTAACTGCGTATCATAGTCTTGTATGAGGAGCTTTGTCGCAGGGTGGCTTGGGTCTAAAACGATGGGATGCATGGAGTCTGGCTCAATTGGTGCGCGTCGCAGGCGACCACCTACACGAATGAGCTCATTTGTATGGTCCATTTCGGGTGAAAGAGTAAGCAGGCGGCTGCTAGGGGATACTGGTTTCCCTGTCTTCAGGTTTTTGAAGTCATCTTGGAAGCTATCAAGCTGTGCTTTCCTCAATATGGACCTTTCAGCATCCAAGTAATCTTCTGCACTGGGTTTGTCCTTAGAATGTGCCGCCCCATGAAGAGACTGTACTGTTGCCTCAAGCAACTCTTTGAAGCTGCTGAATTGACTTTCGTCCGGTACAGATGGGGTATCGACCACCGCTGTCATACCACAGAAAGCAATTTTTCGGAGCTCTGTGACATCCTCTGGTGTCGCATCCCTCCAGGTCCCAGGCCATTCTTCGGCTGGCTTTAACAAGAATGGAGGTCCCTGGCTCCATCGGTTTGGCTTTGCTAGTTCTGCCAATGACTTGCCCCTGGTAAGGTCGTCCGCAGGATTTTGGGCAGAATCAATGTATCGCCAGGACTGTCGCTCCGTCAGCTCTTGAATTTCGGCCACCCTAGTGCCCACAAACACTTTGAAGCGACAGGAATCTGACTGCAGCCATGTCAATACAGTCGTTGAGTCAGACCAGAGGATGGTCTCCTTGATGTCCAATGTGAGCTCTGTAGCAAGCAGCTTTGCAAGCTGTGCCCCAGTGAGGGCTGCGCATAATTCCAGCCTTGGTATGGAAAGCTGCTTCTTCGGAGCTACCCGTGAACGGGCCATGAGGAATGCAAGCTGTACCTTGCCTGATTTGCTCACTGAACGGAGGTATGCAACGGACCCGTAGGCACGTTCAGAGGCATCACAAAATATATGGATTTCCCGGCTCACCACTGGCTCGTCTGTACCTTTGTTTGTATAGCATCTCGGCATGCATATACTGGGTAGGTCTTCAAGTTCCCTTTCCCATTCGCACCAGGTCTTGAGTGAGTCTTCAGGTAACAGTGGATCGTCCCACTGCCGCTGCTTTGCCCATAGCTGTTGAACCAACACCTTCGCTCTGGTAGTGAAAGGGAGGATGTAGCCAAGGGGATCGTATTGGCTGGCCAGAACGCGATATATGTTTCTCATGGTGGGTACACCGTACTCCACAGAGCGACATTTGTAGCCAAGAGTGTCTGATGAACACTGCCAGTGGAGGCCGAGCGTGGATTCCTGAGCATCCTCTTGCTTCTGAGATAGCCAGAGCTCAATACAGTCTGACTGGGCTTCCTTTGGGAGATGCTCCACCACGGTGGTGATATTGCTTGCCCACTGACGGATTTCAAATCCTCCACTTGCAAGTAGTTCCCTCAACCTGTCGACCAGTTGTTTGGCGTCTTCGGGTGAAGTCAGGCTCTGGAGACAATTGTCAACGTAGAAGGATCTTTCAATAGTTCTTCGAACCAGTTCCCCGGCCTCGCTGCCTTCCACCACGTGTTTCTGCAGCGCAAATGTAGCGCAGCACGGGCTGCAGGTGGTTCCAAATGGAAGTACTTGCCATTCAAAGATATCAACAGGTTGGTCTCTTTGCAGGTCGCGCCAGACAAAGCGGAGAAGAGGTTTGTCTTCAGGTGAGAGACGCACCTGGTGAAACATCCCCTTTATGTCACCACTGATGGCGACAAGGTGCTCACGGAATCTGAGTAGTACTCCCAGGAGTGAAGGACTCAGCGTAGGTCCAGGGAGAAGGCAATCGTTCAGGTTCATCCCTTTGTACTGGAAGGAGCAGTTGAAAACAATCCTGTTTTTACCGTTATGGCTAACCATATGGTGTGGAATGAACCAACTCTCTTTGTCGTCCGTCATTGTATCAGGGTTTAACTTTGCCACATAGCCTGCAACCACCAGCTTATTGATCTCCTCACAATAGGCCTTGGCGTTGTCCGAGTCTTTGCTGAGACGCTTCTCTGTGTTCCTCAGTAGTGACATAACTGCTTCCTTGGGGGCTTGTAGCCGAGGCATATCCTTTTTACGCAGCAAGGGTGTGACGTACCTATTCACCCCATCTACCAGTGTCCTGGTCGTATTGGCTTGGAGGAAGTTAACGGCTTCCTGGTCTTGTCTGGACCGCACTACTAGCTTCTCACTCCGGTATGGCAGGCTATCCATCTCCCACAACTTTTCCACATTACGGAATAGCTCGGCCGTAGGGGTATGTACTGAGGTTATGAAGCAGTTCTGTGGGTGCACGTGTTTGAGGATTTTTGCAGGGCCTTGGAGAGTCCATCCCAATCGAGTCTTAACGGCTGCCGGTGCCCCTGATGGACCAAGCTGTACTGGCTCCACAGGTGTTATCAAGTGGGGGTGATCAGCACCGATAAGTAGGAGGGGGCGTACGTTGCTGAATGTCTGTATAGGTATGTCCTGTAGATGCTTGTACTTCTCCCGTAGGTCTTCCATAGGGTAGGAGTGTTCAGCCAGACTTAGCTGATCGGCTGTGAAGGCTTGGTGGATTTGAAAGCTCTTCTGAGGTTGTGACGTTGGTACAATTGTGAATGACACAGAAGATCCGTGGAGGGTCTTAATGTCTTGACGAATGGTCCGTAAGGCCAGGTCCTCAGCTCTTCCCTGCAGGCCAAGTTTCTGCGCGGCGGCTGGGAGCAGGATGGTACGTTCAGAGCCATCGTCGAGGACAGCGTAGGTGTCCAGCGTTCGGGTATTGTATTGTAAACGAACTTGGACCACCTTTAGTAGCACACGGTTGCTGCCACCTGGTCTGTCAAGGTACAGTGTTTCAGATGTTGAGCTCACAAGGCAGGAGTCCTCTTTCAGTGGTTTACTGTTAACATCGTGAAGGATTAGAAGGTGCTTTCCGTTGCATGTACTGCATGGTTTCTTAAGGGTGCATTGTGCGGCTAGATGAGATCGTCCACATCTCCAGCATCGTTTATTTGTCTTGATCCAGTTAACTATTTGCTCCTGTGTCAGCTGTTGGAATTTGGTGCATTGGCTCAGGAAGTGCTCTGTGTTTTCACAATATGGACAGAAGGCTTTCTGTTTCTCTGACTTCTTCGGTTTGGAATTCTCAGCAGACTGAGCTGTCATTTCTGCACTTGAAGTTTCATCTGCGTTGTGTAGAATAGTAGCAGATCTGGGCATTTTGCGGTCAGGGCGTCGATCACTTGACTGATGTTGAGACTTCCCATTTTCATGGCCGTCGCTGTCCTGGCACCATGACTCGTACTGAAGCCACTTGGAGAAGTCAAGTAGTGTGTAGACAGCACCTGGCTGGTGGAACATCTGGCGCCGGAAGGAGGCTCTAGTCTCGGCTGGAAGCTTTGACAGAAGGCGCGCAACGTGAGAGCCGCATCGTAGTTCTGCATCGCCATCAGCACCTAGTGTGCTCAGCAGGCCCACCAATGCTTGAATCTGGAGAGCGAACCTTTGAAATCCTTCTGTGTCTCCGGGGACAATGTTAGGTGAATCCATTACGTTCGCAATCTTTTTCAGAGCCAGCTGATGGGGCTGGCCGAACTTCTCTGCCAATGCTGCCATTGTGTCTGTGTAGGGGGAGGCGGAGTTTAGATAAGAATCGGCGATCAGACGAGCTTCGTATAGCTTCAAATGGTCCACCAGGATTTGATATTTGAACAACTCTGTTCCATCTTCTGGAAGAATGTTCTCTAGCGCCATCCTCAGACGAGCAAACTCGCTTGGGTCTTGATTGATGAAGTCGGGGATAGTTGGCGTAGGGCCTCTATAAAACCGCTCGCGATTCACTGCGCTGTGAGACTCGGGGCTAGGGTTGCAGGACATTTGGGCTGGTGGTTGGGATGAGGGGATGGGTCGGTGGCTTGCTTCGCAAGGTGCTGTCTGACGGTCACGACTACGAGAGCTGTATGGGTCAATAACCGGGGACTGCAGAGGGGCTGGATGTTGGTTACCCAAATGAGGTATGCTCCTCGGCAGATGAAGGTCAGCCATCGGTGGAAGTTGCCTCGTCTGATGCCTCTGTGGGCTAGAGTATGCTGAAATGAGTTGCCTCCTCATGATAGACAGTTGGTCCATCATCTGGTCTAAGACAGATGTCATATGAGAGGTGTCTTCTTCATACTGCTGTGGGGCATCAGCGCCATAGCTGTCGTTGTGATTGGCACGGCTCTTATGGGGTTGCCTGATGCTGGGAGCTGCTATGTCGCCCTCACGATGAATGTTTGGTAGCCTGTAACTTGGGAGAGACACTGGGTGGTTGGATACTGCAGGTATACTGTGATCCATTTGGCGAGCTGGGTGTTCTGGATGCGCTCCGTGACTGGTGGTGGAGGCAGGTCTGTAGCGTGACTGCGTCTGGGGATAGTAGGCCTCGGTAAACTGTTTGTTTTGTGTGGGAGGTAATGCAGTCTGGTGCCGAGGGTACTGATATGTGGAGCGGACATCATCCTTTATGCCTTTCAGTTCCTCCTGCCATCGTTGGGTGTGTGCAAGTTCTGTATGCACATTTGATGTAGGATGTGAATGCTCCCTCCACTGATATTCAGGGTATGCCGAGGCTGGCTGCCTTTGATATTCAGGGTACGCTGAGGCTTGCTCACTTTGATATGCAGCATATGTTGAGGCTTGCTCCTTTTGATATTCCGGGTACGCTGATGCTTGCTGTCTTTGATATTCAGGGTACGCGTAGGCTTGCTGCTCTGGGTATTCAGGGTACGCTGAGGCCTGTTGTCTTTGATATTCAGGGTACGCTGAGGCTTGCTGCTCTGGATATACAGGATACGCTGAGGCTTGTTGTCTTTGATATTCAGGGTACGCTGAGGCTTGCTGCTCTGGATATTCAGGGTACGCTGAGGCTTGCTGTCTTTGATATTCAGGGTACGCTGAGGCTTGCTGTCTTTGATATTCAGGGTACGCTGAGGCTTGCTGTCTTCTTATGACTTTGGATGAATTGAGGCATAATGTCCAAAAATGTAAATGCAGATGGGTGTATTTTTAGGAAGAAATATGTAAAGCTGCATCATGGTGGTGCTATAGAGGTATTATACAGTATTTCTTAGCCTAGTAGAAAAGTGTGTTAAAGGTTTAATGTAAATTGCCTGCTGCTTTCATCATCATCGATGTTGCAAACTTTGGAAGCAAATTATAGGAAATTGGGGTGGAATATAAAATATGGGACATGAGCACATTAGATACAGTTTGCAGGATTTGAGGACAGAATCCGGATGGTGATATGGAAAAGGGTGTTTTTCAAAAATTGGCCATCTGGTGGCGCTATAAAACGCTGAAAGGAAAATACAGGTCAAAAGGTTCATCTTTGTCCTCTAAGGAGTGTACATGAAACATTTCATGCAGGTCAATGCAGGCAATGTAAAATTTTGTTGCCTGTATATATAACAGGCTGTTCTGGAAAATGGAAAAATTGGGGCAGAGGTTTGTGGTTGGCAGGGTGTGTGTATTAATCGGCTTAGCCATTTAGATTAGTAGGTAACAGACGGACACACCTTTGCTTATACCTACCTCCCTAATTAAACCATACAAAATGCTTTATTAAAGTAACCATTATTTGGATTCAAGCACAAAATTACCCCATGTCAAGAAGTGACCACAAACTGTTAAAATGCTGAATAAATAGTGGGCCCTGGTGTAAACCTGAAACCCAGTGATTTTCAACCAGTGGTCCTTCAGAGGGTTCCATTCTAGGTCCATTTGGTTTCATGCTTACACACTCATCTGAATTAGCACCAAGTAATTAGAGAATTTGAAAGATTAAATGTCATTTATTGTCTGATCTGTATGATTGCTTGTTTTGTTTCTGAAATCCAGCCTGGAATTGTGAACATAAACAAAATAAATCCTGTTTTGGCTCTGAGGGGAGAAAATGTCGTCTAATGGTGGTCCGTGGCTCAAGCCGTGGTGTAAAAATGGTTGAAATTAACCCACTGTGCTAAACAGTAACACTGACCTGAGGTGAATCTCTGCCAGGCTGGAGGTTTTGCCTTCCACCTGCTGCTTTTATGTATAGTTCTTTCCACCCGCCTGTATCAACACTGCTCTACTCTGTCCATGTCAATGAATAGATGTTACATGACGAGGTGTTTAATGTTAAAACAAACAGCTTATTGTAACAAATTCTAGCAGCAACAGCGTCGTAGCAGAGCGGCTCTGCGTGGTGGGAAGTGTGGGTAAGTTTGGGGAAGTCGGCGTGCCGACCACACGCCTTATTTTATGGATCCCACCGCAGCTCAAGCCAAACCCCGCCCCCTGTTCAGAACGCTCTGCCCCCACGCCACAAGAGCATACATTTAAAGGGATAGTTCTGATTTTTTTCTTCTCTTTCTTTCTTTCTTCTTCTTCTTTTTTTTTTTTTTTTTTTTTAACTTTTAAAGGGGTATTCTAGCCTGCCTCAGCCCTAAATAAGCACCTTTTAATAAAAATAAAATTCAGACTGAGGTCAGGCTAGAGATGTGCTCCTCAAAGAGTTCAGTTCAGCGATTCAGTCCTGTTCAGTTTTGTTTTCAAGATCAATGTTCTCATTTTAAACAAGGGAGGAAGGGGATGAGTCCCACATTCCAGAATCTCATCCCCATTGACTCCAGTGAGTTTTGAGCTACATACGCTATCAAGTTTTTCCTCTCCAATTGCTGTGACCTTGCCGTGATGGAGAGGCTTGAGTGACTCTGCCTCAGAGTGACACTGGTGGGGGTGGGAACCCTTGAACCCCTGAACCCCCTGCCAGTATCACTGGTGGTGGTGGGAACCCCTGAACCCCCTGCCAGTATCACTGGTGGGGGTGGGAACCCCTGTACCCCCTGCCAGTATCACTGGTGGTGGTGGGAACCCCTGTACCCCCTGCCAGTATCACTGGTGGGGGTGGAAACCCCTGTACCCCCTGCCAGTATCACTGGTGGTGGTGGGTGGGAACCCCTGAACCCCCTGCCAGTATCACTGGATGGCCACAGAGTCCAGACAAACAACAGCAACAAAGTAAAAAATAGGAATAGATAGGAAGAAAAAAATAGATGAACGTTTAAAGGGGTGTTCTATTTATATATATATATATATATATATATATATATATATATAAAACATTTTATGGTCTACTCAGTCTCATCTGATGATGTGAATACCCAAGACAGTTTATAAGTTACTCCATTTCTGCTGTTGTATTCTTGTTTTATTGTATTGGAATGTTTTTATACTGCTGGTTGCCTTTTTATTGATGTAAAGCACTTTGTGAGCCTTCTCTGAGAAAAGTGCTATATAAATAAAATGTACTTACTTACTTACTTTAGTATTTAGATATTTGATGTTCATTTCAGCGCATCCACCTCCTTCTTATACAAAGCCATTATAACTTAAAACTCCGTTCTAACCATGACAGATTATTCGAAAACAACCCATATTTTTCTGGTGACTGATATTGACCTCCTAATATGTGAAAGGGCTATGGAATTTCATTTACAGTTTTCATGTATTCGTATTCTTAAAATATTGTTTTATTTATTTGGGTAGGCATGCCCATAAGGAGGGGGCTACAGTTTCCAAAACAATATTTTAAAAGTAAATGAACACTAAATGAAATTCCATGGCCCTCTCACGTATTAAGAGGACAATATCAGTCACCAGAAAAAGATGGGTTGTTTTCAAATAATCTGTCATGTTAGGATGGAGTTTATAATGGGTTTGTATAGGAAGGAGGCGGATACGCTAATATGAACATCAAATATCTAAATACTGAATGGAGTAACTTATAAACTGTCTGGTGTGTTCACATGAGACTGAGTAGACCATAAAATGACCAAAAGTGTTTTTTGAAAGTAGAATACTCCTTGTTGTATGAAATACTTAGCTCTGGTCCAGAGCTCCAGTGCTTCTATGAGTCTGCCCGAGCTCTATAACATACAATGCAATCTGCTATTACTCAACCCGACCAGCCTCTCTTCTGGAGTGGATATATAAAGGACGTTTTACCTTCTCACCAAAACAAACATGGCTTGTGTGAGAAAGAAAGGCTACTCTCCTTAGTGGAAACACTATGAGCCCCCACCACACTTATAAAATTGTCTTTTCATCAGAAAAATAACCAGGATTTGCGCCCTCTACCAATGTTGCCTGCGTGGCCACTGGGGCCACGCAGTAAAAGTAAATGAATCCACAAAACTAACATAGGCTAATTTGTAGGCTATTGTTGAATTATCGTTCATTTTTGTCCCCTCTATCCCATGGAAGTACTTTTTGGGCATAGTTATATGGGCACAAAAAACATAGTTCCCTGTGATAGAGGGGTCAAAAATGAATGATGGGCGTGCTAATATTTTAGAATGTGTCAACAATACAAATGAAGTTTCGTTCATTTGATTCATTTGGCCCGATCCCCACAAAATGACCGGAACTACTCCCACCATGGGACTCTGGACAATTAATATTCAATTAATATTTTTGCAACCACTATGTTAACAGCAAATATTTCATACAACTTCATTAATCTTTAAAATTAAGAACAACTTTATTCAACAAGTGGTGATCCCAGCCACTCACTGCCTTTAGTTTCACTAAGGTTAATTAGGGTTAGGTGTAGGCATAGTTTGACTGAGGTTAGGTTTAAGCTGAGTCAAAAACACAAAGTCACTCTTAAATGCATGCCCGGCCCGCTGTCCCCACTGCAAAGACGCACGCACACACTGTGTGTGTGTAATCATCCTTTCAGTATTCAGCTATTCATGTTAGTGAGACTGACTGGTTTTCATGGTTTATGTTGTTTATAATTGTTATATTGTTAATAGTGTAGGCTGTTGATGTTCTTCCAGGAATACGGAAATAAGTAGGCCTACTGTCAGTGATCAAAACAGATGAAATGGTCCTGGGCGATGGCCAAATATTTTTATTGACCATTGAAGAGAAAAAAAAGACCCCAAAATCTGAAAATGTATCCAAAGTGGTCAGATAGCCAGAACAATTGAGAGTGAACCTTTCAGGAAAAAAAAACGGAATGTGTTTCAGAAATTGTGAGTGACGTTATTTTGTACTTTAAGACTTTTGTCTTTCAGACAAAGAGAGTGACTCTAGAGATAATGTCTAACAAATTGTGGGATTTTCGGACAGAATCTGGTTGAGTAATACGAAAAGTTGTTTTTGAAAAATCGCCTTCCTGGTGGCACTATACAAAGCTGTAAGGAAAAATACAGGTCAAAGGTTCATCTAAGGCCTTTCTGAAAAATTGAAAAGTTGGGGCAGAGGTTCACCGTTGGCATCCAGGGAATGTGTGCATAAAGCTTGGCATCGATTGGGTTAACGGTGGAGACAAAATGAAAAATGAAATACTGTTCATTGGATTATTGAACGCATTCAAACTCAGTTCAACATTACATGCAACCAAGCTATGACAAATGACATCAGTCCTGGTGTCAAATAATTCTTCTTTTAAAACGTTTATTGATTAAATTCATGTAGGGAAAAATGAATAGTACATCTCTTTTCTCCAGTGTACAGCAATCCACAGCTGAATAAGTGTGTTTCAATCATAGCACACAGGGCATGTCAACACATTTAATGTGTGCTAATTATGTGTGTATGTTCTATATTGAAATATAAACACACAAATATATTTATATATACATACACATAATGAATAGAATTCATACAGTCTGAGATTTGATGCCATCTCTCCACTGCTTCAGCCCTCAGGACGTGGCACGACTTGCACTACATGTGCCCGCTCTGTGTCCCCCTCCTCTCCAACATCACTCCAACACACGGCACCTACTCAACCTCATATTGCATCGACTAGCACCAATGGGACAGGTGCTCGGAGGGTGAAAGTTCGAGAATATCTCAAATGACAAATGTTGCCAACATGTACAAACTCTAGCGATTGCATATTCTCCCAAACAAATGTCAGTATATAAATGGCACGCTTCTGTTTTCCGACATTCTGCATAATTTCACCTTCTTGCAGACACACTTGGCTGTGCATGTATTGAGGGAATGGTGTCCAGACCCTCACACCACCAATCTATGCTCCCAAGTTCTTCTTTACACCCCCCGACAATCCCCTCATCAGGACTCTTTCATAACAGCTACTCTCTCCATTACACCCTCAAAGTCAAGACAAAAACACTGTACGGTAACACTTCAGTTGAACGGGTAAAAATAAAGATTGTGATAGAGAAGAAATAATAAACTTGACACCATACATTAACATTTTGTTAACAGGTAAGATTATTCTGCAAGCTCAAGTCCTTGACGGTTCTAAGAGTACAAAAACACAAGTCAGGCTATTACCTTATACAGTAGGTACCCCTTCAAGAAAAGTGTTACATGCTCGACACACAAAAGAGGCTTACCACAGTTTTGCTATGGGTCTAGGTCACCTTTTGAGGAACTACAAGGTCCAAGCTTATATGCTCCAGCCACAATTTGCACCGCTGTCTGCACTGATGATGTCCAATTTAAAAATTGTCAAATGCTCCTTGAGTGACGTAAAACGACTCAATTCCATAGTTAAGAGAGGTGCCGCAATGAGTTTGCCAGATGGGTGGAAGAGAGAGAGCAATGAAGTTGGTCGGGGAGGGGGGGCTGTACTCTCCCTGAGGACTTTAACAGGGTATCTCTGAACCCTGCTTCACACTCCACAAGCTCCATGCTCCACTCAACAGGGCTTCATTGGCAACAGTCCTACAACAATAGGGCCAGGGCAGGGTAGGGGTGCCACATGAGCTCCTAATTGTTTTTATTTATTTTATATATTTTTTTATTTTTCAAAAATATTGGCAGTATTATTAAAAAAATAAAAATAAAAAATGGGGGGGAAATAAAAACCTGAAAAGCGAACTGGAAACATGGTAAGACTGCAGTGAAGAGTGACGTTGCAGAATCTGGTGTCCCAACATCTTCGTGAGTGGTTCACTGCTCTGCTCAGCACTTAAAAGACAATAACAACAACAGGTTGTTGGCTCAATGTTACTGAAGGTTAAAGGGGGAGAAAGCTTGGCAACATATAGAAAAGACAAAAAATAAAAATAAACACCAAAGAAACTGTAGAGATGTCACCAGTTCTGTCCATTGGATTAGTTGCTAAAGTTTACCTACCAATAATCAATATCCTCATCATCTGTCCGATCCACCCCCCATCAATTCAAACAAAACAAACAAACAAAAAAAATGTTAAGTTCGTGATCTGTTGGCATGAGGCCACGGTAACTTCAGGAGGTCTGAAGTCAAAAAGAAAAAAATGTACAAAGGTTGTGAACCCTCCCTTCTCAATTGGATGCATGTTCCAACCATCTCTGAAATGGCAATAACTCCTCCTCTTCAGGTGCAGAGTTTCACTTGACTCATAATGTCCCATTGTGAAGTGGAATGAGAAGGAGAAACAACATACTGATGTAAGAATATTTCATATACGTGTATAGAAATCTGAGCATTAATGTCACTTGTCCTTTGGCAAGGGAGGATCTTGCTTTCATTGATAGTGCCGATCTGCTGAAATCCAAATAAAACTTGATTTGACTACTAATAAAATCTGTACATTTTTTTTTCTTAAAGTCCTCATGATTTGTCTGTCCAAAGGGGACATTTATCCCATTCATTTTATTTTATTTTTTTATTTTTTCATTGTGGATATTAAATCTCTATCTGCTCTTAATTTAGATGCATGGAGTCCCATCGCATGTGTGTGTGTTCTCTTGAGGAAAAAAAAGAAAAGAAAAAAAAAAGACGCTGCTGGCCTTTTTTGTTGGTTTTTAAATGGTGTGGTTGTGTGGTGCATTTTGTGAGTTCGCTAGCAGCACTTTTTCTTTCGTTTACTGTTCTTGGTGAGTTTGACCACGTCGTTCTGTTGCTGCTGCTGCTGCTTAGCGAGCACCTCCTTCTTGGCTCTTAGCACTAGCTCAGTGATGCAGTTGAACATCTGGAGCAGACGTGGAAAACCAACAGAGGCAAGCAACGTTAAGTCAACCGGAGCACCAATGAGAGACCATCGTACCCACATTAAAGGTACTCAGAAAATTAGGCTACACAGTACACACGGCAGCCTCTTTTCCCCCATTCATGAAATATCCTACTGGCAATAACACGTGGCATGGAAACAGCACAATATCTATTCAGGATTTTTACAATATGTACTCAATTTGAGCATAAAGCAAATAGTCATCCTGTGATTTGCAATATGCTGCAAATTAAACAATTGTAAAGCTACAATATGGGGAATAATTGCAGGTCTACAACCTCACACAATTTGTTACAAATTCTGTGACAAATCGTGAGGATCAAAGCAACGGCGAGCCTACCTCTTCAACATTGATGTTCTCTTTTGCACTCGTCTCAAACAGGTTGATACCCATCTGCTCTGCAAACTTCTGTGCGTCTGTCGTCTCCACCACCTTGGAGTTGGGGTCGTCGTTCTTGTTACCCACTATAAAATAAAACACAAATGAATGTTAGAGGTGAAGGTGTGCCGACTGAAAGCTGACAAAACGATAGTATCGCCATACAAACGTGCACAAAGATATTCTCTGCAGCTAAGACTCTTGCACTCTTTACTTGTTGGTGAATTAGGAATTCAAGCTCATACTGCTGCATTCACAAGTAAATTTCCTCCAAATTAAAGGTGTCAGCTAAATACCTTAGGTGTAAGAAATGTTATGTGACAATAAATAGTGCACTGTCGTTAATTTCAAGCATCATCAGCAGCAGTAAAGGTGCACTCACCTAGTATTCGGCACACATCATCACAGTTCTGGTTGATTTCATGTAGCCATCGTTTTACATTGACGAATGATTCAGCACTCGTGACATCGTAAACCACTATGACCCCATGCGTTCCCCTGTAGTATCTGTGTAATGGAGACAGGAAAAAAAAGACAAGTCAGCCTTTTCCCTCTGAATTACATACCTGGTGCCCACCCAGCAGGGGGAGACAAACTTACAAAAGGTCTTCTACGATTAGGTTGATATATTTCACTGGGGACTCAATGGAATTGATGATATTCAGACTGCAGCCATCTTGACAACTTCTCATAACCCATTCATCCAAACAGAAGAGTCAAAACCTCTTCAAAAAATGCCCTGCATTTGATTAATTTTCAAAGTGTCAAAGTTAGGAAGCACTCGTTATCAGTAAAGCAACCTCTTGGTGCCTCTTCCATTATGTGCAAATTCAAAACAGGTGGTATGCATGTGCTGTTGAGTGATCGTCAACAAGAACTTCCAAACTCCAGCACTCAGATGTCTTGACAGGAAGTAGCTAATAACATGTCTACAGTTGATTTTTATGCAGCAAAAACCTTGCAGATAGAAAGATAATTCAAGCTTTCTGTGCAGCTGCAATGTTGGTGAGTTTGACAATTTTAATACAATGAAATATGACTTTACTGTCTAAGGGATGTTTAACATTGCTAGCAAGATGGCAGCTGTGTGAATATGGTCCATATAGTCCATCAGGGGCAACTGTGGCCCAGGAGGTTTGAATCCTTATCTCTACATGTCGAAGTGTCCTCAGGCAAGACAGTAAACCCTAAATTGTTCCCAATGTGCTGGTTGTGCCATGCATGGTTTCCCTTGCCAATGGTGAATGGGTAACTGTAATGCATATGTAAAGCACATTGGATAAAGATGCTACTGTATATATATGCACCATTTATCATCAAACCTTGGTCATTGACAACTTCGCAATGATCACTTCCTGCCCTTATCTATACACTGTAAAGGATACAAAATGATACGCCTAACGTTCAGTTACCATGCATACATGTCAGTCAATGTAGTAATTTCAATGGCACTACTTCAAAGTTATACCGAAAGTGATAGCTTAAAAGATCATCAAATGGGAGTGGGCGTGGTCACAGAGAAGGGAGTTTACTTGCAAGAGAGCAACCAATCACAGTGGTCAGTGTGTCTAGGAGTTGGACCAAAGAGGAAAGCACAAAACGAAGGAGGAATCATCACACAGGGAAGAAGTGCCAGCAGAATGACACTTCTGTAAACCTGGATTTTAAAAAGATTGCCAGGCTGGCCCCTAAAAGGGAGGATGCCCAACGTATCTGCACTGAGCCAAACGCACACAAAGAACGCTTTGTCAGGCCTATTGTGTGTGTGTGTGTCGGCCTATGTCCCTCAGTGTTTCTGCCTGGTATGACATGGGGATACTGTGTTGTCCAAGTCTGTCACCCTGTGTCCAGTAGGAATAGGCCAACCGGCAACAGGGGTGGATGGGAGATCTGCACAGTTGAATGGAGAACCACAAACACACAGCGGGTAACAGGGGCCAGGCTTTGGTAATGGGGGAACAGTCTCCAACATCCAGACACACACCCTCCCCTATCTGCAATAAAAACCTTATAAAAGAGGGCAATAAAACCTCCATGAATTATGCTTTTGAGTAAAAAGCCTAGAGTCAATTACTACATGTGATATAAACACATGTCATATCTTAAGACTTGCAAGTCTTTCGATAATTAATTATGGAACATGTTAGTGTTATTTACTACAAGTCTGTTATGCATATTAAATGTACAGCATTGAAATGGCAACAGCAGCAGCTATATTAATGGCAAAGCCTTTGCAAAAACAGTAGTAATAGCAGGCAAAAACAGTAGTAGAGCATGAACAGCCTCCCAGTCCCCGGCTGACAACACTGCAGGCTAGTGTCCAGTCTTGAAACATATGGCAACTATTGGACATGGACAGAGGGACGTCGCAGACATAAAGCTATAACGAACCCCAGCTGGTCTGACCGGAGCAGAGGGGTTTCCAAGTGAAGTATGCAGGGCTCTCTGACTCTCTCTCTCTCGTTCTGTGAGCCATATCTATGCTGAAATTCACTTAGACCTAATGAAGCACCATGCCACTCTACTTCAGCACAATTAACAATCAGCCTGTACAGTCAGTCCGGCTTTACTCTGGATGGATCCTTACACAACAACCAGGAGCCAGGAAATAATTTAAAGTTGAAATTAGGGTTGTGTGACGATACAAAAATACCGTTATTTGCGAATTTACAAGTCAAAATGCTGATTACTTTTACAAGGCCATTTTCGGGATGATTAAAAAAAATAACGTCCTCCTTGCATGGTGTGTGTGTGTGTGTGTGGGTGAGAGAGAGAGAGAGAGAGAGAGAGAGAGATGGCAGAGATGACAATTTGCGATAAAAAAAATCACACCCGTGTGAAAGAAAGTGCTGCGTGTGTGGTGGTCTTCACCAGCTGTGTGCGTGCTAAGCGGCACGATTCTCAAGATATCTGCGTGTCTGCATGCTAACCGGCACGGTTTTTGCTGCTTGTTGCTGCTTGTTTCTCTGTTATTGCTAACCGGCACGGTTTTTGCTTGTTTCTCTCTTATGTGGCAACTTGCTTGTTTCTCTCTTATGTGGCAACATGCAGAGCAAACCGTGCCGGTTAGCAGGCACACACGCCGTGCCGGTTAGCAGGTACACACGCAGAGATGTTGAGGTCGTGCCGGTTAGCACGCACACAGCTGGTGAATCGTCTAAGGAAGTGCTTGCTACGCAGCACTTAAAAATGCCTTATCGAAATGAATAATTGAATTTATCTATAAGAAGAATTCACCATTTCCAATTACTAGTAATCTATTCATGGGTCTCATCTGTAGTCCTCCACCAGCCATGTCTAGGACCTCACAGGTGATTCAATGTCTGATTAGGCCTACTGAAACAAAAGTACTCATGCCCCGTGTCTGAGGACTACCAAGAGGCCTGCTAGCAATGCAATCATTGTTTTGTTTAGCTTTTGGGAGCTCAAATTAATTTTCGATTAGTACTGATTCACAGCACAGTCTTATTATGAGCCATAATCTCACTAAAGATGGCGTGCATGTGTGTACATGCAGGATTTTGGATGTTTCTTACACGTACGCTAATTTATCAAATCTTGGGATCTCGTAACCTGTGGATTATTAAATTAATCTTGTGATCTCAGTCTTGGTTAAGTTAAGGGTAAAACAGTGGAGGAGTCACACCAGGAAGTTGCTTTCCCTCACAACGGGCTATCCTAGAATGTCTGGGCACCTAGGCTGTTAATCCAACTTGGCCAAGTGTGGGTTCGAATCCCGATGACCTTTTCTGTGTGTCGCCCCCATTTCTCCCCCCTCATTTCCTACTGTACAGTACATCAATCAATAAAGGTCATTAACAAACTATATAGAAATTGGCCAAATAATAAAATATGAAATGGGGAAGCTTAATCACTGATCACCGATCAATGGCAACATGGCAACATTTTTTTCCTGCAATGGGAAGTCGGATCTGTCCAGTTTAAAGTATGTTCAATAGACTAGAGGACAATCACAGCAATAAGTACATTTGATTGGCAGGCCAGCCAAAAGGGTAATGCGAATCGGAGCTTGAGTATCAAATAGGACTGTTTTGATCAGGCGTACACGGTTGGTCTTTTTGATTTCTTTTGAGAACTCTGATGAAACCCAATCAAGGCATTATCACGATCGTGGTTGTGTGTGCACGCGAGCGTGTTAGGCAACATCTACGTGCCTCAACAGTGACACTTTGGTCACTGTACTGTACTCAAGCAAACATGGAGACATACTGTAGGTGTTCCTTGTAGTGGCTAGCACCCTGCAAAAACTGTAGCCTGTACTGTAAGACTGTATTGGTTATGTTCTGCAATCTGTGTGAACAATGTGTTGCTATTCTAATGGTCAAGTATTTGGTTGGTGCATTGCAATTGTGTTATTCAGTTGAATGAACAAACAAGAGAACCCGTGGCTTAGGATGCTGAATGGGACATTGGGCCCGTCTTCAGGTTTGTCAAAGGCATTTGTATTTTTAGCTCTGGGTCCCTGGTTGAGGCTGAATGTACTTTGTGAGGGCCATGGATTTAAAAATAAGCTATACTGTACACCAATGGGCAAATAGAAGAGCATGTGTGTCATTGCAACATGTACTATGTGACTACAAAGCCTGCAACTATCATTCTATAAACAGGACTACAATTGCACAATCATTCCAAAACACCAAAAATTAAATGAGATGTTAAACATAATATATATATAAGCATGATATTCTGGTACTGTGCAAAATTCCTCATGTCAAAATTCAGTATGCTTGCTGGACAAAATGTGTGCATTTCTTAATTCATATTGCAGTTGTGTTGGCCATTTAGTAAACAAGCTAAATGTAAACAATACTGGAAATATGTGTCAGATTCATGCCTTTTGTCAATCCACTGACATTCAATACAATATTGGACAGTACATAAGACTAATAGATGGCTTACAGACACACCCCTAACAGTACAGTACAGTATGTGACCATGAGCCTCCCACTGACGTCTGTAATTAGGATATGTGGGGAATCCCGCCCAGTTGGAAAAGAGCATCAAGTTATTCTGGTTGTCTATGAAAAGCTTCCTCCACCAATATCCAATCTCATAACCACTAAGCACCTTTGCCATCTTCATATTTGATGAATTAACATGGAGGAGCTTCCGCAAAACATTATAGCGCTCTGAAGGCATACTGTATGTGCATGATGTATTTGTGTTTGGTTTGACGGGAGTGTGCTGAGTGTACCATAAGAGTAGCACAGCAGTAGTTCAGTTGAGCGACCCTTGACACACAGTATTCTGTTGCGTAGCACATGCAATGGAGGATGCATGGGGCTACTTGGTCGATTACATGCAACTGGCTTCATTTTGGACCCACCTTGGGTCATCTCATGAATTGTACCAGAGATGGGGATGTTAATGTGAATCGATCAATAGAAATGATTTGTTAGTCGTTAACAGTTAGCAATTAATTGGTTTGATCATTAGATGTTAGGTGGTTTTCTGTGAATGTAATGTCTGTGGGCGTGTGTGGCACTTACACGTCATTGTCTGGCCCTGTATGGTATAATCTATATTGGATTAAGGAATATAATATGCCTTTTGCATTATTCCTGTATATCAGCAACATGTAGATTTTTATGTTAGACATTTGGGTTGGGTAACGATACAAAAATATTGTATTATTCACAAATTTACAAGTTAAAATGACGATTACTCTTATTAGCCAATTGTTTGGGACAATAAATGCTCAAGTGTAATTGTTAAGTGCTTGTATCAACGAAAAGCTCACAACGCATGCAAACTGTTTTGTTCACAAAACGCCGCTTATCAACTAATATTAATTGACAGTTAATGAATTAATAAATAATTTACATCCCTAGCATAAGATCATGTGCACATTTTGCCTCCCAAAAATGTAATTTCTAGATACGCACGCCGCTGCCGTGATGACAGTGACCCCCTTTGAGGACAATTGCTTTGAACTGCTGTCATTGTTTACACACAACAGAAAATAAGGATTGAAGTTTAAAGAGTGAGAAATCTCAGTTAAATCATAAGCATTTTTCTTACATACTGGGAGAAAAACAGAGTCTGAAAGTTTGATGAGATGCACTTTTACATTCAAGTGCACTGACCACATTTTCATAGCATCTTATACTGCATTATGTGCGGTGGGGTTCATGTAGTGCCGGCTTGCATGAGCATTCTGGCTTGTTCAAGGGGTCTATACTCACGTGGAGGTGATGGTTCGGAAGCGTTCCTGTCCCGCTGTATCCCAGATCTGTAGCTTCACCTTCTCCCCGTTGATCTCCACTGTCCGGATCTTGAAATCCACTCCGATGGTGGTAATATAACTACCTGCAAAGCAATTACATACAAACACACAGAGAGACAAGGCAAGCTTTAAGATTTAGGGAAAAATATCAATCTTATTCTGAACACCTGCAATTAAAAAAATGGGTCAAAAACTTGCAGTGCACTCTAAAATAAAACCACTTACCTGAAAATGTGTTGTCTGCAAACCGCAGTAGGAGACTGCTCTTCCCCACTCCTGGGAATCAAAGACAAGGACGATTTCAGTTTTAAATGGCAGCTTTCATACAAAATCCTGTGTCCCATGACAAACAAGAAAAACAATGTTGTTTTGCTTTGGGTTGTGATATTTAAACAAATTACCCACCAGAAAAGCTAACAGATTTCCAGTGAGTTTTTGTTTGCATGCTTAACCGACAGCATAAACATGTGAGTACAAAGCTTAAGTAATGATTATAGGCAATAAGAATTGTGTTGGTAGCTACATAACAACAACGTTCCTACAGGTTTCTTAAAGTAAAATTTAAGTATTTTTTAAGACCTTTTTAAGTCCATTTATATAAAACATAATACCCAGGGCGGATGTAACATTTCCCAATTGGAGGGGCAGGAGAAAATGGTATGGGGGCGGCTTCATCACCCGTGTCGCTTCGCGCCACGGGTGATGAAGCCGCACCCATACCATTTTCAGTTACAGGACTTTTATTAGGCAAGTAATGCATCAATAACATCAATTGTTGAAGTTGCAACAGACACGCAGCATGCATAAAGCTAAAGGTCTGACTTAGAGAGTTTTCTGTTCTCTCAGTGCGAAACTGAGAAATCAGTTACTTGATGATTGATAAGTTTACACCACCGTTTTCTGGCTACGTTATTTAAACCAAACACGCGGTTGACAAATGAAAATTTTGAGGAGCAATGTGACACGTAGAAATTACAAACTGCCCAAAATTTAAGACCTAGATATAAAAATTCAAGACTTTTTAAGGTATTATTTTCAAATTCGTAAATTCAATGCTTTTAAGACTTTTTAAGATCCCACGGGAACCCTGTACATAACAAAAACGTTGCTACACAGTTGAGTACTAAACATATACCTGTTGGGAGTTAAAACACAAGCAATATATCCCTAAATCTGACTAAGAATATGATGCAAAACAAATGGCTGAAACAGTAAGAGGCAGTCGAGGCCAGCCCAAGAATGAACCAGATTGACAGCTGAACTTTATCTAGGTCTGGTGTCAAATATATTGAGATGGCAAATTACAAGGCAGAAATATATGCTTCTTATAGGTATTTTTTGCACAGAATTTCAATAGTTCTTTGTAGAGGAGTTCAAACAATGTTATGGTGATACAATGATAAACTACAAATAATAGGCAGGCACACGATGAGGTAATGGAGAACAATAAAAATGAAGAGAAAGGGTGTGATTTAAGGAAAGGAAAATAAAGCAGGAGTGGAGGACATTATTTATGGATACATTTGTTCAGTTTGTACTTTTCAATTTATTAAAATATAAAATTAATTCTGCTGTCCTGTCTAGTCATCTTCATTAGTGTTTTCTCAACAAACATTAAAGAACTAGCATGGAAGCTCTCCCATTTCAGCGTTCCTCAAACTATGGTGTTTTTTGTTTGTTTGCTTTTTGTCAGACAATAACTCAGGAACTTCAAAGCAGAAGAGTGAGCATAATTACTCGCCGCAGGGTTTTCAGTTAGCCCATTATATTGTATTTGGTGACATAACTGGTACAATTCTAATTTTCTTAAGTTGTGTGATCACAATATCGGTACACAGTACCATAAATAAACATGACCTAATTTTAGCCGTCTCAACTAAATTCCTTTGTGTGTCCAGATAATCAGACTGCTGATTAATATCTTGCCTACTCGAGTCGCTTGTGACCTGGATGGCCCACCCACATTCAGATCATCACATCATTCTAGCAAAATGCAGATAGACTAATTGCATAACATATTACAAACCAGCATTGTTTAGCTTAAGCTAAACCAGTATTGTTTAGCTCATAACCTAAACTAAATGAACCATTGTCATCATTCTACTGCACAACAAGACATGCTCTTGTCAAAGGCCAAGTGAAGCAATCCAGAGGAGACATGCAAACCTAATTCCCCACCAAGGTCTGCTAAAGGATATTTTATTCTAACCTTACCCATCTTATGGGAGTTTCCCTTATTTGTAGCACAGGGATGAGAAGACTCGTGCTTTTAACATCTTGGCTGAATTATTTCAATGTACCACAGCAAATACTAGTGCTTGCAATTGCATGGTGCAGCTGAGGGGACACTGGCCCCTGTGTGAGTGGTAGTAAAGGCCTTGCTGTGCTGCCTTGCCCACTATTGTGACTGGACAGCTGATGGGGTACTGCCAGGACCGGGAGGGTCAATGAATACAAGGATCTTTCCTGACAAAGCGGTCCATCAAAATGAGTATCTATTGCGGGTGGAGTCCCATTTAAAAGTCATAGATTCACCTGTAAAGAAAAGAAATCCTCTTAGCCTTCATCACATTTCCATTTCCCATTATGCACCATTGTACTGGCTGCGAATAGCCAGTTTTGGTATTACAGAGAGCAAGATTCCAATGGCCTATATGGAAAATGCAAATAAAACAAGATAACAACATCTAACAAGATAATCCATGTTTTGTATGGTGAAGCTAATTGTATTTGTAAACACAATAAAACAGTTTAAAACCACATTTGGCCACTATACTGGCATCCACAAATGCCAGTTAAAACTTTTTTGTGCCAAAATGAAACCAAATGTTAACTGTGTCTAGAAGCTGTTCTGTGCCTCTGGACCATCACACAGTGAAAGTGAAAACATAATGCAAGACAAGTCCGACCACACAGCAAAAGGGAAACCATTGAGACTGTTACCAGCAGCAAGGCCAAAAGTCAACGTCTGTCACAGTATGGGGTTATGTCAGAATCGGCATGCCCTTGGCAAGTTAGCTTAGACTTCTGTGATGCCAAAATGTAAACGGTTGTTTTACAGCATCATATGCTGTCCTTCAGATGGCATTTCTTCGAGGGGTGCCCAAGCATACTCAATTTGCTAAAACAGTTTCAACAAGCCAACACAAAGGCACACAATAGGGTCAGGTCTGCAGAAGAAGGGGTGCAGGTACTGACTGGCCTGCCAGCAGTCCCATCCTGTCCCCAATAGAGAATGTGTGGTGCATGTTCAAACGAAATGCGACAACCAAGACCCTGTACTGCTAAGACTTGTTTTGCAGGAAGAATTTACACCTAAATCAGTTTATCCCTGTCTACAGTGCAAAAAAGTAAAGTATTTTATTTCTTAAAAAAATGATGTGAAGATACAGCATCAAATAATGTGCTGAACTGGTTCAGTGTAATGCAGGCAAAGATACGTTTAATGTAGGTCATGAATAAACTTTTACTTTCATGTCTACTGATATGCAAAATGCAAATGTCAAAATCGATTAGAAAAATTACACCGGTGTGAGAAGAGGGGCACTCTTATTGTTGTACATTATCATCATCATCGTGTCAATTTACAATTACAATTAAGGTATTTAGAAGACAATCATAATCCAGAGCGGCTTACATTTAGTAAAAACATTGCATTACATCATTAGTTGAAATTTAGTTTGCAATTTAAGCAGATTTTTTTTAATTGACATCCTTTTTAGGTAGCTGCTATCTACTTAATATGCCATCTAAAATACCTTGGGCTGATATGCACTGCAAGTGCTATGGGCTGATATGTCAATCAATACGGATTGACAAAAATACCAATTTATTCAAAAACAAGATTGTGTATTTATGTAAAAATAGTCACTTTGCTTGTCTACATATGACAAATTATCTATCCATTGTCAATGACATTTAATGTTTGTGTTAGGGCAAAGATCTACACTATAGCTGAATATTGTAGGGGTGCCCCTCAAACAGTCTTGATGCAAGGCCTCTCTACTGTAAAGCTGTAGCCTCTTAATGAACACAACGTGTTTGATTGAAATCTGTATCCATTTTTACTGTATACAGTTGATACATTTTCAAACGAATGTACTGGTCAATACAAACACTGTTACTGTGGACGACATGGTAAAGCATCTCACTTGTTTGTTTACAACAGGGTCCATCATTTTCAATATATCAGGAGATTTGGAGACGTGTTATGTGACCAGCGTTAACACACGTGTCCACTGTTGCATATGATTTGAGCGCTATCATTTATGACCACGAATGCTGCAAACTCATGTGATGCAGTTTAATAAACTTCATAAATTATGACCAAACTATGGCCGCCTTTGCTATACATCTCAACCTGCAAACGAAGAACTGCAGTGCAGCATTCCTCAAGTCGATTAGCAGCTCTCCGCTATTAAAGCTAAACTAGTTTTAATGCAATATATCGTGAGCTTTACAGGAGCTCATTTAGGGAAATGCACCGGAATTAAATAGAACTTTACTTCATGTACAGTGTTTCACACCCACAGCTTCTTGGTAGGCCAACGTTAGCTACTTGGCGTAACATCCAAATGTTATGTAGCCCAACTTCTAAGTGTGTTGGCTAGCTAATGGAAGCTACAATCAAGACGCCAAGTTTGTGGCGAGTGGTTTGGGTTTTGGTTCAATTAGTTTTGTAACCTCACGTAATGTTAATTAGCCAAGTCAGAAACAGAACAGAGCAATAACAGGTTTTTGTAGTCATTAGCAAAGATAACAAGGAGGGTCAAGCAGCTCAAGCTATGTCACTTGACTTAACTCATCACAGAATTAGAATAGAAAGTCGTGCTCCACAAAAGCGTAATGTTAAATGGGAAAAATAACACCCTAAATGACATTTTAGTCGACTGACACTCGTCGAAAGTTTCCTATATAGTAGTACCCGTGTATAAAATGAAGTGTTGATATGATAGGACGACATCCGGCCCGATCCGCTGACATGCCCGGCCCTGGCAGACACATTAACCTCCGCCCCGTCACCACACACACGGACATAAACACTACAATCCTTACTATCAGGGGGGTACATTAGAATATAAACCATCCCCACGGATAAAATAGTACAATAAAACAACGGTTAACACGTCGGGGGGGTGTACGGTGGATGCGCACCGAGCAATGTTTCCGCCTCTCTCTCCAGCTACTAGAAAACATGACGAGGCCTAGTTTCCCGTCACGCATCCCCGGCATTCGCTTACCACTGTCACCGATGATGAGCAGCTTGAAGAGGTAGTCGTAGTCCCTGGCCATGCCGGTGGTTGGTGGTGGCGGCGTTACCCTACAACACCCCCCCGCCTTTTGAAGCCGCTCTCTCTGACTCGCTCCTCGTCTTCTCCGCCGCCCAGAACCCCTCGGCTCGTTATTCACCGAGTCGGAGCCTAAAATATGAATGAAACCGAGCCGCTGCCGATGCTCGCATGCAGAAAGAAGCAGCCCCCCCGAGCCGGCGGCGTTTTTCCTCGGGGTTTCGCGGCGTCAGCAATCCCTCTCCGTCCGCTGCAAATAGCCGGAAACTCCGCTTCCTTCTCTGGTTAGCGACTGCACCCAACTCTGCTGCTGTTGCTGCGACCCGCTGGGCTCAGTGCGCAGCCGCATGACAACACACAGCACAGAAGAGCCGTTCCATTCAATTGATTTAATCCTACTAATGTTTATACCGGTATACAACTACGGGTAGCCTGTTACACTGGAACTGATAGGACACATGACCGCCCTAACAATCAGCTGTTTTATTAATATTTGTTACAGCATTATCAAGGCACAAGACATTGAATTATCGTAATAATTGTCGTAAAACCATGTCTCCTTTGCACAGATTTGTCAATCAGGAAATGTCACCCACCTCTATTTCAGAGGGTGCCTGAAATTCCAAACGAGACTTGATCAAATCATGTTTATTTTATTTGTATTGCCTTTACACAACCGTATATATCAATAAGAATATCAACTGATTCCATAAGGTTGTTTTCCACCAAATAACCCTAACACACAATGGCCAACTAAAACCTAAAGTAATTTTGGATTGTTGTAATTTAACGGTTCCATCCATTACCATGTCGTCAGTGACTTTAATTTGAACTAAAATAAGAGGCATTTGAAGTACAGTTAAACGTCAATGCGGAATTGTCCCAATTCTTTTTTTTTTTTTTACTGTGTAGCAAGGTCAACAAGAACCTGCACACACTGTGGAATAAAATAAAAGATAAATGTGAGAATGTGGATTCACAGGCCACTAAAACAATATGAAAGATACATTTGGGGAAGGAACATGAAGGAAAGCCAGTCCACAAACACTATCCAACTCTTCCTTGGTCCAGGAAATGACAGAATGGGGGTGTGTTATGTTAAGTGTGTGTCTGGGGTGTTCTCATACAATGGTGTGTGTTACATCAGTATGGCATATCAGTCAAGCATCGGTTGTTTTCTGTGGAGTTCTTTTCCTAAGTATTATGATGAGCAATGATCAGTCCTGCCCCATCACGTTAAGATGGTGTCATCTATTTCTTCATTGGAATCTGGGAGGCTGGCTATCTTCTTTAGGGATCTCCGGTGACATTCTGACAAGAGGTCGTTGCTGGCAGAGTCCAGGATGGCAGTGACACCCTGAAAAATACAGTTGGATATGCCAGAGACGTCACATTGGTGAGATTAATATACAACCCAAATTCCAAAAAAGTTGGGATATTGTGAAAAGTGTAAATAAAAATAGAATACAATGATTTACGAATCCTCTTCAACCTATATTCAGTTGAATACACTACAAAGACAAGATATCTAATGTTCAAATATTTGCTCATTTTGAATTTGATCCCTGCAATGTTTCAAAAAAGTTGGGACAGGGGTAACAAATGACTGGGATGTAAAAAACTGGAATGTAAAAAAAAAAATATGAGTGTATAAGTACTGTATGTATAATGCGGATGGTGAACGGATGCAGGTGTATAGATTTATTAATTAACACGTGTGGATACGGGCAGATCATCAATATGCATGATTTCGGATTGAAAAAAGGCTTATCCACGATCTCTAGCTTGTGAGTGATTGATTTTAACTCACAGCCGAAAAGGAATATCAGATGTATGCAAAGCTACTGAAAACAGCAGATCTATCCAAGACCGGTTCACCAGTTCACATTGCATTGTGAGCTTGCTTGTGCTATTTTCACTACTTATTAAACAATTCTTTCCAAATTAATTTCTTCTGCAAAGTTCTGCAACTCATAAATAGGTCCCAAGACACCATGTGGAGAAACAGTGAAGTACTACAGTATAGACAAATCCCCAGAGATGTAGCTAATAAGTTAATGGCCAGGACCATTCATCTCTATCCTTATACTATGCAAGTCTCACCTGCATGGTCTCCTCTCCCTGGCGCAGTCGAAGCATGCTGACGATGGTCTGTTCACTCTGGGCTCGGACAGTGGTGTTCTTGTCCTTGGTGTTGTCAAGCAGACTCTTCAACAGGGGCTTGACAAGGTTGGGATCCAGGGAGGGTGTAGCCGGGTCTTTGAATACCCACCAGAGCACCCGCTCCGACACCAGCCTGATGTCACTCGACTGGTTCTGAAGACACTGTGAGGTGATGTAGAGGCACTCTCTCTCAATAAACGTTTAAGCTTTTATATAAATAACATTTGTTTAGAATATAAGAAAGGAAAAACATCATTATAATGCAAAGTAAACTACATCAAACTGAAATTATGTGATATTATGTCTGGATCAACTTTCATGAAGGGTTTATTCATCCAAGGCATTTAAAGAAGAAGTCCGAGTAATTAATGGAATGTTAGTGTTTGACCACAATGATGAGTCCAAAATTAAGCCACCTTAAAGTGCACATATGACAGAAAATCAGTCTGGAAACAGCATGCAGAATTCTATTTTGGGGGAGCTGTAGCTTCATGTATATAAAAAATAAAAATGACAAAAGACAGAACGTTTATTAATCCCTGTAGGGAAATTCAGGTAATAGCAAACTCATGTGAAGCTGTATTTTAGTATTGATTAAAATGCACTATTTTTAGCTCATTGGACTCTTGCAAAATAAGATAAGCTGAACCTTTATTGATCCACTGAGGGTAATTCAGCAGCATCAGTGAGAGTAAAACACAGTAGAGGCAAAGCAAGATAGCCGCAATTAACAGGGTCCAAGCAGACAAGAATATCACAATGAGAAGTTGAAAATGAAGATAATGTAGGTAAATATGAAGAAATGTCAATTTGATAAGTTTGGTTCAATAAGGGCTGGACACGCAGATCTGACACACCCAAGGTCTGACATGCAGAAATCACCCAGTCGCTTTAGACGTGATGTGTTGCACTATGCTTGTGGGTAGGGTGTCAGTTTACTGGTGTTGTATTAGTACAGTAGAAAAACAATGTTAACACAAAAACACTAACACAGGACTTAAAAGTAAGATAATTTTCAGAGAATGAGATGGTGTATCGGCAACATTCTGCCTCACCTTGACAAACTGTGAAACGACCCGCTGTGACACACCACTGCTTCCTTCTGTCTTGAGCTGGTGCTGCATCAGATAGCCCATGGCTCTGATCCCACTGGTGGCAATGGGGATCTGGATGAGAGACCCGGGACACATTAGTGGGTAAAAAATCACCTCTGTTGAGTGCAATAAATCAGCATACTGACGAAGGCCAAAAGGATGACACATGTTGTAGTAATTTCACTACAACATGTGAGAATATATAGAATACAGAATATATATAATAGTAACAGTAGATTAAACTAACTATATGACGACATTGCATCCAGAAGCCAGATGCTTTTCAGCACATATGCTTTACTGCACGCGACTATTCTCACCAGCAGCTATTTCAGAGCACATTTTCCCTCGCATCAGGTAGCTGATGTAAAAATATGACAAAATATGTCACATCCCAAAGCCTGTATCAGCACAATGTGTCATAGACAAGGGAAAGTAACATTGACAGATTACAAGCTGTGTGTCATGTCAGAAACAATGTGAACAAAGGCAAGCAGCACACTTACGCCTGCGTGCCTGGTGTGCTCTGTGTTAAGAAGACATCCCAGTCTTCCCACATGAGATGTCCACCGAGAAATCGGTGGAAAGTATATTAATTAAGTGAGCTTAAGGATATTAAGTCCTTGGGTGTTTACATTTGAAAAAAAAAAAAGAATAACTTTCTTAGTATTTAAAGAGGACAATATGTTTTAGAATGTAACCCTTTGATTTCCTTACTCTGTCAGCCGTCGCGCTGGCCAGGATGGCATCGTTCACAGTATCACTGTACTCCTCCACACAGAGCTGCTCGGGAGCCGCCTTGACAGCGATGGCCAGGGCCATGCTCCGGCCATGTCGCACCATCCAGTCCACACCAGAAATGTCCGCTGGTAAAAAGGGGCAGGGGAGTAACACTTTGCAATTTGATTGTTTTCCACACTTTTATACAGTAACTTTACACAAATATTTACCATTACTTCCTCTCTCTCTAGCATGCAATGGTGTTTCTGTGCCATTTAAATCTTCACATGTGAACCTGTAGATAGATAGGTCTTGTACATTTAACACTATGTTATTGTCAGCAAGCATCAGTGGAGTTGATAAAACTGGCATAGTTTTACACACACAATATAGTTGTGTACAGTATGTGAATAATTTAACATCAATATTGTTTTACTGACATCCTCGTTTGTTTCTTTCTATAATATCTATTATCTTACAATATACATTTTGGACTGCAAATCTGTGGTGCTTGTACGGAAAGAGTAATTTCACCGGAGCTTTTGCACTCGCAGGATGTGAATGAAGATGAATAAACCTGGAGGTTGAAGTCGGAGGGACAAAGAGTGAGACTTTTGGTGAGACGCCTTATACGGCAGTGTGAACTGCGAATACTAACCCAGTATGTTTTGAAGTAGCACGTTTTTAAGCTCCTCTTCTGACAGGAAGGCACACAGCTCACCAACGCAGCCAGCCGAGGACATACGAGTTGCATCCTACACACACATGCACACGCACGCACACACGCACACACACACACGCAGAGTGTGAGTAAGCAAAGGGGAAGCTCAAAACCACATCCTATCTACCTAGACATCTGGGTTTCAATTGTCATCTTAAAATCTATACCACAATTCAACAGTCTGTAAAATATCAGAGTGTCTCTCTGCACAAGACTATCTTTAGCTCTCTTCAGTCATTTGGTTTAAATACATGCTAAAAAAGTAACTACTGTATATGTAAAGCGGGGACAAGCTTAATGTAAGAAGCTAACAAAGCTCTGTGTGATGCTGCAAGGCATCTATATTGGTCCTGCCATACCTCATCGTGTCCCAGCATGCCGAGTAAAGTGGTGGTGATGTTCTTGCGGATGGTTGGGTCCACCTTTGACCCAGCTCCCTGGATGACAAATCTTAAGGCTTGGAGCATGGTCTCCCTAGAGGAGCGTAACAGAGCAGAGCAATGTCGTTTTCTACAGCTAGAGAGAAGTTAACTCCTTGACAGATTTACCACAACTTTTGGAGTGATTGATTATTCTGTTGACAAATTCACAATAGAGGATTTTCTATACATTATTTTGTTACTATTGGGCTTAATGGGAGTGAGCCTAGCTTTCCTGCTAATGTGTCAAAGAGTGAAGAGGAACACAAAACTACACTATACAAACAAGTAAAAAGTTTAGTTCCTCCCTGGAATTAAACAGTATTCTGTACGGTATACGTCATTTATTCCAATGTCCGTAAACTGTATACCTGACTCCTGAATCCTCTGCGTTACGGATAGCAGACAGCTGCTCTGTGAAAAGCGGGTCCACCTTGGTATGGATGGACACCAGCTGACCCAGGGCCTCGGCCGCTCGGAGCCTCACGGCGCGGCTGGCGTCCTGCAGGGCTTTCAGGAAGGTGGTCTGGAGCTGGGGGAGGAAAGGCTTCAAGGCAATGCCCACCTAGAGGAAAAAGAGCGGAGTAAAAAAAAAAATAAAACCTATGCATCTAATTTTGTCAGCATTTCAGAACCTGGGATTTCCTGGTTGTCTTCTCGTTTTTGTTGTCCTTAGAGCAGTGGCTTTCAACCAGTGGTCCGGGGACCACCAGGATTCCAGGTGGTCCAGGGCTAAATGATGGACAATTGGTAACCAATGGACCCTTAAAGATCTGTAACTCTTGAGATCGTAAAATGATACCAAATGGACCCGGAATCATTTTACGCTCTCAAGAGTTAAATTATATTTTAACATCTGGATTACTTAAATGTCAAGCATGTAAACATTTAAAAAATGTAGAGTAGTTGTTATCTTTGAACAACATTTTGCCAGTCATATCTCCTAAAGAGTGGACACAAACTTGGGGAAAATCCTTTGGGTCCGAGAGAAAAACTCAACATCAAACGGTAGTCCGTGGCTAAAATACAGAATAAATTGTGGGGCCCTGGTATAAAAAAGGTTTGAAAACCACTGTTCTAGGGGCATGACCAGACTAGAATGCCCAGAATACTTTTTAGGCATCGAGTGATAAGACGACAGACCTTAGCCAGCAGCAGGGTGAGGGTCTCCAACAGCGCCGTCTTCACCGTGGCAGCGAAGCGGTCTCCAAGGATACGGATGAGCGGTCCGGTGATGTGGACCACCGACGGCCGCAGGGCCTCGGGGGAGGTCAGCTTGATGATGGCGCCCAACGCTTTGGCGGCCTCCTCCTTCTGCTCGGGACTGCCCGTCAACACGCCTTCTCTCAGGACGGGCAGAATGCAGGTCACACCCTGTGGAAATGGTTTTGAATAATTTCACATTCATTTCACATGGCATTGTGCACTTTCACTTTCAAGCAAGTACAGAGTTCAAAAGAGATTGATTGCGATGCTCTTTGTGTCCCGACTAGATTCTCGTCCTGGACACTAGATTCTAGTTTTTGAGGCTACATTCTAGTCCCTGACACTAGATTCTAGTTTTTGAGGTCACTTTCTAGTCCCTGACACGAGATTATAGTTTTTGAGGCTACATTCTAGTCTCTGACACTAAATTCTAGTTTTTGAGGCTCCATTCTAGTATGGCTGGGCGATAAAACGATATATCTCGTATAGACGATAGAAAATTTCTATCATGTAAAATGACAAATGAGCTCTATCGTTTATATCGCAGTGTCGCAAGAACACGCTTTACGGCAGTGTTTTACGGCAGCGCTCCATAATACCGCACGCCCCCACACACGCTGCTGCTGCTAAAACACAAACAAACATGATGGAAGAGCCGGGGAGTAGTAGTAGATGTGGCAGGGTACTCCGGACCGGTTCCACAACCGTAATCTCCAAAGAGACGCCAACTTGAACCACCACGCTGCGCGATGTCCCCGGGCCGACCTGCCAAGTCTGTCCCACCGAAAGTGCTCTTCGCTCGGCCAAGCCCGGCGGGTCGCCCCCCGCTTGAAGAACACTAGTAGCTGCTGCTACTACTGTATGTATATTGTATTAGTCGTTTCTTTTGTTTGAAACAGTGTAACAATCAGCATGGGCACGCACCATAATATTATTATATCTATAGAATGAACATTAGCGAGAGGGTCAGTGGAGCCGTTTGAAGAGAGGTTAGCAGAGCACGGGAGTTTCTGACGATAGATTCTAGTTTTTGAAACTACATTATAGTTTCTGATACAACATTCTCGTCCCCTCTAGTTCTCGTTGTTGAAGCTACATTCTAGTTTCTGACACTAGTTTCTACAGTAGTTTTTGAAGCCAAATTCTAGTTTTGTTACAATAGATTCTAGTTTCTAAAACGTGTGATGCTAGATTCTAGTTTTTAACACTAGATTCTAGTATAAGAAACAATTTTCACAATTTTTCAATAGCTAAAGTATTACATGGAACACCAAAATGCGTTATAGTACAGAAAGAGTTAATATGACAAAATGAGAAATTATACATTAAAATGGGCTTGAAGGAATATCTTACCTTCTTGGGCAGACAGAAGCCAGGTAGGTGTTGGCCTTTAACATCCGCCGTGACGGATTTGATGTCTTTATGCAGGTCATCGATCAGGGCCAGTTGGCTGCTGGCATCCAGTTTCTACAATGGCGCAAAGATACCAGACGCAATATAACTCTACCATCTGATACAAAGGATCGTACTCGCTATATATAATCCATTATTGTGTGGATCTGACATCATTCTGCCATATTCTGCACCCACTATTTCAAGTGCACTATTGTATAATGTAGACTTTATTTGCTTACCCCGAGTACACAGTACCAATTGGGAAGTAATGCTTTACTGAGCTCACCTTGGTGATAGAGTTGATGGTGTCCCAGCTCTGCACCAGGACCTCCGTGTTGGGATCGTTGAGCAGGCGGATGAGGCCTGACAGCAGCGTGCGCAAGTGGACGCTGTAGTCCAGGCGGGTGCGGGCGAAGTAGGCGTTGAGCATGGTGACGGCAGCCTGCCTGAGGCCGGGGTCCGAGCCTCGCGTGGCCTCCAGCAGGTCGTCTATGATGATGCGCTGGCCCACCTCGTCCTCCACCGAGAGGATCACCGTTTGGCAGCTGCACAGCTCCTGAGGAACGGCAGGAAAGAGAGCAGTGAGCCCTGAGGCTTGAACGGATGACTCATGATGTGGTCAGATGGTCAGGGGGACAGCAGTAAGAGGAGTCCAATTATACAGTAATGATTATTTGTATGTTAGCTTTGATAACTGGCTTTAACGTCAAAGTGACAATGTCTCCTTTATTCGAACAATGCCTCCCTTTTTTTAAAAGGCCTGTGTCTGTGCTTGAACGTCTTCAATATTACAATCACATATCCATGGAAAAGAGCCACGGAAAACTGCTTTGTGCAGCAGTTAATGGTGCTTCAGAACTCCATGAGAACACTCCACCAGGAACATCTCTGAATGCACAGTAGGCTGCAGATTCTTCTAGAGATATTTTTGTAGCATCTTGGTTCTGTAAATTAGTTAAATATCCTAAAAGGAAAAACAAACTGTCTTCCGACTCTCTTATGTCTGTGATATACTGTACCACCAACTGCTATTTGGAACAAGCTTGAGCTTGAACACATCTCTATAGAATTACTTCTACAGAAGAAAGCATTGATTAGTAAATATAACTAACAATGAACTCAAATAAGACAGGTAATGATCATTGGTCAGTCCAGCTGTGTAAACTCCTAATAGTTCTATGAATACTGAGGGCTCTGTAGGACTATTGCAGAGCTGAAGAGATGGCAGGTTAATGGCAGATACCTGCGCTCCTTCCTCAGTGTCCAGTTTGCCTTTGAGGGAGGACAGCAGGGCGGGCAGGATGACCCCGAGGTGGCGCGTCAGGGCGTCTCCTGCCACCGCAGATAGGAAGGCCAGCACGCGTGTGTTGACCGGAGGAGCGGTCAGCTGATGGAAGAGGAGAGGAACGGTCGCGTTATTGTTTAGTCCATTTTAATCACAAAGGGTCACTGACAGGTTTTTTCCCCAAAGCTAAATGGACATGATACTGCTCAGATTGGTAGTGAACTTCTGAGCTGAAATAAAATGTATTATAATTATAATTTCTTCTTCCTAACCAAATAAGCTTTTATATACATATTATACACTGGTAGCATGGCTTACCTTTGGTACCAAGTAGGGCAGTACCGACCGACTCTTCACTGCCATTACTTGTTTCAGTCCATCCAAGGCAAACTCAGCCGTGTTCTCGTCATCCTTTCAATAAAGAAAGACATTAAAGGTGTTAACATGCCATTTATTAGACCATTGTGTAAAATATAGTACATAATTTCATGTGTTATGTTGTACTGTAGTAAGCACAAAATGACTTAACATCATGAGTTTCTACTGTTTGACTGACAATTCCATTCGATGATAAATATAAGAGAAGCAGCTCACAACAACCCCAAAGTATAAAGTTTTCTTCTATTGTAATAAATAAACTCAACTGCTAGAAGATTCATGTCAGGCATGACAAATATAACAGACGCAATGGCATCTGTTATATGGAGTATAATGAACAAACTCGAAATAATAATAATAATAAAAATAAAAAAACGTTTTGAAACAGAAGTCTATTGAGGTCTATCGTAACAAATACATGCCAACAGTGGGGTTGTTAAATAACAGCTATAGTCCGTCTGCTAAAATCCATCGGCCAACAAAGTGATAGATGCTCCAATAACACCCAGGTTTTGAACACAGGTCCCTGCTTAACTGGGAGAGTCATCGGCATATGAGCTTCGGGCAGGATTACTTGTTGCTTTAAGACCGATTGGTTGATCTTGATCATTCATGATCTGTAGCCACTTTATTCCGAAAATTGGGTCAATTGGGCCTTTCTCTTTTAATTGGCCCCATGCGGCTTCAAGCTCATTTTAAAGTACAGTTTGCCATCTGTTGTGACTCACCAGCTGCCGGAGCAGAGCAGGCAGGATGTCGTCCAGAGCCTGGTGGCCGATGGTGGCGTGGAGCTGCTCGAAGGTTTTGGCTGCAGCCTCCCGCACCTCCTCCAGGGGGTCACACAGAGCCTTCCTCACTGTGGGGAGCAGGGACTCGGAGAACACCAGCACCTACACAACACAAACACAACACATTTAGTCTTTTTCTTTTGAATAGAAGGTCATTTAAATGTAGTCCTACTGTATTTAGTCATCTGAAATTGTTTAGTCTTAAGTCTAATCAACAAAATATCAAGACCCATAGTCGTTTATGCTTTAACCCATTTTGTCCTGACCCAAAAAAATTGAGTTAAAATGTTTGCTTCCAAAATAATGTATTCAGAGATTTGCAGCACATTTTCACAATTTTTCAAAAATAGCAGAACTACAAGCTCATATCGCGCCACTCGGTGGCGCGATATGAGCTTGTAGATCTGCTATTTTTCAACAGATAAAACACCAATACACGTTCAGTACACTAACATTAACAGGGTTAACATGGTTAACATGGCCCTTCCTTGCCATGTTGCCATTTTATCTGATCTCCATGATTACAACACAGAAATAAACTTTCAGTCTAGAAGATTACATATTTTGTGTCTAACAAGCAAGCGTGTCCACTAGGCAAACCCTGCAATATTGGATTTCTGCAAATTTCTGTGAATTTGCAGGTCAAATATTTCAAGCGAACGTTCCACCCAGAATTGGGACGCTTGGGCTCATGTAAATATGAATAAAGAAATGAAAGGCGAGACACTGACCGCATCCCTGCTAGTGGACTTCATGATCTCACTGAGGCCAATGCAGACCCCCTGTCTCTCGTCACTCTTGTCGGAGCGGAGCCCCTCCTCCAGAATGGGAATGATCTCCGGGAGGATCTTTTCTCCCAGTTTCCGCACCAGATCGCCCAGTGTCCGTGCAGCAATCTGAAATGACCCATGTAGAAAAAATTCTCAAACGGCTGGCTTCCTGCAGTGTCGCACTGTAAAAATGCATACATATTAGTAATGCCGATTCATTTTCACTATACTTTTATCCCCACTAGCCGGTGGCCTCTTTGGATGGCTGTTTGTCATCCAAAACAGCAGTATTTCAAAAACTACAGGCTTGATTGTCATATTTTCCCAGAGATAAACTCTACTGATCTCTAGGTGATACATAGCCCTTTCTCTAGAACCAACCTTGCCATCTTTCTGTAACACACTATGCTTAAGCATGAACTGCAAGGTTCTGTGCTTACCCCCCTCTTCTTTTTTTGCGATTAAATAAAACCGTAAAAAAAAGAAAAGAAAAACACTTGCAGCCTACTTCAGCTAAAAGTCCAGATGTATACTATACCGTTCTCTTGTCGGGGCAGGTGGAGGCCAGGAAACCCAGCAGCAGGGTGAAGAGGGTGGGGAGGATCTCTCGGAGGGTCCGCGGGGTGTTGGTCACCACAATCTTCCACACGTGGAGCGACGCCTGCCTCACCACCAGCTGTGTGTCCGAGCGTCCCATGTACAGCCCCGACAGGACGCGGTTACGCCGCTCCGCGCCAAGGGCACCAATAATGGCCTGTGGTGGTGGGGGTCATTAATGACAATATCTCTTTACAGAAATGTAGATATCATATGATTTAAAGTGCTGGCATTTTTCATGCTGTATTTCAGATAGTTTAGCATAAAGAGGATGAGGAAGAGACCTGTGGGATAAGCGGGAGCTTTAGAGTGTTATAATACACCTTAATCTGATTTTATAATAATTTGTGTCACTATTTGTGGCAGACATAGCTCCTATATAAACAAGTCAATTATTAAAAAAATGTATAAGGGTTGTCAAACTTTTAATTAGAACAGCACAGCAGAATGCACACCTTGTTGGATTGAGCGGTGCCAAAGTTGTCGTCCTCAGAGGCGGTCTCAGTCGTCATTTTTCCTGTGACTCCAGAGATGTGGAACAACAGATCACCCAGCAGCTGAACAGAGCTGAACCTGTGACCCAAAAGTAACATGGAGGCTCAGTTAACCAAATATGTCAGACCTCAACAAGACAAAGGAAAAGGATATGGCCAGTATTATTATTAATGTATTTACCCCTACAAAAACACCAGAACCATTTGCATTTCACATATCACCTAACAAGTATGGTCTATTTAGCAAATAACAGGTATGGTGAATATCCCAGGGCTGCAACGATGAATCGATGAATCGTCAAATCGATCATTTAATTAGTTGTCAACTAATTTAGTAATTGATTAATGGGATTGGCAATTAATCAGGAGTTATGGGTGGTTTTATGTACCATTTTCCCACTTAATCATAGTTCCAATCATAAGTGTAACTAAACTAAAGATTGTTCTTCCCTTACAATCTGATGACAGTTGCACATATGACAACAATGAAACAAATATTGAACGTGTTTTTAAATAATTGTAATAAAATAATCGTTAGCCGCAGCCCTAGAATATCCAGAATAAATCCACCTGTTGCCCAGTTCACAGAACGTTGCACAATTCATCCTTTCAGTGAAAAGGGTCATTGTCACTTTTCTGGGAACGTTTTTAGGAAATTACATCGATTTGATTTTTCACAAATTCCTTGACCATGCACAATGTTGTGGATGCATGTAACATTAGAGAATGTTTTTTCATTTAATTTCATTTATAAAAAATAACGAATAAAATAGAGTATACAATACAAACCGACGTAAATGACTAAGCAATACTTACACTATTGCTCAGCCAACTGCGATATGTAATAGCAATTATCTATAAAATATTACAGTTACATAAGTGTCATTAAATTGTGTATGAGCTCAGCATAGTTCTGTCTGACCTGATTCTCCACAGATCGTCAAACAGGCCCTGTTCCAGCTCCGGCAGCAGCAGGGCGATGGCCGTCTCGGCGTACATGCTGATGATGCGCTGGCCGGCGCGCAGGGCCGTGTCCCGCACATACTCGTTCTCATCGGCCAGAGCCTGGTAGCACACAGGAACAGAGGAGGACACGCAGTTCAGTGTGATCCCCAATATAATGGGCTGATGGTTAGAGTGCACAGCATGGACATCATCCAGGACAGGGGTTTTAGATAAATATCCAGGAGATGGCTATAGTTGTTGTAGAAATATCTTTCTTGACATTACCTTTGGTTATTATTTGTCTGATGTTTATGAAAATGTAAGGAATTCCATCGGTTCCATCTGTGTTGCACTAATTTAACCCATTCTGAACGCAAAAAAATAATTCAAATATTTGTGCCACATTTTGACCATTTTCAAAAATATCAGACCTTTCAATAACTAAAGTAATGCCAATGATGGTAAGTAATGCTAACTAATGCTAAGTAATGGTAATACTAAGTATTGTTAATAATGCCAATAATAAGTAATGCCAACAATGCTAATTGATGCTAATAATGCAACATAAGTAATGCTATTTATGCTAGGTATTGCTAATTCTAAGTAAGTAAGGCTAATAATGCTAATAAAGCTTAGAACACCAAAAGGTGTTACAGTAAAATCACTCTTGATCTTGAATAGAATACGATCCCAACGTGGTATAAACTGCCCCACTGTGTCCATTACCTTGAGGATGCAGGGGATGATGGGTCCAACATAGGGGGTGAACTTGTCTCCAAAGGTGAGAGGCAGGTAGATGAACATCATGATGTAACCGTCTCTGACGTGAGACGCGATGTCCACCTTGCTGGCCGTCTGCACCACGTCGGGCATCAGCTTGTCTAACTTCTCCACACCCAGGCCAGCCATCACCTCGGCCAGACCTGTTGGAGAACAGAGGAAAGGTCACTTTGTTAGCACTTTATGTGTGCGAAGACTGTGCTCACAAATGTATGTACTGTATCCTATAAAGCAGTGGTTTTCAACCAGTAGTCCTCAAGTGAGTTCCAGGTGGTCCCGAGCTAAATGACGGAAAGTCGGTTAACCAGATGCAACTCTTTGAGTGTAAACATGAAACCAAATGGACCCTTGCGGCCCGTTTGGTTTCATGTTTACACTCAAGAGTTAAAATATTCATCATCTGAATTAGCCCAAGTCTACACAACTAGAGAACGTAGAATATTTAGTTTTAGTGGTCATTTTGATTTGTATGTTTGACTGTTTTGTTTCCTCTGAAATCCAGCCTGGAATTGTTGACAAAAGCAAAAGAAATCTTTAGCTTCGGGGTCTGTGGGACTAAAATGTCAACAAATGCTGGTCCTTGGCTCAAATGCTGAATAAATAGTGTGCCCTGGAATCAAAAAGGTTGAAAACCACTGCTATAAAGAATGGTGGCTGAATGAGGTGTAGCGTTGTTGAACCTTGTGCGGCTCCAGATCGATCCACGGAGCTCTGCTCGGAGGCCAGGGTCTCCATGAGCCACGGCAGCAGGTCGTCGAAGGCCGTCTCTCCCATGCCCTTCACCATGGCCCCCAGGGCCTTGGCCGAGACGGTACGCACCTGGAGGGGGAGGGGAACACACCGCTTACTGTAGGCGTCCGCTCTGCATTTAACGTACTTTCCGGATTATAAGCCGCTACTTTTTTCACATGCTTTTGACCTTGCGGCTTATACAACGGTGCGGCCAATCTATGGATTTTTACAGGTAACTCGGGTTGGTCTGGGAACCACCAGTGGTCCCTGAGAGGGTTCCAGGTGGGCCCCCCAGACTAAATGATGTAAAGTTGGTTAACCAGATGTAACTCTTTGAGAGCATAAACATGAAACCAAATGGACCCTTGCGGGTCCATTTGGTTTCATGTTTACACTCTCCAGAGTTATGATATTCACCATCTAAATTAGCACCACTTAATTAATAAGTCTGTGGGGTGAAGATGTTGTTAAATGGTGGTCTCTGGCTCAAATGCTGAATAGTGGGCCCTACGATCAAAAAGGTAGGAAAGGAAAACCACTGCTCTAACATGAAGCCTATCGCCTGGTGCGGCGTACAGTCAGGTGTGGCTTATACAAGGAAAAAAAAAAGAAAAAGAAAAAAAAACAGTATTTTGCCCCAAATTTAGCTGGTGCGGCTAATATTCAGGTGTGGGTTATAGTCCAGAAATTACGGTACATGGCATTTTGCGTGCGCTACTTTACGTACCTCTGGCACAGGGTCCAGCAAAGACGTCTTCAGTCCAGGAATGACGCTGGGCAGGTATGGAGACAAGTCCTGCAAGCAAATAATGTAACCACACACTTATCTAAACACAAGGAATTCTGCTCATGTACAATCCCATTTTTATAGACAGATGGCTCCTTTTAAATAAAGAGAATTGTATAAAAACAAAAGGGGAAAAAAAAGAAAAGAAATAACGATACCAAAAGAGGAATTCCACAGTACTGTGTACCTTCTGGTCGGTGAGGGAGTACATGTTGCCAATGATCTGGGCAGCCATCTTGCGCGTGTCGGTGGAGCGGTCCTGGAAAGCCCTCTGGACGATGGGCATGATCAGGGCCAGGGAAGGGGCATCGATGAAGTGGACAAACTTGGTGTCCAGCAGCGTCTGCAGGCAGTTGTGGGTCTTACGCGACGGGTCAGTGAGGGCGTCCAGCAGGATGGGAGTTATGGCTGAGAAATGAACCGTAAAACACTTTGCATCAAAATCACTAAACGTGAAACTCTGTTGAGGAAGTAGCCATCTGTACTTTGTACTGCTTTGTGTCCCATCATGGGTGGAAACCCCTGTTGGTGTTGTACCACTTCATGCTGGGAACCCATTTGTGGGTTCTGTACAGTATTCAAAAATGACAAAAGTTTGATGCTTCCGTATGAATATTTAATTTTTTCAGAAAACCTAAATCATGATTTAGAAGGCTTTTTTTTTAAGAATCGACGCCGATCTGAGTTCTACTTTCACAGTGTACATGTGTTTGATTGTGAACATTGTGCTCTATTGCAGTGGTTTTCAACCAGTGGTCCGGGGACCACCAGTGGTTCTTGAGAGAGTTCCAGGTGGTCACCAGGCTAAATAATGGGCAGTTGGTTAACCAGATGCAACTCTTTGAGAGTGTAAACATGATTTTTTTTTACGCTCTCAAAGAGTTAAATATTAATCATGTGAATTAGCCCAAGTCTAGAGATCGTAGAAGATTAATGGTCATTGATCTGTATGTTTGACTGTTTTGTTTCCCAAATCCAGCCTGGAATTGTGGACAAAAGCAGGGGTAAAATGTCATTAAAATGGTGGTCCGGGGCTCAAATGCTGAATAAATAGTGGGCCCTGGTATCAAAAAGGTTGAAAACCACTGCTCTATTGTTATGACAAATAGGATTTGTAAACTGCAAATTGTTAAGAGCTTGTACAGAAAGCGATGACACCACGTTTGCATCTATAAACTTGTCGAGATTAATGATTCAGCTTCTCCCGATCCGTAGATCCGGGTTTTCCTTACCGAGGATTTCTGGGTTGCGGATGACGGAGCCGATCTGTCGGAGGGCCTGCTGGCCGGCCTTCTGCACCTTGACGTGGGAGTCGGTCAGCACCTCCGTCAGCTTGGGCACGATGCTGGGGAGGCAGGAGGACAGCTGCTTGGGAGCGCAGAACGCCATGGCACCCAGGAGCTCCACCGAACCTGAAGGACGCAGTTCGGGGAGGAGAAAAAACACCATATCACCAGGGGGATCAGGAACAACTAGAAAAGTGCCCTTCTGGGCACAGGTCTCCACCAGGCCAGAACAGGTTGTGGCCTCCTGGTGGCACTATAATAGGCCAATGTAAAAAAGGTACCATTTATTATTATGACTTTAGGATTTGGATGATTTCAGGCATTTTGTCCAAAAATGTGTTTTGCAAATGTTCACCTGTTGGTGGCGCTATAACAAGCCATTGTGAAAAGAGTGGAATATTTTTCTCAGCCTAGTATTATAGTGTGTTGAAGATTTTATGTAAATTGCCTGCTGTGTTCATCATCTTTACAAAATCAGCCTCCTGGTGGCGCTATACCATGCCGTTGTGGAAAATTTGGGGCAGAGGTTCATGCTTGCCATTCAGGGTCAGGAGTGTGTGTGCAAATTGTGATGTCGATCTGGTTCACAGTTTGGGAGATTAGCTGGTAATATACGGACACACTTTTTTTTTTTTTTTTTTTTCAAAAAGATGCCACGAATCTGCCTCCTGGTGGCGCTATAACATGCCGTTGTGGAAAATTTGGGGCAGAGGTTCATGGGTGGCATCCAGGGAGTGTGTGTGCAAATTGTGGCATCGATCGGGTTAACGGTTGGTGAGATTAGCTGGTAACAGTCGGACAAGCTCACAGATTTTTGCAAAAAGATGGCAAAAATTGGCCTCCTGATGGCGCTATAACACGCCGTTGTGGAAACTTTGGGGCAGAGGTTCATGGTTGGGATCCAGGGAGTGTGTGTGCAAATTGTGATGTCGATCGGGTTAATGGTTTGGGAGATTAGCTGGTAACAGACAGACACACGCACAGATTTTTGCAAAAACAATGGCAAAAATCGCCCTCCTGGTGGCGCTATAACAGGCCATTGTGGAAAATTTGAGGCAGAGGTTCATGGTTGGCATCCAGGGAGTGTGTGTGTAAATTGTGGCATCGATTGGGTTAACGGTTTGGGAGATTAGGTGGTAACAGACAGACATACACACAGATTTTTGCAAAAACATTGCACAAATTGGCCTCCTGTTGGCGCTATAAAATTCCGCTATGGAAAATTTGAGCGAGAGGTTCATGGTTGGCATCCAGGGAGTGTGTCTGCAAATTGTGGCATCGATCGGGTTAACGGTTTGGGAGATTAAGTGGTAACAGACAGACATACACACAGATTTTTGCAAAAACATTGCACAAATCAGCCACCTGGTGGCGCTATAAAATGCCGCTGTGGAAAATTTGAGTGAGAGGTTCATGGTTGGCATCCAGGGAGTGTGTCTGCAAATTGTGGCATCGATCGGGTTAACGGTTTGGGAGATTAGGTGGTAACAGACAGACAAACACACAGATTTTTGCAAAAACATTGCACAAATCGGCCGCCTGGTGGCGCTATAAAATGCCGCTGTGGAAAATTTGAGCGAGAGGTTCATGGTTGGCATCCAGGGAGTGTGTCTGCAAATTGTGGCATCGATTGAGTTAACGGTTTGGGAGATTAGGTGGTAACAGACAGACAAACACACAGATTTTTGTCAAAAAATGGCCAAAATAAGCCGCCTGGTGGCGCTATAACATGGCGTTGGAGAAACCTAGCGGCAGAGATTCATCGTTGGCACCCAGGGAGTATGTGTGCAAATTTTGGCATCGATCGGGTTAACGGCGCCGGAGATTACCTGGTAACAGACGGACACGGGGACACACACACACACACACACACACACGGACGGAGTGCAAAACATATTCTCCACCATGCCTCCGGCCTGGTGGAGACAAAAAGGAGGATTATCTGGATTCACGATTCTAGAACTGGACATCTCCCTTAACCCATTTCTGTACTGTAACGCATTTTGTTAGACTTTAGCTATTGAAAAATATCAGATCTACAAGCTCACAGCGCGCCACCGAGTGGCGCGCTGTGAGCTTGTAGGTCTGATATTTTTTTGAAAATTTGTGAAAATTCTGGCGCAAATCTTTGAATGTATTATTGCGGAAGCAAACATTTTTTTGTTCATTTTTTTGCTTCTGGGGGATCCCTACAACAATGTTTTCAGATGTGGTTCCGCAGCCAAATATAGATAATTCTGGTGGTCCTTGGTGTGAAATATGTTGAGCATCACTGAAACAGGAACATGCTGTTTTATTGTTTTATTTTTCAGAAAAACTAGAATCTAGTGTCAGAAACTAGAATCTAGTTTCAGAAGCTAGAGCCAGAACCTAGAATATAGCGTCAGAACCTAGAATTTAGCATCAGAACCTAGAATTTAGCGCCAGAACCTAGAATATAGCGTCAGAACCTAGAATCTAGCGTCAGAACCTAGAATCTAGCGCCAGAAGCTAGAATCTAGAGTCAGAAACTAGAATATGGAGTGGAAAAACTAGAATCTAATGTCAGGACAAAAGTGGGTTAAGAAACCCTAACTTATTAAAGACAAACTAACTTACTAAGTCTGTGTTTTAACTGCATGCGGATGGAGTCTCACCTGCTTTTGTTCTCCAGGACTCCTCCTCCAGGGCCACCAGGAGAGAGGGCAGAACCAGCTTCACACCATGGGCACTTAGGTTCCTCATCACAGCCTTGGCACAGTCATCAGCAGCCTGGTATGTGAAGGACAAACACATAGCAGAGAGAGGAGTCATTTGAGCAGGGTGTCGAGATCATTTCTGTTGTCATGTCCATAAAGCATCTCTGCTGTTGCTTTTGTCATTGTCTTTTTGAAGACTACGTACCTCTCTAACATACTGGTTTCCATCCCCGAAGCAGAGCAGGAGGTGGGGAAGCACGTGGACGACGTATGGCTCAAACAACTTCCCCAGCATGTTGCACAGCATCTCGAAGGCAAACAGGGAACCTACGAGGAGGGGAAACATGAGTGATCCAACCGATGGAAAGCAACAGCTTGACAAGTCCAGAGTTCAAACTGGCAAAAATAGCTAACAAATGTTAGAGTTGGGAAATGCTTAGAAAAAAAACAGTCAGCCATTATGTTGATTTGGAATAGACCTTTAGGTAAGCCCCCGGCCTCGTGTCCACCCTAGGACACTTTCCAGCCAGGCTCATTCATTCCAATGTAAATATCATGGACTTTACAATACTGGTTCATTTTTGGAACCAGACCTTCAAAATCTCTTCCAAATCCATCAACAAGGCATGCCCTATGCAGTGCAAAAAGTGTGACATTTATTTTTTTAAAACAATGTTTTAACATATAGGAAAAACTATTGGTGGAGAGGTTTGTCCATCACATGTTATGCTTAGCTGCGATTGGACCATAGCAGTTTGGGGAGGGGCTTGAACTCTGTTTGTGCTTCTTCTCTCCCAGCTAAACATTGGGCTTCACCAGTAGTTCATGACGCTTCCACGTCTCCTACGGCCTAAACCACACTCACCTTCCCTGCGTCTGAAGTTTTTCTTGTCCTGGATGGCGTCGGTCAGCGTGGTCATGATTTCCTGCTGTTTCAGAGCCAGTATGCCCAGGCCTTTGACCAGGCCGGCCAGCCCGTAGGCGGCGCCCTTCCTCTCGGCGTACTTGTCGCTCTCCAGCAGCAGCTGCAGCAGGTTTCGGACGATCCCCGCCGCGTCCTCCTTAATGGCAGGGACTAGTGGCGGCAGGCAACCGGCCACAGACTCCTGAACCTGATGGACGAATAGAGAGTTGAGGCACGCCTTTATAGCTATGGCTCATGTTTTGCGCCATTTATCATCTAGATTCATTTCTTGTTTGGATCAGTGTTGCCAACTGCCAAAATCCAAAAACGCACTAGTGGCACTTCCAAAATGCACTAGAATGTGCTAGAGTAGTGGTTTTCAACCGTTTTCATACAAGGGCCCAACCCTATTTATCCTGCATTTTAGCCACAGACCATCATTTGATGTTGAGTTTAGTCTATCGGACTAATTTGGCAGAGATAACTGGCAAAATGTTGGTCAAAATAGCAATTCTTTTACATTTTCTAAATGAGTGGATTCTTGAAAATTAGGTAATTCAGAATTAATTAAATATAAATTAACTCTAGAGCGTGAAATGGAAACCAAATGGACCCGTAAAATTTTACGATCTCGAATTAACAATCTATAAGGGTCCATTTGGTTACCAATGGTCCTTTTTAGGAAGAAAGGAGTACTCTATCATATGAGGAAAATGGTGAAAAACGAGGGTTTTATCTCACCTGTCAACCAATTTCGCCCCAACTCACCATCAAAAAAGCACTAGATTTTCCACCAGGAGTTTTTCACTAATTTTGGCACTAGGTGGGTCTGGAAAAAAGCTAAATATAGCGACAAATGTGCCAAGTTGGCAACACTGGTTTGGATGCTGTTACAGGACAATGATTCTCAAGATGTTTTATTTCCAGTTTGTTATGCACTTAAACCAGATAACCTCACTCAAATCTCTGGGACCTCTATCTACACCATACCTGGGCATTATGTGGCCCGGGGGCCAAATGCGGCCCTTTGGCTGACTCTGACCGGCCCAGGGACCACCAGTGGTCCTTGAGAGAGTTCCAAGTTAAGTATGGAAAGTTGGTTAACCAGATTTAACTCTTTGAGAGCGTATAAATGACCCTGGCGGGTCCATTTGGGCTAATTCAGATGAAGAATATTTTAACTCTTGAGAGTGTAAAAATGAAACCAAAGTCTACACATTCAATCAGAGAATGTAAGAGAATGGTCATGTTTGTTATCCTGTTTTGTTTCCCAAATCCAGCCTGGAATTGTGGACAAAAACAAAAGAAATCTTGAAGAAAGTTTTGGGATCTGTGGGGCTAAAATGTCATCAAATGGTGGTCCGTGGCTCAAATACTGAATAAATATTGAGCCCTGGTGTCAAAATGGTTGGTCTTACTCTTACTTTTACCTTGAAATTAAATTAATACTACGCAGACTTTAGTTCAGTCTTTAGTCTTGGCCCTCCACAATATTTTAGGTATCTCATTTGGCCCCTTGGGAAAAATAATTGCCCACCCCTGGGACCTCTATCTACACTATAAAATACAACTAAAAGGTCAGTTTTGATGACAACCATTGCTGTAGATGAGCAGGGAGTTCAGTACCTGTTGTGATGGAGTGGAGAGGGCGGTGATCAGCTTGGCCACGATTGGCTTCACCTTGGGATCACTCTTGTCCAGATGTTTGGCCAGGGAACCCATGAGGATGACCACACTCTGGCGGACAGAGTCGTAGCTCGCATCCTGAGGGGCATTCTTCAGAAACTCCTCAAACACAGGCAGCAGGCAGCTGACGTTGTCCTGGAAAAAGGCAACATCAAACAAACAAACGTTTTTTACAGACAATCAGAATGCGAAGCACTTAAGGCTATGTACATAACGCTACAAATATGTTAAGAATGTCAAGAATGTCTTCTGACATTCCTGCAGAGACTTGCTGACAACGTGTTACAGTTTCAGTGTCCATACAGTACACTGCAATACGTATGGAGAAACGATGAAGGACAGCAGGGATAGACAAAGTCCCAGAAGGAAAAATGCACAAACGGGGAAGCCGGGGAATGATGACCACATGAATGGATTTTTACTACATTTTCAGTTCCGATTTCATGTCAAAATACATAAGAAATGGTCTTTTGTGCCATAAAAAAGTGTGACAATCTGAATGTTTCCATTTTAATCCATTTTGGCCTTGACTAGTTTTTAGTTTCTGACATGAGATTCTAATTTCCGACGCTAGATTCTAGTTTCTGACACTAGATTCTAGTTTCTGACACTAGATTCTAGTTTCTCCATGTTCCTGTGTCAGTGGTGCTCAACATATTTCATGCCACGGACCGCCAGAATTATCTAGATTTGACTGCGCACCCCCATCTTAAAACATATTCTAGAGATATCCCAGAAGCAAAGATTTGACTTAAAAAAATGTTTGCTTTTGAAATAATGTATTCAAAGATTTGTGTCACATTTTCACGATTTTTCAAAAAATATCAGACCTACAAGCTCATAGCGCGCCACTCGGTGGCGCGCTATGAGCTTGTAGGTCTGATATTTTTTCCAATAGCTAAAGTATAACGTAATGAACACCAAAACTCGTTACAGCACAGAAAGGGCAGCAGGGCAGCAGGGCGTACCTTTCCATGCGTGTTGAGAGCCGACAGGGCAGCGTCTAACATGCAGCGCCGCACCTCCGGGTGGCGGTCATTCAGAGCGTCGGGGACAAAGAAGAGGAAGAGGGGCGTGACCTGAGCCTCGTCCAGGTACTGGGACAGCTTGTTCAGAGCCAGGGCGATGCCACACCTGCAGGAGACAGTCCCACATACATACACAAGTCAAAAACGCTTTATTCTGTCCCTCAATAGACCTTTAGGTGAGCCCCGCCCTCTTGTCCACCCTAGGGACACGTTCCAGCCTGGGCTCATTCATTCCAATGTAAATATCATGGACTTTACACAATAAATACTGGTTCATTTTTTGGAACCGGACCTTCAAAATCTCTCCCAAATCCATCAACAAGGCATGCCCTATGCAGGGGAAAAATGTGTGTGTGACATTTATTTTATTAAAAAACAATATTTTGTCATATAGGAAAGCTATTGGTGGAGAGGTTTGTCTATCACACGTTATGCTTAGCTGTGATTGGACCATAGCAGTTTGCGGGAGGGGCTTACTGAAACGTCTATTGGCTTCACAGTTTTGGTTTACACTTGCCCCCATACGGTATAGGTAGATGGAACTCTCACAAGTAGGCACTTCATATATGACTGACAATACATATGATACGTGTAGATAATATGATAGTGTAGATAATGCTGGAGTATGGTTCTACCTGGCCTCCCACTGGTCCGGTGGAGATTCAGAGATGACTCTGCCCAGAGCATCCAGGATTGGAGGCGGCCTCTGAAAAATAATACACAACGGCAAAGATTTGACAGAGACCATTTTTACTTTTACATTTGTTTGAACCATAGATAGGGCCTGTCAGAGTGATTTGCGTAATCGCTTAAAATGTTGAGAAATGTCATAATCGTGATTAGACGTTAACCACAGGTGCTCACATCGAGCAGTGTTTTTTTTTGTTTTTACCAGTGGTCCGGGGACCCCCCTCATTTTGGGGGCCCCACGTCAATTACTCAGTAGTTGATGGAAAGTTGGTAACCGAAATTACCCCTACAACTTACCTTAAAGGGGAATTCCACCCATTTTCAAAATTATCCCTGAGAGGGTACAAATGTGAACCAAATGGTCCATTTGGTTCACATTTGAACCCTCTCAGGAAAAAAGGGTCTGAAAGAAAAATCATTAACGTGATAAAACACAACTTGATGACGTCATCAAGTTGCGTTTGACCATGTTTTCAGACCTCCATCTCCAGGAAACACAGAACGGGAGGCGCCTTCTTATCATGTCCACACAACATCTCTTAGGTATATTAATGACATAGAATGTCGAAAACGGGTGGAGTTCCCTTTTAATTTGCGGCCAAAATCCATTCCAAAGACAACATCCTAGGCTTTGAATACCACAAGGCTTAAATCTCAGCCTGTGGACTCCTCGACATGGTGCAAAAAAGGCTGTACTCACGTAGAGCTTCTCGTGGTAGAGCTCGGTGAGCTGTCCGAGGACGGCGGCCGCCTGGTCTCGGTACTCGGACACGGCGGTGGACAGAGCCTCGGCGGCGGCGGAGCGGACCGCCTCCTCGTGGTGCGTGACGTCTCCGATGAGCAGCGGGCACAGCTCTGGGACCAGCTCCAGACACAGAGACTCCCACAGCCTGCACACAAACCAGAGGACGGTAGGCAAGGGTTAAAGCCAGGGGCGGATGTAACATTCCCCAATGTTACATTGGGGAATGAATGGTGCGGCTTCATCGCCTGTGTCGCTTCTCGCCACGGGCGATGAAGTCGCACCCATACCATTTTTGGTATGGGTGCGGTCTAGGGCATTAACCAAACCAAAAAAGAGAAATCAACCTACAATTACTACTAACACCACAGCACACATCCACAATGCCTGCTGCAGAAAATTGAAAAATATACAGTATATCAAAAATTATTATTACCGAATAACGAATAGTGAATTAATAGTCGAATAGTGTTTTGCTAGTCGAATAATTGACTAGTCGAATATTTAGTTAATGCCCTAGTGCGGTCTGATAATGACAAGTGAGGCCCAATACTGATACATTTCTGGTTCCGATACAGTATTGCCGATACCGATATGAACCGATATGACAAAAAAGGGCCGATCCGATACTTTTCTCGAAACCGACACAGTATCGGGAAATCCCTGGTTAAAATGGAGTTTCAAGTTATAATGGGTTTGTATAGGAAGGGGCGGGGCAGCTAAATGAACGGAGTAAGCTATAGTGCAAGTATGTAGTGCTGACATGAGACTGAGTAGACCATAAAATGACCAAAGGTTTTTTTCAAAGTGAAATATGGTGTTATCATACCACGGCAGATGGGTTAAATAATGTTTTTGGCCAAAATGAAGTTTAAACAAACAAACAAAAAGTAAAGGATTGCAGATTTAACTAAAGCAGTAAGTACGTACTTCAAAGCCAGGGCTCTGCCCTCCTCCTCGACGTCGAACCTCCCGACCCACAGTCTCCGTAGCAAACTCAGCCCACTGGCCTCCGAGGTATCTGTGGGCAAGGCAAACTCCATGTCCAACAGGCCCTGCACACAGAAACACCATTATGAATACAAAAACATCATTTAGAGCAGCGGTTTTCAACCGGTGGTTCGGGGACCACCGGTGGTCCCTGAGAGGGTTCCAGGTGGTCCCCAGCTAAATGACGAAATGTTGCTTAGCCAGATGCAACTCTTGACAGCGTAAACATGAAACCAAATGGACCCACAAGGGTCCATTTGGACCCTCACGGGACCCTCCATGTTTACACTATCAAGAGTTAAAATATTAATCATCTGAATGAACCCACTTAATGAAGAAGTCTACACAATTAGAGAAGGTAGAAGACTAATGGTCATTTGGATGTTTGCCTGTTTTGTTTGCGAACTGAAGCCTGGAATTGTGGGACAAAAACATAGGAAATCTTCAGTGTTGGGGCTGTAGAGCTAAAATATCATCAAACTGTAGGGCGTGGCTCTAATGCTGAATAAATAGTGGGCCCTGGTATCAAAAAGGTTGAAAACCACCGTTTTAGAGCACGGCGACTCAGGAGGGTAGAGCAGCTGCTCGGCAAACGAAAGGTTCCCGGTTTGATCCCCACTGTTTCATGTCACACAAAACAACACAGGAAAAAAATGCAGCCATTGTGACTTGGTGTTGGAAGGATGGATGGAGGACTCAGGAGGATTCTCACCCTGAGAGCAGCGTCTCGGACAGAGAAGCAGGGAGACAGCAGAGCCTCCAGGAGAACGTCTATCTCTGGCTGTTCGGCCACAGCGCAGCCTTTCTCACCTCCCGCACTGGAACACAGCGCTGTCAGGCACTGCGACGCAAACACCTACACACACACGCAATACAAATAGTTGGTCAATATGTGGAAATCCTAACACACATGCATACAGAGAGACAGTCACTTTGGTTTGTCTGTAAATGCTTCCTAGGTCACCATTAGATCTGATCTAAATGCAACAAAAGTTGGTTTCTCATAGAACAAAGGGAATCTACCAAACGACCGTTTGTTACTGGCACCCTTAATAAAAAAAAGGCCTGAACTGTCCGTGTTGCTCCAGTGTTCTCCTCCTTTCTGCACTTGGTTTCGGATATTTTGATATTGAGCAAGATGTGATCACCATCACATCTGCTGTCAAAATTCTAGTTAAAGGTTTCTGTCGATTTCAAATGCTTTCATGGTTGTCATCACATGTTACTTAACTAAACGTAGCTGGTTAAGATTTTTGATGTGCATTATTTTAGCCAATGTAAACTTTTTGGTTATTGCTTCACCTGCCCCGCTCCACCACCGAGCTGGAATTCAACCTGCTTCAGTAGAAGATAAATGACATTCGAAACAAAAAGAGCGTGTGTGTGTGTGCGTGTGTGTACCTGGATTCTGGGGGTTGACGTGGAAATGATCCTGGTCAGCAGCAGCAGCATGCTGACACGAGGCAGCAGCTCTGGTCCGTTCTGAGACGGGGGGGAAGAAAAAAAAACAGCATGAAACAATGTTCAACTCTCAGTCTTGAGATGCACGCAAGGCCCCTTAACCACGTCACACCTCGTTACCTCGTCTATGTGCGTCTCGGTGCTCTCCTCCTCGGCCCTGAGCTGGGCGTGTACGTTGATGATCTGCAGGGCGCGGATCATCCGGGCCTCGTCCTCCTCGTTGCTGCCTGAGGACTCCCTGAGCGTGGCGTTCAGCAGGGGGAAGCAGAAGGAGAAGGCCGGGGCTGACAGCGGGGACGCCTCTGGATGTGTGGGCGATCGCAGACAGGAGAACAGTTTTTGTAAAAACTAACTGACGGGGCACATTGGTGGCTAAACTCAGAGCAGTTTGTAGTTGTTTTTTTACTGAAAATAAGAGTGAACAAGTCAAGAAGACACTAGTGAGGACTGAACAGGTTCGTTTCACTGGGGACTGTAAATACAGCAACTTCCGCAACTCCCGCTGATAGACTCTAAAGCGTATGTCTCGGCCAGTATGCTAAATGTCATTAACATTTTTTTGCAAAAACTGTGAAACGTCTCTTTAAGTGAATGTTACGAATGGTAATTAATAAGGGTGGGACTTTAGCGCGTTAATTGAGACTAATTAATTACAGAAAATATAACGCGTTATAAAAAATAACGCATTTATTCGCACCTTTTCTTTATCCACCGTTGGAACGGAACGTTTGTCACTGATGGCCCATTCACACCATTGAAGTGGAACGTTTCTCTTTGTATCACCGTTTCACACCTACCCAATATGCTAACGGACACGGAAGCGGCAGTCCACCCGGAGTCACGACATTGAGGAGTCAGAAACTGAGCGCTTGAGCGCTGTTCAAATGGCCTGAATAGGGACAAACTGCAGTTGAAGTCAATGTAGAAGAATCGCCATTGGTCTACTAGCTCTATGGAGTAAACGTAACTCAGTCTATACTCTAAAGCTCCGTCCGCCTCCTCTTCCCCCGCAGCAAAAACAAAACAAAACAACTCGCAACATGAACGACAAACCAGATGAGCAAGCATTACTCGGCCCCGTTGATGGCAAATTTAGATTTAAGCAAAGAACGGATGGAAGCGTGGACAAAAAGGCAGTTTATGCAACAAAGAATTTGCATACCATCGCAGCAGCTCGAGCCTCAAATCACATCCAACATGTTGGAGCTAGTGTTACTGTCCCCGTTTCGTAGAAATCTATGTAGAAGAGCCGCCATTGGACTGACCCCGTGAAGAGAAGGGAGCTTGGGTAAGTCTTTCTGCATTCTGGCTAGTACCAGAGCGACGTTGAGGTGTCCGACATTCAATGGCTTGAATAGGGACAAACTGGAGTTGGCGACCGGCGCTCATCAGTGCAGCTGTAGTCGAGTTCATATTGGCTGTAGCCGCGTGTGTGTGTGTGTGTGTGTGTGTGTGTGTGTGTGTGTGTGTGTGTGTGTGTGTGTGTGTGTGTGTGTGTGTGTGTGTGTGTGTGTGTGCTCAGATGATCAACTGACGTGGGCTTTGGGCAAACAAATCGGTTTGAGCGGTTTGATCATAGTAGCCAGGGGTGGACTGGGAGCTCAAAACGTACCGGGCAATTTTGTCTCAGAGCGGCCCTCTGAATCTTTGTGGGGGCTCCGGGGCCTGAGCCCCCATGAGAATTTAAGACATAAGGGGCTCTGGGGCTCGGGCTAACTAAAATTAGTTAGTTAGTTTTAGTTAACTATAAAAACCCTGCAATAGGCAGTCTCATTTGAAGAGGACAGAGGGCCGCCAGCACTGATTCGTGGGCCGGTTTTGTGCAGAATTTTTTTTTTAATTAAAACACGACATTAACGGCCCCCGGGGGGGTCGGCCCACCGGGAAAATGCCCTGTATGCCAGACTGTCAGTCCACCCCTGATAGTAGCCTAGTTCAGAGTAGTTCACTTCACTGTGTTTATCTGACGCTAAATTGCATGATAATAATGACTGCTAAATGTACGCAAATGTATGCTCCAGAACAATCAGCGCTGTGTGTGTGGCACTGCCTTTCTTACCAGCTAGTCTTCCAAGTACCAGTAATTAATTATTTTGCCCCAGAGTCAATTATTGTACTGGACTGACTGAGAAATGCTAACGTTTGTACTTGAATTTGGTAAATAAGAAGAAGAAAAAAGAAAAGAGGAAAGCTTTGGAATTGGGGAATCTTTTTGAATCGAGAATTAAAAAAAAAATCTAGAAATCTAGTTTTTGGATCAAATTGTGACCCAGAAAATTGATACTGAATTGTATCGAAGCAATGAACTGAATACTAGGCCTGTGAATCTGTGGGTGTCCCAACCCACAGATTCACAGGCCTAGTATTCAGTTCATTGCTTCACTCATTCAGTTCATTGCTTCACTCGTAATATCAAATTCAGTTCAAAAATGTGCTTTCTCACTTTTCTCAGGTAAATAATAATATGCGATTAAAATGAGATTAATTGAGATTAATTAATTATTGAGCCTCTAATTAATTAGATCAAAAATTTTAATCGAGTCCCACCCCTAGTAATTAAACATCGCATTAATGATGATATTTCCTGTTTGGCAAATGTGTGTGCAAGTAAAACCAGCGGAAAATAAAATCCCTGGGGAGACGGAACTACGCAGTTTGAATTAAAAAAATTGCAAAAAAAAAAAAAAATGCAAAAAAAAAAAAAAAAAAAAATCAGGAATCAAGTTCCAGCCTAATACACATTGAGATTAGTCGGGCCGTGCCAGGCTAAGGCTTCCATCAACTGCCTTTGTAAAACCCGTTGTTTTGTAAATGTGAACTTTCATACGTGCTTATGACCATGCAAAAAATGTTGAGATGTGTGCATGTGTGCGTGCGTACGTGTGGGTGTTGTGTGTGCAGTGTTGTAGTGGTACTTTTAGAAGTGGGGGGACGCATCTGAAAGGGGAATTCCCCCCCATTTTTTTTCTGAGAGTGTACAAATGTGAACCAAATGGACCCTAGCGGGTCCATTTGGTTCCATTTGTACACTCTCAGAAAAAAGGAAACTCATTAACATGGTGAAACACATCTTGATGATGACATCAAGATGTATTTCACCATGCTAATGATTTTTTTCAGACCCAAAAATATTTTAGATGCGAGGGGTGCTCCACTACACCCCTGTGTGTGTGTGTGTGTGTGTGTGTGTGTGTGTGTGTGTGTGTGTGTGAGATGTGTGTGCGTGCGTGCTAACCAGTCTTGCCCTCCCTGGCAGGGACGGTGTGGCCGTGCAGCAGTGCCACGGTGCGCTGCGTGGCCGTGTCCAGGTCCTCCTGTCCCCACTGCGAGTCTAGATCACACTCCGGCTTCAGCAGGCGCAGAGTCACCTGGCCCACGAGCGTAGCTAACAGGGGGGGCAGAACAGAGCTTATTCTAAAAAGGTGGGGGGCATTTAATGAGGTTAATGCAACGGCGAGTTATTTGCGAACCAAAAGCGGTTACCTAGATTGCGCAGGTGTTTGGGCATGAGGCACACTCCGATGTCCAGAAACACTTGGCGGAGGCGCGGGGCAGCCAGAGGGGACTGGAGGAGGGGCATCAGGACGTGGAGAACGCCGGGGAGATGCCAGGAGATCTGCGGCGGTCTCTCCTGCAGAGTGGCCTCCAGCAGGCCCACTGCACACTGGAGCTCCATGTCCAGCTGCAGGCAGGGACAGATCCACAATTTAAAGGTCAACAATGATGCATCACATGCGAACATTGTTAGCATTAGCAGTTAGGGGAAATTAAAACACTAATAGCGGAGGGTAAATTTGGCCTCATACATCAGTGGTTCTTTGGTTTATTTCCAAGTTTTATCTTGTTGTCCTACTTGTTACGTTTTGGTTTTAATAGCACTTTGTGAGATATCTCAGACTAGATTGAAATATACACAAAAATGCTCACGCACACCAAAATCCTGTTTGGTGGTGCAGACCCACAGGAGAAAACTATAGAAAAACTTCTTGGCAAAACAACAAAGTGGCCGCACACACCGGTAGCCAAAGTGCCAATATTTTTATCTAGGACATAGCAGGTTTAAGAATCCAACGTTTCATCGGTTAAGCCTTCACCATTCCCTGATGAAGGCTTAACTGCTGAAACGTTGGATTCTTAAACCTGCTATGTCCTAAATGAAAATATTGGCACTTTGGCTACGGGTGTGTGCGGCCACTTTCTTGTTTTGCCAAGAAGTTTTTTCTATAGATTGAAATATAAACATTGGTAAACGAAGCTGTGAGTTTCCAACCCCAAGCCCCAACACGCGAGCTTGTAAATGTTAAGAGTGTAGAACATTATGTAATAACAAGCCCAAAATAGGCCCGCCATGTATTAAAAATAAAGCAGTTCATGGGAGGCACTTGGTCGGGACGTACCCCTTGAAGTCGCTTGCGAATGGAGGATTCTTTCTCCAGTTGGGCTTGCATCATCTCCTTCTGTTTGCTGGTCAGCTGAACCTCATCCTTGATACCTTTCTTCTTCTTGAGCTCCTGACAATGCGGACGAAACACAATACAGTCAACATTTTGGGAAGGATTATTTTTTTTAAGAAGTTTGAAAACAGGATCATGCAAAATCCAACTTAGGACGGTAAACTTAGTTACGGTTGGGAGCAGAAAAGAACCAAGAGATGGATAGGGAAGGGTGAGATCACCTCTTGCAACTCCAGTTCGATGATTTGTTCCTTGTAGGAGTAGGCCTTGTTTTCTCTCTTCATGTTGCCTTTCTTGGTGCTTTCCTGCTGGGCACTACAGCAGATACAGTACAAAAGGACAAATGTTACATGTTAATGACTGCCTTATCATTCAGTCAGGGGTTGACACTAAGGTCTCCGAGGCACTTGCCCATCGGGCAAGTGCAAGTCAGCTTCTACTTGCCCTCAGGTCATGGTCACTTGCCCCCCCAAAATGTTTGGTTTAAGTCAGAATCAGCTACAGTAAATATTCAACTTGTAAATCAGTGGTCACAGACCCAGTGGTCCGTGACCCCAGCAAAATGATAGTTTAGAACAGGTGTTCAACAGGTGGTCCGTGGACCACCAGTGGTCCTTGAGAGGGTTCCAGGTGGTCCCAGCTAAGTTGTTTAACCAGATGTAACTCTTGAGAACGTAAAAATGAAACCAAATGGACCCTGGCGGGTCCATTTGGTTTCATTTTTACACTCTCAAGAGTTAAAATATTCATCATGTCAATTAGTCCTAATTAGTCCTAATCTACACAACTAGAAGTCGCACGCTTGCCTGATCGGGCAACCAGGTACAGCCTTCACTTGCCCGACCATTTTTTTTACTTGCCACGGGCAAGCGGGCAAGTGTTAGTGTCAACCCCTGTCAGTTAACATGTATGAAAGCATGTTGTACACAGTGTTGCTGCTGTACCTCTGGATGATGCTCTTGTCGTAGAGCACTCCCTCGGGGCTCAGCATGATGGCAAACTCCTCCCTGGTGACCTGACCCAGAGCTGGACTGGACAGCCATGTAACCACATGCTCCATCACCCGTGGCAACAACTTGTTGGGCGACAAACAAGACAGGGCGCCAACTGCATTCTTGACAGCCTGGAGAGGACAGGCGACAGGTTAAATCCTCTGAAAATAATCTAATTTTATTCGTGCGCAAAGACTGTTTTCAAAGATTGTATTGTGGGACCTGATTGTCAGCGTTGGCCTCCAGAAGGCGAGGTACGATGGTCTCCAAGTTTCTCTCGATGAATTCCTCAGCCTTGATGTTCATGGAGGACAAAAGGAGGGGCCAGAGGCCTGGACGCGCTGCAACTGCAAGCACACACCACAGACAGAAAACATGTATGAGGCATTTGGTACCAAGATGCAACATTTTGCATTAGGAACAGCAAATCTATGTAGCAGCAGGATACCGTCTTTGAACGCTGCTGGAAAGGTATCATATGGAGATAAGATCGCACATGAAATGCACATGAAATGGCCTGGAGCGCTCCGATACGGCACCATTCGTTTAAAGCCTAAATAATCCCTTGACATGTGTCATTGGTTTTCAACCAGTGGTACGTGGACCACCAGTGGTCCTTGAGAAGGCTCCAAGAGGTCCCCGGCTAAGTGATGGAAAGGTGATTAACCAGATGTAACTCTTTGAGAGTGTAGAAATGAAATAGAACATTAATGGCCCGTTTTGTTTCTGAAATCCAGCCTGGTATTGTGGGCAAAAGCAAAAGAAAACTTTTGTTTTGGGTCTGTGGGGCTAAAATGTCATGAGACGGTGAGCCGTGGCTCAAAGGATGAATAAATAGTGGGCCCTGGAATCAGGTTGAAAACCACTGACATGTGTAACTACAGATAGTATATGGAGATCAAAACGCAATTATAGAAAACAAGTTAACTTTTAATAATCCTCCTTATACAAACATGATATGTGATTGAAAGACATGACAGCAAAACAGAATGTACAAGATAAATCCTGTAGATGCTCACACAATAAAATTACATTACAAAAAAGGGGACAACACTTCGCACTTCAAGATGTGTTCAATATCACGTCCTAGAGACGATACCTATGGAGGGGTGATGAGTGACGATGAGGATCTCCATTGCCATGTTCTCAGCCTCCGCCGGGTCGCCCCACTGTTTGGTGGCGGAGCAGATGACACACAGGGCCTCCAGGAGCACCCGAGGAGGAGTGTAGCTCCGCCCAGCCTCCGTCAGCTCTCCTGACTCTGACACCAGGCTGTCTGGGTTCAGCACCTGTCAACAATGGCCAAGAAGTACTCATGTATTCATTCAATGCCCACAGCAAGCTGGTGGATCTCGAGACTGGATAGAGCTGCGCAGTCCCGCCCCCTTGTGACGTCGCCCCCGTTCCAGAAACGGATTCCCCATTCATTTTCCTCATAGACTTTTTTGAAAATTATTCATATAGCGACGATTATGCCGCGGACAAAGCCGACTCGGGTCGTGGCAAATCATGACACACACACAATCTTTTGAAACAATCAAATAATTTCTAAGATGAAAAACGAAAAAACAAAAAGTGTTGTATCCTGCCATTTTCTACTTGCTTGCTTACTTACTTGCTAATTAGATATTGCATGATAATATTGTGTTTGTTGTCATGATTTGTCACAACCGAGTTGGCTTTGTCTGCGGCGCAATCATGTTTTTATTAACCATTTTCGAAAAGCGTATGAGGAAAATGAATTGAGCTCCCAATTGATTACGTTTCTGGACAGGCGACGTCATGAAAGTGGCGGGACTGCACAGCTCTATTGTTGCCGCCTGCCTATAGAAAATATCAGTAAAAATAACTTTTACTCCAAATGGATCCGATGTCGATATTATTTATTCATAAGCTCTGTTTTCCTGATTTTGGGCATATCATTACAGTTACATGTTGTGAGTTTGCAGATCTGTGTGCGCTACTTTTTTGAGCACCACTGACATGGCACAAAAGTATAGAATATACCCAAACTGGGGGTCCACAAACAATGCTGATGGGATCCTCAGATGATGGTTCTCTAACTCAAACCAACATGCACTCCCGAGTGCGTAAAGAAAGAGTATTATGCACATCCCCGCCTAAACAGGGATGTGTAAAAGTGACCAAAAATGAAAATTGATGACTTATACCAGGATATCTTAGCGGGCCATACTTTGTGTTTATTGATGACTACGCGGAGTTCTCCCAGGAGGCCGTGGGCTAGGCTGGATCCCCCCAGCGTGGAGAGCAGCTTTCTGACGGTCTGCTGCGCTCGCTTCCTCACACTCCACATACGAGACAGCAGCACGCCCACGGTGGCACGATGATACATCCTGGGAAAAATGACCATGGTGGACATGACAGCTCATTTAATAAACACCAGAAACGTCCAACAATTTGAAATGACTTTGAAATTAGCAGACTTTTTTTTTTAAATATATGTTTTAATTATTAGGGCTGGGACGATATTGGTACCTCACGATAAGATATAGGTGGCGATATTAGGCCTTTGATAATGATTATATCACAATATTTGATATATTGCAATAATTATTTGCTACATATCAATATATTGCATGAAATTCATCAACGACATATCATGATACTGTAACTGTAGCTGAAGAACAAAACGGAAAAACAATAAATGAATGAATAAAAAACTAAAAGACATAAAAAAGACCTTACTAATGTATATCCTCAGGTATTTATCTTAGCTTTTATTTGTCTCAACTGATTCTCATACTGGGCTTTTTGTTTTTATCTTGTGCTTGTTTTTTGGGGGGAATGAAACAGCTGTAGAAGTCAGTTAACATTTTAGTTCTGCGACCCGTTTTTCCTGCCGGAATTATCACACAGAAAATATCACAATATTTGCTGAGGAATATACGATATAGATTACGGGAGGAAGTATACGATATTATCACGATAACAATATTTCAGCACACCCCTATTAATTATACCCAGTCTATAAGTAGAGAGGTGGCAACGGGACAGAAAGATAATACTGTTAACATTATAAAATCATCCCAGCAGTGAAAGGCAAGCCATGTTGAAACTCCTCCTTTACCAGCAAATAGGAAAACGTGATAACTGCTATTAAACTATTAGCAGCAACTTTTGATTTATGATAAAACAAAAATAAATGCTTTACAATGTAGCAATCGGTAATGTTTGCATGGTAGACCGTTTTTGCGGATTGACTGTTTAGAGATAAGGGTTTACAGGGTAATAATAAATCAAATGTTCGAATCATCAAATGTAGTTTAAATAGCAGAGAGACAAATCCCAAAGCAGTTAAAGTAGGTATGTAGTATGGATCGACTCACTGTGATTTGCTGGTGTTGAGCATGTGTGTATGGTCCAGGAAGAGCCTCTCACACAGCAGCATCAACGTGCACAGAGCTGGAGGTAGGAGACACACAAACAACATATTGCTCCATACAGTAGCATGATATAGTTCACTCTGACTCATTTTAAGGGAAAGCCTTGTTAAAACGACAAATAACGATGTGGTCACTTTGAGGGCTTGATGCTGATGTTTATTGGTGGAGTAATCAATGTCCGGTGACCTAAAGGCGACAAGAGGTTGGTTGTGGAATCCCCGGGTTGATCCCCAGAACCTCAGGAAACTGCTTGATTCCCAGGACATGTCCACGCGTCTTCATAGTTGTACACAGGACACATCTACTGGTCCTTTCTAATGAACTTGTTTGGCAAACTATAATATTTTTGACAGCAGCTGTTGCTAGGCAACACCTTGCTCATGCTGTTTTTCTGCTCTGAATCAACAGTGCTGCCTGTGGTTTTTATCAGAACGCTGACATTCTGTCCCAATTCCTGATTCACTATGCATCTCGTTTGGAATAGAATCGCTTCTAAAGAGAGATCACACTTATTAGTGCATTCTGCCGGGTTTCCACAGGGCTTACTGCGTTTGCAATAACAGCAGGTTCATAATAGTGGCACCAGGTTAACCAGTGGTTAGGTCTGTCTGTAGGTGTTATATACATTTACCAGAGACTAAGAGCTTGTGCCAGGCAAACTACACTGGATCCTAAAAAGTAACAGTTTTGGACATGTACAAGGTTACCACCCGACCATATAAAAGGATGTACGTATAAGGACGTACATAGGGACGCAATGTAATTTTGCCTGTTATAAATGACTGCCATTAATCAAACTTGCACATAGTCTGAGGAATGTTGGTGACACACCCCTAACAGGAACGCCACATCCACAGCCATGTTTCAACTCACAGTGGTTGGGAGTCTTGGAACTGACATGAGCTTGCATTAGCAAAAAAACGAAGTGCTTGTTGGCCAAGTCCGTCAATGGACTTAAATGGTTTTGTCCAAAGCACTTTTTAGTTTTTCCATCGCTTCAACATAAAGGGTGTTGAATAGCACTGATTTATGCAAAGAATATAAGAAAGAATATAAAAAAAAAGGAATTTGTTTATTTCCTCCTTACAGAAACAAATTATACTATAAGTATGTTGTGGATATATCCTATATGTAGTCTATCAACAAGTGTACAGGACTGTGTATGAATTCATACAAACACATTCAAAACATAATCTAAACTCAATCATATTTATTTTCAGTCAAGTTTAAATCTGAGACCCAGGATTTTGCTGTACATTTCTACATTTCTGTTCAACCTCTCACCAACTGACTCAAGGGGAACAACACTACACCACACCATGCACACTCTTGGATCAGGGCGCAGTGTGCTCATCTCAATAGATGCATTCTTTACACAAAGCATAGAAAAACATAAAACATTTCAATCCTTGACGTGAGAAAGAGACAAACGCCTTTCAATTGCTTCGGTCAGATTGCCCACGCTCGCCTAGCTGAAACAATTGGCAACGACTGACGTTGGCATAATATTCATTTTGACTTACTGTCTTCATTGGCCTGGGAGATGAATTTCTCTGTGGTGAGCAGCGGCTTCTTCTCGTCCAGGATCAAGTTCCAAAAGCCAGCAAATTTACTCTCTGCAAAACACAAGCAAAACGATACAAGTTCAACATCATCCCCAGGTCAAAGCAAGCCCTCTAGACTTACAGGCTTATTCGCTCTGAAAGAACATACTGGAAGATTTGTGCTGCATTCTCACATTCTCCCCCAAAAATAGCAGGTGTTCACGGCTCATAGCGCGCCACCCTGTGGCGCGCTATGAGCCATGAACGCCTGCTATTTTTCAATAAGTTAAAACACCACAAGTGCAATACAGAGAACGGTTTAATCAAACCTGGCTGCGTGTCCAGCAGAGCCAGTCGACTCAGCAGAACAGAAGCAGCTACACCCTCTGAGAGAAGAGCTTGCTGGGAGTTCTGGGCAGCAGCTTTCTCCACTGTCTGAAGGAGCAGGGGGACCAGGTCAGAGGCCTGTCCAAGGGTGTCACCTAGAGAACCAGGGGGAAAAGTATTGAGGCCATCACTTAAGTTTTTGTTTTACTGTATTTACCCAGGCTTGGCCTGAGTATAGGGTGCTCTTTTGTCAGCAACACCCTGCTTCACACTACAAGCAGTCATCCGCCATTTGCGCTGTTCAAAAGAGAAAACGCCAGACGACATAATGCATTGTGTCATCGCATGTTTAGAGCTTATAGCTGATCGCTATTTTCATAGTTTGTCAAAGTTTATAAAATGTTCAATGACCCAAACAGACTGAGAATTCTGAACATTCTTATGGGCGTCTCAGAGAGTACAACAGCATTGATGACAGGCTGATCATTCAGGAATAGAATCAACTATATAGTTACATCTCAGGTTTACAGGAGCAGAACAGCGGGTTGATTTCTTTGCGCACGCTCTACCAGCTTTGTTATTTCCATAAGAAACATGAAGAAGAAGGGGGGGTATGTACCTTTAAAGGCCCCCAGCATGGTCTGTAGGTAGGCGTGTCGGACAAGGGAGGTGGACGTCTTGAGGGTGAAGGCCTTCTTCATCCAGTCCACAAGGGAGGTGGGAACTTCCACGGTCAGACGATTAGTCCACTGGGAGAGCACCTCCACGGCATGCACCAGGGTCCCCTCATGGACTGGAAAGAAAGGAACACGTGTTGCATCATCCCGAGGAGGAAATCCCTTTTCTGAATCTTAGAAAACAGCCATTATCCACTTGAACCTTAGCAAACCTATTAGGTTTAGTACAGAAACCTTGGGAAATTGGTGAAGTATACAACCCTTGGGAATCCAACTACCGGTAAGTACACTACAGATTAGATTTGAAGCCCATTTATAAATTTAAATGGGATCACCATTTATTTTACATTTTTCAAGATTTTTGGTGTTTACCATCCCCAGTGTATTTTACATCTCATAAAGTATTCTCCTATTTAGTGATGTCACTAAAACAACTATTTTTAAAGTCATTGGAATCCACACCCCCCTCTCAAAGAAGACCATTGAAACCTACTGAAACTAGAAAGATCGTGCATGTCCTAATGAGACAGGGAATAGGAATTGGTCGGGGTGGGGTGGACATGTGAACAGAAATGATACAGTACCTTCTTGTTGCAGATAAGGGATGAACATCACAGCAACATCAGCACTAAGAGTTTGACTGGAGGTTCCCGACACGGCATGATGACTGCAGCTGGCAATCCCTGCACATCACACAAGCGCAACTTCTGATATAGTTTGTAAAATGTGTGTGTAATGCGTGTTTTTAATATTTTTTGCGAAAGATTATGGACAATGAAGTCTTTTTACCTGACAAAACACTCATTTTCTGGGCAACAACGGTGAGCTTCCCCTCCGACCCTGTAAGAATAACCAAAAGGGCACCCGATGACTTCCATTGACCTTAAAGCTCAATTCATACTACAACGTGATGTTGGCGAAGGTGGAGATATACTGTATGTTTGCCAAATGACAAATAAGGTGTTGTGATCCCATACTGGGACCTAAGGAGATAATATTAACTATTTGCAATTCACCTCCAAGGATCTTAAACAGGTGTGAGACGATGTCCTGAACAGCAGAGGGGTCACTGCACTGCTGGCTGAGGTTCTGGATGGCCTGGACTGCAACCTCCATCAGCTGTTGGTTATTAGCCTTCAGCTGGCCTACCATATGAAAACACACTCAATACACGCCTGCTATGCAAACTAACTATTTAAGACATTTAGCAGAAGCTGAAAACCAATGAAATAAACTACTTTCTAAAATAACACATTGATTGAACTGTCATTATGGTACTAACAAACAGAATACCTGTTAATAACCAGTATTCCATCTGTTGTTTGATTTAACTTCCAGTTATTAAGACAGCAATAGACCTTTAGGTAAGCCTCGCCCTCTTTCCACCCTAGGACACTTTCCAGCCGGGCTCATTCATTCCAATGTAAATATCATGAACTTTACACGATAAATACTGGTTTTGGAATCAGACCCTCAAAATCTCTTTCAAATCCATCAACAAGGCATGCCCTATGCATGCAATTCATCATATAGGAAAGCTATTGGTGGAGAGGTTTGTCTATCACATGTTATGCTTAGCAGTGATTGGACCATAGCAGTTTGGGAAGGGGCTTACCTAAAGGTCGATTCATTTCTCAAATATACAAAAAAAGCTGACATCCAACTATGGTAAAACAAATCGTGGGATAGATAGGTTGGTCTTACTTGCGATAGCCTTTCCAACATCCATGGCATATTGACTGAGATCAAGAGTCACTGAGGCGACCATGCTGGAGATGGCTGAGAAAAGACAAGATTTACACCAACGGTGTAGTTATTAGTTGTCTGCAATGCTGCTCTCGGAATTAAAGCTAGACTGACAAATTCACAATAAGTTGCGGTGGAACGTTTTGAGCTTGATGTCCTATTTTGGCCTTGGCCTTGTCCTATTTTGGCCTTTGGCTTGTGCCCTATTAAGCATTATACCGTAGATCCTAAGGGGATATTTGAGACTTTACAATTATAATGACATGCTCAAATCAGGGGTGACAGACTTCATGTGGTTGAGCACGCTGAAAAGTATTTAGGGGGATAGAAAACACTCACTCTGGATGGCGTTCTCGGGGCTACGCAGCATGGTCTTCTGCAGAGCAGGCAGCAGCAGATCCTTAAACTCAGAGTGGGACACGTGGCGCAGCAAGGAGCCACTTTTGTCCAGGATGTGCTGCTGTGGCCTCGTCTTGCTCATGACGACCGTCTTCACATACAGATCCAGCAGGGCACTCTGAAAGCCCGCAAACGGTTAGAGCGCACTGCAGCCATTTCAGCAGCAGCAAAATGCTGGCACAAAATAACAGGCATGCTAGCTAGCGGTATGAATCATGTGAAAGTAAACACATATGGCAGTAGAAGGTTACAACAGTGATTTAAGATGAGACTGATAAAAAGCAGTTAGAGGGAACAGATTAGACTACTGTTCAAAGGCCCTACCTTATGCTTCTCAATGGTGTCCATGTCTCTCTGCGCCGTGCAGAAGTCCAGACACACCCCGAGCATAACCAGATAGGTGGGGCTCTGCTCCAGGCTCAGCAAGGTGCTGATGTACAAGTCAACCAGTCCAGGGCTCTGGTGAAAACAGAACAAAGGTCAAAATAGATATAGTTTTCCCTTTCTGCATTTATCACAGCGGTTATGAATCGCTCGTTTGGGGCCAAAAGGTCAACTGGTCCTGGTCTCGTCCCACATCCCTTGAGCATGGCGTTGGTGCTGCCTGGAGGTGGTCTCCAGTCAATGTAATTGTGAAAGTGTTTGTGAAAGTCCCACTCACTTCTTTCCAGAGGTGATAGAGGTTCTTGATGGTTGACTTTAGGGCCGTGGCCTGAGCTCCTCCCACCACCTCAGCCAGAAGAAGACTCTGGACCTCCACCTGCGAGAGGAGACCACAAAATGAAATAGATTCATTGTTTCTTCAGCAGAGATCTGTAAACGACTTCTGCGGGAAGGAACCAGCACACAGCCACTGCTAATATCTACACTAAAATATTACTTCTTCTCCCAGCTGCCCAAATTGATCTGACAATGCAGATATGGCAAGCAAACAGTCCCCCAAAATACATAACCCAAGATTACTGAAAGATATGGGAGAGAATCAGAATTAGTCACCATTTTCTTCCACATCGGTCCCTCTCTTTTCTCCGGAGAAGAAAATGTGGTGCGGCCCAGTAGGCAGGTCCAAGCCAGGCCAGTAAATGCTGCCGAGGCGGTGCTCTTACTGCAAACAAAAACAATTTGTGATCAAAGTCAATACACCAACCATTTTACCACCTATTTGGTAAACAGACAGACAGATATCAAATTTATTCCTGCGATAGTAAAATCTGCTATTTTCAGAACACTATACCACTCCCTATGAGGACTTTGGAAAAGTGAAAAAGCTGAAACCTCCCAGACCATACCTGGGCTCTCCATTTTTGCTGATGATCCCACTGTTTACAAGGCAGTGGAGGAGGCTGGAGGCCACGATGTCAGGCTGACTATTAGCCAGCAGAGCGATCACAGACAGAATTTCTCTTCGAGATGCAGCATCCCTGGTGGGGGGGGGGGACATGAGGATGTGGAATGAACTTTTATTTGCTTAAAGAGCTGATTTTATGCAATAAGTAAAAGTTTGACGAAAAAATCCTATACACTTTTGGTCGACTGAAGGGTGAAGATGTCCTCCTTGAACCTAGAGAAATCCTGGACAGTTCTATTTGCGCCGGAAAATGTAAACATGATTTTCACAGAGGGCTTTCCCTGCCTTAATTAACTAGTGTACATTTCCCAATTGGGAGGGCAGGTGAAAATGGTATGGGGGCGGCTTCGCGCCATGAGCGAGGAAGCCGACCCCATACAATTTTCGGTTACATGACTTTTATTAGGCAATTAATGATCAATAATAACGTTGGTTGTTGTTGAAGTTGCAACAGCCATGCAGCATGCATACAGCTAAACTTCTGACACAGAGTTTTCTGTTTTGAATGATGATAGGGTGTTGTTTTAGTGGTTCCACAATTGTAGTTAGTTCAGCAGTAGTAGTGTTTCAAATCACTTTAAATAAAAAGCACTTTAATTTGAAATGTGTGTGAAATTTGGCATTTTGCGGGGCAACCCCGTCCACCTACCTATATCTGTGTGGAGTGAGACAGAAGAGCTTGCACAGTCCCTTGATGGCAGGCTCGGGGAGTTCTAAAGGCAGAGAATACATGTATAAACAATCAGCAGCAGTGACAACATTGCTCCAAAAACGACAGTACAGTTACAATAAAAGGTACAGTAAAATACCAGTAGTTTATATTTCTCACCTTTGCCATTTAAGCATTGCTTCAGTTCTCCGAGAATCTCTTTACGTTCATTTACACTGGATGAAGTCACTTTCACAGCAAATTTCTTCAGTGTGTCTGAAACCTGGTATAATAACATAAGAACAGCAGTTACTCTATAGTACACTAGAGCCTCTAAAAGTCTTTCAACAGTGTGTGCACTTGCTATATGTTTGTAAGGCTTGTCATCAGGGAACTTAATGTTTGTTAGGGCAAGTTCGCAACATGATCTGCACATACAGTATATTATTATCGTGTCATCATCAGGTACATAAAATCCAATGGACTGTGAGTTGGCATGAAGTTATGGCTAGTTAGTTAGTTAGCCAAGGCAAGTGAAGGATCACTGATCAATGTTCTTGTCTGCTGGTGATCACGATGAAGAGGATAATGCTGCTGATGATGGTGATCATCATCATCATGGGAATCAGGGAGATTGTGTGGCTACGTAGCACTTTGTTAGCCGGAGCTCCATCATGGTTTCTAGCGACCCTGCTACATAGCAACCTAGCTCTTGTTGATAATGCGGCTAATGCAGCTCCCTTGAACGCGAAAGCACAGCGGCGTTATTGACCGGACACGGCTCGGGACGACACGGAGCACTTTGTTTACAGTGCCCGGTTGACAATCTGTATGCGGGTGGACAGCACACTCATTTAAAACCCCAGAAGCACGAACCTGCGTGTCAGCTGCCATCTTGCCGGGTCTGGTGGTGCTGCAGGAAGGACTTGTATCGTTCCGCTCCGGGTCATCTGCAACAGCGCTGCGCACAGTCACCACGTGGGTTCTGTCTGTGGCTGTGCGCACTGCGTGCGTGCGGGTGCTGCTAACTTTTTCATGTCAATAAGGACTTTTTTAGGGCCGAGGACCCCCTTCCAAATTGACATTAGTAATTACTAATTAGCCGCATTGACCCCATTTGAAGAGAGGAATCAGGGGCTCCCATAAGGGAAAACTTGCACGGTTTTAGACTCTCTCTCTACTGCCGATTATTAATCATACCCCCATTTAATGGCATTTCTATCTCGGGGACCCCTGATTTATATTGTAAAATCTATTCATATAACGCTTGAGAGTGCTCAAATGGAACGGAATTCCAAAGTTGGCCCGTTTGGTTCCTAAACTATCATTAGAGCCGGGGACCCCTTGGAACTCCCTCAGCGACCTCTGGGGGTCCCCGGACAGCACTTTGGGAACCTGCATGCGTGTCAGTTCAGTCAGCCCAACCTGTTGAACACCGGACACAGCTTAATTGACGGATAAAAACATTAAAACTAAAGTAACATAATTAGTCGTGTTGACTCGTATATTTTGTCTTCACTTTGTCTAATGGCGGTTAATAATTATTAATTATAAAGGTAAAGTGGTGTAGGCCAAACCGTAATAAAATAGGCCAACTAAATATTGTTCCTTGAGACTCAGGGTGTTATGCTATGTTGCTGGTTGCCGATCCAGCAATGTCCGTCCCTGTGTATGTTAATGTTTAGCTCACTCCAGGCAAGATTTGTTTAAACTCTGGGAAGTAATTAACCCACTTGAGCCATGGGTTAATTACTGGTAGGATATTAATATTGTTTCTTAATGAGACCGTTTTGTGCAATGATTTCAGTGACAAGAATGGAAGCCCCCAGTGCATGGTGGATGAATAAGGTTTAAAAGTATTGTGGCCCCAAGTGTGGGTCTCATGCATAGTACTTGTGCTATTGACATTAAAGTTATAAGTTACACACACGCACACACTTTATGCATTTTTCATTACATTTTGGTAACAGAACAAACAAATAACAAATAAAGTCCGCCCGTGACACAGGTAGCAAAACTGAATTTATTTGAGTAAATCAGGTTGGAAGTGAGTAAGCTCACTCTTACTGAACTGAAGAGAGAAAGAGACATCACAAGAACAATTTAAAGAAAGTATGGCTTTGGTTACATAAAAACTCTCTACTTAAATGATTCAAACATTGATTTGAACAGACAATAGCTACATGATTTCTTAAATAGCACAAGAAACGTATTAAGGCTCTGGAACTCCCTGAACACGACAAAGGCCCAATATTTATTGCATTACATGATTAATAATGTAATAAGCCTTCAGTCCAAACGCCAGCAGTCATACAGTAGATACGACTCAGATGCTGAGGGAAATGAGTTACCTTTAGTCCTTGTATTTAAACTCGGAGGCTACAAGGCTTTTATTTAAAACAGCCCACAGTTTTCAGCCAAGTATTAAAGTAAAAATCTGAAGACACAATCCTGGACAAGCAATTGCATATCACTATCTTGCTGGTTTTGCCAGTGTTTAAGAAAACATTGCATTGATACAATGGCACAGATAGCCTGTTACTTGGAAAATAGATGACAACTTTCTAAAAATGATTGCATAGTACTATTATATCACATGCAATAGATTATGATGGTTTTGCTGTGTGCGTTGTCTTGTCCTGTTTTTAAGTAGTGAAAATTCATCAGCTTCTCAATACAGTAATCACACAGATTGAATACCAAAGTATGATACAGACAGACACCTTGACAGAGAGAAGACCGCTTCCCTTCCTAAATAAGTGGTTATTCAACACATGCAGATGTGAGGCACAGGCGTGTACTGACCAGCACATTTTGCATACAATGTTGGTACAATGTAGTTACAAGAAATATTTACATGAAAGGGTTTCAGGATGTTGTCAGTCATCTTTGAAACAGGGCTATTGTTTGTTTATCGTTAGGTTTTCAAAGGTCTTCTACAGATGTGTGTATCCAAGAAGTCTCACGATAGAATATGCACTGTTTATGAGAAGGCTAAATGGTGCTAGGCTGTTGTTCCACACCCAGAACGGAATTCAAAGATGTGAGGAATGCTCTGGCAGCGAAATCATTCGCAATATGAGATATTTGTTTAACATTTCGGAGACACGCTGTGCTGAAGTAACAATAGGTAGACAACTGCTGGACTTCTAGTGAAGCAGTGATGCACACAGGGGGGAGTTCTAAGATGGCTACGTCAATCATTGAGATTAGGCTTCTGACCATAAATAATATCACTATATTTGGTGATAGCTACACTTTGGTTGAGGACACAAAAAAAACACTCCAGTGGAATAGTTTTCTCTCAGAGATCATAGTCTGACTGACTGTGTTAAGTGGGCAAATTCCTGCAATCTGTTCTGCTTATTAATAGAAGAAACTTTATTTTCCTTCTGACGCGTCAACCTTAATGTTTAAATACTCCATCCTTATTTGGAAGGTGTCAAGGCGGTAATTGGGACTAAGTCTGTAAATGTCTGAAGACGCTACCATGAACTTCAGTACAAAAATAAATCTGAATGCTGACTCAGTTCGCTTCCAGTCAACGCTACAATGACATCATGAATGTATCCATCTGCTTTGTTCTCATTTACAAACACTGTGGGGAAAAAAGTTATTACAGGCCCTTCCCTTTCACCGGATGGAGAAAGACCACGTCATAAGATTAGAAAAGAAAAAAATACACACACAACAGGTCAACTGCTCCCTGCTAAAATATTTCCAAAAGACACACTCAACCAGTGAGCAACAACCTCAAACACACATAGTATTCCATGTGTTCCTACAGTGTTCAGTAAGCTTTTACCCCATCTATAAAGTAAAGATAACAATACATTTTTTTAAAAACACACAATTCCAAGAATCACAGAAATGGTAGACAGGCCCAGGCCTGTAGAAAATGTCCAGTACATGCCAAGGACTGCCAGAATGATGTTATCTCCTGCATATCTCCGCTGAGATGGGGGAGGGGGGGAGAAACCTTGGAATTCTAATTCCTCAAATAATCTTCCTGTACTTAATAGAATTGAAAGTGGGTAACTCACTCCTCTGCACCCCCCCCCCCCAACCAAAAAAAAAGACCCACAAAACATTATTTAAAGTTAAACGCCTTTAACCTGACAGTAGCAGTATACTGTCCCAACTACAAGCACATACATACATACTTTAACCATATGCACTTCCAACACAGTCACCTTCTTACAGACACAATCCTCACCACTCGCACTCGATCTCTGAATGAGCTTCCTAACTGAACAGCTTCACAAAGCAGCCCTGGCAGTAGGGCTTGTCGTTCTGCTCCTTGAAGGTGCCTTTATTGAGCTGCTTGAGGCAGAAGGCACACACAAAGTGCTCCGGGTGGAACTTCTTGGCCATGGCGGTGATGCAGCGGCCAGTGATGGGTTTCTGGCAGCCAGAGCAGAGGGAACCGCGGCGCTCGTGGTAGTGCACTTCACAGTAGGGCTGGCCGTCATGCTCGAAAAAGCTTCCGTTCACAAACGGCGTGAAGCACTCCTGAAGATGCAAAAGACCGTACAGAGAGAGCCAACTGTAATGGAATTCTTTAAGGCTGAATGAGAACTACTATAGGATGCATAGGATCCTAGGATAGGTTACAGTACATCTACATTTATACTCCAACTCCGGAAGCCTTATTCAAACATAGTGGTGCACCAGTGCAGAGTCCTGAACAAAACAGATCTGCAAGCTCACAATACGTTATTGTGAGCTTGTTGAACTGCATGCTGGTCCTAAATTAAACAGAACAGGTTTTTGAGCATTCTGTGGCGGGAGAATACGGTAAAAAAGAAAAATGCACGTACCCTGCAGACAAAACACTCGGGGTGCCAAAGGCAGTTCAGCGCAGAGATGTAGTTCTCCAGAATGGCCCGAGCGCAGCCGCCACATTTAGGTGCAAACATGTCAAAGTAATCCTTCCTGCAATACGCCTTCCCATCCTTCTCATGGAAACCTTTAAGAGACAAGATAGAAAACTTGAGGATCAGACTGGCAATCCCTAGTTCTCCTCACTGCTGAACAGGCACCCTGACCAAACAGCAGGTGTCACTAGTGCAACAGCCAAGTCTGCTAACTGTTTTGGGACCATGCTACCAGGGGGCAACAAGTATGCAAAATGTTGTCTTATTAAGTCCTGAATGAAGGTTTTTGAAAAAAAAAAAAAAATGTTTATTATATGTTAAACCATATCAGTAGCAGGCTAGCAGCATCAATCTTTGACCTTTTTTAATACTGTAGTCCCGCAAAAGGGGTACTGCCTTTCAGTCCCTTCCCAAATGGAAAGAAAATATATGTACATATACGTTTTAATATATGCCACATAAATGAAATTGACCCAATTCATGAACGTGACTGGCATATACATTATGTGGTTATATATGACACATATATGTCCTATACTGTATATCCACATATATGTACCTGATTATTGCATATGTGATGCATATATGGGCATATATCTACATATATTTTCTTTCCATGTTGGTTGGAAATGTAGAGATTGCAGATTATCTATGCAGTGATAAGCAAACCTAGCACAACTTGCCTTTTCACGTCTTATGCCAACCATAAAAAGCATGAAAAGAGACAACCCATGTACAGGTATATGAATACGATATCTTATAATAATTCAAACTCCCACCCTCTGGGCCAAAGAAGGATCCACACTGAGCGCAGAAAAAGTGTTCCGGATGCCAGGTCCGATCCAACGCCGTCACGACTTTCTGTACAGGAGACATAAGGAAGGGGTAGCATCAACTGGGTGTACCGCAAGCGATAAATGGTTTCATTGTAAAAAGAAGGCATGTGAAAGCAACACTAACATCCAGTATAGGCCCGTTGCAGTAGTAGCATCGTGGGGAGAACAGGTTGTGGTAGTCTTTCTCGCAGTAGGGCTGTCCATCACGCTCAAAGAAGTTCCTGGAGCCGATCTCCTCTTGACAGTGTGTGCACACAAAATGCTCAGGATGCCACGTGCGTCCCATGGCAGTCACCACCTGAAGAAAAGGGGTGTCACGCACGTTTTATCTACCGGGCAAATTTTAAGAATTGCACAAGATTTCACATATCAATCCAATTCGTCCTGACATACAAAACATTCGCTCTTGAAAGAACACACTGAAAGATTTGTGCTGCACATTATTCCCAAAAATAGCAGGCGTTCACGGCTCATAGCGTGCCACAGAGTGGCGCGCTATGAGTCGTGAACGCCTGCTATTTTTCGAAGAGAGTCAAAACACCACACGTACAGTACAGAATCGTTTAAACAAAAGGTAGCCTAAGAACACACTTCTTTATCATACAAACGAAATAAAACCTCTCTAAACAGCTACTCTTAAAAGGCGGAGCTGCCCTCCATGGGTAGTAATTACGTGCCCGTCCTCCGCCTGGTGGTTACATGTGAGAACGCAATACATTCGCATTGAAAAATGCGACAGCACATGCCTCCATCGCCTGCTCCGCCTGCAAACGCGAGCGCATCTGCTCACAGCTCTCTAATGGGACGTCCCATTGACCTCAGAAGTCGGGTACTTCCGGCAGACTTCCGGCTGCCTTCCTTTGAAATAAAATAGCTGGGGGCGGGGCAGTCCACCCTTTTAGTTTATATATAACTCCATGGTATGACCGCAGCCTTCTAGCAGATGCATACCAAGATAAACGGTTACACCTAGGAGCTGCGGAGTATGACCACACAACCGTCACCAGATGTGCATCGTGTAGCTCGACGGGTCACTGTTGCATATGAAAACACAGTGCCTTGTTCGAGGGCATCTGAGCGCTCGAGAAAGAAAAAAGAAATCGAGAAAATAGCAGTACTACTTGACCTAGCCTCGACCTCCTATAGGCATGTGCAAAGTATCAACCTACGTATCCCAGATAGCATTTATGTAGACTTAAATGGAGGTTTATGCAAGCTTTTACTTGTAAATATAGCACTATACTATATGCACACTTGCACAGTTTAATTAGTCCATATAGATTTCCTTAATGTTACTTTGCTCATGTAAGATTTGCCTTAACTACTTTGTATGTATAAGATATATTTCTATGCTTTTCTTTTGTCTATGCTTAATGCAAGTTGCTCTGGATTAAAACTGTCTGCTAAATGCCTAAAGTGGAAACTGGAACATCATAATAAATGGGTTTTTATCCCCTCACCTGCCCCACAATTGGCTTACAGCAAGCACCACACACTCCTTTGGCTACAGTCTGTACACCCAGCTTGTTGAGGTCAGACTGCAGGCTGCCCAACATGTTGTCCAGCTTGTTGACCTGTGTTGGGCCACCGCCAGGAACACCACCTTTCCCCTGGGCCATAATCTGTCAAAATGATAAGAGGTTCAAAGAGATCAAGGTGCATCGTCTTCCAACAAAGAGGTATTTGGGAATATACAACAACATTTAACATTATCGAACTCTGATGTTAAGGGAGAAAGAAGAAACAGTTCAGAAAAGGAAGTATAATAAGACAAAAAGGTCCGTGCCTGCATCGGAGGGAAGATGGGATCGTATTCTGTCTGACAACCGACCGACACCAGGACTTTGGGGGGGACCGGTGGCGGCGTGGGCTCCGTGGGTGGTGGGAGGAGTGGAGGACTCGGGGCTTTGATGATAGGGGGAGGAGGGGGCTCCGCCTTAGGGACAGGTGGAGGCTGCACCGGGGCTGGCGGCGGCGGCGGAGGAGGAGGTGCGTTGACGACGCAGTATTGCGTCGGTGGGGTGACGACGGGCTCCGGCATACGAGGCGGGGGCGGAGGGGGAGAGGGAGGGGGCGGAGGAGGAGGTGGTGGGGGTATCGGTATGTGAACGGGGGGCTGCTTCGCGACCAGCGGCCTCTTGGGTTCTTCCACTACTACGGGGGGCCGGCGAGGTGGGGGCGGAGAGAGCGGGGGAAGGACTTTCCTCTGAGGAACCGGTGACTCAGGGGGAATTATGATCTAAAGGGGAAAAAATGAAGCAAGAGATAGTAGAGTAGAGGAAAAAAGAAAAGGAAAATGTACAGTATAGCAAGCGCTGGAGGTAAGTTAATAATAATATTTTATTTGGGATGATTCTGTTCTTTTGATGCACGCCTTAAATCGAACCTTGTCCACTTCGAACCCGTCGGGGCGGCGCTGGCGCTGCGGATTGGACATGACGATGACCCCCTCGGTGAGCCAGTCGTCTGGGGGCTGCTTGCGCCGGACGCGCTCGGCGCGGCCGATCCCCAGCTTGCCCTGCAGCTCCTCGATGAGGCGGTCCTGGGAGCTGCTCTTGTTCACGATGATGGGTCCCACTTTCCTGCGCGGGTGACCGTCGCGCAGCATGGGGTGCACGTTGGGGGTCTCTTTAGTGCGCCTGATCACCGACTTTAGCTAGAGGGATGGGGGGGTCAGAACTCAATCACGGGGAAAACGTTCTAATCGTTGAGCCGATCGCAGCACAAGCAGCAAGCTTTGAGTTCTGACTCGGGTCCAATGCAAGCGTCATTCCTTTTCATTCGCAGCCAGATGTCGTGAAAGGCTATGGCATGTCCTGCAGAAGGTCAGTTGGGCTCGGCGTCACACTCCATGCACGTCTCACATGCTCAGGTCAGATGCCGTCAAACTCCCATCAACCACATCCACTACACAGACTAGGATCACTATCAAGATGCTTTACAGGCATCATACAAGCTGTAGTGCAACAGGAGATAGCGAGTAGTAGGGTGGTGGTGGTGGTGGTGGGGTGGAATAGTGGGGGTTTGGGATCGCGTTTCAACAACAAGCCATGCAGATCGCTTATACAACCAATCAGCGAGCCATTTGTTACTGCAGTAATAGGCTAAAAGCAGGGGTTTTCAACCTTTTTGATAACCGGGGCCCACTGTTTATTCGGAATTTGAGCCAAACGGACCACCATTTGAAGATATTTGAGAGTGTAAATATGAAACTCTTCCGGGTCCATTTGGTTCATACTGTATTTACACTCTCAAAGAGTTACATCTGGTTAACTGACTGTCACCATTTAGCCTGGGGACCACATGGAACTCTCTCAAGGACTAGTGGTGGCCCCCGACCACTGGTTGAAAACCACTGGGCTAAAAGGAACGCCGTCCATCAAACATGGCTATATTTCCAAACCGAGGTGCACGAAAGCACTATATAAAAATAAATAAATTAAAAAAATCAGAAAACACTCTTGACAAATAGCTAGATTTAGCATGCAAAAAAAGCAACAGGCTGTCAAAACAAAACCCAGCGTTCCATTTTTAGCAGGCCAAAGGGGGATGTGCATACATGTCCGGACGCCGACACCCTGTCCATGGTGGTGGGCTGCAGGAGGGGAAGGTCGAGGGCCACGTCGGGCGTCCCGGGGCACGACGACGGGGTCATGGACTCGTCCATCCAGCTGGCCTCCGTCAGCGGGGTCATGCTGCCGTCCGTGTAGGGCCTCTCGGTGTACGGCGTCATGGTGCCGTCCATGTCGTTGAAGGACATGGTCAGCTCCTCGTCGGCCCAGTCCAGGAGGTCCCCGTGGCCGTCCATGCCCCCGTCGTCCACCACCGAGCCCTCGGCGGTGGTGGTGCTCGAGGCGAAGGTGTCGGGTCGCACGGCGCACCTGTCCATAGGCAGGATGAGCTCCTCGTGAATGTCCTGAGGACACAGGCCGTTCGTTTTCGCCTGAGGCGGCGCCGTCGCGTGATTGTGCGCGAAACCCATGGCCAGGAGCTTGTCGAGCTCCTCGTCCAGAGAGCGCTGCATCATGGGTGAATGGTGGCTGATCAGGGGGCTGGAAGCGCTCTGCTGTGCATGCTGGGACGGCCCCAGCTCCATGCTGGGCGTTTTGGGGACGTTATAGAGGGCCGCCGGCGGAGAGGACGCCCTCACCGAAGAGACGGGAGACGGCGAGGACGTTTTCGAGGTAGCGAGGGTGGGAGACGGCGGCACGGAGAGGGCGGCCGGGGGGAGAGGCGAAGGAGTCTTGGGGGCAGAAGACGACGCAGCAGCAGCAGCAGCAGGGGCGAGGTTTTTGAAGGAAGGCGGGGTAGGGAACTTATAGGCGGCGGCGGTGGGAGAGGACGACACCGCCTGGGGACTCGGAGACTTGGAGGAGGATTTGTGGTCCAGCACAGTGTTGACCGAGGTCATCGAGGGGGTGGTGGTGTAGGATGGACTCGGACTATTTCCGGGCGGCACGGCGGAGTTATTGCCGGCGGCGTGCGCGAGGACCAGCAGGGACTTGAGATCGGACGACAGCATGTTCGCGTTGACGTCGATGACCACGTCCAAGTCCTGCAGGTCGCTGGCCGCCGACAGGGAGGAGAGGGAGGGGCTTTGGGGCAGGAAAGGGGGCGCGTCGCACGCGCCGTTGTCCCCTCCGTCCTCGTCTATGTGTAGCACCAGGCCAGCGGAAGGACTAGAGAAGAGAGAGGAGTCCCTGGCGGACGGCTGGGACAAGCTAAGGAAAGGTGAGGCCACAGGAGGTAGAGAAGGAGAGACTGGAGGAGGATGAGGAGAGGAGCTGGAAGACATTCCCTCCTGATCTAGCATAGCCAAAGTACCGGGCTAGAGAGGACAGCAGAAAAAAGATGACAGTAAGAGAGAGACCAGATGAAACAGAATACGGCAGAATTTTGGAGAAAAAAAAGGAGATGGAAACAGAATTAGAGAAGAGTGAAGAGACATGATGTTCAGGTTTAATACCTTGAAGTCTGACAGGGAGGCCATGAGTTCATCGAGCTCACGTGTGGCACAGGAAGCAGAAATCCTTGCTTGCTGCTGAGACGGTGTGTCCAACTCACTGTGGAGAGCAGAAGGACTTACTGTACTATGTCACAACTAAACTATAGGTTCCATACACCTATGAGTTGAAGCTCACAGGCCAGTGGTTTTCAACCTTTTTCATACCAGGGCCCACTATTTATTCAGAATTTGAGCCACGGGCCACCATTTGATGACATTTTAGCCCCGCAGATCCCAAAACTAAAAGATTTCTTTTGCTTTTGTACACAATTCCAGGCTGGATTACAAAACAGGCAAACATACAGATCAAAATCACCATTAATCTTCTACATTCTCTAGTTGTGTAGACTTGGGCTAATTCAGATGATGTAGACTTGGGCTAATTCAGATGATGAATATGTTAACTCTTGAGAGTGTAAACGTGACACCGCATGGACCTGCAACGGTCCATTTGGTTTCATGTTTATGCTCTCAAAGAGTTAAATCTGGTTAACTCATCATTTAGCCTGGGGACCACCTGGAATCCTCTCAGGGACCACCTGTTGAAAACCCCCGTCATAGGTCATGGTTCTACTCCTGTCAGTTCCCAACATGAAAACAGTGGCCTAGTGTCCATCTGTCTGGATCAAAATGCTCATATTTCTACTAATCATAAATCCTTATTCTATGAAAGCTCATCGGCTGCTGGTGCTGCTGCTGCTGGTGCTGCTGCTGGTGGTGAACAAACCGAATGAACCTTACTTGGGTGAGGGTACCGAGCCTTCCAGTTCATCCAGTAGACTTTCCACTGTGGGTCGGCCCTCGTCCATTCGCGTCCCATTCCTCCTGGGCTTCTCCTGAGGCGGGGGGCTCACCATGATTTCAGGGCCACTGCCATTCTCGTAGTGGGTGATGCTGCAAGACGGTAAGGGTGGGGCCGTTTCCTCTATGGGACAACAAAGAGGCACTCTAATGAAAATGTCAACTGCTCTACTGTAGTGATTTGTTGTAATGAAGAGAGACGATAGTTATGTGTTAAGTCATGGCACCTTTTACAAGGAGTTGGACTATTATCTGGTCATCTATGTACAGTAGAATGTATCCCAGCTAGAGGTCTTCACGGGTCTCAAAAATGCCATCCGAAAACCGAAATAAATCTGAGCAATATCGCAGATTCCGAACTGTTCCGAAAATACTTTCAAATGAATAAACCAGAACAGAGTCGATCCGTGGCATTTTTTTTTATTCTGAACTGTTCCGAGATTTCTTTCAAATTGTGGCGCCGAACCCGTCCACAATGCGACATGCACAGGCTTTCCGAGAGACCCGACTTTATGAACTAATATAACTGATGTATTGACCAGTTATCCTTATATTATTAACACTCACAAGAGTATGGGAGAGAGACCTAGACAGACAGAGAGGGAGGCCGCACTCTATCCACGTGTGCGGAGGAGGAGGAGGTTTACCCTTTACGCACGCAACTTTGTCATATTAACTTGCATTGAACGTTCCCCTCGTTTAGGCCAACAGTACTGTTTTAGGGGTCCGTGATAAACTATGTATAGTACATATCGATCAATCCATCTATGCCTTGAACCTTGAACCTTGCCCCATCCCTTTACCAGACATCCATCCATAGGTTTTACACATCAATGGAGGAAAGGAAGCAGCAAACATTGCATGGCAGGAGAGTCAGCTATCCATCATGTTATGTTACCTGTTGTGGCGAAGGAGGGCGAGTTCTGTTGCACAGCGTTGAGTTCTAGTAACAGCCGGTCCAGCTCTGACAAGTTACTGCCCAGGGCAGAGGTCATGGCCAACGCAGACGAGTCCGACGACTTCTGTTTATTTGGAAAACTGAAATAGAGCGAGGAGGAGGAGGCGGGGGAGGGAATTGGAAAAGAGTGCGTGAGGGGGGAGAGAGAGAGAGAGACAGAGAGAGGGACTGTCAATAGCCATTATAGGAAAAACAAACAATGACAGATGGTGAAGAGATCTGTATACTACTGTATGTGAGCTCACAGCACAGGTCACAGTTCAACAACCATGTACAATTTATTCAAATTATTATTCACAACATGACGCCACAGTCTCCAGTAAAGTGGTTGCTGCTGAATACGAATGTACCGACAAACTCGTGATCAATATTTTCCAGGTGATAAAAGCCTTGACATTTCCACAGTGGCCAGCAGTATCACACTATTCCTAGCAGCTTACCTATATACGTGGTCCTCTTCGATGTGAGACGATGGAGGGCTACTGCTATCCCTGGACCATGAGCTCTTCTGGCCTGAACCTAACGACTGCAGAAGAGAGTTCATGTAGTAGCAAGTTTGCACATCATATTAGAATCTTATGAAATAGCTTTCTCTTGTTTCAGGTTGGTTACACTTACATAATTATGGAACCCTGTAATTAATTATAATATCGAAAGAATATCGAAAGAAATGTGTAAACATCCGTTCTTTTAACGTGTCTTGCATGTCTTCTGTGTACCTCGTATATGCAATTTGCAACAATAAAGTAGTGACTTTGACCTCAAGTGCTTTGGCTCACACAGGGACCCAGTGTGAGGCACTTATTATTATTATTACCTGCAGTGACGAGTGGTGGGAGTCTGGCGTGTCGATCAGAGAGCCATTCAGAGCCTCGGCTGACGGAGGGGGAGGGACTGGGGGCGGAGCCGACACATCCTGGTAGGAGTTTCCTCCAGTAGGAATGGAGTAAGGCGTCTCGTCAGGGAGGAAAACTGGACGCTTTGAGATGTGGGAGGTCGTCGATTCCAGGTCAGCTAGTAACGCATCTGACGGGGGAAAAAAGATGATGTGACACGGTCATTATTGGCTAAATGAACAGTAACACGGATGCGGAAAGGAAATTAGAAACCTGGAAGAGCAGGACAAACAAAAGTTGCATCTCCTATTAAAAAAAAAATCGAATTACCGATTCATGTTTTAGGTTGTTTACAACAATTTACGACAATTTCTTGTAGTTCAACCAGACCCCAGGAAATTAAATCTGGCCACATTTGTTTTCCGACTACTAAGGGGATGCCATGCTGCATGTTGTAGGCTCAATAAGAGGGTTTGCACGCCCTTTTCATATTCAATTGATCCTGTAATCCTATGTGGCCAGATGGAATTTCCTGGCGGTCTAGTAGGACTATAATAAATAATAAAGAACTCGCCGTAGGATTTTATACAAAAATATGTTAAAAAAGCTGTTTTTACTTTCTATGATAAGTGTTATCAAACTACCATGACCCTTGGTTGACAAAAAAATAAAATATATATATGTACAGTATATAACCATCCATATCCATCAGATTCACCACGTTGCGTGTTATTGTTTTATCAGCTCGACTAAACAAGGGAACAGATAAGTCACACACAAATGCCTTCCCTGCATTTTTACAACAGGTTTCTAAATGGCGTCCAGCAAACACATTTAGTGTGCTGTGGACCCTATAAATACTTTGTCAGGGGTTATTGGGTGCTCTGTAGTGACTAACAGAACAGGGGTCAGTGTGTGTAAAACTGACAATGGCCGTGTGTGAGTGAGTCAGCCTGTCATTCCAAGCCGTCACTCTTCCGGACGCCAAAAATGGCCTCATGCCCCTTCAACCACTACCACCACCTCCTCCACAGTACACCAGCAGCCAAGGTTAGCCTCTGTCATCATCACTGTATGGCGTGGTTGTATGGCGGGGAATGGGCCCAGCAATGGCATACTAAAGCCTAGATGTCATCATGGCCAAAGCCATTAGGTCTCTGGTTAAATATCTCTCCGAAATCCCCCTCTGACTTTCCTTTGACAGCAATCCCAGCTCTATAAATACAAGCACGGCTGTCAGTAAAGTGGTTACCTGTCTATCGGAGACCCATCTGTCATTCTAGCTGTCATACCATTCAGAAAAGTATTTGTTGCTTTGCCTATGGTCGCTGTGTTTTTAAGATCCGACAAGTACAAAGAGACAGAAAGAGCATGTCTGACCTCCGTCCAGGAATGGCCGGCGGGGAGGGGGTGGGGGGGTATGGGGGGGTACAGTGTTACCCAGCCGAGTGGCCGCTGGAACGTCAGAACAAAATAGGCTCTTACATCACACAATCCGTCCGTCCGTTCATCCATCCACACAGCCAGTCAAGAATAGACTAGGGATAGATTGGACTGCATACTGTCATAGTGTAGCAGAAGCATAAAAGCGGTCGCAGGGCTTCTTCAGGGAACGGCTTCGCTTTACTTCTAAACCTTGGGAGGAGGGTGCTTAATTAACGCCAGCCACCTGCCAAGATTCTGCTACGATTTGGTTTGGCTGGTAAGGTTAGCCGCTCTGTTTCTCAGTTGCTTTCCCTGGGCAACGGGCCAGTCAGTGCCTTTTGAAACCTAAAAAGATATGTCTGGTCAGACACCTCCAAGCTCTTAAACAGGGACGTTTTTACCATTAGGGAGACTAGGCAGTTGCCTGGGGCGCCATGAGGGGTGGAGGGCACCAGACATGCTTTAAAAAAGGATCCCAGGCTAATAAGCCTCATATAGATAAATACATAATACTTGTCCTCTATAACTAGAATTGAGATTTTCCCTGGAGCCCCCCCTTAGGAAATCTTGCCTGGGGCTCCAAATTGCTTAGAAACGCCACTGCTCTTAAAAGTTGCTCATTAGTAGGACCAGCCTGTTGAAAAGAATGAGAGATGCTTTAAATAAATGACCATGATACATGATGATATGGGACAGTGCTTCTTATAAACGCTGTAGCCATAATAACCAAGAACTGTCATTGTAGACAACACTAGAACATTTAGTATGACATAATAGCTTCCACAATTGTCTGGCAGACTGAACTGCTCTCTATTCCTTCCAATTATCAACTATGACTTTGTTGAAGCAAAGTCACAAGTTACATCACTAGCATTAGAAAATCAGTTTAACAAAGTCAAAGATAAACACGTAATTGTGATTACAGCCAACATATTTGCAGTCAACACTTCCTTGAGAAACTAGGCCCTTAAAAGGTTGTCCTGGTGGCATAGACTAGACTATGCTAAACACCATCTTATTCCTTGCAGAGAATGATAGGCGACTCTTAAATAAACCCTTCAATTATCTCAGAAACCTAAAGACACGCACAAAGACAGGTCAACGTTTATTTTAGACCACGACAGGCTTACTTCTAGGTCTGTGCCAGTGTGAAGGCAGCAACAGTAACAGCAACTGCTCTAGCATACAATGTACAAGAGTAGTCAGGCAAAAAGTTTGTTTTAGCTTTAAACCACTAAACCTGCCATCAAACACGTTCAGCACTCAAAACAATCACTGCACATCACCTTACTCACATTATCCCAGCTGCTGTAACAGTCGCTAGTAACCCTGTAGTGTAGATGTGAGTGCGAGTGAAGCTGACAGTAGGATGAACAAGGTTTAGTCTGAGGGACATGGAGGGATAACACGCTGCCAGTCTGCTGGGAGGCGTGGTTACAGAGCACGACATGACATACCAGGATTTCTCATAGTCATTTGAAGAATAATACCTCAGTCGATATATACTGTCATGAATGATTAACTACATAGAATTTACCCTCAGTCCCTTGACAATTGTTAATGGCTGATGAATTGGCAACAGTGACAAAATGTTTGATGTGTAAGTGATTGAAGAACTCGAAACAGATTAGATGTCGTAGATCTTTACGGACCAAAATATTGTTAGTGCCACATGTTCCACAGTCCATGTTCTGAGTTCCTATCTAAAGCAGTCGTTCCCAGACCTTTTCGCCTGCGACAAAAGGTTTAAAACAGAAAGAGTCTTCCGGGAGATCTACAAGCTCAGACACAACATGTTGCGAGCTTGTAGATCGGTTATTTTCACTACTTCTTAAACATTTGTATTTTAATTCATAGATTTTGTTTTTTCCATTAAATTACTGGAGGAAAAAAGTAATCTTTTACTGTATATATTCATTTATTTTTTCAAGAAATATTTTTGGGGGAATGTTTTTTTTTTATGTAATTGAATTGAATAACTAAAAAGAAAAAAGAAAAAGGTACCAATAAAAATTTGTCCACGCCCCACAAACCGTTTCCTGCCCCACTGTTTGGGAACCAGTGATCTAAAGGATATTCTTTCACACCACAGGGAAGACCCAGACCAGCGGCTAAATGTTTAAGCCAATGCGTGTTCGGCATAAACCGCATGGGAGCAGAAACCTATTTTAAGCTGTAAGCTCAGCAAGTAGCCCAAGTCTGCGCAAATGTGCTGAAATATCACTACCAGCTGAAAATAATCTGCACCTGGTGTCGGCATGCTAAACAAGGCCTTACTAAAGTTGACTTGTTCGCTCATAAAACAAAAGCCCCAGGAAAGAAAAAACACTTCATTTGCTGTGGGATTCGAGTCTGATAACACAGTGAACTATTGAACTGTTTTTGTATGTAATTGGCCTTAAGAATTAGTCATCACAATGCAATCAAATAAATTATGTGTGGATGTATTCCTGGAAAGCAGTGCTTGGCATCACTGCCAACAGTGCCAGCCATATCGCTCCAGGCCTTCCAGAAGTCTGGTAGACAGAGCCAGGTTTCTCAGAAGGAGATCTCTCCACTCCATTACACCCCCGCTGATACTACATCTGTGACACAGTGTCACAGGATAAGATGACTGAAGGGGATTTCCGTCAGTATCAGGTTAAGTATTTCAATCAAACCTGTAATTGCTAATGCAATAAGGCTATATATTCACTATGTATATATTCACCTTCATATTGAAATGAACACATCCTGAACAGTGTCAAATAATAAGCTAAAATCTGTACTCGGCATAATATTTTTTGCCTTGTTGCCTACCTAAAATATTGCCAATAGAGAACCGCAGTCCTGCCCCTTTCATGACACTTTTTTGTTTTGTTTTTCATATTAGAAATTATTTGATTGTCCCAAAAGATTGTTTGTGTCATCACGATTTGTCATGACCCGAGTTGGCTTTGTCGGCGACGTAATCGTCTTTATATTAATCATTTTCGAAAAGTCTATGAGAAAAATGAATGGGGAATCCGCTTGTGATACAGCCGTGGCGTCACAAGGGGGCGGGACTGCACAGCTCTATTGGGAATGGGATCTTAAAAATGATATGATCTTCATCTTCCTCCGTGCCAAGTTTCCCTACATTCTGGCCGTGTATACTGATCAGCATGATTGTGGACAAGATCAATAGTAGCACTAGTAATAGCCAGGGCAAAATGTGAAACAGCCTGCTATAGACCCAAGATAGCGGCAGATTTGAAACATGTAGAGTGGCATTTCTTCCTTGTAAGAATCAACGCCTGGTGGCGTTGGGCTTCAGTGAGGTCCTGGAGATTAGAGAGTTTAAGATGTGACAGGCAACACCACCAGCGATTGACTCAGTGTTCGATATATAAGCCTCGCGGCCATCTGAGCCCACCCTCCGACAGAAAAATGCAGCTTTTGACGTCTTATTAACAACGACGAGAGGCAAGTGGAAGGGGTAGACCGCGGTGTCGTCGCCTGTTTTCTTAACTATGTTGGCGACTGCAACGAAGAATGCCTACTTCCTCGTTGTGTCGAAGCCGCAGAGGGCGATCTTAAACTCGCCATTAGCTGCTAACAGGCAGACAGACATACAGACATTGGACGGACAGGCGAACGCAAAACGTCCACATCCTATGGCCATTTGAACATCGAGACCTAAAAATGTTCTTAAATTTTTTCAGACTGTCCATTCTGTACTGTACGTTTTAATTTTCATTGAAAAATAGCAGGCGTTCACGGCTCATAGCACACCACTCTGTGGCGCGCTATGAGCCGTGAACACCTGCTATTTTTGGGGAGAATGTGAGAATGCAGCACAAATCTTTCAGTATGTTTTTTCAGAGCCAATGTTTTGTAGAATCTACAGGATGAAATGGATTACTATTAATTACTATTTTACTATTAATGTTCTTGGGTGCACGTTTCCATGAGTAAATAAAATGGCCAGGATGCAACTCAACTCTTCTTTCCTGCCCAGCTTGTTTGCCTGAGGAGGGCAGTCCTGTGCTGTGTCTCTTATGAGCGAACAAGTGGTCTGCAAGACAAGTTTGGTCCATGGGGAATGAAAAGCATTAGCGTGCAAACATGCCCCGTAGGCCAAGAATGAGACTAATCTTTTCCATTCCAGCGATGGGGGGGGGGGGGGGGGTCCTACAACAGTCAACGTCCAGATCTGAACATCCTGACCACCAGATTCTGCTATAAAGTAGATTGAGGAATACATTGTGTGTTTTGTCAAATGGGATGTGACTGAGCCTATACTTGTGTACATACGCTCATGCAAAATTCATCAGGACTTGTAGGCCGTTTACAGCTAAACAGTTTGCTGCGGGCAGCCGTAGGCCCACGCTTTGAGGGAAAGCAGTAGCATACTTAACATTTGTTGTTGTTCAGAAAAACAAACAACGAAAGTTGTGAGCGAATACTGTACACATTCTTTGGGCAGTGGGTACATGTACATTCTTGTTGGCGTAGCCCCCACCCACCACCCACCACCACCACTTCCCCCGCCTCTGGGCTATGCTGCAGTCCTGCAGGCTTTATCTGATGGGCGGGAAGGTAACATGGTGAATTCCTGACATTCTTCTGTCCGACTCGGAGAAGGAAAGCAAACCCGAGCCAGGGACAACACAGGGAAGGTGGCAGAGGAGGAGGTGGGTGGTGTAACCCGTCCTTCGACGCCAATCAGCAGTAACATAACAGTCTGACTTCTACCATGTCGAATACGGGTAAAGATCATAGATAACGTATCACCCATTAGAAAAGATTCCTGTTGGAAATTAAACCTAAACATTACTCAATCAGTGGAGCTATGTAGCAGAAAAGAAAAAGGGAGTGATTGCCTTTGTACTAGTGCAGCATATGGCTGAGCTGCAATTCATCATTAACAATCAGACCAGACATGAACCTGGCAAACCTACAGAGAACGTTCTTAATGGTGATATTTGCAATAAAACATTTTACTCAAGCACAACATGCTTTCGCAAACTCCACAGGCTTCTAGGTAGAGAGAGGGCAGGGAGGAATGCGCTTCAGCAACACAAACCACCAGCTGTCAGTTGCACAAAAAAAAAACGAAAATAATGTGCGGACAATTACAGGACCGATTCCGCAAACTACAACGTGCTTTGAATTCCAGGATAAGGGAGATGTCAGTGTTTTTATTGCCTCGTTTCCCCACAGAGCGAAGGCAAGGTGGCGCAGCCGCAGTGTGGCCCCGTCTAGAGGCAGACATAATACGGGACAGGGACAGCTAATCTTTTCTATTAACATGTGGTGACTAGAGATGGGCCGTAAAGGCTCCACGGCTCACCTGTTTATAGCCGGAGAGCATAGTGCAGAGCTGGCCCACAGACCCACGCCGAAACCCTACCCCATCTAGCCAACCGTGGCATGATATTTATATCAAACAAGAGAGACAGGGGCCAGCAGCAGGGGAGGAGGGAGACAGAGTAGAGAGAGAGAGAGAGAGAGAGATGCCAGTGAAACCTACAGGGAAGGCTGGGTGATGACCCAAGTGAGAGAAAGAGTGTGTCAACAAGATTGTTGTAAGCCATACGCCATCTACACTGCTGCAAAAAAAAAGACAAGACCTGCACGGCCCACGTCGATTGAGACTTAATGGGTTGGTAGGTACAGCATAGTATCAAGAGAGACTGGCGTATCTAAGGGGGCGATGACTTCAAAATAAACATACCTATAAATACCCCTTCAGAACAGCCCCATATCCGAAAGACGACACTCCCCTGGAGAGAACTCACTGGACCAAAATAAAAGCACTTCCCCACTGACCAGTACATCAGATGACAAGGGGGGGGGGGGGAAGTCTAAAGATTCATCCGACACACTCACTGAGGACACACTCATGCATATCGTATGTGTTAAGGGGTTATGTCATTGAGCGGCAGCCCTATTGTGAGCTGTGGCACAAGTGAGTGTAATTGGGTGGGGTGTTCATAATAACATCCAGCAAGCATGGAAAATGGTCAGGATTTAGCCGCAGTAGCTGATAATCTGTTGTCGTCCAGTGACAGGTGAAAGGCAATTATATATCCAGATATATAACCAGATAGCTGGTTAAAAAAAACATTATGTGGCTGAAAAATTCCAGAGATCACTCAAGCACTGAGGCTAAACCGAGTGTTGTGTCCTGCCCTGTCGAGAAGCTGCCTGGCATCAACACTGGAGCTCTTTGAACAAGCCCTGGGGAGTCCCAGCTTGAGTAATATGGGAAGAATCCAGCAGCACCGACTCAGAAATTCTTGTTCCCTTACTCTGACCCTGTCAGGGAAAATAACAGCACTATCCTCTGTGCTCTGTGCAGCGGGGCCAGAGATCAAGGAAGGAGAGGACACAGCATGCAGTGTTGCCAACTTGGCGCGTTTGTCACTATATTTAGGGAGCCCCCTCCCCCAGCGCCAAAATTAGTGAAAAGCTCCTAGCGGAAAATCTAGTGCTTTTTTGCTGGTGAGTGAGTTGGGGCGAAATTGGTTGAGAGGCGCCAGAGATAAAACCCTCATTTTTCACCATTTTGCCTATGACTGTGGTTTTCAACCAGTGGTCCCCAGGCTAAATGATGGACAGTTGGTTAACCAGATGTAACTCTTTGAGAGCGTAAAAATTACGCTCTCATTTTTACGCTCTCAATCTAAAATTAGTCTACCTTCCAGGCAACTGCATCTAGCGCATTCTAGTACATTTAGGAAGTGCCACTGGTGCATTTTGGATTTTGGCAGTTGGCAACACTGGCAGCGAGGCCAGAGATCAAGGGAGGAGAGAGGACACAGCATGGAAAGAGGAAGAGACTGAAGAGTGAAGCAACTGTGTGTGACACTGGTTTTAGGAGAGAAAACACCAGCCTGACACCACCACCACCACCACCCCTCCCCCACGTTCGCTGGCCTCCAAACCCTGATTCAGCCCTATTGTTTTCTCCTCTGTTTCCTCAGGATACGGGGCAGGGTCTGGTTGCCTAAGAGATGAGGTCAGCCATGCAGCGCTCCCTCTCCCCAGACCCCAGAAACCGGATGGGTGTGGACTGCAGAGCAACGAGGAACGAGGCTGATTTACAGCCAGGAGGACCTCCCTTCCAGTCTAAGCAAGGCGAAGCCCGATCTGACAGCGCCGCTGGGTTCAGGGGGGCTGCGCGCTGCTAACCCTGTTACTCTCGAGGGGTGATGATAGCTAGTCTGGTGGTAACACTAACTCTGCAACTGCCCCCGACATTACTGCAACACAGAAGTCACTAAAGACCTTCTAAGATCTTTTGGTATGCTGTGCAAACGCTGTAAACATTTGAGACCACCCCCCCGCTTCTACAGTATTACCACGCCGCGGCCAATTCTGGGACCTCGTGCCGGGGGGGAATGCGCGGCAAGGTAATAGACTAAATGTGGTCGAATCTGGTGAATATTGGTGAAACATCTGGCAACCAACGGTGCTTTCCCTTTCAGTTCCTTCAAAACGCAGCCCACATAAGACATAATAATAAATAATCCCACACTCACCCACACACATCGTACATAGAGGACGATATTGTTCCCTCTAGGCTGGTTCGGTTGTTGATAGTAAAAAGCCATAACAAAGACAATAGCAAATGATTCAGTAATCATGAATGATAATGTGCCGGTGTGATTATTATAAAAACATCACACTTGGCGGTGCCTTTTGGTGGCATGCACAAAGTCCATAGACCTGGCTGCCACATGATGTTACAGGGAGGCAGGAATAAAACAAACAAAGTCCCTGTGACTGCGACTAGCCCCCCCCTCAAGAATGTACAGTTTGGAATGGTTAACTAAGCACATGTATACCCTGTCGGTATGTTTTCCTCCCTCACAGCTCCATGTCAAAACCCCTATGCGTGTCTATCATCTGTCTTCTTCCACATACATAACTCTGAAGAAGACATGGACCAGACTCTAGCTGCACTGCCCACTGGGGTCAACCAGCCACCGGTGAGTCAGTGGAAACCTCACAGGATGCTGAGGAATTTACACTGAGCGGAGAGCAGTGGCTTCGCACCCCGACGAACATCAAACAAGCTGCCAGCAGCAGCGGCCTGACACTGACACTGTGTCCCACTCCACATCATGTGGTTATATGAGCCACATCTGGGGAAGAAAGACACTGATCCCCACCCCCACCCCCTCCCCTGCCGAGCGCCACATCACAAACAATGCCTAAAGCCAGCAGTGGTGGGAAAACTACTGAACGTATCAATACTTTACTGCAGTATAGAAATACTCAGCCCAGAAATCAAAATTACAAAAGTACGGTATTGGAATTAAAATGTACTTAACCCATTTTGTCCCGACATTGTAGATTCTACAAAACATTTGCTCTGAAAGAACACACTTTGTGCTTTCTCACATTCTCCCCAAAGAATAGCAGGCAATAGCCTGCTATTTTTCAATAAAGGTTCAAACACCACGAGTACAGTACAGAATGCTTAAAAAGTACACAACAACAAAAAGTACCAAGCTTGTAGATCATCTGCAAAAATTGTGTTTAAGTTTGAAGTGGTTGATCTACCGGCGGTATAATAATCAAAATCTACAGTAGCTGTAGATAGATAGCATAACTGAAGTTTTCAATATCTATGTAGTGGAGTTTACTCCACATTATTTGGATCTTGTTGTTTGTTGTGCACTGAGCTTCATTACACACCACTGGCAGCCAGGCCTGCTGCACGCCACCTGGTCCCAAATGTGAGACGGATCAGACGGAGGAACCGCAGGAAAAAATGACTCCCACAATGCACTGTCTCTAATCTACTAGTTTATACGGTGCCCGTTGAGTTTGGGAATTTTGGTTCCTTTCATGTTGAATAGTTAAGAGGACACAAAAGGATCAATATAGACAGAGCTGAAGAGGAGACGCTACTATCAGTCATGGGAGGCTGGTATCTGGTCAGGTTTCTAATCTAAACAGTATCGAGTAGACGATCAGGGTAGTGCCAAATGAACGGAGGCTGTTATATGGGTCTTACCTAAAGGACCCCTTTATCCCTTTTCAACGCATTTTCATGCAATACATCCTCACTAATGTACATGATAAAATATCACTATTTTTGTCTACTCTAGTCTATGTCTCACAGGAAGGCTGTGGACAGTTCAGAAACCAGTCATCCAGTGACATCATTGATGGGGAATCCCAGGTAATAGAAACTGCAGGGTTTATCTTCCTGAAAAGTTGCAATGCAAAAATGGAAGCCACAGTTCCCATGACAATAAAATATAAATATTTTTCCATTTTTATACAATACAATAAAATATTATTTTTTTAAATCTGCCAAACAATGATGTCACTGGAAGACATTTTTCTGAACTGCCCACAGCCCTCCTGTAAGACATAGTCTGAGTAGAAAACAATAGTAGTAATAGTAATAGAGCTGGACAGTTCCGCAGCCTTTCATGACGTCGCCCGTGTTCCAGAAATCATTTTTATATGAATCATTTTCGAAAAGTCTATGAGAAAAATGAGTGGGGAATCCATTGCTGGAACAGGGGTAATGTCACAAGGGGGAAGGACTGCTCAGCTCTGTAATAGTGGTATTTTATCCTGTACATCAGTGAGGACATATGAAGATACGTTGAAAAGTGGTGAAGTGTGTAGGATCTTACACTATCATTTTTGGGGGCTTCCCACTGCATGTACACATGGCTAGAATGGTGATTCTCTGACACCTGGATTTCCTCTCTCGGTTTACATCTAGCTACAGAAACAGGTGCACAAGCAGTGTGCACCAGTCTCCATTCATTAATGGTCAGCTGCTTTTTTTGGTTGGTCCCTCTGAGACTGGAGTGTAAAGTAACCTTTACTCAAGTAGGTGAATTTACAATATTCTACACTTTCACTTCTACTCCACTACACCTCGGCACATTATTACTCACTTTTACACCACTATAATTTTCGAAAACATTAATTACTGGTGGTTGCTTTGTACATTTCGATCGTTCTTACAAAAAAACATTAAAGGGGAATGGACCCGCTAGGGTCCATTTGTACCCTCTCAGGAAAAACAACTTGATAACCATGTGTGTTTCACCATGTTAATGATTCTTTTCAGACCTCCATCTCTATGAAACACAGAATGGAGGGGGGGACTTTTTATCATGTGCACACAACATCTCTAAGGTATATTAATGACACAGTAAAATGTTGAAATGGGTGGAGTTCCCCTTTAACGTTTCATATTCAAGTAGAGGTAGAATGAGCCCTTCTCAAAACCCTACCCTTTGGGGCGGAGTTTAGTCCCTGTCCAATGGCAGCCAAAATAGTTTATTAACGGTTGCTATGCAGGTCAAGCTTTTCTCTACTAACATGCCTATTAGACATGGACGAATTGGAGATCTGAAATCTGTACATTGACAGAGTAAAACAGAGAGCAGGGAACAGTTCTTGCACTCTTGCACTAACTCCTATCTGAGTGAGCTGTGAGAGGTGGGGGTAACCCAACAGTCCTCTCTACAGGGGCGCGGCCGCACGGAGCCACGATGAGTTGTAGTAGGAGGTAAGTCATGACCTCGGTTAGTATTTGGCCTTGGACCCTGACAAACAGTGATGTTAGACATTCCATAGCAGCCTTGCCCCCGCTCACTCGCTCAGCCTACTGTTGCCCCTGCTTAAGACTGCAGGCTCCCTCTCTCACCACTAACAATCAGCCCTTTCACTGGCCCACGGCAGCTTTTAGCATCTAATGTGCCCTGGAGGTATTCGCAGCGCGGGCCGGGGGCCACGCTCGAAATGTGGCTCCTCGTCTCTCCACTTAAACAATTGAGAAACTCATTTTACTGCCTTTCTATTCTCAGACTTGCGTAATGCCAGTATTCCTGTGGATAGAGAGAGAAGCAAAATAATTTATCGAATTAATTTGTTCCCTGAGCAGCCTTGGGTCATACGGGAGCAGCTGACAGATCGGGACACCTGATGAAAATGGCAATAAAAGTAGGAATTCAGGGTTCAGTGCCAAAAGGCCAAAGGTTAGTGGATTGAAGACTGGTCAACGGGGCTCAAAAAATAGACTGAGGGCTAAACGGCTGCAGGGAACAACAGGACAGAACTCCTGCCCGTGCTATAGCAATAGTGACGAAGGATAACAAAATGATACCTTTTGTTTTCTAAATGGAAAACATGGTCTGTTTTTCAGCCTAAGGGATAGGTCTCAGAGCTATTGAATGGATGTGGGTTGCCAAATGTTTGTGACAATACAATTCGTCGATGAATTTTGAGATATTTCAACTGACTTCAGTTTCATCATGTCAAGAAATGAATCAATCCTTGGGGTATCTTTGAATACAATTCAACATAATAATAATCAAATAATAATTTGTTTATAGATCTCACCACGAGTACTGATTATTGCCTGACCTGTCAAAAAGGCCCATATAGTGTTAATTTATCAATTTGTAATTCTAGAAGTTGATGTGACATTTGTAGATGGTGTACACACTCAGTTAAAGGGTTTTTTACAGTGTTTGTTTTGTCAAGCTTCCCTAATCAACATTCCCCTCAGAGTCAAAGCTCACAATTTAATTTGAGGCTATGGTTAGCAGAACCAATGGCTGCGTGGGCTCAGAGTCTCAGAATGCATCTGGCTGAAAACATATGACAGCACAGGAGAATGGAAACTAAAGCCAGGGTTAGGCCCACAGTCCCACACTGTGCTCTAACCCAGAGGCTGTCAACCTGTGGGACGGAACCTCTCAGGAAATTTTTGAAAATGGGTGAAATTCCCCTTTAAGACTTGCGAAGCGTTGTGAGCTTGTAGACATGCTGTTTTTACTATACTAAATGTAATATCTCAAACTGAACTGGTTACAATTCCAAGTGCTTCTCAGGGTGGGGGGTCCCCAAGTCAAATGTGATTATTAGCCTACAGTTTAATGTTCTCGGCCTGAAAAGATTTAGAAGAACCACTCCTGATAAATACATGATCAATCCTGGGGGTCATTGACAGACAACATGGGCATTTCTCAAAAGCACTGCTCTAGGGCCGTGAATCTCCCACTTCAAAGTTGGAATGACTTTTCGCCTGAGGGCAAAAATGGTTGGGAAAGGAAAACTTGAGGACAAAATGTCAGCAACAATGTCTTCAGTTACAGTCAGAACAGGTACGGCCTCGAGTGGACTCGAATCTGGCAGTAAAAGACCACGCGTGTCTGATAAAAATCGAAAAACACATTCTAGACAGACATTCAAAATCGGTTGTCACATGTAAAAGGTGGTAGTATATACTTCCAATTGTTGTTCTAAACTAAAGTAACGTTACAAAAACACAAAACGTTGATTTAATCCGATCCGACACATATACCCAAACACGGTTCTATGTAATACGAATTCTGGCTATACAGTACATTTCAGATAAGTCACTTGAATGAAATCAAATGATTGTTTTAAAACGCAACATCCCCTTTAGCCTCGTAGCAAAGCCCACTTTACTTCTCCTCCCAGACAGCTTTCCGTTACTACAGTGGTGGAGCTGTGGGGAAAAAACAAGCAACACAAGGATTTCGGAGCCAACTTACCTAAATCGTCCATGTTTCACCTTTTGGAAGTTGTTGCAAATATGTTTTCGTTGTCTATTTGGCCGTTTTTTAAAATGTCCGAGATTTATCTAAACTTCAGAAACTGTCCGCTACTGCTGTCCTGTCCTCCTGCCAGTTGCTCAGCAGTAGTCCACAGTCCAGGCAGTGAGTCCTCCCACTCGCACCGCCGATGTGTGCACGTGTGCTTGTTCACGAGCACGCACGCGCTTCACAACTTGTTGCGTTACACCCAGATTCGTGTCCACTTCACTTTTTGGAAATGGATACCCCCCAAAAAACACACACCAGCACCGAAAAGTTGTGACGTGTCACATCGCCTTTAATCCGTTTCATTTCATTATACCTGTCAATAACCGGCCCCAAATACATGTAATTGTATTTATTCTATGAACTCATGGGCAAACGCAAAATTAATGTACATTAATGTACTTTTCCCAAAAAGGGAAAAAGCGACCTCTGGAAGCACAGAATTTGATAGGTCACCAATTACTACGAAACAGAATACCAATGCACCACCAGGTGGTATACTGCGACCTCTAGCGACAAACGACAGAAAACGTCTTTCAGAATGTTTTTCTACATTTCACCCTGAAGTCAGTTATAGACTAGTTGCAGCAGCTGTTGCAGCTGCGCCAATGCAGTTTGCATTGCCGCAGGTTGTCTTTATTCTAATGCGGGTATTTTAGTAGCTCCAAACTTTTTTTTTTCACATATCATATCAAGCCACACACTGCAAGATAATTGGACCACTATATGATTTTTAAAAACTCAGCCAGAACCCGTGCGACAAAAGTTTCAAGCGAAGTGATTGGTGTGGAGTGGCAAAAGGAAGGGGAGGAGGAGGAATAGATTACCTCTGGGATTACATGTAAAGGCTGCCCCAGAGTGACATAAAATTCAAGCATGTTTATCAGTATACTATTAAAATGTGATGTGTGGAAAAACAAAGTTTGGAGTTACAAAAATACCCACATTAGAATAAAGACAACCTGCAACAGCTGCTGCACCTGCAACTGACCTCATGGTGAAATGTAGAAAATGGGGCATCTGTGACAAAAATCAAGGACATTATGAATCGCCAGAGGAATCAAGGTAGATTGATGCCCAATGTGTTTTGGGGTGTTATTCTCCTTTAATATCTAATACACTTAATAACAAATATAATTGTAAAAGCAAAGCAAAAAACAAAAGAATGTTTTTATTATAAAATACAAAACATACATTATAATTAATATTAACATAATTTAATTCTTAGAAAATTATGCCTTGACTTTAGAAAATCTTAAAAGTGATCACCAGTCTGCCCTTTTATAATTTACCATATCTTGTGCAAGTGGTGCACATGTTAATAGATTGGGCTCTCAAAATTCTTGATACATTTTTCAAAAGTCTACAGCCTTCAACTTCCTCTCCTCCTGTTCGGTGAGAGGCTGCTGGTTGAGGATTTTGCCGTGGAGGCGGTGGTGCTTCCCTATCCCCAACTTAGGAAGGCCTCGGTTCAACCCCTCCAACAGCACGCAGGATTTACACAGTGCCTGGCTGGAGATGTATCCACATCGGCTGCAGGTTCCCTGGACAGGCATCCTCACCCCCTCCTTCACCGACAGGTTCTCGCCCGAGTGAATGACGTCTATGATGGAGCTGGGCCGCACGGCCTCCAAGTCCTTCAGGAAGGTACGAGCATGTCCGCGATAGGCGTTAGGAGAGTAGATGCACTCGGTGGAGAAGTAGTCTAACTTCTTGAAGTAAGCGTAGAGCACAATCTCCTTTTCGTAGGCGTATTTGAGAGGCTTGCAGCGCGGGATGACACCCTCGCCCTCAGAGGCTGTGGATATGGCCGTGCAGCGGCGCAAACGTGCAATGTCCCCCCGCAGCACGTTCATCAACACCGTCTCCGCCACGTCGTCGGCATTGTGACCTGTAGTCCAGACAGACAGATAGATAGCAGTGAGGTTATTGAAATTATGGAAAATAAGATGGAGGCAATACCATAATTCAACCTTTCCATCTTTTTTCCAAGTAAGTAAAGACTGCAAGGCCGAACCGTCATATTGTTTAGAGCAGTGGTTTTCAACCAGTGGTCCGGGTACCACTAGTGGTCCCCGAGAGGGTTCCAGGTGGTCCCTAGCTAAGTTGGTTAACCAGATGAAAAGTTGGTTAGCCACGTGAAACCAAATGGACCGTTGTGGGTCCATTTGGTTTTATGTTTACACTCTCAATAGTTCAAATATTCATCATCTGAATTAGCACCACTTAATAAGGAGTCTACACAACAAGAGAATGTAGAACAGGGGTTTTCAACAGGTGGTCCGGGGACCACCAATGGTCCCTGAGAGGGTTCCAGGTGGTCCACACCTAAGTTGGTAAACCAGATGTAACTCTTGAGAGGAAGAGTTAAAATATTCATCATGTGAATTATCCCAAGTCTAGACAACTAGAGAATGTAGAAGATTTTGATCTGTATGTTTGACTGTTTTGTTTCCCAAATCCAGCCTGGAATTGTGGACAAAAGCAAAAGAAATCTTTAGTTTTGGGGTCTGTGGGGCCTCAAATGGTGGTCTGTGGCTCAAATCTTGAATAAATGGTGGTCCCTGAGATGAAAAAGGTTGAAAACGCCTGCACTAAACAGATCCGCGAGCACAGAGCAGTGCGTGTTCACCCCAATTCAGGCCAAGTAGGCCAAGTAAAATGGCCTCCATTTCCTTTTCAGTGACAAGAAGTGCACATGCACGAACTCTACAGTGAGGGGAAGTAAAACAGGCCAACAGCACATACACCAAGGACCACCCCCACTCGATCCTGATTGGAGGAATGGCTCTCCAGGGGTGTAGTGGAGGGGGGACGGCGTCCCCCCACTTGTCTCACATCTAAAATATTTTTGGGGCAAAGATATGTTTTTTGACTCCTCATTTACTTTCATTGATATACAATTAGCATTGTAAACCATCTTTTCTCAATTTGCTATACTTGTCTGTGTCTTTTTAATAGTCTGTATGTGTGCGTTGCGGAGGTACACACAAATGCACATCCATGTGTGTGTGCACGTGTCTTAAGAGGCGTCCCCCCACTTCTAAAAGTCCCACTACAACACTGTGCCTCTCTAATCCTGATTGGACAAAAGGATTTTCTCCCAAAGCCCCAAACTGAAACTAGGATTTTGTAACCCAGGGACTCACTGGGGACAAGGAGGAACTCCTTATGTGGTCAGCACACTCTCTTGAGAGTATTAGCCAAAAAATAATAATTACAGTAATTCAGGGGTTTTCAACAGGTGGTCCGGAGACCACCAGTGGTCCTTGAGATGGTTCCAGGTGGTCGCCAGGCTAAATGATGGAAGGCTGGGTAACCAGATGTAACTCTTGAGAGTGTAAAAATGAAACCAAATGGACCCTTGCAGTTAAAATATTCGTCATCTGAATTAGCACCACGTAATTAAGAAGTCTACACTGTTTTGTTTGCAAAATTCAATCTGGAATTGTGGATAAAACCAAAATAATTCTTCTTGGGGGTGAGATTGTCATCAAATGGTGGTCCGTGGCTCAAATGCTGAATAAATGGTGGTCCGTGGTGTCAAAAAGGTTGAAAACCCCTGATGTAGAAGATTAATGGTCATTTTGATTTACTCTATATTTGTGAAAATCCAGCTTGAACAATTTTTTTCTCTTTAGTTTTGGGTCTGTGGGGTGAAAATGTCGTCAAATGGTGGTCTGTGGCTCAAATGCTGAAAAAATAGTGGGCACTGGTATCAAAAAGGTTGAAAGCCACTGGTTTAAAGCATTAACCAACAGTTTTGTTACTTTTTTCGTTGTGTTTATCCATGGCCGGTTTCTCTGAGATAAGCTTGGAACTATACTAAACAAGTTAAACAGATGGGTCACAACCACAGTACAGACAGTGACTAGTTACCTGTGCATATCTTGTCTACTTTAAGCATCATGGCTCCTCTGTCTAATGCCTGCCTTCTGAACACCCCACAGAATGTGCAGTTGTTCTTCAGTCCAATCTGCTTCACTATAGCATCCATAGTCCAGCCATACAGCTCTTCATAGGACACGATCTTTAGTGGCAGGTCATACTGCTGTTGGTTCCTCTTCACTGTCTCCAAGGAGTCGTCTCGGTACCCTGTGATTCCCTCATCCACCGACAGCAGCAGAAGATTGAGTCTGTAGTTGTATCGCTCGTTCAGCGTCTTCATTACATGTGCGAGCACCGTAGAATCCTTTCCACCAGAGGCACCGATTGCTACGGTTTCTCCAGGTTTGAAAAGCGACGCTGCCACAATGGTCTGATGCACTTCCTCCTCGAAGGCATCAAAGAAGCACTCTTTGCATAGTGAGTGGCCAGTCTTGGGACGTCTGAGTGCTGCACGCTTCTCAGAGCAGCTACTGCACTGTATTGGCATCTTTACTATTGAAAGGAAAAGAAAAACTGTTGAATGTACTACATATAAATAGTGTACAACAGAGAAGCAAACAGCGAGATGAGTGCCTCAGGATGGACTACTCAAGAGGACAGGGATTATCCATCCCTGTCCCATTGTTACCCACTGTAAGCAAGTGAAAGCTTTACTAGTATGTCCATTCTCAGTTATCAGTTCTGTATGGAGTTGTGCTTGAATTGTACTGCTAAAACTCTAATACAAAATTGGTGATTTTGTATTAGATGATACAAAATGGTGATAGAAAATTCAATCAACCAAAGACACAAACATGGTGTCAAGTTGGTTAAATTAGCTCTAATGGTATGCCACCAAAATTTGGCTTTGCCCCCTACCAAATCACAACACACACGCACGCACGCACGCACACACAAACACTGTACAATATGACTGTAGGCTATATTGTGTAAGAGTATTAACTGAAACACGTAAGCGTTATCCTTTTAGCGGCACTGTAAAACCTTACTGTACCTCTGTATTTGCAAATTGTTAAGTATTAATTTGGCTGATGGTCAAGATGTTGACAGAACCAATCATTAAAATAAGCCTAGCTCGTTTTTATTTAAGTGAACCAAATACTTACACAACAACTAACTATGATTCCGAATAACAAAGGGATGCCCAGACGCCCAGTGTTCACGTAATCAGTGAAAACTGAACGTATAAACTTATGAAAAAGTATTTACCACCATGTGTTAGCGCACATCTGCGACACCGACGAATAATAAACAGGAAGTTGAGTCAGCGACGCCTTCTTCGCTTACTGGTGTTTGGCAAAGGAAGTCGCTGACATAAATGCGCATTACCGCCACCTACTGTAAGCCAGGGGCCTAAGGTTTTGATTTACAGGTATGTACATTTTTGTATTGTGCATAATCAATGTATAATATCTCATTCATTATGAAAAAACACATAAGGATCCACTGAGAAAAGTTTGGTAAAGCCTTTTATCAAATTGTTATAGGATTTTCCATGTTATTTGCACTCATGTGTCAAAATACATTCATACATCATGAACCGTTTGACTGTCGGCAGTGACACTTACTGTATATACAGTTATGCGTCTCCTCATGCCGGACAACTTTTGCGTTTTGACTTCTGACACACAATATAACCTTTAGATCACCTGCAATTTTGAATTATGTGAAAAACAGTTAAAATCATACCCGGCATTGTTGATCAAAATGCATGAAAATGACATATGAACACTGGACCCATAGAAAAATCCATTACATTTTGTTTAAGTGAAACAATCTTTTTTATGAGCCAATGAAAATTGCTGGTTTGTGAAAAATCTTCTTCTTGCCAAATAGCACTAAAACCAGTCTTACTGCAATTGGTCATGGGGGAGCTATAGCAATCTACCTTTGAACAGGCTTAACTCATGCCTTGTTTGGCCAGATGTTATGGAACTTTTTTCCACATACTCGTTGACTCATGGCACACATCTGTCGACCAGTAAGCGCTACCCTCAGAGTGTCTACCATTTTGAGCAGTTTCAAAAATGTTTATACCTGATTTTTTTTGCCTGGATATTTGTTACATTTGCGTGAAACGATCTACACAAGTTGCGATTGAATTTTCCAGTTTCAACACAGATTCCATTCGAAATGGGAGCAATTAAGCCAGGCCAGACCTTCCACAAGATGTACATTTTCATTTTATTATTGCTTGTATCACTGATACAATTGCCTCAAAAGGATGTTACATCATGTCAACATTTTCAATAGGCATCAAAATGCAGTTTGAAGTAGATGAGGTGAGGTTGAAGAAGGTCGAGGGTAAGAGAGGATCAAAGTTGTCGAGTTCAAGAATCGTTGCTGGAATGATTCGCACACCTAGTTGGTTGGGTGGAAGGCACCCCTCTGGTGCCACTGCATGTCTCTGATGCGCCGAACTGACTGGATCTGTGGAATCTGGGCTCCAAACTCTGCACAATCCTTGTACTCTCCCTTCTCAAAGAGGTACTGGTAACCTCTGTAGCCAGGGTACTGATATCCCACCCATCTGGTATACCGGAAGCACAGCGAGGAAGGGATGGGAAGGGAAATATAATAAGATACATCAAGAAGTTGCACTTTCTTTGAGATATGAGCACAGGATGATCGGTTGTATTGCGCTGCTTGTGTATTGCATCTGGTCTGTTTTTAAATTTGTACTGTGAAAAAATGAATATGATGATCTTGATTTCTGTCAGTGAGGTCAACTTACACACACACTTACACTTAAGTTTTACTTAAGTAAAAGTATCCCTCAGTGTTACAAGTAAAAGTCTGGGATTCACTTTCATACTTTCATACTTTCACAATTCTAATACCAATACTTTGAAGTGGAGTAAAAGCACAATATTTCCCTCTGAGATGTATCGTGGCATAGAAGTATTGGACCTTACTTAAGTATACACTACTTAAGCATTTGCGCTTAGTTACTTTAGGCCACTTACGTTCCACTCTGCACTCTAATGGAGGAGACCTTCTCCTGGTAGCCATGTGCGTGGAAGCTGGGGACGTCATCATCTATGATCTCGATCTTCTTCCCTGCAAAGCTGGGGTTTTCATAAAGGACAATCTTGTGCTCCTGGCTGTCCTGAGGGAGGGAGGCACACATCAAATAGCATCAGGTGTTGTTTGTTGTTTGGTCCACCAAACAACAAGGTGTAGAGCAACAGAATAGCAGATCATTCTCATTCTACTGCTCTGACAAACAAAATGTGCATATGACAACCATCCATCAAAAGATGGATGGTGCCACAGTGGTCAATTTCGAAATTGTTCTAAAAAAGTTTATAATTTTGTATGAGATGAGTTTTTATGTTATTTGATGAATTGAATACAGGAGCAAAATGAGAACCTCCTGGACTTTAATAGCATTACAAGTATGACCAGTTGTTTACCACTTTAATGGGGCGGAATGCAGAGATGATATCGCTGCGCCCGCTGTTGGTCCAGGAATCCCAGCGAGGATACTCCCCCTTCTCAAACACATACTGCTCCCCCTTACAGCCAACCTGCTCATATCCCACCCATCTAAGAGGGAGCCGGAGAGAGAATGAGGGTTACGCAGGAGAATGGGACAGAGATAGCGAGTGTTTTCATGCTCTCTCTCTCATTTACCTGTGCAGCCAATCTTGGAATCCATCGTTTTAAAAGAACATACTCACTCAAATAATTAATCATTTTTGTCCTTTCCGAAGTTCATCATGTGAGACACACACACACACACACACACACACGGTCCACACACACTCACGGTCCACACACACTCACGGTCCACACAGCACCAGTATGGAGCCCACTTTCTCCACGCCTGCTTCCGGGAGGTTCTGGCAGGGACCAGTCAGCTCATGGCAGCGTCCCTGGAAGTTTTCCTGATCATAGATAATCAGCTGTTGTGTGGAAGAAAAAGGAAAATGAATGAATTAGTATATCATAACATACTGTATATGTGTGGTGAGATTCCAGTGCTGATATTGTTTTCTACTGTGTTCAGTACCACGTAACCTCAAAATAAATAAGTAAGCTGACTAGTGGAGGAGACAGTCCATCCTCACTCTTACATAAATATGTAGCCTTTTAGTTTTTTTCCTATATGATTCCAGTAAATGAACACTGAACATGTTACTGTCGAGTGTTTATTTCTGGTAGGAAGGCCCAATCTATGTACTGTCTAGTGTCCCGGAAGTGAAGAGACGCGTAAGCCTTGAACTGCTCGCAAGGCTGGACTGTATGGCACCCACTACTTCTAAAGTATGGCACCCACTACTTCTAAAGTGCATGTGGATAAATGTGGAGGACAATGTTCAAACGCACTAACAAAAGTACCCCAGAGCAGTGGTGGTTAGTATTATGATGAAACCCTGTCATAATAAACACCTTCCTTCCCAGTCATTTCCAGACCTTTTCACTGGAGACCCAAAAACCTGATTTTGGCGTCTCACCTTGAAAGCACTGGTTCCTGGCTGCTGCTGCTTGGAGGCAGGATTCTGGTGGTCTGTGGCCATAGTGAATGGATGTGTAATGATGAAGCTGAAAGAAAAACAAAACAGTCATGAAATGATTTGTTTTGTTTTTGATATTTTAACATCGTGCAATAACGTCGGTTTTGCAAATATGTTGGTTATGCACATGAAAAATGCATAACAATCCAAATTGAATATTTATCCTTTTTAAATATCACTTATGCATGAAAACAAAAGTCCCTTTGCCTTCTAAACAAGCTACGTTTTTAGCGTAGCGCTTTAAATAAATAATACAGGTTTATATTGCTTTAAGGGTCGATTCTAGAAGTTTAGCAGTAGTATAAAAGAAACAATAAGCCCTTACAAATGGTGCGTGCGTGTGCGGGCGTGTGGCGTGTATGTGCGTGCGTGCATGTATATTTGTATATACTTTTGTCCTTTTTTCCTCCTTTATCAAATTGAGTGTGACATGAATCCCTTACCAGTACCTGTCTGTGCCAGTGTGTTTGTGATGGCATCCTGAGCTCAATATATACAGGCCGCTCAGGGGTGGAAACTTTGCCAACAGACCCCTGTGTCCAAGCTTCCCTCCAGATCAGCCTGCAATAGGCCGAACAGACAGAACCAAAGGGTCACCACACCACAGACTGCCCGCCAACCCCCCATCTCACGCCCCCACAAAGTTATTTCATTAGTTGTCAATTTTGCCCAGCCGGTCATTGTTCGATATCCACATGATTCAGCACAACCAGTGCCAAGAGTCCCACATCTACAATGAGAACGGCCTGTGTGCCACCAGAGAGAGAGAGAGAGAGAGAGAGAGAGAGAGAGAGGGAGAGAGAGAGAGAGAGTGAGAGAGAGAGAGAGAGAGAGAGAGAGAGAGAGAGAGAGAGAGAGAGAGAGAGCAAGAGAGGGAGAGGGAGAGGGAGAGGAGAGGGAGAGAGAGAGAGATCTATAGAAAAGATGTCACTGTGCCAGAAAGACAGGAACGGATAGGAATACTGAATTCAAGCTAATGTAGAATATTTTTACTGTAATGGTTTAATATCAATTCAAATTGGGATGCAACAAAATACCACTATTGTTCTCTCTTGCAGGCAGTCATTGTGCTTTTCTGAGGGAACATGCAATGTACAGTTTTTAACCTTTAACCTGGTCAGAGGTAAAAGTAAGTTTGCTAGTTAATTTTGACAAATATGCAACTCTTCACTTTCATTATTTGTATTAGAATGTAAACAATCGGGTGATGTGGCTGAGGCACATTGTTCTATGTGTTAGGCCTGACCTAAGATTTCTGAAAAGACTTCAAATATAGATTTAGCACTATTACAAAAATTGAATTTGTCAATACTGTACATATTGTACACTACAGAATCCAAGAATGGATTCCCGGCCTCAAAGGGTTAACTGGTGAATTTCCATAACACTAGATATTAGAAGGAAGGTGTTGGCGGTGGCACAACAAGTGTGGTACTGTATTTGGGGAAACAGGGAAATACACAAAGAAAAGATAGGCCTACTATGTACAAGTATTACAAATCAGGGTCTGAACACTGTGGAAGAGATATTTGATGGTTATGATGGAGAAGCCAAACAAACCAAGATGTTCATTGCACAAATGTCAGTTGGATATTTGTCCAGTTCTTATAAAAAAGTATTGTGCTAAGCAGAATTTCAGTGTGCAACTGGAAGATGCCATAGAGGTAGTGACAAGTTTCTTGTTCACAAACCATATACATTGAGAATCAATTGAGAATATTATTGATTTACTGTGTAAAGAGGTTTTTAGGCACTGTAGATTCTACTAAGACCTGCAATTGAGATTGCGACTGACCATGAGCCGAGGGCTCTGCTTCAGTTATCGGCAGCAGCTGCAGGAAGTGTTCCAGCCATGCATGAGCCAATGACTGGTGGGAGGTAAAATTCTTCTTGAAGTAGACCCTTGAACAAGAGATGGAATCCCTAACCGTATAAATACTCTATAGCACTGCTGTAAGTAGCAGGGAAAACAGGAAAGATTGTTGGGGAGTGACACACAGCAAAGGTCGGCCATGTTTGCCTGCCATCATACCCTATGAAAAAAATAGTCATTGTTAGTAAACAATAGAGCTGAGCAGTCCCGCCCCTCTCATGACATTGACCTTGCCCCTGAAATGGATTCCCCATTCATTTTCCTCAAAGACTTTTTGAAAATGATTTATATACAGTATAGACGATTACACCACGCATACAAGAAAAACAAAAGAAAAATTCAATATTGTATGGCAATATTGTGTTTGTTGTCATGATTTGCCACAGGTTCGCTTTGTCCAGGGCATAATCGTGTTTTTATACATAAGATTCAAAAGTCTATGAGGAAAATGAATGTGAAAAACATTTCTGGACCACAGGTGACGAAAGGGGCAGAACTGCTCAGCTCTATAGCATCCAACCACAAAGCATGAAAGGCTGTGGTTTTGCATTTTTTACAAGCACTATTTCAAGTAAGCTGTGGGTACAAGTAGCTACAAGAGTAACCAATCAATCTGATCATTTTTTATATTTTTTAATTTAATTGGAACATAAAAAACAAGAGTGAACCATATGATTGAGACATTGACATTACACTAAAATCCAGAAATTGGAATATGAAAGTATTGCAACTTCTGATGTACAACGGCACACTCTGCACTAGGGCATTAACTAAATATTCGACTAGTCGATTATTCGACTAGCAAAACACTATTCGACTATTAATTCACTATTCGTTATTCGGTAATAATAATTTTTTATATATATTTTTCAATTTTCTGCAGCAGGCATTGTGGATGTGTGCTGTGTTGTTGGTAGTAATTGTAGGTTGATTGCTCATTTTTCATGTCATAATGTAACTGAGTTACAGTAGTGAAATAGGCATGTATTTTTTCAATGGGAAGTCCAGAATCACACGCTAAAAACAAATATATATATCACTATAGACTAGTCGACAATTATTCGACTACCAAAGTATTCGATTCGACTAGCAAAAAACGTGTTTGGTTAATGCCCTACTCTGCACTCATAATCGGTATCCATGGCACTAGTACTACCAGAAGCCAGAGAAGGTCTTGGAGGAGTGCGGTGTTGTGGACTGCAGGTGCAAAGAGAGCACATGAGTGCTGAACATGTAGGAGTTGCAGTAGTCTGACTCTCCTCCTTAGTCCATGAACTGGAAAAAAAACAATAAAAATAAATAAAAATAAAGAGAGTAGTGCAGATTCAATTTGCAAAGCGGTACCCTGCCAGGCCTGCCTACACACTGTCCTGCAGATCAAAGCCAACCAGGTCTGAGGATAAGACTAAAAGGAGATAGTACACGTATTAGCCTTCACTAATGACTGTGTACCTGCAGTGTTGCCAACTGCCAAAATGCACTAGTGGCACTTCCAAAATGCACTAGTATGCGCTAGAGCAGTGGTTTTCACCATGTGTAGATTCTTGAAAATTAGGTAATTAGGATGTTTAAATATAATTTAACTCTTGAGAGTGTGAAATGAAGCCAAATGATACTGTAAGGGTCCATTCGTCGGGTTGTAGATACAGTAAGATATTTTGCTGTGTTGACTGAGGGTAAGTGAGTCATTCATGACAATTGTTTTGGGAAACTGAAAAAAAAGATGAAAAATGTGGGAAATTGTTACAGTCGCAGCCTGACCCCACTGCCAAAGATTAGGCTATAAATAATGACTATGTGTGTATGCATACGGTATACTGTACCTATATGTACAGTATATATACACACACACACACATACATATACATACCTGTATAATGTATATACACAGGGACCTTCTGTTTCCCAGGAAAGTCAGGCGACCTCTCAACACATTCATCAATTGCTACCCTAACCTGGCTATTTGGCCAGACTGACTCACTATACATTGTGTATGAATGTGACCAAAGGCCAAAGCCAGCCAGGCTATGGCTGCCCTATGTCTTTGGCAAAATGGCCCATGGGCCCTGTATGTACACAGATGCTCCACGTCTCTGTGTGTATGTATTGTATGTCTCTGCAAAAGTTCTGTAGGAGTCATAGTCAACAACCTCACTCAGGCTTTGGATACTAACCCAGGTGGAAACAGGATAATATCTGATTCTATGCTCTTTTGGTGTCCTCCTCTCCAGAGTGGTCGGAAGACAGGCTTATGGCTGGGAGAACAGACATTCAGTGGAACAGTGGAACAGTGGAGTATGGCTTGTGAAAAAGCTCAATCTCCGACTGCAAATACTTGCCTAAAACTTTACTTCTACATTATAATTGGCATATGAGAATGTACATCACACCAGTTAAACTCGATAAATATAATAATATTCCTGATATGTGCACCAGATGTGGTGAGGATAGGAGCTCACGGATCCACTGTTTATGGTCAAGTTCAAAATTGATTCCTGGAGGGAGGTCGAGCAGGAAATATGGAAGATTTTGTCAATAAAAATTCTACCAGACCCAAAGTTCTTCCTGCGCAGCCTTTATCCGGAGGGAAGTTTAAATTCAATGAGCGAATATTCATTTATAGGCCTATATATAGGCCTATGTATATATAAGTGTTTCACAATGGTTTTTATGTTTACCCTTGGAAAAGAACACATATATCCTAAGGACAAGCAAGAAATCTTTCTGAAGGTGTGGCGCCGTTTTTATACAATATTAGGAACAATAACTTATCACATTTAAAGGGGAACTCCACCCACTTTCAACATCCTATGTCATTAATATACTTCAGAGATGTCGTGTGGATATGATAAAAAAAAAAACATTAACATGGTGAAACACAACTTGATGATGTCATCAAGTTGTATTTCACCATGTTAATGTTTTTTTTTCTTTCAGACTCTTTTTTGGAAATGCGTGGAATTCCCCTTTAATGGAAACGACTGAAGAGGAATAGTGCTGTTTTCTTCTTTTTCATAGAGATTTTTGTTGTTTTATTCTTCTGTTATTTGTATTGTACTGTGTGACTGAGTGACTGACTGAGTGAGGAGCATACAGTTGTTGCTGGTATGCTATCTTACAGTTGTATAATAGATTTCTTAGACCCCTCCCGGCCTCCCTACAAGTGACCACTGAAAAAAATGGGGTTGTATATTCAAGGGCTTCACTATTTGACTTTCAACGTTCTTTTTCCACAAAGCAGTTTTGAAAATGGGGGCCTTCTTATAACGAGAGTTGTCCCATATTACGGTATAATACAGTATTTTATCAGATCGAAACCTTTTAACATTGTAATATACCGCACATGGAATGTCCTGAAATGTCTCAGGATCGTGCTTGCTGTCATGTTTGCCCTGAAAAGGGCTATATACTGTACAAGCTGTCTCAGGCCACAGAAACACTTCCTGGCCTAGCAACTTCAGCTTCTGCTAGCTTAGCATATACTGTACATAAAATGTTTAGAATGCACATAACAAGACTCAAAGAGCACCATACTGCTCTGTTGAAAGCTCAGAGGAAGAAGAAAGGTTGTAACTTGACACTATAGCCTGTGGTGTATATGGTCCAAAGTGCATTGTGACAAGACATTACAATGTTACAAGGGTGTGGTACGGCCTGACAGCTTGCTCATTACGTATTTCTGATTTTGTCTCTGGTTTTGCCTTTTATAGAGGAACACCTCTAGGTTCCAGAGGAAAGGAACAATGGACATGCTTTACACCTGGCTTTCAGAAGTGACGTAATGTGGCCTCAAGTTTATGGAATTTAAATGTTTGTATTCAAACATGATGACATGTGGCCATTTGGGCACACCTCATTTCACACAGATGTGATTTTTGTTGTTTTCAGTAGCAATATTACTCAACTGCATAGCAGATGTGAATGGATGTCTTCATCAAAGTTGTTTGTTGGAGGGGTTTTCAAAATAATTGCCAATACACAAAGAGTGAAAAATGTTGTCTTGAAAGATTTTCCCAAGCATACTATGGACTGTTTCCACTGCAGAAAAGGATAATGGTGTGTACGTCGTACAACAAAAATCTCATTATGATTACAGAATGTTCAAAAGCAACAACCAAGTCAGTGTGTAAGTATGAACATCTTGGCTTAAAACCCTTCCCAAATTATTATATTTAGTCTTCTACACAGCAAGAAAAAAAGGAGTATCTGTATAACAATATACATTATGATTAAGCAGTGTAGAAGGCAGAGCCACACCTTAGCATACCATGTACAGTATGGCTTCAACCAATTATCTCTATTAAATCTAGAAAAATCAGCATCAGGCACACCATCAAATTATTCTGGAGTTCTAGACCTTGGGTTTGCGCCTCATTTATAATTATGGACAAATCATTATGGCCCAGTAATTCCTGATTTAGGGGCTCCTTATAATGACAATTCAATAACCGGATTCTCTATCTTATTTCACTTTTCTTGTTTTATTAGACAATTCGTCAAATCTTCACCATTCCTGCAGAATCAGCTTACAATTTGATATTTTCTCAAACATCATACAAGGAAGGAAAAACGTGAGCAGCTCCTCGTCAAACTAATTTTATTCGCCACTGAAACATACATATAGTAGCACTTCTTACTGGGCACAGGCAGCTTGGGCTGAGGAAGGCTGGGATGAGTTAGAGGAGGAGGAGGAGGAGGGGTGAGGCAGGCACTGTCGTGGTAGCATGGGAGAGGCGGTAGGTAGGTAGGAGGAGGGATCGTATATCGGGGAGGGAGGTAGGGCCTGGGTATCCTGTTCAGCTGGCCCCGGCCGCAGCAGGAGGTGCAGGTGGCACGGGAGCAGGGGCGGGGGCAGGGGCCGGGGCAGGGGCAGGAGCCGGGGTGGGAGTAGGGGCGGGGGCATTGAAACACCCCCTCTTGTGCCACTGCATGTCCCGCACACGTCGGACAGACTGGATCTGGGGAGCGGGGGCGTCCCAATCGTTCCAATGCTTGTAATCTCCCCGCTCAAAGATATACTGGCGTCCTCTATACCCTGGGTACATGTAGCCGACCCATCTGGAGAGAAGATAATATAAAGTTGTACACGTAGTTCCGTCTTTGTCATATAATGCAATCTATATAGCCAGTAGCACATGACCATGCTTTGGCGAGTTGAAGACAAGTATAATCACAGAAAAACAATGGAGAGATGGATAAACATGAGGTGGAGTTCTTACGTTCCATTGAGGGCCTTGATGCTTGCTACGCGGTCCTGAAAGCCATGTGCCCACAAACTGGGAACATCATCGTCGACAATCTCCATCTTTCTACCACTGAAGTCAGCGTTTTCAAAGAGATGTATCTTGTGATCAGATCCGTCCTATAAATGGTTAAAAAACCACACAATTATGATTGAGAACACATTGAATATATAGGAGTGATGGGATTGTTTAATGTTCAATCTTTGATAATATCAATGCCTACAAATTGTATCAGAGGATATTTCACTATAATCTAAGTAAATCGTGTAAGTAGTAGTAGTCAAACTGATAAGTGACATCAGTACATTTATAATTGAAATCATGCAGTGTGCACATCCTTGTGTCCGTGTGTGTGCACGTGCGTGCGTGCGTGTGTGTGTGTTGTTAAAGACTGATGATTTGTGAATATCATTGAATGAAGAGATACCCACCACTTTCAGTGGTCTTAGAGACAGGAAGGAGAAGCTGATCTGACTGTTTGTCCAGGTGTCCCAGCGAGGATATTCTCCCTTGTCAAGGATGAACTGCTCACCTCCAAAGCCTTGGCGGTCATAACCCACCCAGCTGAATTGAGAAAAGAGGCGACATGCAAGAACAAGGAAGAAAGAGATGTAAATGGAAGATGGAGGTTCTGCGTGAACGTCTTTAATTTTATAGTGAAAAAGATCACACAAGTGCAAAATGTGTGGCTTTCATCATCATTATGATGATGATAGAATGTTTGTCATTCACTTGGTTTTCCACACAATCTGGGCGGGGCACTGACTAGCAACTACATGACGTCATCATTTTATTTTGCCATTGGCTTGGCCTGAAAAGTTTATACTTTTCATAAGTTCCAAGTTCCATAAAATGTCTATAGATCAGCTGCCACATGATGTCACACAAAGCCAGGCTTTGGAGCGGCTAGCACCGCTCAAAATATAATACCTAGTATCCGTACACAAAACAATAGCATAGTCATCAACGCATCGGATATGGCAAAAGATTAACATTATACGCATTGCGTTTCCACAAAGACTAGGCACTCATTTGTGTGTGTGTGTGTGTGTGTGTGTGTGTGTGTGTGTGTGTGTGTGTGTGTGTGTGTGTGTGTGTGTGTGTGTGTGTGTGTGTGTGTGTGTGTGTGTGTGTAGTCTGTAAAATATGCAACAATATACTTACGGCCCTGATTCGACCAGGATAGAGCCCACCTTCTCAAGGCCCTTCTCTGATACATCTTTGCACTCAGCAGAAAGCTCTGCCTTGGTGCCCTGGAAGTTCTCATGCTCAAACAACACCACCTGGGCCAGAGAGTGGCAATGAGGAAAGTTTAAGTTTTTCTCTCTCTCTCTCTCCACAGAAAAAGAGTCAATCTATAGAGTCTACACTCAGCTAATTACAAGAACGACAGTTGGGTTTCAATTGACAGAGTAGTAGTATTGTGATACCTTGTAAGTGGCTCCAGCTCCGCCCTGGCTCTTCCCAGCAGGCAGCTGCTCAGGGGCACTCTGTTGCTCTGACATTCTCCTGGTCCACTGGTCCGCCTCTATACCCGTGAAATCACACACACACACACACACACACACACACACACACACACACGGTCTGAAGTTTACTTAACCAAAGGTGTGTGGTAACTAAGTATGTCCGTCCAAACGACAAACGACGTTCAGCCCTTGTGAACGTGTTTATCAAGAGAATCACTCATACAGTACATACAGTATAATAGTCCATTTGTGGTCATTTGAGTTTAGATGACCACACACACCACATCCATATCCATCTAAACTCCAAGTCTTCAGTGAATGCACTACTTGAGCCAAAAGCCTTGTAAAAAAACACATTTTACGCCGTTGAAACGGTTTAGACATACAATAAATATTCTACCCCACACCCTCTTCCCTTTAAGTCATTTAACCACTTCAGCTCTATAAAAAATAATACAAATATTGAAAAAAAAATCCATAAACTCAAGAGAACTTCAAGCTCACAATAAGCTTGCTGGTCTGCTAACATTCTTGCAGTCTGAAGTGTCCATGGTGATCCTTTACTGGTGAATCTCAGATGTACTGCAGTAACTGCACACACGTAAACTACTCCTACAGAACACTACTGGTGATAGAATTTAATATGTCCATACTGGAGCTTTACCTGGGTATTGCCTGATTGGAAGCGGTAAATGTCCCTCTGATTTCGGTGCCACTTGTTGGTGTTTGGTGGGGATGAGCCACTGGAGCGCAGGGGCAGGGGGCTATTTATGGTTTATTTCTGGCCACAACAGCAGAAAAGGGGGTGATGTTGATACAGCAAGTCTGTCGCTCACATTGTGTCCATAACGCTGCCTCTCAATAGGCAGCTGTGTTGGCACACATAGCCCTGCCCGTCCGCCCGGCTGGCTGCCAGTATGTGGTGTGCACGGGCACAGGGAGAGGGAGCCAAGAGGATTCAGCAAACAGCCCAGATCAGCACAAACGTGCACCACACACACACGCACACACACCACACCCAATTTACCACCAAGTCGTACACACCTCACCCATTTAAATTGACATTAATGTTACGTTATACAGGATCTCAAATGTTCATTCTCAAAGTAAACCGTCGCGAAATCCTGCAGGATCAGTTTCAAGTGTTTTAGGCCAAATTGGCCGAGGGAAAGAGTTGATACGATAGTATTCTGATCTAGGAGCCAACAATGCATTTCATGACAGTAAATGATAAATTTTTATAGCACCTTTATCCAAGGCGCAGCAACAATCAAGAAATAATTCTGAGTTGAAGTAAGAGCCTATAACATCTCAAACATGCTCCTGTGTCCTGTTATAACAATACCACCTGAAATGGGGCTTTTGAAAAACAGCATAGAATAAAAGACGATGGAAAGAACATGTACTGTATGATAAAGAAAATACCAAGCAGAGTCAGCAGCTCAACTCACGTTAATTTTATTAAGAATTTACACTTTAGAACACTGGCCAGTACAACACAGTGCAATATACATCTTTTACTTTCAAATAAAAAAAAGGAAACATGGAGACAGATAAAAAATAAAACCTTAAATTGTCAAAATGTATGACAACGTAAAATGCCATGTACAGACATTATAGGAAGAATGACTCCAATGATTCAATCATCACATTCACGTAGCACTGTAATAGCATTTCCACAGTCTACCAGTCTACCAACAGATTCAGAACATTACTGACAAAAAGGGAAACAGAGGTCAGTGCTACAGTGCATCAAGTGACAAAGTGCTTTATGGATTTAGCAGAGCCAGGAGATGGCATGAGTTGAGCTCTTCACCAGGTGCAAAAATTGGTTTGGAGTGAAATTGAGAGTGAATAGGTCTTAAAACTATTTAAAACCATGTAGTGAACTCTGGAGTGGTGCATGCCATACGCTCCACCACCACCACTCGTAATGGTTATTAGGGCAGTGGTGGAAAAACAACACACAGAGTGCAGAATATTCTCTCCACCTTCTCGATGCACGAGCAAAGCTTATTGGAAATAGCATTCCTTTTCAAAGGAATCGAGAAAACAAGGCAACCTAACATGACATGTTCCGGGTAAATTAAGGGGCACTCGTAATGAATGTATGGCTCTTGGGTGACACATTCACTTAGAACGTCGTCCTCGTAATCCTCATTCATTGTTGTCACAAAATCATTTACTTGATCCAACTGAGGTCTAAATTGAAGTGAAAATTAGTGTTGACATGTCAGATTGTTGTCATTAGCGTTTTTTCTTTGTGCAGATTAGCAGTGTGCGACTGACACATGCCAAACTTTCCCTACAATTTCCACCAAAAAGGAAATTAAAGTTTCACTACACAGCACTTGTCATGCTGTGAAGTCATGGAATATACAGGAGTGCTTCCAAAACTTCCAAAACGTATTTTTTGTCTCTTTCAAATAAATGACAATAGAAATATAGATTTTAATGATTACAGTATACTAAAATAATATACACCTCCACTGACAATCAGGACAGCAGTGTTTTGTTCTCCATGTTTAAAGAATCGTTCATGATCCGAAATGTCCTATGGCAATGCTTGAGTGACTACTGCCCCACAGCTTCCGCTGACAAACGCACCGATACATCAGTGACGCAAACTGGTAAATCAATATTGTCAACCAGATAAAAAAAAGGAGTAAACTAAATACAAAACGTTGCTGAGGACATAAAGATGGTCTCTCCTCCCACCATGGTGTAGTTGAAGCACTTCCAGATTAAGAGGCGTCGTGGTCCCACAAGTTCAACCATTTCCTGAAATGCGTCCCAACAGGAAGTAACTGGTTTTCCCCTCCAGATGTGTCCCTCTCAGGGATAAAGTGCCACTATGCGGAGACCCTCCTGACACAGAAGAGCTTTCGGAGGAACAGAGCGGTGATATGGACAAGCGGAGCAGCCTGATATATATTTCCCTTGCCCGTTTGTTCCATTAGACCAAGACTCTCCGAAAAAAGGCACCATGCACATGTACACGACCCAAGGTGGGAAGAGAACAATGAAAAAAACAAAACAAACAAAAAATATATATAGGAAATACATCAGCAGCAGCATAGTCCCCGACCATTGTCTCCAGGTCAAAGGTTAAGGCTTCTGTTTCATACAGATTCTTCTTTTTTTAAGGCAACCTTTGAAAAGAGAACAGAGAGGTTCGTTTTAATGTTTGACCACTTCTATTCCAAAATTCCAATATGCACATAGTGTGCATAAAGTGCAACACAAGATAGGCCTGTGTGTTATATAGCCTAAGAAAATATTTGGGAAAATAACCTAAGAATAGCTCACCGATCATTCACTTAGCCGTCATTTTCATATTGACTCAAACGCTTCTTAGACTTGAGCTCTCTCAGCCACTGTGGCGATTCCTCCTCACTGAGAAAAAAAGAGACGGGCAGAATTAAAAAAGGAAGTTCAAGGCAAGAAGCAGGAATCAACCTACAGTCTAGAACCTGGCTTAAATACAGGCACTGGATGTGCACACACTTCGAAAGCTCCCATATTTTCAGGGTCAGGAAATGAATTTTAACCATCTGCAATTTAAGGTTGCTACTGTCCTGCCACCTCTTTTCATAAGTTTTGAAATTGAAGAATTTCTGAACCTAGTATATATTTATTAAGAGTATATTATTGAGCTGGTGGGGGGCTACATGTTGCATCCAATTGCAACTATAAAGCTCTGCTCCACACACCAAAATGTGAACCTGTGAAGATGTGAAAGTTCTGCTTACCCATTTTCTTTACCGCCAGAGGGGGGCAGTACACGCGCTGCCCGTGGAAGGAAGGGGGACTTGGGAGAGCGAGAAAGCTGAGAAGGAGCAGCTCCATCAAGCTGACCATCTGATTCCCCTCTCTTCTTCAGCTGGGCCTAAAGAACCATCGAGAAACAAATCAATAAATCTTTTGGCACGACAACCGAGAGGGAGGCGTAACAATATACACTTTCATATGCTGTTTTTTTATTGAGACATAAGTAATTTTAAAAATATTAATAAAGAAACTGTATTTGTGTGGTTGTGCTCACATTAACCCATTTTCTCATGACTAGATTCTAGTTTGACACTAGATTCTAGTCTCTGGCACTAGTTTCTAACACTAGATTCTAGTCTCTGACATTAGTTTCTAGTTTCTGACGCTAGTTTCTAACACTAGATTCTGGTCTCTGACATTAGTTTCTAGTTTCTGACGCTAGCTTCTAGTTTCTGACCCTAGATTCTAGTTCCTGTGTAAGTGATGCTCAACATATTTCATGTCAAGCACCCCCAAAATTATCTATATTTGGCTGCAGACCCCAATCTGAATATACGTTGTTCTCGGCATCCCCCAGAAGCAAAGATTTGAGTTAAAAATGTTTGCTTCCAAAATAACATAGCCTATTCAAAGATTTGTGCCACATTTTCACGGTTTTTCTAAAATAGCAGACCTACAAGCTCAGAGTCTGAGCTTGTAGATCTGCTATTTTTCAATAGCTAAAGTATAATACTTAGAACACCAAAACGCATGCAGTACAGACACAGTACGCGTGACTGGACTGGATCGACTAAACTCTGACAAAGTGCTTCACAGCTCACCTTTAGAGCTGAAGGGTCCATTCCAGGGAACAGGGCGACTCTCTGTGGCTGTGAGGAAGCCGCTGAGCGGGAATCAGATGCTCTGGCCTGGTCCTCAGAGTCAGACTCTTCCTGCTTAGTTTCTACCTTCTCCTCTGTGACAGGGCAGGAGAAAAAACAAGTCAGTCATTTGGTGATATGGGGAATAAAACAAAAAACAGCAGCACATGCACCTAGGCCCACCCCCACTCCGGATCGGACAGTCGTCACCCACAACCAAAACCTTTTGACCCCATAGGGCTCACTGGGGACAGGGAGGAACTCCTTATATGGCATCTTTATCCAAGGCGCTTTACAAAGATGTATTGCATTCACCCACCCACCCACAGTTTTTAAGGACTTTACCCCTGTGCCACACAGACACAGATGGATGAGTGCCATTATAGAAAAGCGGAGTGGGCACAAGTTAAGCGGTCGGTGCATGGGCGTCGGCTGTTTTTCCCTCAAAATACTCTGATTGGCCGGTTCATGGCCAATGGCGTAACTCCAAGTTAGTTAAAGACCTTTATAGCTAATGTCATGAGTATCAGCTTGCTCCGCTCACGCACGAGTAGGCCATGGCCTACTCGCGCGCAACGCGCAAGTTTGGACTCTGCCGAGTGATGATCTAGTTACTGTGGAATTTCTAAGATAGCGTGCGATTATTGCGTTGTACAGTATGTTAACGGCTAAATACTCCCAGGAACTCTGTGCTGTGTGTGGTGTGTGGGCATTGCACTGACCTGTGGAGTCTCTGTAGCGCCAGTCCTCTGTGGCAGCAGCCTGGGCCTCTGCCACGGCGGTCAGGGCAGTGCTCTGCCGCGCTGCTCTGGAGGGCCGCGACCGAGGCGCTCGCTTCTTACCCAGCTGAGCTCTGCACCGGAGAGCACTGGTGTCCAGGAGAGTGGTGGGGATCTGGAACAGCAAACAATACACTTGAACAACAAGATGCTATCTATGACTAAAATGTCATTATTATTATTATTATTAACCAACTTGTTTTTAACTCATGTTTGGCAAGCACACCTTTTGGTGCTAAGCTTTATTCGCATAATTAGCATTACTTAGCATTATTAGCATTATTAACAATACATCAATGGCATTACTTAAGTCATTGAAAAATTACTATTTTTGAAAATGGTGAAAATGTGGTGCAAATCTTTGAATTATTTTTGAGTTCAGAATTTAGAATTTACTATTTACATATCCATTTGGTGAGGTTGTTTTGCATATTATTGTGCAATCTTCGTTAAAATGTCTGTTATAAATGCACTGTCAAATGGTTAAGTGGAAATGCTAACTCTGTGAGGCATACAGTACGGTCAGGACGTACCTCTGGGAAATTAAGTGCTTCAGTCTCCGATGGGGACGAGGGCGAGAGGCCGTCTGGAGCGTCAGTGTCTATGGAAGGGGCAGGTTCGTCTGGCGTCTGGGGGGGAGTGGGCTTCCTTGGCGAGGGGCTGAGGTTACTGTCAGAGGATGGTGTGGCTGGAGTCAGGCTAGATGAAAAAAAGGAAAAAAGACTAACGTTTAGGGCAGGCATTGCATCCAAAGCTACAGAACTTCGGTCTGGCCTTCCTTATTAACCAGTTTTCAGTTTAAACTCCATGCATGTTCTTATCCGGGCTATTACTCTGTTGTGATGCTGACATCTGGCCACAGGAGGTCAGTGTAGAACCGCAATGAGAGGTGAAGATCAGGGGTTTTCAACCTTTTTCCATTCCAGAGACCACTATTTATTCAGAATTTGAGAGACAGACCACCCATTTGATGACATTTAAGCCCCACAGACATCAAAACTAAAGATATCTTTTGCTTTTGTCCACAATTCCAGGCTGGATTTCAGAGATAAGAAAACAGTCAAACATACTGATCAAGATGACCATTAATCCTCTACATTCCCTAGTTAGACTTGGGCTAATTCAGATGGTGAATATTTTAACTCTTGAGGGTGTAAAATGAATGGACCCTTGCAGGTCCATTTGATTTCATTTTTACGCACTCAAAGAGTTACATCTGGCTAACCAACTTCCCATCATTTAGCCTGGGGACGACCTGGAAGCCTCTCAAGGACCACTGTTAAAAAAAAGCCCTGGTGTAGATGATAATGTGATTGTTGGTCTATCAGTTTGTTTTTACATTCAGGGGTAAAGTGTCTTGGTCAAGGAAAGTTCGACACAGTGAATCGGTGACCTTGCCAAATGACTACCAGATGACTTAACTACATCCCACACTACAGTACACATGGAGCTACGCATTAAGGAGAATAACAGCGTCATTCTCCGCCCAGTGAGAGCCACACAGCCTATTCCCAAAGGATGCAGTCTGCCCTGATGAAGTAACATTGGGAACGCACACAACAACTATCATCATTCAAACCTCTGCAGTGCTGCGATATCAGGGAGAGAATTGGAGCAAGAGGAAGAATAACACTAACTTTATACTTTATCGCATGACGGTCACACACACAGAAAACAAATCGGTTCTTTTTGGTGAGCAAAGCAACCCAGTCATGTTATGGAATATTGTCCCATCCCCTTGGAAAAAAAGCTGACATCTGACAGCATTGCAACTTTCCACAGAGGTCAGAGCCCCACAGGGAGAAGACAAGACGTGATAGCGCTGATTCTTGTTATTGCTTTTTACAGATCAGAGAGGTGTTAGATTGCAGATTATAGAGGTTACTGAAATGTATATATAGGAGGCTGGGTGAATCAGCAGTATTTAGAAGGTCATCACTGCACACTGGGGGAAAATGCGGGGAGGGAGGGAGGGCGGCCGCTGGTAGGAAATGAAGAGTCACTTATGGAAGAACACTCGGGGACGTGATCAGAAACACAAAGCAAGAACAAGCTGGGGAAAGTTTTGCCTTTCCAAATCAATATGAGAAGGGTGCCCAAAAGGAATGGCCCACACATATGAAAGACGCTTAATCCGATAAATGCCATCCTAGGGCAATGGCATGGAGGGAGTGAGACTGGCACAGAGAAGGTCAAATAAATGTTAAGATTGTTACATAAAATGTGCTACCTGAGCAAGCAAGAAAAAATAGCCTGTGAGTCAGTGTGTGTGTGTGTGTGTGTGTGTGTGTGTGTGTGGGTGTGTGTGTGTGTGTGTGTGTGTGTGTCCCTACCTATCATCAGTGTGAAGCCCCGTCTCCCAGGTTCCGTACTGACTGTCTGTCTCATGGACCAGAGTGTCTGTGTCCTTCCCCTCATCTTCGCCACCGCCGCTCTGCTTCTGCTGCACCTGAGATATAGGATCAATAGAAACAGAGAGATAGAAATACAGAGAAATGGACAGACAGAGAGACAGACAGGGGGCAGAAAGAGAGAGAGCAATTATTGATTAATGGTCCATAAACAATGCACAATATTTGCTATTTGCTCTATATGTTGTCAGGAAGCTTTTTTGCACTCATGAAAGGCTCTGTGAGAACATTCAGCGGGAATGAAAGCGATCACCGATGTCTTACCAAGCGTTTCTAAAGATCCAGCAAGTTTGACTGACTTACGAATTAGAAGACCGGGTAGAATACGTGTCGAAAATGGAGGCTAACATCATTTATTGTTTAATGATTAGCTCATGGACAAAGTGGCATCATCAAATATACAAACTGCAGCTAAATGACAACTACACAGATACTATATATTATGGAAATTATATACACACTGACTGCACACACACACACACGCACATGCGCTTCTCAGTTCTAATTATAGTTTTGGGGCTATGACCCCTAGACGACACTAGGCCTGTGGCTATTGGTTGTCTGTTAAATCCATTTATCAGCAGGGTCTGGACTGGGAGCCAGCACCCTGCAATTCACAACAGGTCACCAAGTTGAGATGTTAAAAGTTCAGCAACTTTTTAAAAAAGCGAAGTAAAGTGAAGGGTGCTCTTATCAATATACATCCATGCTCAGTCAATCAAATCTTTACAAATGACATTTCAGCCAATCACTTTTATAAGCTCAGTCAATCAAATCGTCACTACGGGGTGATCAGCCAATCATCAGCCAATGTTTGTTCATACAAAGAGCAGCCAAACAGATGGGCAATAAAGATAACTTCAATGGGCACTGTTTTTTTCGTACCCTCACTTGGGCAAGGAATAACTGCCAACACTAAAACCTCTGACGGGAAAAGGAAGAAAGCTTAAGGTAGAGAGTGAGACGGCACAATGTTAAACCTGCTGCCATTATGTTTATCGGCGATATATTTGACAGTGAAACACACAATAGGACACGCTAGCAAAAATTCCATCGTTCAATCATGACTAAATCTGAAGGCCAGATAAGGAACGTAGCTTGAGAAGTGGGGGGCTAAGTATAAAAACACAGGCTAGATAAATAACAATAACACACTGGTAACTGCCAAATAGTACATGGCCCAGTGAATAATGGACTAGGGTTAGTTGATGTTCCCACCAGCTCCCGATGTTGGACGGCTGACAGGGCTGCTGATAGCGCTACATTGTGTGGAAACCCAGTGGCCAGCAGTGTGGTTGGTGCGTCGGATAATGAAAGGTAGCGGGATGAGCTCATAGGAGACAAGGAGAGGGACATGGAAGGGTGGGCGGATGAAGAGTGTGTTTGCTGTCTACTGAACCATGCCTCTTTTAATGAGGCTGCTACAGAGGGCACACTGTCGTATACCCCCCCCCCCCACACACACACACACACACAACACAACTGCGTACATTGCACGCACGCGCATGAACCGACAAACCTGGCCCATATAGGAAAAAAAATGTATCGTCTGAATACTCTCTCAGGGCTATGACACCTGAGGTATTGTCTGAGACAGATGCAATGCACGGCACCTGGGTATGCATCGCTGAGGTTTTATAGCAGGTGTTGTGTTCACGATCAAAAGCTTGCACTTAACCCATATAGACTTTTTGCTGTGCAGCAAAAAAGCTAAAATATCTGACAAGATATATCGACAAGAACACAACCCTCGCAACTGTTGTAGATCTGCGCCTTTTGCCATATACCCGTATTCGCCTACTATGACATTTCCAAAATACTGTAGTCAGGTTGAAAGAGAAGTGGTTCAAAGATGATTTGATTGCACAGCCGGACAGCCTTTCCATTTATAACTTGTTATCTTAAAGTTTGCTAAGTTAAGTGGACTGATCCACATTAAAGTCCAGGATGACCAACGCTCTTATGATAAACAACAAACATGAAAGAAGAGAATGTCACTCTGAGAACTCGAGACAAAAATTGTAGACGGACAAAAACGCAGACTTTTCAGCCTGGCTTAAATAGCAATCTCGCTTGCTGCGTTCGCAACGACAGGCAGATCACAAGAGTGACCGTGAGATGATCATGATGGAGGTCAAGTGAGACAGACTGAGGGAGGGGGAGACAATGAGATAAAGAGCGAGCAGAGAGACAACCGTAATACCGGATATCATTAATCAACTATGCTTTTCCTGAGAGGGACAAAGAACAGCAAGGATAACAGTGAGAATGGCATTCAGCACTGCTCCCTCCCTCTGAAAAACCACTTGAACTCAAGTACATCCTCTTCTCAATGCTCTGCGGACCATTATGCTACCACTTAAGTCCTATACTGAAAATAGATTAACCATATAGAGCAAAAGATAATATTTTGGACATTTAATGCATTCTGAACTGAAAAATAATTAAAATATTTGTGCCACATTTTCAAAAATATCAGACCTACAAGCACTCCGTGGCACGCGATGAGCTTGTAGGTCTGATATTTTTCAATAACTAAAGTAATGCCAATGATGCTAAGTAATGCTATCTAATGCTAATAATGCTAATTAATGCTAAGTATTGTTAATACTGCTAATGCTAAGTAATGTTAACAATGCTAATTTATGTTAATAGTGCTAAGTAAGCCATGCTGGTAATGCGAAGTATTGTCAATAATGCTAATAATGCTAAGTAATGCCAATAAAGCTTAGGGGCTCCATTTTCGTTACCTCTAAACCCCTTATACTTTAACTTATTTGCCCTTTTAAACTATTTAGAAAAACATTTTCAGTAGTTCAAATGGCTCACAATGTATTAATAGATTGACATGTTGAACTATTCAAAATAGTTTTTCAAAATGGTAAAAACGAAATAAGGGGTTTGGGATAAGGGGTTTAGCATGGAACGAAAATGGAGCCCTAGGTGTCCGTGCCAAAAATGAGTTAAAGCCAATATTTATACTTGGAAGCGCCTAAAACAGCTAGCTGATTTACTGTATGTTATGTATGAACGGTTACCGACTGTCACATGTTTTTGTATTGTATTCAACTTTACTTGTGAGAGGACCTCAATGGAAATAAGTCCCTATACTTTCATGGGAGAACCCTCAAAATACTGTAACCATGTGGTACATCAAAGATGTGTTCCGAACTTCCGATTGACTCCATCTGTGAGCAAAAAGCCCACATTAGAAACAGCTGAAAATGGAGGTAACCATCAAAATGAATCCACCACATCTGGTGATCTCACGGTGGATCGATAAAGAAATGTGTGGTCCATCCAGAGACCAGGGCCCAGTCAGAAAGAGCACGCCGTTGCATTTAGCCTGCCAGACAATATTGATGGGGAGAGCGTTTATGCAGCGCTACGCTAGCTCCAACAGCATTCAAGAGATCAATGGAGCACAACATTTGAAATCCACAACAGTTCCTGATCGGCACACTTGGCTGAATCGGTAGCCGTGTTGATCTTTTAATAATAATGATAATGGACTGGGCCAGAGGTGTTGAATGCATTGTGTGAAAAACCTAAGCGCGCAGGACTATGAAAGTAAAGTTTGAATAGGCAGGTCTCATAAATCTCTGTTAGCTGAATTCCTACATCAGCTATCCACTGTGTACTGTACTGTATTGCCACATAACCAAACCACACCCTCACTTCACAGCACAGCGGAATATGCCATGAGCAGGTACCTTTACATAGTAAAATTAAAAAATGGACTAATAGCAAAACATTTGATAGAGATTTTGGTACTTTTTTCTATCTTTCCGTCACTTAATATAGACAATATTCTTTCCAGTAGCTTACATAGCGTGGTAAAACCTGTTGATGTTATTAATGCATTGGATATGTTACCTGCCAACAGAGTAACTTGTGACCCATTACTCCCCATACTGCCAAGTAACTATACAAACTTAAAATAGTCTTAATTATCAACACTAGATTTTATTTCTTTACATTTATAAATGAGCAGACAGGGTTTCTTCAACATTTTCTTTTCTGACCTAGTCGGCCACTAATGTCTATAGGCCCAGTCTTAGGAGAGCCACCTATCATCCAACAACAGCAGACATAAAGAATGGTTTAAGTGCTGAGGAGGTACAATTACTGTGCTGAAACGCCTTTATTGACAGTGGCAGGGAGTTGGTCCCCCATGCTATCAACAACACACACACATAATACGGATGATGAAAGAGCCCTATCTAGCTAACAAGGTCCAGTAACAGTGATTTAGAGCCATTGAGAGGCAGACTTTTCCCTTAATAACATTAGCAAAGGCCAGCTAGCCTCACACGAGGACAGGAAGGGTGCGCCGGGGAAACGACAGAACAATGAGCGGATGAATGGAAGGATGAAGGAGAGAAAGGGCTGATCACCGAGGGGGATTGACTGACAATCTGACACATGGAGGAGGAAGTGTCTGGAACCAAAGCCTTGGAAAGTTCTGCACGATAACAGAGTAATCTCAGATCATGAATCATGCATGGCCCACAGAAAGAGTTCAACTGTGTTATTTAAAAACAAAATACAGTAACATGGTTTTAAATAGAGGGAATAGGGTGTATGTTAAATATATTAAGCTCACAATTATTATTTCCGCATTCAAAAGGTCAAACTTGATCTTGATATGATGAGTTGCTTAACAATGTTTGAATGACAGCAAATTGTGCCATTTTCGAGGAAAGGTGCCTCATCAACATGCTCATACAAGATGTGTTTTCATCAGGTTATTTATTTATAATTTTGATTTTTGCACATTTTGGATTTTGTGCATAACTCCCTGAATGGAAACACTTGCGGGCATTTAAGTTTGCAGGAGTATAGATTTTCATATTATGAATTTTAACGAGGTTGGCCTCAACTAGGACTGGGCCTGCGCCAACTCGTCAGGTCCACATGTTGTGCCCACGTTTATTACAAGTAGCAGTATAAGTGTGGATAAAAATGACAGGACTGGCACTATACTACCTGTGTGAACACCAACTTGACCCAATTTAAGCATGTCTGCAAACTAATGATGAAGCCTGATTGCACCTGCACCAACTATGCAAAACAGTACCAGCTACTATCGTCCAATAACTGAATTTTAGGATGGAATATATAGATGTGTATAAATTCGGATTTACTTTTTGAGACTGATCAAACAGTGCTTCATATTGTTGAAACCTCAGTGGCAGAAGCCAAAATAATGGATTATTATGATTCTTACACCAACAGTGAAGTGTTACTGTAGTGCTAATTTATGTACGGGAGCTGTGTGAAAAGTGAGAGTGCACCACCGCATCACACCTAACAGACGGTCCTATCTGGAAGTAGAACACAGTGTGAACAGCTACTCCACCTATGATTAGTGTGTTTACGTGATGTCTGTGGAATTCAAAGTAACCACCATCTCTCCCTATGGAAATACCTTTGCCATAGCACCAATATCCTAGAAATATCCTAGACACCTGCTCTCATGAGCACAAACAACTGGGCATTCCAACACAATGTCAGAGAGGCTTAGCATAAAAGTATTTTGAAAAATGAGACATTGTTGTTCTGTTCTTACATAAGAGAAACAGACTTTAGCCTCAAACTTGCACCTCGCTGCCTGGAATGTCAAGTAGAACAGAATGTTAGAATGTATAAAATCTGACTTGGCTTAAGTAGTAAGAGCTAAGAAGACAACCGATTCCTGATCCGAGCTGACAACCAGCATGTAGTCACATATACCCGTAGTTAAGGAGTAGAATTTCAGGAAGTAGGATTACTCAGCCTGACAACTGGAAATGCTCTAGACCAGTGGGTTCACAGACACTGAGTCAGGACCCATTTCTGACAGTTTATCAGTCATTTTTCTTTTTTTTTTTTTTAACCTACATTGTATTATAAATGCTTAGAATCTTTGCATGTCTGTCAGTACACATCTGTAGTTCTCCACTTTCCAAATTGTGAACCAATCAGTAGAAAAGTTCAAAAATCACATCTAAATTCTGTTTTTGAGATATTAGTACCAACTTCTAAGGCGCACCTCAGAGGACCAGAGGGAATGCGGTTCCTGTCGTCAAGCCAGTTCGAAGCGGTTGTCCAGAACCCAGCTTGGCTAATTTGGATGTTCATACTTCATAGTATGACAAAATCTAGGCCTTAAAGTGGTTAAACAAGATATATAGCGTGAAAACAGACACCCATTTCTACAGTTTCACATCTTCCTCAAGATCTCACACTCAGTGCAAGGGTGAAATATTCATGCCAACTGCTTGAGAAAAAGAATGGTGTGTGTGAACAATCTACTGGTACAGTAAGAGCTTCAGTCAGTATGTCAAAACAACCTCATCACCATGTTCGACAGAAAAAGAGCAGGTAATCTGTGGCACTCAATGTTTATTTGATTTATTGTGACAGTGGGGGAAACCTGAGAGGCCCTCACAGGACAGAAGGTTCAATGTGAATGAAACATGGTGGCCCATGCTGCTTAACCTTTAGCTAACTTCAGACAACACAATCACATCCAAATAGTCAATGTAAACGGGCAGAGCTCAGTTCCAGTTTGTCATCTTGCACTCCCTGTTCTTGTCCCCATCATGGGACACACAAATACAATACATTTTTCAGGCAAGATGGTTTCCCATCAGCCTCACATTAAAGTATGAATAACTGTTGAAAGGTTTCCTAGTCATATGCTCTTTCTCTCAAATGAGGACAACGGGACGCCAACGCATCAATGCAATCTGCCTTTGAGTGTTGGAAACCGGTAATATTAGTGTTTTCTGGACAATCCCTGCCAAACTTGGGGGCGTCTGGTCACCCACCCCCCACCCTTTACACCACTGAGGTTTTAGGTAAAACCCTTCAAATACATTTCTAACATACAAGATCTGTGTTTCCCTGCTTTTTGACCTGCTTTTTTTGTTGTTGTTCCTACCGCATTACTGCTCCTGCTGCATTACTGTGTCGCCTCGGGCAAGGCCACACAGCCACGCAGTGACCTTAGAAACCTGTATTGCAGTAGCTTGGCTGAGCAAAGACAAGACTGACAGATGAGCCGTGAATGATGAGCATGTGGGCACTGAGAGGCGGTAGATGGATGGGACACAGCAGGGGGGCAGGCTGCACAACAACGACATACCAGTCGAAAAGAAGCAAGACGACACACACAGCTGCACGCCCTTGACTGAGCCGTTTGATGACGGATGGATTGTTAATGAAGGGAGAAGTCGAGAATACAACTGCATGGCCGTGTGTGTTGGTATGCATCGATGTCTGAATACATGGAGATTGAGTACTGGCTTTGAATACTTCACCTAAGGCCAACATACCATGAGTCATAAAACATGTCATGGTGAAATACAAAAAATTATGCAACTTGACTTTTTGCCCTCCCCCCTCCCAAGAGAAAGAGAAATGACAAATGAATAATGGGAAAGTTATTTTTGTGTAATGACCCTCTACAAGCAAATGGGAAAAAGATCTGTTGCGCAGTGGAACATAACAATAATAAAAGTATGGGCCAATAGATAAAGATTAGTGTGTGTGTGTGTATGTGTGTGTGTGTGTGTGTGTGTGTGTGTGTGTGTGTGTGTACGTACACATGAATTTAGGAAAGAATCATCTAAACTGATGATTAAACTAGTATGTAAAAATAAATGTGGCAAAAAATCATAATGGAAAAACAATACAAAGATGAACACAGCCGTGTGTGTGTGTGTGTGTGTATGTGTGTGTGTGTGTGTGTGTGTGTCTTACAGCTACAGGGGTGTTGGGTGCAGTGGTTCGCCTGCGCAGCGACAGACGCTGCTGGCTGCGCAGTGAGAACCTCCTGAAGGACTCCCTGCTGCGTGAGGCCAGAGAACGCAGAGAGTTGGTCCTCTTGAAGGCTCCGGCGCCGTCCTCTCCCCGTCCGCCTCGCTCCACCGCGCTGGACACGAGGCTGAGCGCCCCCTGCAGGGAGCGACGGACATTCCCCATCCACCCCGACATCTGGGAGTGGGCCACCGACAGTTTATCCCCCAGGTACTCCATTGCAAAACAGCAGAGCTTTCTCTCTATACAGCGAGTCTTGCGGGTAAAAACCGGGTATGCAAAGGATGAGTGGATCCAAGGCACTCGGAGGCAGAGGGGTCTGCCTTCAGAGGGCTCGGCCCAACACTAGCCTGCGGGGGTATTTGTGTACTGGTCCCTGTATCATGTGTGCTGGTTGTGTGTGCCACAATGCTGTGGTGCCACAGTACACACACGGATGTCACAAAGAGTTAATTTTCCAAAGCGAAGGAAGCGATTGTGATTGTGTCCTGCTAGGTCAAGTAGTGCGGTGTGGTTATCGGTAGAAGGACAATGACGATGCGCACCAGCCGGCCAGATGTGAAGACGGTGGGGGGTGTCTGGGGCAACACTGCAGCAAACGGGAACAGCTAGACGTGTATCAGTATTAAATGTCCTTTGCATTCACCCAGTGTAACTTCCAGGCCTTTCTGCGGTCCTCAAATAAGCCTCAGTCTCAAATAAGCAACAGAATTCCATTTTGGCTCATCACCTTCAAGGCCCCCCCCGCTGTCAGGTCATAAGTGAACTGTGATGCTTATTGCTATTTTAACACACTAGAGACATGAAATGCTTGCCATATGCTGAACCAAATGGGCCGTGGGCACGCAAGAGTTGCGTAAGAGTGCTCTACGCTGTCAGAAGATTAATCTACAGGGCTTTGGATGTAAACTTCACAAAGGTATGTCAATCCATCTTCCTCTGGCATAATACCCTAGCAGAAACAGGGGCCGCAGCTAATAGCTATAGAAATTAAGCATAATACTGCCGTATAACATCCTGACAGCACTCACTTGGAACACAAAGATTTAAAGCACCCCCTTTTATCGCACAGTTGCCGATGCTAATGACAACCACAAGTCGGTAAATGCTAGCTTGCCCCTTCACCAACACTCCAGGTGTGAGCTCAACTGTCTTGCCCAACTCCCTCAAAACAAACTCCTCCGTCTTCACACATGGCAACGCAAACCTCAGAGGTGTGTTTCCGATGCCGGCGCCACTCTCGCTGAAAACACGTCCACCGTGAACCCTCTGTAGAAAGACAATGGTTTCCAACGTAGACACATCTCTACGGGGCTGTGACGGATGCAACGATGCCCTTCTGGTCAATAACATGCGAGGAAGAAGAAGAACGGACCGGGACGTTCAGGAGAAAAAAAAAAAACTGCTGTGGTCATTCGTATTCCCCGCAGTGAACGCAGAGCAGTGACGGCAGAGACGACCGGAGCAGAGAGGCGAAGGGCGAATGCAGAGATCAGTGAGAGAATGATAAAGACGGAGGAGGGGGATAGAATGCTCCCCCCATTGCCTTTTCCTGCAGGTACGGGCAGGTAGAAGAAAAATGCGTCAGCCTCCTCGCACCGTGCCCTGTAGCACTACAGGACCCGCTGTCAAGGAGAAACTGGGTGGAGAGAGGGAGGGGAAAGTAGAGTCACACAGAGGGGAGGGGGGGAGTAAGGGGAGTAGGAGAGCAGGGAAGAGGCATGTGGATTCAGAGAGAAAGGGAGGGGAGTGTGAATGGAGTGTGAATCAGAAACAGAGAGAGGAAAAAAAGGAAGAGAGAATAGTAAGGGAATGGGAGAGACATGATTCAGTGTGTGTGTGTGGGGGGTGATATATGTTCTGCGGAGCTCGACCGCTCTCTCCCATTTATATTGCAGTGTGACAATCACCAGTCATAAAAACAACCAGCGCAGCGAGGCACAGAGGAGTGCAGCGACATGCTAAGTAATAGGAACCGATAATGTGCTAAGCAATATGTACATATAATGAATGCTCACGCCATTACATTGATGTAGAGCAAAAGACAGACAGACGAAAAGGGATAAAGGGAAAGAGAGGGAGAATTAAGGGTGTCTAAAAGAAATTGTGATGTGAACAGAATTAAAGAATGAGTAGGAACAACTTCCTTGGTTCAACTTCCAGATGAAGACACGCTGTACATAAGAGGCAAAGAGACAGAATGGGGGGTGGGACAGAGAGAGTGAGGTGTGTAATAGGAAAAAAGCCAGGCGTGGCTGCATGAGTGTACCGAGATTGTGTACTTGCCAACCAGTCTGTCAGCACAACAAGAGAACACACACACGCACGCACGCATGCACACACAGCCATAACAAGTAATCACAACACTTGGGAGAGTTTGCTTAAACAAATCTCACACTGACTCATGCAAACAGAAGAGCAGGCCACAGAAGCATGGGAGTTTTCAAAGGCCTGATTTATACATCCGTGTACGTCGTATTGCAGACCAAAAATACTTGATCTAACCTCATAACATGTTACTGACGTGATGCACTGTGAGCCTATAGATCTGCTATATAATATACAGTACTTCAATTTTTTCTAGCATGACTTGCTGAAAGATAACATTCTCAATTCACGAAAATATGATTTTTTTGTTGTTGTTCGAATGATACGGTCATAAACGGGGCATAAAAAACAGGGCCCAAAAACTCTCTTGTTACAACAACTCTCACTTAATGTAGTCTTTGAACTGCTACATTCAAGGACTTCAACAATAGCAAACCCAGGTGAATTTCCAAGAAAAAAAAAAGACTAAACAAAACCCCATTCTCTCAGAGCAAACTAGGGCATTCAGTACTAGTGAGAGTGAAGTTACAGTGCCGTCTACATATGACACCTAGTGGCGATGTGGATAGCATTTCTACTGAACGCTGAACACTAATAGCCAACAATCAATTCTCTCCCTTATATACTGTATATATATATAAATATATAGTCTCGTTTTCCAGCAGAGCTCTCAGACATCCAACACTTGTTTTCCTCTGGATTAAAATGGCTGCCTCATCATCATTACTTGGAAGTGTAAGTATAAGGCAAGCATTTTAATGTAGATAAACATGCAAAGTAGAGAAAAAACGTTATGATCTTTATTGTTGTGTCTGCCATGGCTATTATTATTCATTGAAATAGACTATTAATGAGCTACAATGTTACTTGTCGTAAAATAATAATCTGATGCCACTCTGACATCATTCAGTGCTGAGAAATGACTCATGGCAACTGAAGATCACTTCCTCAATTCTGATGAAGTCACTCGCAGAAAGCTCTCCAACGTGCAACTAGCCGCAGCTATAAACCAAGTGCCGAAGGCTACATATATAAACCTCTAATTGAATAGTAATAACTCTCTACATTGGATATATTATTTAAGACACATATTACTAATGGATAACAACTGAATAAAAGGTGTAACTCACCCATAGGCAGTGAGGCGTCAGACAACAACACAGCATATAGAACATGTCTCTCGGTCCAGTGCCCAGCTCAGCTCTGGGTACCTTACCCAATACTCACTCAGCCGCTCCAACCTCTGGCTCTCTGTCTTGTTTCAATTATGTGATCATACTAGGATGAGGTCATATAAAGCTCTGGAAAAGATTAAGAGACCACCATCTCTGCACGCATGGAATGCATTCCATTCCAGTCAGCTGATTTCCACTTCGACTTATTGAGTGATTTAGGAGGTGATCACTTGAATTTCCTTTTATTGAGATAAAGTATAAAAACAGCTCTGCCGTCACCATCTTCTTGCAAAAGGACTAGCTGGATGGCAAACACTGCACCAGGAGTACAGCACCACATTACTAATAGTTAGTTAACTTAAAACCAGGGATGCTACACCGAATACTGATAAATTAACTCTTAAAACAAGTTATATACTGTATATCTTCTGTTAGAAATACTAGGTGAACTAAGCAGATAGAGTATAATTTCAGACAGACCACTAGATGGCAATATTAGCCATAATTATACAAGTCCTTATGCAGTGATTCCCAATCGTTTTAGCCTGTGACCCACATTCCCCTAGGACCTGAAAATAACTGATCTACAAGTTCACAGGGTGGCACACTGCATTGTAAGCTTGTAGATTTTCACTCTTAGGATACATTCACCCCCCCTCTCTTTTTCTTTTTTTGGGGGGGGCTTTATTGATAGGGAATTACCTCCTCTGAGCTATTATTATCATACTCAATACACAATTAGTCTCACAGTCAAGGTTACGAAAAATATTTGCTGCTCACCCTCAGTCAGTGACTGACAAACACTACTATAACTATTACTAGTACCCATATTGTTAACATGGAAACATTAAAATAATGACGTATCAATGTCATAATGAAAGTGTTACTTGAGTGAAGATATCAGGCAACATTAAAAAAAAGAACATATGTGGAACCAAGTAAAAAGGAAAACATATTTTCAGCACAGACTCTTCCTCACAGACTAGGATATGAAATGCACAAGCACTGCATCTCTGCATAGTCATAGTGAAGGCACAAAAACAACGCTTCGCTTAACAGCATTACCAAGCCCCAAGTGTGTCAGTAGGGTGCCGGCGTCAAGTGAGCAGTCTGACAATGTAATTCAGCCATTTTGACCAACACAATCCCAAATTGCAGGCCTGAGAAAACTAGCTGGCATACAGTTTCCTGTACGTGTGCAAAAGTGCACACGTGTAGGTGACCGTGTTGAGGCCCTGCCTTTAACGTGACCCATCAAGTCATTACTGAGAACACTCCCCTTTGCTCTCAACCGTCATCTGCTAATGAACTACTTACAACAGTCAACAAACTGCATTCCTGTTATGCTCAATGTCTCTCCTCATCTCACACACACACACACACACACACACACACACACACACACACACACACACACACACACACACACACACACACACACACACACACACACACACACACACACACACACACACACACACACACACACACACACACACACACACACACGTTAAACGTGCAGCCAAGCAAGTTCACATTCACTCAAAACACACCTATACAATTATGTTGACAGCCCGACATGTGAGCATGTCTCGGGATAGTTGACGCTGGCTCTTGAACATCTGTACTTTTATGGTATATGTGCATATTATGCATACAAAAGAAAGCACACACCTCAATTACACAACGACTTGGAACACACACACAACACAGTCACACACTTCCCCTCTCCTTCGCCAGGCTAATCTGTGAGCAACACTCCAAACATAAACAGTGACTATAATAAAAGGTTCCCTCTGCCAGCCATTAGACTGATGCATCTCTTTAATTTTTTTGAATCTCTTCCAGTTGGAGCCTTTCCTGGAACAAAGTTTTTATATGTTCTGTGCTGGGAAAGAAAATAAAATAAAAAAAAAAAACCCAGCTAAAATGCAGGCTGCCTGAATGACTGACTCACCCAACTCAGCTGGTCCCTCTCCCTGTGGGCACTGCGACTCCTCATCCTGGAGAGGCTGGCCTCCGCTGAACTCTCTGATGGCATCGAACGACGAGAGACACTGCGAGACCGCATCCTATTCAGCTCCTGATGGGCAAGCAGAGGAATCAGTGGTCACATTCTCCAGTACAATCAGTCGAAAATAAATCCTACAATCCTGCCCGCACACACACACAGTCTCACCTGGGATCCCTGAGATCTCCTCTGGCCCCGAGCATTGCCGGTGCGGCCCTGAAGCTCTGACTCCTTGGGGGCCCACATCAGCTCCATAGGAGTGTTGTTGCTACATGGAGCTCTGCCTGGCGAGCCGGCTCTGCCAGGGTCTCTCCTGAGGCAAGCTGTTGCATGCTGTGGTTCATCGGCCAGGGCAGACGATCGCTTTTCGGGGGTCTGGTGTCTCTCCTCGTGCTTGAGAAGGAGCTGATCCAGGCTGAGTTTGTTGGCAGGCTTTCTGGGCGGCTCGGGAGCAGCTGCGGGTCTGTCCACAGACATCTCACCAGGATTCAACTCCCAAGGGTCTTGCACGGAAGATGTCCACGGCGAGCTCGGCTTCACCGCGATAGTCTCTGGTGCCCCCTTGTTGGCCCTTTCAGGGGTGAGGGGCTTAGCCCCGACATACGCACAGACATCCTGAATGCCAGCAACAGGCAGCAATTCTTTACTGGGAGAGTGTTGAGTCTGTGACTTGAAAGAATCGATGTCAAGAATGACAGGTTTGTAAGGTTCATCTGTCCTTGGGGAGGGCTGTTTCCAGCGAGAGGAGGGATCACCACGTTGAGACAAGCCTTTGGAGTCCAGGTCGAGCACTTTTGGTCTGAGAGGTGATGGGTCTGCCCGCTCCTCTCTTCTCTGCTTCTCTTTTTTAGCCACCTGTCTCATCTTCTCTGCCTCTTCCCTCGCCATTCTTTCCCTGAGTCTCTGCTTCTCGAGCTCTGCAAGCTGCATCCTTTCCCTCTCTGCCTGCTTTTGTTTTTCAAACTCTTGCAACTGTCTCATCTCCATCTCTTTGATCCTTTCCAACTCCTCCTTCCGCCGTCTTTCCTTTTCCATTTCCAGCTGCCTCATCTTTTGGTTCTCCATCTCTTGCCTCTCAAAGTCCAGCTTCTTCTGCCTCTCCAAGTCCCTTTGCCTCAGTCTCTCTAGCTCTCTCTGCTGCTCCTTCTCCAAATCCTTCAGTCGCTCCTTCTCTGCCTCCCTTAGTCGCTCCGCTTCCAATTGCAGGGCCATTTGCCTCAGTTTGTCTGCCTCCTCTTTCTCCCTGAGTCTCTGCTTTTCCAGCTCCTGACGCTCCATCTCCTTCTTCTGTTGCTCAAATTCCATGAGCCGTCTTCTCTCCATCTCCTTGAACATTTCCACCTCCTCCAACCTCTGTCTCTCTTTTTGCATTTCCAACAGCCGTCTCTCCTTGTCCAGCTCTTGTTGTCTCTCCACCTCTCTCTTTCTCTCTTTTTCTAGCTCTCGTTGTCTCTCTTTCTCCAGCTCTCGTCGTTTCTCCAGCTCTCGCTGTCTCTCTTTCTCCAGCTCTCGCTGTCTCTCTTTCTCCAGCTCTCGCTGTCTCTCTTTCTCCAGCTCTCGCTGTCTCTCTTTCTCCCGCTCTTGTCTCTCTAGCTCTCGCTGTCTCTCTCTCTCTATTTCTCGCTGTTTGTCCATCTCTCTTCTCTCTCTCTCAGCCTCTCTCTGTCGCTCCCTTTCCAATTCCCGCTGCTTCTCTTTCTCAAGCCGGTGCCTCTCTCTCTCTAGTTCTTTTTGCCTCTCTCTTTCGAGCTCCACCTGCTTCTGCCTCTCCTTCTCTAGTTGTCGTTGCTTCTCGCTTTCTAGTTCCTGTTGTCTTCGATTCTCCATCTCCAACAACTTCTGTCTTTCCAAATCACGCTGTCTCTCTTTCTCCAGTTGCAGCTGTCTCTCTTGTTCTAATTGTCGCTGTCTCTCACTCTCCTGCTCTCTTTGTCTCTCGCTTTCTAGTTCCTGTTGTCTTCTATTCTCTAGCTCCAACAGCTTCTGTCTTTCCAAATCACGTTGTCTCTCTTTCTCTAGTTGCAGTTGTCTCTCCTTCTCTAGTTGTCGTTGTCTCTTACTCTCCTGCTCTCTCTGTCTCTCTAGTTCCTGTAGTCTTCGATTCTCCATCTCCAATAGCCGCTGTCTTTCCAAATCACGCTGTCTCTCTTTCTCTAGTTGCAGTTGTCTCTCCCTTTCCAAATCCTGTTGTTTTTCCTTTTCAATCTCCATTTGTCTCTGTCTTTCTAATTCCCTCTGTCTCTCTTTCTCTAACTTTTGTAATTTCTCCCTTTCCAGCTCTTGCTGTCTTTCTATTTCTATCTTATTCTGTCTTTCCAGTTCCCTTTGCTTTTCCTTCTCATACTCCTTTTGTCTTTGTCTTTCAAATTCTCTCTGCCTTTCCCTCTCCTTCATTCGAGCAAATTCTAAATGTTTCTGTCTCTCAATGTCAAGCTGTCTCTGTTTTTCCCTCTCCAGTTCATTCTTCATCTCTCTCTGTCTGTCAGCTTCAGCCCTTGTGTCTCTTTGTTTCTCTACATCCATTGCTTCTCCTGCAGTGTGCTTATCCCGCATTGAGCCTCGATCTGTTTCTGACACTTGGGTTCTCTCCATCGGCTCCTCACCTTGATACGGACTTTGAAGGCTTTTAGCAAAAGCCTCATCTAGCGACGGATTCCTTCTGAACTGAACTATTTTCCCCTGAGAGCCCCATTGTCCCGCTCTGGCAGAGATGTTGTCTAAGGGCACTGGTGTGTACCCCTCATCTGCAAGGGAAACTGGTTCTTGTATCTGGCCTGTCAAAGCAAAGTAAGTAGCCCTGGGTTTTGGTTGCTCATCTGCTTCCAACATTTTCGGTCGTTTAGGGGCAGCTGCAGCGTCCTCCCTCTCCGCATCCCTCTGTCTCTCTGCCTCCCTTTGCCTCTCCAAAGCCAGCTGTCTCTCCTTTTCCAATTCCCTTTGACTTCCTTTCTCCATGTCTACCTCCTGCTCTGGGCCAGAAGCATCCCACTTTGGCAGAGCTCCCACCCTCAAGTATCGAGGTGGCTGAGCCTGACCAGTGTCTCCTTGAACTGGAGGAGTCCTGTCCACAGCCGTTGGTCTGTTCCCTTCTGAACGCCTAGAACGAAGAGTCATGGCCTTGTCCTCTAAATGAGCCGAGGGGACACTCTCACTCACTGCCCTGCTTCCCTCCACGGCCTGCACAGTGTCAAAGGAATGCATGACACGCATGGGGCTTGAAGGAGAGACAGGCTCTCTGTAGGTGGCAGTGACCAGGGTTCCATCGTCCTCGTTGTCCCTTTGTTTGATTGACAGACTCCTGAGTAGTGCGTTTCCCTTGTCTTTGGGCAGGTCGTCGGCCAACACCTGCACACTGTGCCTTTCCACAACGTTCTCAAAGAGGGACGCTCGCACCGTTTGTACTCCACCAACAGATTCACGTTCCTTGAACACACTGCCCATGGGCTGTAGCTCATCGACTCTCACAGCCACAGGAGAAGGGGATGTAACTGTGATCTGCTCTGTCATCTTTGTTTGGTCACTGGAGGTGGGTGCTGATGCATCAACCTAAGAAAATGAATAAAAGATAAATTATTATTTTTGTCTTTCTAACTTTAGGATAGCCTTACAAATATTTAGTTATAGATTAAGTTGTAGATAGCTTGAAACTGTATGACTTCACAATACTCGTGTATCTAAAAACTGCCCACATGTTTCCCTTTGGGATTATATGGACAATTAGGACTTGATGGTTTGATTGTTAATTCAAATTGAAAAAGATTGAAAAACAAGAAGTATTACCAACACATGGTATTGTGTTCCTGATCACACAGCTAAAATAAAGCAAAGACTTATTTAAATGTATACTAGGTAACATTTTCATTAAAACAAATCTTACATTTTATATCCATTGTGACTGGCACATTTGTTACAGAAAAGAAATTCCCTAAATTTCAGCCTTCAAAGCCTGTTATAAATGTTTTTTTTTATCAAAAAGTGATGGGAGTAGTGTTTCCTGGGAAAATGTTGTCACACACCTCTGATTGGTCCTTGATTACTCAAATGCGTATAGCTTAACTCATAAAGCAGCTGAAATGGAAAAAGCGACCATCCAAAATAAAAGATGCAAGACTGGCTTGGATTTGAGTTCCACTATTTCCATTTAGTTGGTTTAAAAGTTAAATTTTAAAAGGCAGCTTCCAGAGGAAGCACACCCATTTCTTTTCCTTTATGCCTATCCAGAACGGTTTTAAATTTTAGTACAGCGTGTCAAATTCACATATGGGGGAAGGTTTTCATTGGTAAAAAACAGCATCTAGTAGTCTTCATATTCAGTATGGCAAACAGGAAAGACGACAACACAAGGGAAACAACTGACAACTTCAGTGTAGAAACAATATCCCACTCCTCATTGTTGGCCCCATAACAGTGGGTGTGGCGCTGGAGCTGGTAATCAAAGCTTCACCATGTTGACCTTTTCTCAGTGATCTCTCCAGAGCATGTTTCATAACCTAACACAGCCATCAGGGATGACAAATGTGCTTGCTGTCTTAGGTTTCACGGCTTTGTACCCCTCTACAGTCCAAATCTTCTTTTCACAGCGTTGGCCCATTTCCCCAGAGAACTTCCCCTCGCGGAAAAATGAAGTCAGACATTGATCCATTACAACTGTTGTTGTTACTTTTTTTTTTCAAGTTATACGTCATTGGCCTTTCACTACAAGAGCTTATATCACTTTGACATAGTGTAGTTTTTACTTCATTTCATGAAGTGTCATTGTAGGACACAGCGAGACAAGACAAATGATATCAAAACAAAACCATGTGCTTGTCAAAGTCATATTTGAATTCATATTTGACTACAGGGCTAAATCAAAAACATTTCTCAACCTGTTACATCCTAATTCCCTTGAGAGATCCTGTGAACATACTATATCTATCACCAGTCGGGTCTAAAACCATTCCTTTTTTGTATTATTATTTTTTCTTTGTTTTTAAATTTAATAGCAAAAATAGCTTGTAGGTCTGTTATCTTCAACCCAGATATGATGTTGTATGGCATTCATTTACAAAAACTAAAATATGTACTAGAGCTACAAGGTTTCTGCAAAACAGAAACAATTAATTTGTGTTTTATGTAGGCTGTAAAAGGCCAGAACAACAATAAGATGCATTCTACTTCACTCACCCTCAGCGAGGTCGTCATGTTAACTAATTTGCCTGCTGCACTCTGATTTTACAACCAAACAAGCAAATCTCGTGCATCTGAAAGAAGAACTATTTCCTGCCTTACCCTGCTCTGAGGATCACTGGCACTGTCACGGTGGTCTGTTGCCTCACTGAGCAAGGGACTGCCAAGGTCTGTGGACCCATCAGGGGTAAACCTGAAGACAAGAGATCACATGAAATGTACTCCTGGGCAACAAAGAAAGTAAAAAAATAGAATGAAAACTAAAAAGGAGTATTTTTTTTTACCTTTTGGTTAGGTCAAGGGGCAATGGGCGGGGTCTTGGTGTCGGTTTCACAACAGGGTTCTGAGTCGGTGGTATATCCACTGTCAGCTGCCTGATTCGCTGCTTGACACCTTCTAGGGGTAATTCAGCCTCAGAGATCGGCTGCACTGGAGAGCGGGGCTCTGGCCCTTGGCCTGCGACACCCACCGCAGGAGAGGAGGAATCGAGGAGGAGGCTTATTCGTCTCTTGATGCTACTGCCTCCAGTCTTTTCCTCAACCTTCTCTGTCCCTTCTTTTCCCCTGTCAATCCCTGGGTCCGATGCGTCAGGTTTGACCGCCCCGCCATCTGAACCTTGAGGTGTGGGCAGCGTCATCTCGGGGGCTTTCTCTCTTTCTCTCCTCCGTAGTGGTGCCCCTTCTTCCGGAGTGTTCTCCTTGCTGTCTGCGTTGGGGGGTTTGCGGTGCAGTGAGAGACCGATGGACTCGAACTTGGAAGTGAGGTCAGCGGATAGGGGCCGTCTTACGGTCCAGGGAGGTGCGGGTGCAGACGTTTCCGCCTGTGTCGGGGAGGGGAGGTAAATGGCTGAAACCGGCCTCGGCCTGGAGCCCTTTGACTGGGGCCGGAGGGCGACAGTTGGGGGAACTTTTTTCTCTTCCTCCCTCATCTCCTCCTCCTCCACTTGCCCTATCTGACTCAGGAAGCCCATGGATTTAGCTCTGGTCATGGAAGATTTTCCTAGCCTGCTACCAGACCCCAGACTCTTCTCAGCCTCTTTTTTAGTGCTTCCAGACCACTCTGCTGCAGGGGGCTTTGCAGAGCCCCCCAAAGCCATGGGTTTCTGCCGCTCAGCTGGCTTCGGAGGGGTGGGTTTGCTGGAGTCCCCGATGGGGAGAGGGGGTGCTGGTTTAAACGGCTGTGCCACAGGTTTGGTTGTTTGCCCAGTGTTCAGTTTAGGGGAAGGTTTAAAGGAGGTAGGAGCAGGGCGGCTGGGGTTGGTCAACACTGGCCTGGGTTTACTGGTGACGCCTACATTTGGTTGCTGGGGTTTTGGAGTGCTCGGAGGGTCAGGTTTGTAACTCAGGGGTCGAGTGGACTCCGGCCGCGGCTTGGGTTGAGGCTTAGGGGCAAGTATAGGTCGAATGGTGGGGTTTTTCTCCACGGCAAAAGGCTTGGGAGTGAGCCGTGGCTTGGGGCTGGGGGCAGATTTACTGGCCTCAGGCGTGATGATGAGGGATCCATGGATGCTGGCAGTGCCCTCGGTGAGGCTCTTGTTGCTGGAGTCAGTCAACGGACTGAGATGGAGGCGCCCTCCCACACCTGTCCTTCCCACCACCTCCCCAGCCTGCACCTCCACCTGAGCAGCCATGCTCTTCAATAGCACCTACAGGGGTGGAGATGAAATAGATCTTTGTAGTGTAATAACATAAAAGTAAAAGCATGACAATAAACAATCAAAATAGTTTGCGTCAACAATGGTGTGTGTGTGTGTGTGTGTGTGTGTGTGTGTGTGTGTGTGTGTGCCTTTACTGCACTGTGTAACAATATAGCCTATAAAAACAGAAATAGCCTATAAAAACAGAAATGTCCTAAAATGTACAATATTTGGTTCACTAGCTTGAAATCATAGGCAAAACATATATACAACCATTAAAAATGGACAGTGTTTCCTAAACAGTGGGTCGGGACCCACTTGTGGGTCACGGAGTAAACAACCCTGTTGTTACCGGTACTCTCATTTCCTACAAAGACATTTAATTGCTATTTCTTTAAAAGTATGTTCACATTTGATAGAAATTAACCAAACGGAAAAAAGATGAAATTCAAAATATACAATCTGAAAAAGAAGCTAAATGTCTTGTGTGAAGGTTAAACAAGCCAGCTGTAACCACGGTAACAGAAGTTTACGTGTCAGGGTAACAAAGCACTTGATAAACACTGCGCCGGGTTCAGACAAATATTTATCAACGATAAATCAGGTTAAAGTCAGACTCGGCAATCATGCTCTCAGCACAGATTCAGTTCAAAGCCAGGCTGTAACGCTGATCCGATCTTTAATTGGTTTAAAAAATATATAATGATAGGCCTAGTATAAATATTGTTTGCTTCACAGCTTTGAGACATGCCCTGACTTTGCTTACACACATGTAGTTTCAATAATAATCTACAAGTAATGCTGGTATGTTGGCTTTTTGGGATGTTTGTGGGGGAAAAATCCAATGATTGGGAATCAGTATAAGACCCAAAGAACCTGAATGGGAGCACTCCTAATTAATGCTTAAAAATAGGCCCTCAGCCATTGTATTGCAGGATGGGAAATAATCAAGACTAATGAGCCGGCTTTACAGGACTCCCTTTATCTAGCCAGTATTCTGGACTTTGTCTTGGGAGTGCCTGAAAACACAACGTTATAGCTGAGTAGGTAAGTTTTCCACACAGGGATAATGATGGATGAAACAACACTGCTGATAGCTGACTGAACAGGCAAACGGCGATCAAGGGAGTGATCACCACGATTATGAAATTTGGAGGTGAATCCTACGAGCAGGAGGGGCCGGTGCGCTGCACAGTGTTACTGTAGGGCGTAGAACTGCTTTCTTTTCCTTGTTGTAATAATAACTTGCAGGTCATGGTGCAAGATATTCTGCTGCCAACTCATATCGGTCACTGCCATAAGATATTTAGATCCTCCCATTAGGATGCTCATAATATGATATTAACACACATGTTACTTCCCTTGGAGCGTTAAGGAAGTAGAGTGAAGAATATCACATAACACGTAGCATTAAGAACTGTGTATGTACTACGGCAGTACTCTTGGGACCTGCAGTCTATTGGTTGTTCTGGGCCTGAAAGAGCTGAAACAACATCAACCGCCCAAGTACTTCTCCGTCAGACAGGGCCTTTGAGACGCCCCTCTCTCTCTCGGCTCTCAATAATGCTTTCCACATGTTCCAGTTTTGCAATACTCGGCAACGCATGCTGATGCGATTTGCCTCGGCATGATTTAGTCTGCCTGCCATGAGAGTATTCCACCATAACTTACCTGACTGGTTGTCCACCGTTTGCAGTGGAGCCTTGTTTTCTGTGGTACCTGCACAGTGATGTCATATCACGATGGAGGAAGTGGCTGGAGAAGACTGGGGGCGAAGGAGAATTTTTGTGTCAACAATACAATACTTTCAGAGTGCAGTCCTTAAGGCTGTAGTAACACAAATCACAGCAGCAGACTTTAGCTTAAGCACGAGTTGGCCTCGATTCTCCTGGGGCACATTATTTTCACAGACTTCCCACACACAGGATTTTTACAATGACACAGACCGACGAACGTACAACACAAACATAGGCACACCCACGCATTCATGTTGATGGGCATGTACAGACAAACAAAATCCATAAAGAATGTTAGTAAACGAATGTCCCTCAATGTTTACATTTCTCCAGCCTTTTATATTTTGCACTATGCTTGTTGCTCATGCATGTCTTTCACCACCATCTACTTAACATACATCTATGTATTCAGTCAAAGTATAAATATTTAACCATATACCATGTTGTGTGTGGTATTGGCTGTTAATGAATGCATTTAGTCTGCTGCTTTTGCTGCCTGCTTTGCACAGAAATACTTTTTTCAAATCCCCAGCACCATGCATGGCAAGTACAGCACATTTGGATCTCCAATTGCACCTCTAGATGCAGGTTACACTAAAGGAAATGACGAACAATTTTATACTGAAGGGACTGAGTGTACTTGGCCAACTGCATTTGAAAACTTGAGTCTCTTTACATGTTGACAGGAAACGCCTTTGCTAAGCTGGAATGCTAAACATTCAGTGTGATGGTTGTGTCCAGCACGGCAGGGATTGGGAAAGAGTGTACTAGGGCTGACTTTTATAGCTGGATCTATAGAGTGAATATAAGTGTGTGCTATATGAAATAGCGACACTTATCAAGTATAATATAACTATAATATTATTAAACAAGCAGTATACACATCTACAAGGCAGTAAGGATCATACAAATTAAGACTTGGGTTGAGGTAAATGGGTTTAGGCCTACTGTATATTAGACTGATTAGGCCTATGATCAAACTGCATATTAGAGATTTTGCATTTATGCTATGCATGGCACAAATCTAAAAGGCAATGAGGGCAAAATGAAGATTCAACATCATATTACTTTAACCAACATGCTAGGCATCGAAAAGTCTAAATGATACAGCAAATAACTGTGTGCAATGTTGGCAAATTGAGACACTCACGAAAAAATAATTACAACACGTTTAACAATTGAATAATACATACAGTTTTCCTAACTACTCAAATTGGCTTTACAAAGCAGAAAACTAAATAAAAACAAACGAATAATAACAAAAGGGCCTACAGCTGAAAGCTGTATACAGTGAGCCTTGTTTCCTGCGCTCTGACTGTTTGAATCAAAGGGATGTCAAGTCATTGACCTTGTAAAGCCAGTTTTGCAGAGGAAACTTCCCAACAACATCAAAGAGAAACAGCCGCAGTCCAACAGCACACAGTGGATGCAATAACCACAATAAATATAAAAGGATGTTGAAAATAGCTCGTTCTCCAACACTTGTGAAGCAGTAGCCAAATAATCACTTCAAAGTTCAAAACAATAATCTCCCACACAGAACAACACCTCGGGCTTGAACTTGATGGTGTCTGACTGTACAGTAAATCAAGATAAACCTGTCACTAACTGCTTATTGGCCGCAATTCCTCGCAAATCCAATAACGTACTGTGCACTTCTGCATTCAAGGGTCCTAAAACGGTTCGGACTAATCCTTTGCCAGGTAAATTAATTAACTTGTGCGCTGAATGCAAGGCAGCGGCAAAACGCGTTACACGCGCTTTTCGTTTATTTCCCATTTTCTGACAAGTGACTACAGAGATACAAACAGAAATAAGGCGTTGAAACAGTCTGACAAGATTGTGAACGCGCAACTTTTTCCCAACAAGTGTTTACTTCTGTCCTCGCATCGCTACGATAAGTTAACCTGTCCGGGGCATACTTAAAGTTTTCGTACTCATAAACACGCACAATTTGGCACGTCAACAGTAACTACAGAAGGCTAGAGATATCCAATTAACCAGCTTATATCCCAAAGCTCTGGGAGAGAAAACCATGAAAGCATCAGTCTTGTCTGTTGCGGGCTACAGCTAGCGTCAGCCATCGAGCCAGCCAAGACACTGAATAATACGCAAAATGGAACCAACATCATCATCGACCAGTCCAAGTCCAGCATTCTTTTGCGCTTTGGTTATTTCAGAGACAACTTACCAAATGACAGAGACAGTTTTTGTCTTTTTCCTCCCCGACGGAGTTGCTCCTAACAGATGGTATTTCTGTGGGCTGAAGTTGTTATTGTTGTTGTTGTGTCCCTCCAGTGTGGCCAGAACACTGGCTAACTTAGCTAGTTTGGTTAGCCCAGAGAGCCAACTGGGTATCTATCCCACTGTGTGTCTCAGGTTGCAGTAAACCGTCCCCTCGCGTTAAAACGATGTTAACATAACACGCTCGTCAAGTCGTACCGACATAAGCATGAGACTTCCCCCAGTTGCCCGATTTCAAAATAAGATAGAAACTTAGTGGAACTTGTTAGTGGATAGAAATTTAGTGGAACAGGTCGTAGAAATGTGGTAGACTAGCTCTGGTCCACAGCTCCAGCGTTTATGAGTCTGCCCGGCCTGCATTGGGGCTCTGTAACATACAATGCAATCTGCCATTATCGACCAGCCTCTCTTCTGGAGTGGATATATAAAGAGCGTTTTACCAACTCACCAAAACAAACGCGGTTTGTGTGATTAGAAAGCTCACTTAGTGGTAACACTTTGAGCCCCACACCACGGCCAGAACGCGATTGTTTTTCACTGGAAAAACAACCAGGATTTGCGCCCTCTACCGATAGTGCCAAGAGAAAACCCTCATGGGGAATATTTTCTCCTTTGGTGAAAAACGACCACACTCTACCCAAAAAGTCCATTTTATCCGTGTGGTTGGGGGGCTCAGACTGGTTCCACGAAGGAAAATAGGCTTTGTAATCACACAAGCCGTGTTTGTTTTGGTGAGTAGGTAAAACGTTCTCTACTCCAGAAGAGAGGCTGGTCGGGTCGAGTAATGGAGCTCCAATGCAAGGCAGACTCAGAAGCAGAGCTCTGGGCCAGAGCTAGTGGTAGAAAGAAATAGAAGAAACCACAAAACTCCATTTGCCCCCTCTCCTATAAATCAATACTACTGTTTTACGTTTGTATGTTGGTTCAAATAAGTGCAATTGAACCGCAATTACAGTTGTTAAAGGCGCTTTGAGGAAAAACCTCCTAACTCCGCTTACGCAAGCTGCACGTTCTTTCATTTCTGGAGAAATTAACGTTTTTTTTTTTTTACTGTTTTCAGTTTACGGTATTGTCCACATTCGGCCTTGTTGTTTTCACCCTACACAACGAACGTGAGTCAATGTTACTGTTATCTTGAAGTACTCCAAGCGGAAGTTCTAATGATAAGAATCACGGCTTGACGAGCGTGTGAAGTTTCTTGAAGCAGAGTAGTGGAGTGGACAGACTGGTCTGGTTGTTGGCAAGGCTAGCCATAATATATAACTTCCACGGGAGGGTGTTTACGTGGATTACGTTGTACTCCCGTGGAGTTATAAAGAGAAGCTGCCAATTCGTCTTGGGGGGATCGCTCTAATCAAATCAACGCTACATATATGCACGGACACACGAACAAAGCAGCTTACCGGAATGTGCCGACGCTTTTCTTTATATCCGGAGCAGTTTCCAGCCCCGGAGAGCTATGTATGAAAATAAATCAGTGTTTTAATAAATCCATTTCTGTCCGAGCCCCTACCCCTCCCCCTCGTGTTACTCGACTTCTTCTCTGTCCCCAAAATGAGCGCATCATGGGCGCAACTGCGCTACAGCGCCCCCCGGCCACCCATTGCGGCCGGGAGGGGAACTGCACTTATAAATACAGGTTAAATACAGTACTCTTCCAGTACTTTTCCATTTGTTTTCATGCAAATGACTGGGAAATAATCACTCCTTTGTTTGCGCAGTGCATTTTGAGAAGAGAGACGGAGACGGGAGAGGACTCAGAGGATTGAGCAAAAAAAAAAAAAAAAGAGCCAGACCAAAACCAGATAAAAAGTTTCAGTCAAAGTACCCTATTGGCCTGAATATAAGACTATGTTTTTTTTTTCCCAATGGAGATATCCCAAAAGATGGAGTCGTCTTATATTCAGGGGCTATACTATTTGACATTCAATGTTCTTTTTTCTGTAAATGGGTCTTGAAAAATGAGAGTCGTCTTATAAACGAGTCGTCTTATATTCGGGACAATACGGTATTATTTTTATTTTTGTTATAGACCAGGGGTTTTCAACAGGTGGTCCTTGAGAGGGTTCCGGGTCGTCCCCAGGCTAAATGATGTAAAGTTGGTTGACCAGATGTAACTCTTGAGAGTGTAAACATGAAACCAAATGGACCCTTGCGGGTCCATTTGGTTTCATTTTTACACTCCCAAGAGTTAAAATATTCATCATCTGAATTAGCACCACTTAATTAAGAAGTTTACACTGCTTTGCTTGCAAAATCCAGCCTGGAATTGTGGACAGAAAGAATTCTTTAATTTTAGGTCTTTGGTGTGAAAATGTAATCACATGGTGGTCCGTGGCTCAAATGATAAATAAATGGTGGTCCCTGGAGTCAAAAAGGTTGAAAACCCCTGTTATAGACGATTTTAAGGTTTTATACATTTTGGTTAGGTGAAAAGACAAACTCCAGTGTCTACAAGGTAAAACAAACCCACAAGGTTTTCTGTCCTAGAGTTTGTTTATATTATAATTCTTTATTCTGATTCTTGCACGTTTCTTTAATTCTGTCTAGATTATTAATTGTACATGATTGTCTGTATTATTGAAATTAATCTCAACTTTTACAGTTTTACTACATTTTCTGCTTTGATTCTGTGTTAACTTGAATCATGTCAGTTTGTTTTCAGTTGTTAATTTTTTTATTATTATTTTTTTACAGCACACAGACACAATGTCTCTGTATGGGCTGCGAGATAGGCTTTGTAAAGGGCTCCAAAGGCTACAGCAGAATTAATGTGCTGTAAAAAACAAAGAGGAAAAAATATAAAATTAATAACTGAAAACAAACTGACATGACTCAAGTTAACACAGAATCAAAGCAGAAAATATAGTAAAACTGATTAAAAGGTTGAATTGGGATAAATTTCAATAATACAGACAATCATATACAATTAATAATCTAGACAGAATTAAAGAAAAGTGCAAGAATCAGAATAAAGAATTATAATATAAACAAACTCTAGGACAGAACCCAGATAGCAAAATTAATTGATTCAACGTTGAATTCTGGTTATCTAACCAAAATTCAACTTTGAATCAATGCATTTTGCTATCTGGGAAAACCTTGTGGGTTTGTTTTACCTTGTAGACACTGGAGTTTGTCTTTTCACCTAACCAAAATGTATAAAACCTTAAAATCGTCTATAACAGGGGTTTTCAACCTTTTTGACTCCAGGGACCACCATTTATTTATCATTTGAGCCACGGACCACCATGTGATTACATTTTCACACCAAAGACCTAAAATTAAAGAATTCTTTTTGTCCACAATTAAGTGGTGCTAATTCAGATGATGAATATTTTAACTCTTGGGAGTGTAAAAATGAAACCAAATGGACCCGCAAGGGTCCATTTGGTTTCATGTTTACACTCTCAAGAGTTACATCTGGTCAACCAACTTTCCATCATTTATCCTGGGGACCACCCGGAACCCTCTCAAGGACCACTGGTGGTCCCCGGACCACCTGTTGAAAACCCCTGGTCTATAACAAAAATAAAAATAATACAGTACTTTGACTGAAACCTTTTATCTGGTTTTGGTCTGGCTCTTTTTTTTTTTTTTTTTGCTCAATCCTCTGAGTCCTCTCCCGTCTCCGTCTCTCTTCTCAAAATGCACTGCGCAAACAAAGGAGTGATTATTTCCCAGTCATTTGCATGAAAACAAGTGGAAAAAAAGATTTAATGTAGGCTATTTAACCTGTATTTTTTCAAGGTGCAGTTCACCCTCCGGCCACAATGGGTGGCCGGGGGTCGCTGTAGCGCAGTTGCGCCCATGATGCGCTCATTTTGGGGACAGAGAAGAAGTCGAGTAACACGAGGGGGAGGGGTAGGGGCTCGGACAGAAATGGATTTATTAAAACACTGATTTATTTTCATACATAGCTCTCCGGGGCTGGAAACTGCCGCGGATATAAAGAAAAGCGTCGGCACATTCCGGTAAGCTGCTTTGTTCGTGTGTCCGTGCATATATGTAGCGTTGATTTGATTAGAGCGATCCCCCCAAGACGAATTGGCAGCTTCTCTTTATAACTCCACGGGAGTACAACGTAATCCACGTAAACACCCTCCCGTGGAAGTTATATATTATGGCTAGGTTGTTGGCAAGGCTGGCTAGACCAGAGCCTTCTAGTAGGAGAGTTGCGATATTGAGGGGTCAGAAAGCAGAGCAGAGCACCGTGCACGAGACTACAGAGATTCGTCTATGAGTGCAGTCCCAGTCCTAACTGTCATTGGGAGTACATTGTTTTCAACGAAAACGGCGCAATAAGAGCTATTTTAGGTACGTATGCAAAAAGACAACTGTTTTAAAGTATTGTTCAGTCACGGCTAGAGTCTCTGTAATGTTTATGTTGTACTATTATTAAAGAATAACTAAAATGAAGTCATTAAAGCTGAATTAAATAACTGATTAAATAACTTTCTGCATACTCCTTCCCCCGCTGTTATCGCGAGAATCTTAGCTTTTCAGTGAATTCTCGCGATATCGCCTGCTTTGAAACCAGTTTCAGTCAGCAATAATACTTTCAAGACGTCAATATAATTATATATCATTTGCAAATCATGTGACAAAGTATTCGAAATCAACCTCCAGAAGGCATTCTTTAATTTGCCTGCATCAATACTTTGTTTACGAGGTCACCGCCATTAATACATGATGTTTTCGTGCCTTCTTTGCTGGTCCCTGATTAAATCCATAGAGTCCCATTCATATTCATCGACTTCCGGTTTCCGAGTGCACTCAAACGGCTTCTACATCAGCGCTGCTGCTCCTCCAGCACCGCCATTGCCCTGACGCACAGGAGTGAACGGGAATATCGCAACTCTCCCCTAGAAGGCTCTGGGCTAGACTATCCTGCTGTGCTGCCACTGTGCCACTGATGAGAGAAACTGGCTAACGTGATTGATTGTTGAATACCCCACTTGATTAGAAACTGAGCAAATAGTGTGGCAGTACAGTTACAATTATGCTAAAAGTAGGACACAAAAAGCTCCGGGGGCCTTTTTCCCCAATACAGTACACCTGCTAACGCATTGTTTTCCCAAAGACTGGTTTGATTTCAATTGGCTCACCATTTTAACCATATACGATGTTTAAATAATAATAATACAATGGTCGTCGTCGTTCCAGTGTTCTGGTTAAGTACTAGCATAGATATACTGTAGGCCATGTATGAGTAAGACAACACTACTTTTGAAAAGGTTATTTAATCAATGGGGAGTGGCATGGAGGTAATCAGGCTGTGGCACTGTTGAAGTGTTATGGAAGCCCGCAGTTTTGCTTTCATAACAGCCGTAAATTATTTTATATTGTCCACTCTAGTCTTACGTGTCACAACTTTCTCTTGACAATACTACCCAGATTCTCAGTAGGTTTCAAGTTGGGTGGTCTGGTCAGTTAAGCGCAGTAATACCATGGTCAGTACACTAGAATTAGCTGCATAAAAATGTGAAAAAACCTTTTGAATTAGATTGAAATGAACATATACACAATATTCAACTTTTTCACAATATATATGGACCTGTGTATTCCCCAATATTCAAAAAAGACCAGAGATATACCCCTTCGGAGTTTTCCTTAATTTGTTTTTTTTTTTGTTGTTGGTTTTTGGTTTTTAAAGGAAAGGGGGAGGGCCTCTTCCCCTTTCCTTTGAACCAAATTAAGGAAGACTGATTCAACACGTACGTATAGAACCACTATATTAATGGTAAGTATTACATACAGCTCAAGTAAAAAATCGGAACTATCCCTCTGTTTTTGAACCATAGCGCATTGTATTGTATCAGTGTGCCCCCATGTGGAGACACATAATACTTGCATGGGCATACTTTGCACAGTACACTAATGCAATTGGGTCACCATTTGAACAATATACCATGTTAAAAATACATTGATCATCCCAGTGTGGGTCAAGCGACCAGGCCTGGTTCTAGATAAGTACTAGAGTATTTTCTAAGTAAAGCATTAAAAGCAACCATTTTGTTATTTCTACCTGTACAACCACTTACTAGTAGGAATTGCAATTTTCTCTGCTTATGCAAGTGAAAAGACAATATTGGGAATTTCTTAGGCTGATTTTTCCCCATCTGGGTACCCTCTGGTTACCCTGAAAATAGTTTGGGTACCACTGTAATGGGAGTAGTGAAAATATTTCCTGTGTAAACATCTTTAGTACCAGCACCAATACAAATATACTGTATACCAATAATCCGATTTGTGCATATTTCTTTATTCACTTCTTTATTAATTCCAAAACTTTTGGAAAGGGCTATTCTCAAGCCTATAACATTGCTCAAGATTAAATGTGAATCAAATAATCCTCAAACAAAACCGATTCTTTACACACGTTTGCTCATCGTAGCAAGCAGACCCTGTCAGCAGTCCTAGCCTCACATTTGGAACAATTTAAACTTGGGGTGAAGTTTCAAATTAGTAAATGTTCTGCATTGAACACAATAGAGAAATAAAGCAGAAAAAAGTGCATACTCATGTTGGTTTAGTGAACCAGGCAGAAAATACTTGAGTTCTGCTGAAACAATACATCTAGATTATTAATTCAACACTGTTTTCTTTCTTACACTGGTATGAGATTAAGTATTTCTGTGATTACAAAATAGGCCATCCTTCTTAAAGAAATAAACCCCTAAATAAGCTTTGCGTTATCCTAAGAGATATGATTTGCTAACCAACATTTCAAGAAGGAATAAATACTTTTCTTTCTCCCCTCATGTCCAAAGACAACTTATCCATGCTGACAATGTTTGAGCCTTGGGCAAGAGTATCTAAATTTAGAGGATATTCAGAGTATGTGACGTACCTGCAGCTGGCTGACTGCTACTCAAATATACGTAGAGCACCCCATAAACTTTCCATATTATTCCTATACACCCTATATAGGCAACATTCTGGGTCAACTTTAAGCCCAAGCTACATTGTAAGACCTGGAAGCCAACTGAAAGCAAAATATATCTGGATCATAAAAACTGTCTTAACTGGCAGTATGTGACCACATTCGTTATCGTCTTGTTGGCCTTCTACACATCTTCCATAAGGTTATCTGTGGTACAGCAGGGGGAGCTTTAAAACCCATCATCTTGTTTATGAATGTGAAAAATAAAGTAGATCTGATTGCATCACAAGCCAACATCTGAATGGTAGGTTAGTTTGAACAGTGAATTAGGCAGTATGAACTTTGGCTATGCACAAAAGACAAAACCCTATTTCAATAGCTTATAATTCCAATACAATGGCCTGCATGGGACCAGAGAAAATCAACATAATATAGGGGATGAATAATGATGATGCTCATGAACTTCAGTGCTGTCTACTTTGTGTGGACCATGGAGGTGCTGAACAGAAGCTTCTTCTTTTTCTTCTTTTTCTTCCCTCCTTTCTCTTCTAAAGACAGTAAAGATATATACATCAGCTCTCGCTCTCTCTCTCTCAAACACAAAACTCAAAACCCATTACATTTTTAAAAACTCACCAGGGTCAACCACAGGTTCTGGAGGAGCGTTTGCACCATTGTCCAGTTGCAGAAGTGCTGCCTCAAAGGCCTGGCTGAAAGAGTTCTGGAAGCTAGGTACTGGGACACGATCTGACCCATCACTCTCCCCGTCGCTGTCCACTGCTGGAGGAGCCAGTAGCTTGTCTGCAAATCCGTGAAACCAACAAATGAATGGTGATGCCTCGATTCTTGTCTGTCAATACTATAATCTTTATAAACGTGCTCTACCTTGCTTTGGAGTCATCCTGTGTCCAGCTTCTCTCGCTTTACCATCTCTTAGCATCTACAGTATAAAACAAAACAGATTCACAAGTTGGAGTCATGATGCCACACATACAGTCGTGGATGAAAGTTTTGGCACCCTTGCACAAGTTGCATATAAAATCTGGGTCAACTGGAGCCATTTGCAAAAGAAGAGTAGGCCAAACTGCCCATAGAGGTGTAGGCATCTCATTGAAACCTATAGGAAGCGTTTGACAGCAGTCATTTACTCCATATTTTGCAAATTTCTGTATAATATATTATTTAAAAAATATAAAGTTAGGATTAAAAACAAAGTTTGTGTTATTAGTTTAATAAAAAAAATTGAGACACCAAGTACCTTTGTCAATTTCAACTTATTTTACAGACATTTGGAGATGTTTGGTCTTTATGTGCAAGGTTGCCAAAACAGACTGTACATCATCTATAACCATATTGGTTGGACAAGTCTACTAAAGCACTGACAATATAGGGAACAATGATGTGACGATTGAAAACGATATATTTTAATGAAATCAATTTATATTTTTTGCTGCTTTTCAGACAATAATTGACAGATGCAACCCTAAAGAAGTTCCATCGACTCAAGAACGCACCTGTGCAAAGGACATGCAGTTAGAGTCGTCCTCTACACTGCCCACAATAGGTGAAGGGCTTTGTCCATTCAGACAAGGGAACATCCCTTCTGAAACAGCAGAGACAATTAAGCATTAAAGTAAAAAAAAATCTTGAGACTGAAAATGATCTTTTGCAAATAAGCACTGAGCTAATTCAATGACCCCTGTGAAATCCTCAGGACTGAAATCAGTACCCAGTACTGAGAACTTTAATCCCTGGACAATGCATAACAATTTAAAAAACGAAAAAGAAAAAAAAAAGGGGGGGGGGGGGGGTAGAAAAACACAAAACTGAAAAGATCAAAATTAACTATAGTGCTGAACAAATAAAGTATGAATAGCAGGAGGAGAAGCTCTTACCAGTCACAGGACTGCTGCTAAGTGGTGATGGAGGTGCCAACTGAAAGTCAGGGTAGTCAGGGATTGCACTGCTATGAGGAGGTGACCCGAATGCTGGGAACTGCTGAAGATTCTCCAGGCCAATATGGACCTCTGGATCTGATGGGGGAAAAGAAGGACAAAAAGCTTAAATGTGTGGCTCAATGTCAAGTGAACGATTAGTAGACACCTTTCTGTTTTGCATCAATACATCTTTAGACGTACTTACATTTCCCTTGTTTCTTGTTCTCCTCGATCTCAATACGCTTCTCCCTGCGCTTTTCATCCCTTGCTTTCTTCAGCCTGAGGCGCTTTCTTTTCTCAAGATCATCTAAATGTTAACATAAGAACATTCTCACCAGCTCGATAATACTAGGACACAAATCAAACACACTAGACACCAGTCAAAGGCACACCCATACAAATAAAATTCATAATCTATAAATTTATTAAGGACACTGACCGGCAAATGTGTCCAGGGTTTCTTTGGACACGATGGGTGGCTGCAGTTCTAGCTCACAAATGCTGTACTCACAAGTGAGTGGAAGGTGAGCCAGATAGCGGTGCCTACGGCGGACGTCCTGTTTGGGTTTGGGTTGTGTAGTTAGTTTATCAGTCGATATAACTCCAAATACTAAAGATATATTATTGAGTATCATTTTTCTAAAAGGTATAAAGTGCTTCAAAAACTACCCTGAGCTATAATAAATCTATAATTTATGAAGACTCTAAACACACTCTTCATGATCTTACCTCAGTGATCGTATGTCCCACTATCTCCACCAAGGTGGCAGTGATGGTGTCTGGGCAGTCCTCCAGGCTGCCATATTCACGCAACAGGCAGCGCAAATTCACAGGATGCAAGAACATTTCCTGGCAGTCCTCAGCTGAAATAACATACATATTTTAAGACTTTTTGATTATCCAATATGAAAGCTACTTTGTGACATGGAGAAGTTTATTTGGAATTCCATTTTAACTACTGCTAACTAAAGAGCACTAACAGCAATGTGAACACAATGTGTGTGAGGAGGAATCAAAAGGCAAAGACATAACGACTAAATCGAGTAAAAGGGGGTAAAAGCCAATCTGAATATCCTACAATGCCAAACAGGAGTCCACACAAATTGGAACATACTTCAGTTTTGAAATCTCCCATGTATTAATGACTGCGGATAACCCTGCAGTTAAACACAAGGGTGACACTACCTTGGTAGAAGTAATAGTAGGGTCCATGATGCGCCACATTGACTGGCGGCCGGCCTGCTTCTGCCTGACCAGAAGGGTTCTCCTTAATAGGCTGGGGCTCTGTAGACTCTGCAGGTTCTTCCAGCACACTCTCCAGGATTCCATTTGGGCAGTCCGGCTCCTCATAAGTGGCCTCCTCTGACTCCACACAGGCGGCCTCCTCCGACTCCTCACAAGTGGCCTCCTCCGACTCCTCACAAGTGGCCTCCTCTGGGAAGTCGGCCACCTCATCATCAAAGGCAGAGGAGTATTGCAATACAGGCTAATGGAGAGAGAACAGCAGTGATAACAACTATGAACATCAAAATGAAAGAGTGCATATTATGTACTACATACAGTAAGGCTACAGCCATCTATGGTAGCTTTTGTTCTTGTTTGGAAAAAGTCACCCATGCCAAGACCCTACCATGTTTTGAGGAAGATTGTTTATGTCTGATGTTTCCTACTAAACTAACTGACCTTGGTACTACTGCTAGTTATGGTCACCACTTCCTCGACAGGGGAGGCAGGTTCTTCCAGGGTACGTGAGGACAGGTTGTGATCCACAACCTTTTTCTTCTCACTCGTCTTCTTTTTCTTCAACACAGCTTCTTCCCTCTCCTAAGACAAACAGATAGCAATAACGACCACTTTAGAACCTTTAAAACAGTCATATTATGGCCCTAATACTAATGCCTAATTATATTCTGTGTAACTATTATTTACATTAAAATATTTATAAAACCCTTAAAAACAAAAAGATGTACAAGCTTTCAAGCTGTAATGTGAGCTTGTATTTTTGCTAGTTTGGCACCTTATGTGTTTGCAATTTGCATACATTAATGAAAAGAAAAGTACATAAAAGTATAAATATTAAGAGAATGTTTCTGTTCAACATTAACAATATATGCTACTCCCAACCATACACCTCATCATGGAATCTTTACAGAATATCAAGTGTGTTGCAATAGCAAAGTACTTTCACTGTCATGCTTAATGGGGCAGTGTGTGACGTGAAAGAACAATGACATCAATGTACTTGATGCCTCATTGATATTCTGAATGAACGCACATTAAAAATGCTGTATGAATTATGCTGTATAAGAAGTGTGTACCTGCAAGTCGCATAGGGCACTCTGGATGAAACAGGATTCAGCCTCCACTTCCTGGCTGAGTTGGACCTGCAAGGTGGCCTTCTCTTCTGCCATCAGATTTAGCACCTGTTCCGGAGAGGCCAGCAGCAGCTTGGAGTACTGGCTGAGGCACATGTCTAAGAGACACAAAAAGGAATATCACTTAAATCATCCACATAACAAGGTTGTTCGACTGGCATTTTTGGTTTGGCCCAACCAATAGTTTTCTTTTTTTTAATACTTTCATTAAACATGGATACTTTATTTTGTTTTCATACCTCCAAAGCGAACTGGTTCTTCTACTTTCACCCACTGAGCACTAGGCATGGCCACGAGAGCTCCCTTTTCTCTCCGCATGAGACGCATGGTGATGAGATCACCTACTGCATATTGCCTGGTCTCCATTGCAACCACACTGCAGGAGATACATTATTATTAAGACAATGCAATAGAAAAGCCATTCAAAAGATTTTATCTACTTCAAAGTAGCATCTGTAGCATTGGTACGTTACCTTTTGAGGTCAGCAGAATGCACAGCCTCGTAGCAGATGGGACACTTGGCCCAACTCTTGTCACTGAGTGACAGATAATGTAGCATACATGGCCAGCAGAAGATGTGCCCACATCGTGTGATGTGGGCTGCCACTGGAGGGTACAGGCAGATGGGGCATGAGGGCACCTCATGGCTGTAGATGCGCTAAAAATTAAAAAGAAATACATTTTAGTTAATATCATTTGATAAGATTGGCTGTAGTGACATACTTTTTCCGTTTGTATTTGGAATTACTTAGAATTGAATTTTATAGTTAAAGCTGGAATAAATAAAGAATTATATCTTGAGAAATCTTGGTAAAGGAAATAAAAAATAAATTTGAAAACTACACAGTAGACACTCACCACTTGCTGAACACAGTCCCAGTTAACCAGTGTATCTGGGTCAGTAAAGTGAGCTGTGTAGTCCTGGTCGTCAGTCACCACAAATTGGCAACTAAAATGAAACATCATTGAGTTATATCCATGACAAATACAATTATGAACATTAAGACATTCTGTTACACAGCTGTGTAAGCAACCAGATTGTAAGCAACCAGATTGTTAGCCAATAGATTAGTATTGTGAACCAACAAAGTAAATTAACTTAACCCATTTAGGCCTGAACTAGGTTTTCTGAAAAAATGTCAAATATAAATATAGCAGCTTCACAAAAATTGAATTCATCAATACTGTACATACTGTATAGAATCCAAAAATTGATTCACAAGCTGAATGGGTTAACACGGTACTGTATTTCAGGGTTAGCATTACTTACACTTTTCACTCTCCTATCTCAAGAATGACAATTTTATAGCTTATCTGTTTTAGGCAACATTGTCATGCGACCAGTCCACATTTAGTTCAAGTCAGACATGTTGAAAAACAACTCACTTGGCCTGCAGAAAAAGCTCCTTGTTGAAGGGCTTGTGCGTGTGGCCCCACTTGTTCCGGCGGCCCCAGCCGGAGTGGCCTCCTCCATCTCCGATGCCACCATTGGCCCCTCGGGGTTCAAAGGTGAAGTTGAGCAGGTGGTTCAAACTTATCTTTTTGGGTCCAGCCAATTGAGCCGGGCTAAACTCAGCCCGGCGCGTCTCTGCTACCTGCAAAGACAGACAGGGATATCAAAAGAATAAGGAGGAGAAGGCAGCTGTTCTGGGCGGAAAACATGAAAATATGTTACAGTGAACAGTCGAGTCCACAAAGGTCACTTTCAATTACAGCAGCTTTATTAGTAAATATGTCACTATTATTTACTTTCAAATACAGCACCTTTATTAACTCTTTGACAAATTGACCATAGGAATGAAATAATTTATTGAAACAACTCTGGTGAAATTGTGCAAAAAAAGAGGAAAAAAATAATAAAGTTGATGATAATTTTCAGTTTTGTTTAATACGTTTGACAAAAAAGCCTGTATTTTCATATTTCATTGTTTCCAGGGCTCATTCACATGACATTTATCATTTATCGTGTGTGATTAATGTGTGAGAGGTTTTCTGGGTATTTCAGTTCAATCATCACTTAAATGAGCATGAGGCAGTGTGTGGTGAGTTAATCAGAGTTTTAAGCAGACAACAGTTGTAAAGCAATCACTGCATAACTTGGTAAATCTGTCAAAGAGTTAACATAGCACTAATATTTTGCTGTTTTAATGCGTCACAAGAAAAGAACTTGTGTGAATAGGTCTGGAATTTAATTTCAAACTCAAGAGTGCATAATCCTTCTGTTTCTGGTATAAATTGGATTCATATTCTATTTTTGATGCCATGAGCGCTAACCTCCTCGCGTCGTCCTCCGCCTGTAACCCCATATTGCCGTCCTCCGCCTCTCTGGGGGGGTCTCTTGTCAAAATTCTTGTTTTTCTGTGAATTGGTGCGATGAGGGCCTGTGAAACTGTCACTTTTAGGGAAGGAAGGCTCCCGCTTGCGACCATAGCGCTTGGAGCCTCCATTACTCTTACCATCTGAAAAGATGAGATAAGTTTGTTAACACCTTGAATGAATATTAAGTTAGGGGCCAAATCAATTTACAATACAACATAATGCACAAAGTATGCTATTCTGAGCGAGGAAAGAAAACTTGACCTAGAACTCCAACAGAAGGGTGTGGCTGCTTGGCATGTTTATTAGCAGTCAGCAGATATAGGGCAGTGGTTCCCAAAGTGGGCACGGGGAACCCCTAGGGGCCCTTGAAGGAGTTTCATATGTTACTCTCTCAAGGGTTAAAATAACTTTGATTTTACAATACACTGGAGTCCCAGAGATAGAAATGCCATTAAATAGTAGTAATTCAGGTTAAAGCCCTTGAAATGAAAATGGTTGAAAATCTAAGGCCACTGGCGAAGTGGTCCAGGCTGCCTCGATGCCTCGTATGTACTGCAGGCTTTGGCCTGACAGCGCGTCTCGTGTCCCGTTGCTCTGTCTCTTCACTTGAATATAATCTATCAATAAAAGCAAAAACAAAATCTGTAGAAAATCGAAAATCACTCCTAGAGCCACAGAAAGCTTTCAAATGGGACTAAGTGTCGATTTGAGGGTCCTTGACATAAAAATAATATAATATAATTTATAATTTAAGGACGTGAGTCATAACGCATAGACTCAACTCAAACAGTTCAATTAATTAGTTCATTAATTGCCGTAGGCTATGTACACGTGCTTTGCTGCTGTCAATGACTGTGACAGGAACGTCATCAATACTATTATTATGTAAACACCATGGTCTACCACTAGGTGTCGTCCATAATCCGTAAATAGACTAAACGCCATGCTACCACGACTAGGCCCAAAGCGGCCTCCATCGTGGCTAAAAAAGGTGCATAATATGTTTACTATACATGAGTTTTCACCTGTTTTGGGTTTAGAATCGCCAGGTACCGGGCCAGTAGAACTCGAACGGGGTGGAACCTTGCTGCTGTTGTTGGTATAGTTGGGATTCTTCTCCATATTTGTCTCCTTGTTGCAGTGAGATATTTTGAGGCCAAGCTCCAGCGAGAGAGCCTCCGAGCTCCCTGGCATCAAACGGAATAAAAACGGGGGGTGAAAGCGGACTGCGGTGAGCGTGGGTCAGGCGGCAAAGGCCCTGGTTCATTTCTGTCAAACGCGGAGACCCCATTACGGCGACATCTTGACACCAAAACAAACCGAGAAAAAAAGAGAGACACAATATCGATGTCTCAATGTATGCAGGTTGAAGAAAGAGAGAACGAACGTCGCTCGCTACGAGGGGCCTAGACCCCAAGAATGTTCGCTTTTTCTAAACGCAGAAAAGACGAAGGGCCTTAGAAAAGGCGCCGCACGTTTTCCAAATGCTGGAAAACGCGTAAATTGTAAAGATTTTAATCAAAAATATATGTTCGCCGTTTCGAACTTGCACTAATGGCGACGGGTCGCCAGACAAGAACTTGAAGGACCCGGATGGTTCTTCTACCCACTCCGTGTTTGGCAAAAACGCCCACTTAGGTATTTATGGGAAATGTAGTTTTACGAGAGAAAGAAGCGCATGCTGCATGTGTGCCTACAACACTAGATTCCTCTTTGCAGCGTAGATGAGGTAAACTTGGAGACTGAGGCTAACTTTAGTTTAGATGAGTTTCTCACTCGAACATGTTTGCAGTGATGGGCAGTAACTTGTTACAAGTAGCTAAGCTACATAGCTTAACTACATTTTCCCGTAACTTGTAGTGTAGCTTACTACAAATTTCTGGGCCCAGAAAATTGTAGTAAGCTACACTACAAGCTATCCCGGTGTGTGTGTGTTGATGTAGCAAGCTACTTTTGTAGTGTAGCTTAGCTACAGTTTTTCAAGAGTAACAAGTAGTGTAGCTTACTACATTTTCCGAGTAATCCTTCCGGCGAAAGTAACTTGGTGCTGGAACCATAGATATAACCAAAGAGCCTTAGAATATACAGTTGCAACATCTCTGTTCACTTCCATGTAAGTGTTATGGCATCATTCCTGTCAGAATAGAAATGGTCATGAATATTCCTTTCCGAATGAATTATCATTCTGGTCTGGAGGTTTGCATAGGTCTACCATGTAAACACTTCATTCCAAATGCTACTGGGAGTTTGAGGACGCCATTTTTAAAACAATTAAACAATTCAGACCCAAATACAAGCTCAATGACCCAATACACCCTCAATGATGCAACTTTTCTACTAGATGGCTCTGGAATTACACCGAGTCACACAGATGTTATTTCATTTTGAGCCAACGTCAACGAAAACACATAAATATTAAGGGTGAAAAGGTTATTAAAAAGCCACCAGTATTAATATTTAGTCAAAACAAACTAAATCTGCTCATTGTAAAAATAGTGGAATTATTTTTGTTCCATCAGCCAGCAAGTCAACTACACACAAATAGTCACAGTTACATCAAAACTAAAGCTTTAATACAAAACAAATAAGACTGTAGCACAGCATACTGTACATATATACAAATAAGAAAACATATCTGTAGAGTACTGCCAGAAACACCCAATTAATTTCCAGTAGCCATAGAATTCAACTCGGCAGTTGCACTATGAGTTCTTTTATGAGTTTGAAAACAAAAGTGACATAACTGAAAACAGCCAGGATGGATTTCATGTAGACAGGATGATTATTCTTCTCCTTCATCACTCTCCATCACTTTCCACTTCATCATCAGAAGCCTCTTCTGATTTTTTATAGCTCAAGTTAGTAGTGTTTAGTATTGCTTTGCGAATCTCTTGTCTTTCTCCTGCAAATGGAAAAAAGGGGAGCAATCAAACTCACTGATACAATAAAGGTCTCATGAACCATATACAAAACAAAGTATATAATTAAACTGCTAGTTCTGAATAGTTAGGAAATTTATGAAAAGGTTACAGAACAATCTACTGTACCTTCACTTTTACACTGAGGAAGCATTCTGTGGAGCTGCTTGGTGTTGTGTCGGATCAAAAACTTCTGACATGTTCTGATTGTTCCTGAAGAAAGAATACCGTAGAATTGGTGACTAGATGGGACTAGATGGGTGTGTGTGTGTGTGTGTGTGTACACACCCGTGCATGCACACTCACATAAAAATGCTCTGTCTATCTGACAGATAATTTACTTTTTTGGGAATTAAGTATTACTTTGGAGAAAGTACTCTCTTCATGTTGAACAACGAATAACAATATGTACATATCTTAATCTATCCACTTACCTCCCACATGCAAACAGTTCAGGAAACATGTCACTTTCTGGCCTCGACTTTCAATACTGGTGATAAAAGGCAATGCAGACCAGATAAGTCTGTAACAACTTTTGAGGCAGCGAATGAATATCATTCCAGTAAGGGCATTCAGATATTTCACTGAGGAAAACGAGGGGGAAAATCAATTAGCAAAGTTATGTGACATACTTTAATTGTCAAATAATCTAAAAACAGGCAAACATTTGAAAAAATAGCTGATGTACAAAGTTGCTATATTCCCACACCATTACCGTATCTGTCAAATTGAGACAAACAAAATGCAATGCCTCAGCTAAAAGTGATTGTCAGAATAGGGATTTGAGGATAGTGAATGAGTGGTCCCTTGGCCTGGCTAGCACTAGGAGGGAATGAGTCTTTTCTTTTCCAGTCCTGCATTATGTGCCTCCAGTGCAACCCGTAATACAAACAACATAAAGTAGCTAGTTAATATCTACTTTAGAAATGTCATTAATGTCATTTCAGCACTTTTATTTATTGACAAATTATATATCATGTCTATGGTGGATTTTTTTTTTATCTGCAAGGTGTTCTACACCTTGCAGATAAGAGGATAAGTCAGCCTTTCCATACAGCTGCAATGTTGGTGAGTTTAACGTCGTTTAATACAAGTAAATTGCAGATGAACATTATTGTTATAGGGGAGTTGATGGACTGTATTGCAACTCTAGATTCAGCCCAATTATGATGGGGTTCCTGAGAATATCTCTTCAGTTCAAATGAGGGCCAGTTGGCCAATTAGTGTCAATTTATGGTCCTTAACATGAAAAGGTTTGGGTCGTGATCATTAGTTACCAGAAAATCCAATGTTGCAATGTGCTGCTCCATAGTCACCATGAGCCCTAGCCACCGCTTCCCTCAGTGCATGCACGACGGCGCCTTCGCGGAGCAGTAACAGGCTGTTACGGTTCGCCACGTTCACTTCACACAGCAAATACCTGCGGACAGACCGACACGTTTACGCGCAGTTTACTTATTATGCAACATAATAGACGAAAAGTAGCATAAGTTACTAAAGTGCAGCAAGTTTTTACCTCGACTTGCATCGCACCATCGTGGATGATTTCTTCTTCAAGCTACGGCACTGGGCACTTCCGGCAACAACAACGGTAATACATGCAACACACCATGGTGCAGCAGCGCCCCCTATGGAAACCTAATAATAATGGTATTTTGGGCGTTGATATAAAGTTGTATTCGCATTCACAGTATGTGTATGGAAAGAACAGACTGCTACGATGTGGATGAAACCAGTAAAAGCACGCACCAACACTTGTTTACATCATAGGCTCTTCCATTTACAATTTATCAAATGTGCCGCCCAAAGCCTAATTTAAACTAAATGGAGCCCCAATTAAAGGAGGTCTGGGCCTCTTAATATAATCTGACCGACGACTGGGAATTGACTTTAGAATTACAACTTTTCTCCACAATTACTATTTTCCCATTATACAAACGACAAATATATTTGTCACATAACACACGATGACCAAAATGGAAACAAGTCCTTTATTGCCTTTTGTGTTATCTAGGCATCAGTGCTTTATTGCAACCCATCAATCAATCAATCAATCAATCAATCAATCAATCAATCAATCAATCAATCAATCAATCAATCAATCATCACCAGGGAGGCTAAGTAATAAATCCCAGCTGGCCGGGGTCCAGCCACACAAACGTGCCCCGACTGGTAACTATGACAACCGCCAGCGTTTACAGCCAATCACAACTTTCTTGTCCTCGTACACGTTTTACGCCATCTTGAAATTTCATCCGCAGTTTGTTTCTGTTTCTAGATTCAACCAAAAAATAAAAAGCCCAACTTTCTTCCTTTGCTACGGAGTACTGTAGCTGAGATATGAACGGTTCGCGAAACAAGACGGCTCCCGCTGCTAAAGGACCGCCGGATACGGATTTCGGCCAAGCTACTGCGAATCCAAAGGATCGGAAATCTGGTGGAGGAATGCTAAAGAAACTCAAATCGAGACGTAATCAATCGGATAAATTGCCTGTTGTTACAGAGGATCAACTTAGGGCGTTAGGAAAATGTATTACACCAGACCAGGTTCTCGGTCTACGTGCTGTTACACAGGGTTTGTATGCAGATCTCATATGCTGCACGGTTACAGGCGTTTTCGCGGGTGTTGTATTTCTTGTCTTTTTTGACGCACCGTTTCATTCCCTTTCACAGATTATCTTTGCAAGCCTGAAGATAATGTTTTCAACGTTGACTTTACACGTTTCAAGATCAGAGATCTGGAGACGGGGACGGTGTTGTTTGAGATTGCCAAACCTCCCAACTGTGGTAAGTCACGATGCCATTGTGCCATTCCGAAAGTAACCTACTACAGCCACAGGTCTGTTGATAATGATCACTCCTGGAAGTCCGCTAAAGACCCTCCACAGCGTCCTTTATAATTCAGATTCACAATTTACACGATTAACCTACATGGATGTGGAAAAACAGACACTTGGAAGCGCCGCGATCATTGATAACTATAAACATATTTAGCTTACTCTTTAACAAAGAATCCACTGAAGTCAGAGAACTAGCAGTCAAATGATCAGGGATAGCTGTTTCATCAAGATTAGACTGAACTACACACGATTAACATTAATAATTAAAGTTTGTTGTATTCACCAGGCTACAAAATGCTGCCTGTAACAAACATGTTTGTTTTTAACATATTATATAATTGAGTACAGTACAGTACCTATGCAATTATGTAAAGCTTATTCACGTATGTCCTCATTTTGGCAGCATGATGCTCTTATCATTCTGAAGATCGTTGAAAATTATTTAATTTAATATAATGGCTGTTAGATAGAAATCACAGTATAGAATGAAGTGGACGCAGTTTGCAGAATGTTATACATTGTCATTGTGAGAGTCTTATGGGTATCTAATTTGATTTAGAATGTCATCTTTAAGTTAGATTTTCCAATTTTGAAATCAGACACCAGTAAACGTGTGGGCCATTTATTAGATCCTGTGGTGAAAGAAGAGGAGAGTGGTGATGTAGATGCCAGCGCTGGACGTTTTGTTCGTTATCAGTTTACACCGGCCTTCCTAAAGCTGCGTACTGTTGGTGCAACGTAAGTAACCATGTTGAAAACCAGGTTGTATTTTATACTTACTAGAGAACTGGAGGCATTTTAGTCTGCTTACTGCTAATGTGTGTGTCTCTACAGAGACGCTAGTAGTACGATGTGGTCAGCTAATTGTCTGTACTTAATATTTTGTGAATTAGTTTGACTTTTCCCCCTTTTCTTTACCACACCCAGGGTGGAGTTCACAGTGGGAGACCAGCCTATTAACAGCTTTCGGATGATTGAGAGGCATTATTTCCAGGGCCGTCTTCTCAAGAACTTTGACTTTGACTTTGGTTTCTGCATTCCTAACAGTCGCAACACGTGTGAGCACATTTATGAGTTTCCACAGCTCCCAGAGGACCTCAGTGAGTTCTGTTTCACTTATGTCTGACATTAATTTTGTATTGAGAGTAGTGTGCATATTTTTTTTTTACAAAGCTATTTTCTTGTCTCTTTCCTTTGTCTGTCTTTGCAGTTCTAGAAATGGTAGCGCACCCATACGAGACCAGATCGGACAGCTTCTACTTTGTGGATAACAAACTAATCATGCACAACAAGGCAGACTATGCCTACAATGGTGGTCAGTGAAGCTTGAAGACAAAATTCAAGTGCAATACATAACTCCCATCACAGGGATTTCATCTACCGGGATCATGACCACCCAAAAGCTTTTTGGGGGACAAGAGTTTTTTTTTTATTTATTATTATTTTTTTTTTTTTTTTTTTTGTTTTGGGGGTACATTACAAACTTGACCAGACCATATCTGCGTCCACAAGAAATTATTCATGCATTATTACCTCATGCTCTAACGTTTTTGGGACCCACAGTAAATGTAACTAAAATATTTGTGATATATTTATACAAAAAACATTTGCACCGTCTATTCAATTATCATGACATGTTCTACACACTGTAGAATCTACTGTGTGTATCTTCTGCTACTTCTTAAATACCCTTTGCCTTAAATTCTCCATCGTTTCAGAGAGGGGACAGTTTGGATTCTAAGATCTCTCATTACAAATCATTTATTTTTTGATAGTTGTGAGTTTTTACTTGAGTAAATTGTAGGCCTGAGTACATTATATGCCACTTAATGGATGGTAGATTGCTACTAGTTACATACACTAACAGCTTAAAACGTTTCATGCATTAACTTACTGACAAAACAGAAATGTAGATGCTTGATATTTGCCTGTTTGGACTAAGCTTATTCAACTGCCTCATTGGCTAGCTGTTTGTTACATTGATGGTAACCCATTCCTCCTTGACAAAGCCTGATGCTGACATTTGGAGCAATCTTAGTCTTGGTTGCTTTGAGCCACAAGCTTTTACCCACATGTAGGTTTTGTCTGTTTCTAGATATGACAAAGCTTCGCATAGTGCCTCAAAGTGAGTCAGATTAGGGAGAGTATGACCATTGGGGATGCAACAGTTGAATGACTAATCTACTTCTACTCTCAGCCTTCCAATGAGGGCAGGAGGTTCCCCCAGTTAAGCCTTGTGTGCCCCTAAAAAGCCACAGTGGCCTTAAAAGGATCCCTGGCTAAGACAAATATGCCTTAAAACACTATACTATGCCTTACATAACTAAAACATACATAATCTTAATACGAATTGGTCCTGTCGGGAGTTGATGAGACGTCACATGAGCATGTGTGGTCCAGCCTAAGGAATATATGGAATGCATATGATAATACAAACATATTTAAAAATATTGCTTTGATGCTCATTACATTTACAAAGTACATTGTTTTTATTATCATATTGTATGCATTCCATAATTCCATATGGCTGGACCACAAATAGACATGACATCAATTTGTGGCAGGAGCAGTTGAAAAATAAATAATAAGGTGTTTCTATTTGTTTATTTTAGTTACAGAGTGCAATTATAATGTTTTAAGCCATTTCTCTTATTAGCCAGGGATCCTTTTAATGCCCCACCTGACTATACCATTTTCTCCATGTCTGTTTCTGTGTGTGTGTGTGTGTGTGTGTGTGTGTGTGTGTGTGTGTGTGTGTGTGTGTGTGTGTGTGTGTGTGTGTGTGTGTGTGTGTGTGTGTGTGTGTGTGTGTGTGTGTGTGTGTGTGTGTGTGTGTGTGTGTGTGTGTGTGTGTGTGTGTGTGTGTGTGTGTGTGTGTGTGTGTGTGGCATCATCATGCAGGAATGCCTGAGAGGCAAAACTGCTTTCTGGCCTTGACAGCCCATACATCCAAAAAACGATTGTGTTAAATGATGTCAAACTCAACTTGACACTCAATTTCCCACTCACCTTATGCATGCCCATATGTAGAAACTATCTCTGTTTCATCATTGTAGACACCTGTGTCTTTTGTCAAGATTCAGACTCCCCTTGTGGAACATGGATCAGATTGTAAATACCATAACTTATTTATTTCACTGAGGATTGTATACAAATTAAATTTCAAACCTTTCTCAAGCATTAATTTCAATGTTTTGTGATGGCCTTCCTGCCATCGGATTTGTGCTCTCAAAAAATGGACACCAAAGGCCAAGTGGCCTTGCCCCTATAATTCCAGGCCTGCTTCCAGTCATTGTCTAAATATTTGTAACATCTTGGTGTCCTATTAAAATGTACTATTCAGTTTAACGAATAACTTGCCATGCTTTGAGGTATGAAGTAACACAAACCTCCATAACACACAGAGACTGTTCATTCTTGTGTGGTTTTACAATAGATTTGGGGCACAGACCCCAGCTCTGCTTCCAGCAACCATCATTGAAACACCACCTTGAAAACAATGCCTTTCTAGATGTTTGTTTTTGTGAGAATGTAGCTTAGCAGACCCAATAGTAACATAAAACATTGAAAAACCTCTTCCATCAACCATATGCTGACATATCTATAGATAGCGATTTCATTACAAACCGACCACTAGGGAGCAAGACAAATTAGTTTCCATGGTTTTGAAACCAATTTTGGCATGGTGCTATGTATGCATGATGTTAGGTCTATACCTAACATCATGCAAAAATTCAAAGTAGTTACCAAGTGTATAATTGGTATGATTTCTTTATCATAGATCACAGTTCATATGCATTTTAAGGTCATTTAGCTGTGGGCGGCATATTGAAAACAAGATCTGTGCACAGGTCTCCACCAGCGCAGGTAACTGACACGTAACGTGACTGTTGCCCGTCACTGGTGACGTGACTGTCACGTCACGTCACTGTTACGTCACCCTCACCGGGTGACGTAACGGGTCACAGGTGACCAGTGACCATACTGGTGAGTCACCACCAGTATGGTGACTATGTTTTACCGCTGCAGGCAACAGGCGCACGGACAGACGTGGGGAGGGACAGATAGTCCGGAGAGACAGTCACCACCTTACGGTGGATACAACAATGGCTTTCTGGTTGGTTGTTTTTCCCCTAGAATGTCTAGAATACAAAGTTCAACACTGCCCAGCTTCCAGGTGAAAATATACAGTATGTTTAAAGGAATATGTTACCTGTGGCTCTTTAGTATTTATTGTATTAGACATACTGTATATACCTAAACTGTCACGATCATAATCATTTAAGGTAGCCAGCAACACTATGCAAAACTACTACATTGAAAGTTAAGTGGAAAAGATTGAGAAATACATTCAGTAGTTCTCCATATTTGGGTTGGTCATGTATGGAGGGTGATGCACACACGCACAGACATTTCTGCCCGGCTCACATGGTAATCTTGCTCACTGTGTTTGCAACAAAAAACACTTGGGTGAAGTGAGTGGTGCCCTTTAGCATGATCATGTATTCGTTGTATTGGCACTGCACAGCTCAAAAAGTAATACAATAATACAATGTATTCATTCAAGTTTTATTTTTATTCTTGAGCACTGTTAAAACAATTTGGGGAAAATAAAATGTATAATTACAGATAAGTGTAAGAAGGGTTGAAAAAATAAGAACTAGAATGGACTTTGAATCTCTGGGTATCTGTCCTTTACCCAACTCGAGAACCATCTACTTCGACTTCAATCTCAATGCGTCACCCAAAGGAGTGAAGCCGGTTCTCCAAAAACAATCAATCTACAGATCTCCAAACTAAAGGTATTGGCACCAGTGGGGGCCAATCTTTTTCTAAGGGAGATGTTAGCCGCACATCCGAGAAAGGAGTTGACGAATCACCACAATTACCAGTAGTTGACAGCTAGCTTTCTGTTCATTTGCATTATCACAGCCTGAGGCTACTGAATACAGCAGTTTTGGCCGTGGTTGAAAAAACGTAAGCGCAGACTGCGCAGGCGCATTTTGGGCCTGTATTTCTCAAGGTAAAGAAGCTGCTTCGAGTTGAAGGCTCCCCGTCTTGTCTGTCTTATGAACTGTACCGCATCCTCATACTTCATGCCACATTCAATGAGGGCTAAGGCCACTAGGACTGGGCCTCGGCCCAGGCCTGCCACACAGTGGACTGCGATACAGCAGCCAGGCACCTCGCAGAACTTGGTCTTTAGTAGGCTAAGCCAGTCGTCCACAATCTGGGTGGGAGGGGCATTGCCATCGTCGTAGGGCCAGTCCAGGACCTGTATCCCTTCCTTCTCGACTGTAGTTTTGTCGTATGTGGGGTCACAAACTCTCACCAGTGTGTTCACCCCAAATCTCTTCAGCTCCTCTGTGAACCTTTTGAGTGTGTATGTGGGAGGGTTGTGGGTGATGAGGAACCTCATCCGCTCATAGGCGATCTCAACTGCAGGCTGGTTCATACTGGCAATGTGACTGGCCATTCAAAGGAAATTGGGTTGGCTATCAGTAAACAAAGCAAAAATGCGAAACCTCTGGTTTAAAAACTACGGTGGGAATTCTCAGGGAGCCCCCTTTGAATCTCAGTCCGTTTCCCGGGTACTGCCAGAGTCAAGGAGGTTTCTTGGTCTCGCCGTCCAGCTCTGTTTGTGGTGTAAACATTAGAAGCAGACGCAAGCTAGACTACCCGTAATTGTGCCGTAAAAAGCAAGTGACGCAAATGCAACTTTGAAGACGTGGACGTCGTAGTTGTGATGTTGTTTACTTCGACTATCGCACTTTTATAGCTGTCTCATGTCTTGCATCATCAAATAGGTCTATGATGTCAGATCTTGACCAATCAGAGAGGTCAGTAGCCTGACCTTAGTCTGATTCAGGGCTGAGCCAGGCTAAGGTCAGGTGTCCAGTTGAAAATATTGCATACTGTGTGTTCCATATTTGGGCATATATCACACATTACATATTTGGGTGTCTCTGGCCCAGAATTCCACAAACTGGCCATGCCCATAAACGGGCCCATATATAGAGGTGAACATAATATTGAAGACCATATTTGCATATACCTGAACCCCAACTCCAGTCACGTCTCCCCACGGCCTGTGCCGGCGACCCCCAGACATGCATAACCTGTTTTGAAAGATTCAACAAATCCGAAGGCCAGAATGAACACAGGAACCCAAAAAAATTAAGGCCCTGCTTCGAATGCACAACAGGTTGGAACATGCCTACTTTTTCCATACATACACAAACACACACATTTGATAAATGTCGATAAATATGTATTTTCTAAATATTAACTTTTTATTAACTACCCCAGGAAATTACATCTGGACACAAAAGATTACAGGATCTCAATATGACCGAGGTGGCCTCCCCAGTCCCCACACTGGGTAAACCACACTGTGTACATTTTGTACACTATCGAATTACAGACCTCTAAAAGTCCACTAGGTTGCAAAATATAAGCTATTTCTTTCTAAGCTCTATCTTTCTTACTACTATTTTATGGCAATATCATGGGCCTGTTTTTCAATGGAAGATGCGGCTTATTAATCTCACCTAACACCACACTAGAAACAACACATTCTGTTCAGTTTCTACTTTGTGAGCTAAATGTGTCAGATATATGTCATAGTCTATATTTGAAATAACTGTTTTTATCGTGTCTGTGACTCTGTGTAAACGTTTAAACCTGTAGCGCAGCGTCCAGCCATTGTTGTTTATATATGCCATATGCACATAAACCAATCAGAGGCTGCTTTACTGCTGCTGTAGGGACAGCCGTTGAAAACGCAGTCACTGATTGGCTCCCTCATTTTCTGATTTCTATTAGCTTCCAAGTTCCTCATACTGTTTCCAGACTCAAATAGTGTGGAAGAAGGGCTGACTGAATGACTATCCACACCATTTGAGGCTGGCTTGCCAGGCTAGGCCCTTTGCCTAGCCTGGCGCCAGGCTAGGCAAAGGGCATTTGGGTCAGATGAACAATTCTGGAGACCGGATCTCATATTATGGGTGTAATGGTCAGATGGGTGGCTCTGGAAACCACTCATTTGAATGACTCAAAGCCACTATTTTCATCTTTCGGGTTTGTCGGCATGCCAAATTTCAAGTCGGTCAGCCGGACAGTTCTCGATTTGTGAAATATAAATGGACATATAGGCTAGGTATGTCCATACAGAGGCACCTTGGTATTCGGGGTCGGGGAGTTGAAATATCTTTTATTTGTGCATAATTTTCATAACTACAGAAAGATATGAGTTAAAATCTACTGTTTTGTCAGACTAGGGACACTAGAGATCATGTATTGAGATATGTTACCCCTATCTATCTATCTATCTATCTATCTATCTACCTACCTACCTACCTACCTACCTACCTACCTACCTACCTACCATATAAATTTCAATTAAAATAAATAAATAAATAAAATTCAGATGAGAGACCAAAGTAAAAAGTTTAAACTCACAAGGCATCAATAAGTCTGTCTAGGCAAATGGCTCATTAAAATAATAATACTACTAATAATAAGAGAGGTCATTTTCATAATCAAAATAACTGTTTTCCTGAAGTAGCCTACTTTGAAATCTCTCCAAAAGTTGACATGCACATTCCAGGAAGTATTTGTTTACTCTAAACAATGTCTTTAAAGACGATATTAAAAAAGTACAATATGTTTGAAGTATGTTTGTTTCCTCACAACTTATTTGTTATATGGTAGAAGCATGCAAGCTCAGTGTGAACATGTATGGAAACTTACACATGTATGGGAACCTACACATATGTTATGACATCAAAGCAAAGAGTGGAGGTGTGTCCCACTGGCCACTGCATAGCCTTAGCCTATAGAGATCAAGGAATTAAAAAGGCAAAAGACAGATGAAATCAAATAAGGCCTATTTGATTTCATCTGTTGTCATTTGCCTTTTTAATTCCTTGATCAATATTAAAATATAGTTTAAATATATTTTACACATATTCATGTGTAAACAATATTTACCATACATGTAATATTTCCTTTGTACCAACAAAAATCCCTTTCAATAGTTATTTGGCAATTAATGTATGGCAATATAGTGCATTACAGTATATCCTTCATACTGTTGAGATAGTACTTTGCACTCAAAAAGTATATGCATGCTATAGTATGAGTATCTAGAGTACAGTATACACCATACAACTGTAAACCTGTCTATTCATGCCGTTTCATTTGTGTTTACAAAAAATAAACAAATAAATAGGATTTAAGATAAATTGCTTATGTTCTTTGTTTGCAAGCCTTTAACTAGATACATACAGTACGTACCCCTGTGCCATAACCCTCCCTTGTTATATTTTCCCCTTATCTCTTCCTATCTCCAGCTACCTAACTGTACACATCCAGCGACCACCTATAAAAGCAGCTCTGGTCCAAGTGTCTTTGTGCTCTGTTGCCCACCCTGGCTGTCACCATGAACATCACTTACCATCTGTCCCTGCTGCTTTTCACTGGTAAGACTGACCTGAACAACTTGTACTTTTAAGTGCTTTTGACCAAATGTTATACTCTTCTCGTGCATCTCAGTTGTGTTAAAAACAAATGAACACTTTTTACTTTTTCACCCTTTTTACTTAAAGTGGCTAAAATCTCTTAAATCAGACTTATTTTTCCTGCTAAAAATAAATGTGGCAAATTAACTAGCCCATTTTTAATTTATGGTCCCCCCTTATTTTTACAATTTTAAGTATATGCATGCAATATTAATAGATTTGATTTCAATTTATTTGAGTGTCATTGAAAGTATTTGAGGAAACCTGCAACTGTTGTAGTGAACTATAAAACCATATTATTACTAATTGCCTCGCTTGCCCTTGCTAGCCTGCATGGCCAGTGGCGCATTAGTGCCAAAGGCCTTGTGGCAATTTGGAGGCATGATCCAGTGTGCCCAGCCAGGGGTCAACCCTTTGAAGTACAACGGGTATGGCTGCTGGTGTGGATTTGGTGGGAAAGGTGTCCCTCTTGATGACCTGGATATGTAAGACGTTTAATTTGTTAAATGCATGTTTCAAATAGAGGATATTTTAAATTCAACAAAAATCTGAATATTTTCTACTGAGGATTTACAGAATCAAAATATTTTCTAAAGTTTGACCTTCCCCTCATACTTTCAGGTGCTGTAAAATCCATGATAATTGCTACTATGAAGCCAGAAGGGCTCCAGGTTGCACAGCCTTGGCCGACAATCCATATACCATCGATTATGACTATACCTGCTCCAACCAGCAAGTCACATGTACAGGTAACAGTAATTCAATGATTGGTGCATTTTTGTTGAAAAGAAAATGTAATTTACAGCAGCATGCGTAATTTTGAATGGAATACAGCATGGCATTATTCTAGAATAGACTAAGACTATATTTCTGGCTCCTGAAATGTCAGTAAAAGCACTAGAGTTAGAGGTTTGACTTCAAATGGGGAGACCCATTTGAAATATCGGAAATCTATAGGGATATGCATTAATTACTTAAGTACTTAAGTATCATTAATAGTATAGTATTAATATTATTAATGTACAGTTTCTCAAGCTCACACAATCCATACTATATATACTGTGTATGATTGGTAATAACAATATCATGGCTGGCATATAATACCCTTACTACTCCCTGACTGAATTTGTTTTCCCAGACGCCAATGACAAGTGCCAGGCTGCTGTGTGCGAGTGTGATCGAGTGGCAGCCCACTGCTTTGCCCAGAATACATACAACCCTGACAACAAATACGTGGACCAATCACGCTGTGTCGAATAAAAAAGGTTGTGTCGAGCTAAATTCAATTACTCATACTGAAAATTAAAGGTATCATTTGACATTTTTGTCCTCATTAATTCTGTGGCGTTCTTACTTAGTTATTTCTTTTTACCTGTTTATCTGTGACAGTTTGTTTATTTGGTTAGATTGTGACAGTATTATTACATAAATAAATAGTTATTTGACTTTGAAAACAAAGACACCTTTGCACAAGATTTATACTGTAAACGCAAATCCACAACTCTAATTAACCATTCTCAAAGTTTCCAAATCTAGATAAAAAGAAATACCGAATAGGTATTAGAAAATGCAACTCTTTGTTACCACGTTCACCTTGTGACATCCCTATATTTGTCAGGTAAGCAGAAATGCTTGAACAATTATCAAAAGATCAACAAGTGAGTGAGAGTGAATAATTCATGTGCTACAGGGGGAGCGGTGTTGATCCGCACATTTTGAAAGAGTGATGCTCCAAAAAACAATGTATTGGCATCATATTAAATAATAATATTAAGACCTTGAAAAAGCAGCAGTGTGGAAGGACCTACACCTACAGTAAGTCTTGAAGGTATTATCAGACGAGTATTGTAGACACAGAATACGGTCGTCAGATTTTTCCAGTTAGTCTTACTGTGGACTCAAATGAACAGTGAACGCAAGCCTACAGGTTCTTATCAGTAAGGGTTTCTTGACCATATGGCAGGGGGTGTAAAATCTTTTTGCAAAAGGCACTCTATTAGAAAATATTAAAATACCTGAGTTACTGTTAAAAATGACAACTATGTGTCATTGTGGAGATTATAAAAGCAAGTGCTTGCTTAGAGCCCATAGCACTTACAGTAGCACTTGCCCTAGCCTTGACCTCCTAGGCGTATGCAGTCTCCCAACTTATGTATGTATCTTAGATATCATTGTTATGTAGACTTAGATAGCAGTGTATGTAGATTTATATCATTTCATGTAAACATAGCACTATGTACAACATAGTATTTGTATCCACATGCTTATATAGATAATTTGCTGTTAGGTTCTCCATCCTGTGGGTAATGCCAAGTAGGCTACAGCTTAATTAAGAAAACTTAAATATAAAAAAATCTTGGGTCAATACAATTCAGGTATGTGGCCAAGGGCCATATAGAATCTGTCCCTACTAAATAAGGATCTCCCGGTTTTCTTGCTGTGTGTAATGTGAGTTTTTAGATATTTTAGTAGTGAGCCCAGTGTCTATGATATCACACTGTAGTCCAGTAGTCCAGGGCCCAGTGGACACTGCGGCATTGCACCTCCTAGTGGATAGGAGGAGGGTATCTTACTAAGACAACATGTAGTCCAGTAGTGCAGATGACATCAGAGACACTGGACTCACTTCTAAAATCTAAAATATCTAAAACCACATAACGCACATACAGCCCCCAAGGAAAGTGTACATTTTCTAAACGTTAATGTTTTGCAAAAATGAAGCCAATGTTTTAACATTCGTTTCATTTTCCTATCTACATGATATATCCAATATACAAGCTCACAATGCAATTTCAAGAAACACATGAAGTTGAGAAAATCTTGTATGCATATCTTCCTTAAAAAACACAATAACTCTTCTGAGGTAATCTATTTTGATCAGGTCACAATTTTAACAACCTCTTTTCAAAGCCACTATTCCGCACATGTTCACATGCTTGGTTAAATTAATCTAATTATAAGAACATAACTAAAAAGTGCACATTGTAAATGTTTGCATACTCCTGTACATTTATTCTTGTTTGTTAACACGCACGTCACACCTCAGTGTGGAAATGTGTGGGAAACTGCACATATGTTATGACAGCGGCCTGGGAAAACCTGAACTGAACACAAGAAGAAAAAGAAAAGCAAGAACAGGGATTGAAGTAAAAAAAAATCTTGAGACTGAAAATGATCTTTTGCAAATAAGCACTGATCTAATTAAATGACCCCTGTGAAATCCTCAGGACTGAAATCAGTACCCAGTACTGAGAACTTTAATCCCTGCAAGAATATCAAGGCAATACAAGAAAAATAGATTACAGCAGATTTTGTGGCATGTGTATTTCAACTGCATGTAATGATTACATAATAATATCTCAATACTTTTTTGCAAATGAGATTGCAAATGAGATCCCTACCTACAATTTTATCATTAAATAAAGGCGCTTGATTTGAGTGTTTTACTGTCAACACAAATATTCCATTCCATATTCCATTATAGTTATAGTGTAGGATGCTTTATACTCTAAGTAGTTCTCATTTGAACCACACAAGCCAAATACTTCACTACATACAGTAGTCTAAAGTTGTATTTGTCCCACTAATGTGTGCTTGCTCAATCCAAGAGTAAAGAATGAATTTTAGTAAACAAATGAAAAAAATAAATAAATAAATAAATCTGCACACCATTTGATGTTCCCGACTTTACTTTAATATTATTACGGTAACGTTTCGGGCCAGTGCCTCTTGAAGGTCTGAAGAAGTGTGTGTTTTTCACCGCTATCAAGAATGAATTTTAATATACTAATAAGTGCACTAGAAACTTATTGGACAAATATCGAGTGGAACCTAAAACAGCAAAAGCTCAACTTCAAAGCAGTACTTGAGTTAAGTATGTCATTACCCAATACCCTGTGGTGTTAGATAATGCCAGACTGCTTATTTACCCCTTATCTCTCAATATTTCCACATCCGAGTCCTAAGACATCATATAAAAAGGTCTGGCCAGTGTGTTTCTCTTTGCTGGTTCTGTAGCTCACCCGGTCACCATGAACACCACCTACCATCTGTCTCTGCTGCTTTTCACTGGTAAGGCTGATGCAAACAACAACTAGTGCTTTAACAATATAATGCATAACAGTGAAAATAGCACATCTACAAGCCCACAACATGTTGTACTGCCATGTTGTTCTTTTTTTTTTTTTTTTTCTATTTTTTTTCTATATTGTCGGAGTGCTGTTGTATTAACCTATATGTTATACTATATGTAATAACCTATATGTTATACTGCTTCATCTCTCCTTGCTAGCCTGCATGGCCAGTGGCGCGTTACTGCCAAAGGCCCTGTGGCAGTTTGGACGCATGATCACATGCGTCCAGCCTGGGGCCAGTGCTTTGGCTTACAACGACTATGGCTGCTGGTGTGGATTTGGTGGGAAAGGTGCACCTCTCGATGAGGTGGACAAGTAAGAAATTACCTGTTAAATACCACTGCTTAGACTACAGTAGTTGTGGAACTGAAGAAGCATTCTGTCTAAAAAACATTTTGAAATTAGAGATAAATTACATTTCTTTATATTATACAAGTGAAGTGCTGCCCCATCCTTTGGAACAAGCACTTCTCATTTAGCCAGTTTAGTGCATGCATGCATGCATGCATTATATACAGTATACTGTATATGCACAAAATAGGAGGAAAAATCAGAATCTGATATAACAGCTATAAAAAATACCAAATTGGTAACAGAACTGTCTCAAGATAATCCTGCAAAAATAAATAATAATAATAATAAAAAAAAACTACAACAGACTTTGGGCTAAGCCCCCAGGGCCAAGAGTTGTTTTCATTACTATAATATCAGAATCAATCTAAATCTGTATCGGCAGATGAGCCTGCAAATAATCCTAGATTGGATATTGGTCATAAACTCATAATGTCATAATAATTAAATTACAGAGGATATGGGGCATATGAAATGTTCCAGCAAAGTTTGACTTTTCCCCCATAACTTCTAGATGCTGTCAAATCCATGATGACTGCTACTATGCAGCCAGAACTGCACCTGGTTGCACAGCCATTAAAGACCTTCCATATGTTCTGTCTTACGACTACGCCTGCACGAACCATCAAGTCAGCTGTGCAGGTAACATTAATTGAGCTATTGGGCTATTGAGCTTTAAATAAAATGTAATTTGCAAATTGATATGTAAAACCAGTGTATCAACAATGTCATTGCTGGCATATGCTAAATCTACTGTAACTGACCAAATCTATGTCTGCAGATACCAATGAGAAGTGCCAGGCAGCTGTGTGTGAGTGTGATCGGGCAGCATCCTACTGCTTTTCGAGGGCTACATACAACACCGAAAACAAGAACGTAGACCAATCACGTTGTGGAAATTGAGCCATGCCCAACAAAATCAATTTACTTATTAAAAAGGTATTTGACATAATCAAATATTAATTTTGTTCCTTTTTCTTAAGACATCTCAAACAAAATATTAATCTGGGGGGGGGGGGGCAAACCAAATTAAAAAAACAAAACACGTTGACACGCAAGGTTTCAAACTAACTGTGACCTTGTTTCTTTAGTCAGATATGATAATCACTTATATGTAAATCTGTACCTGTGGCTGTACTTGCCTCACTACAGCTTGATATGTAATGTAAATAGGGCCGCGTCACATTGGTTGAGTGAATGAAACGTGACAACACTATTGTATTTGTGTTGTCTATAATCACACACACACACACACACACACACACACACACACACACACACACACACACACACACACACACACACACACACACACACACACACACACACACACACACACACACACACACACACACACACACACACACACACACACACACACACACACACACACACACACACACACACACACACACACACACAATTTGTTGTGTTGCCGTCACTGACGACATTTCAAATTTCATCCTGGTGTTGCTAATACTATTTTTTGCATGTCATTATAGGCAGGATGTTAGATGATGAATAAATATGATAAATATATAAAATGTACACCCCGTCACAAATACATCATGTTGTCACACTGCAGCCTGTAAAGTATTTAATTGTCTGAGCTTGCTCCAGTGCCACCCCTTCTTCTTACACATCACTTAAGCAAATGCAGATCTACAAGCAACTTGTTCCAGAGCTTGTAGGTCTTTGTAAGGCCTCCAAAATGACAGATTCACATTTTGAAAAGAGTGACACGGATTTATTGGCATCAAAGTAAATCACGGAATGCATACTGTACTGGAATCATCACACTTGAGTCCTTAAACACAGTATATGGTCATTTGGACTTCACCATTTTCTATTATGAATAGAAATTACTAGGTAACAGTTATAACATGACTATAAAGCTTTTTGAAACAGAAAGCTTAACCTTTTGTTTAATTTTTCATTAAATCTGTCTGTACAATTTGAAATCATTCTTAGGTTGAGTGAATTGTAGTGTAAAAGTATGGAAAGACACGCAACTGGAAAATTATTTGTTCCAGCAATAAATCAATATACTGCCATTGTTCCATTTTGCAAACAACACCATTTCCATCTGTGATGACGATGGAGTACAAGTGCATCAGCTGGTTCAGTTCTACTCTATAGAGTAAGTAAAACAGAAATATACAGCATGTGGAATGTAATTCTACGTTTCAAAGAGGCACAGTCATTGACGGAGAAAACTCAATCGCCACCTAGTTACACATGAACTGTTGAGTTCTACTCCATAGGCATAGATTATTTAAATCAAAAAATATATATGTAGGAATTTATAAATTTGTACATTTGTAAAAATGCAATGCAATGCATTTTATTAAAAATGGAAGAATGTATGGAATTACTCATTATATTGGTTTATACAAGAGTGTTGTAACGTACTTCTTTTTGTAGCGGTGTGTTGCACTGAGAACCATCACCCCATCCTAAAATACAAAGAAATGCAGAGTGTCTGGGTTGGTGCAACAATACAGCAAAATCCTTTTAGATATGATCATTAGTAGAGTGCTTCAGAATACTGTGCAGGCCAAGGTAGCATTCATTAGATGTCCTGTATGCAGACTATCATTCCATCTTATTTTTTCCCCCATTGTATGTTGTCTTAACTTTTTAATTTGGTCATTGATCTTCAAGTATCATTCTCTGTTATGCTATTTTTAATACTACATCATATAGCTTAGTCACTCACCGAAAACGGACAATCGACAAACTCAAGAGATTAGGGTTGTTCTGATCCGATCAAATGATCCAAGATTTATTTTTGAGTAATAAAATGACTGGAATCGGATCGGAGGCACACCTGATCACAGATGCAGGTCTCCATTCTATGACTAATTATGAATTAGGTTTTGTAATACCACAGTTATATTTTATGATGTATGCCAGTATGCAGTTCACTTCTGAAATATTTGTTTTGTAATCTTTTTTTTCCTGTAGCTTACCTTGATGGAAAGAGCATACAGATGATTGAGCATCACATGGTTAGGCTCTGGAAGCAGTGTGGGGTCACACTAGGATATAGAAAATGGAAAATATTGTCAAATTATTTAACCAAAATTGCCAATCAGATGTTTGCAGGAACCCCCCAGACTTTTTCCTTAAATGGCCACTTACAGAAATGCCTGTGTCCTTATTGAGCAGTACTTGGAGCAAGTGAGGTGGTAAGATAGGAGGACTCTTAACCTTGTCCTCTGTCTTCATTGTATATGCATCCTGGTGGTAGGGGCCAGGAGGGGAACTGGACAGGTCTGGAAGAGTACAATCACTTCAACAACACTAGTCTACCACCGCACTTCAAATCACTCAACTTAAATGATTATCAAAAATAAATAGTACTTAGGATTGTAATGGACTTCTTATGGAATCGCACCACAACTACTATTGCTTGCTGCTTTTGTATCCTATGTGTACAAACAAACAAACAATACTAATAAACTGATGCAGCATTTGCAAAAACAGATCAGTGTCTGTACCTGAAATATCTGCAGTTTCCTGTGAGTCAAGCCTGAGGGCATCAAAAACCTCAAAGTCTGTTGTCTTCACCTGGATTGTATTATTGATTGTTCCAGTTTTGGTAGTCACAACGGCCTAGAAGGAAGATCAAACGTTGATATTACGTGACAAAGTTGGAGAACGAGATGTGTAAAGTATAAAACTTTTTTTCCCCAGTCTCACATGATCAACCACAATGTAAAGACACATCCTGTAGAGTGGCTTACAATGACATAACTGAATAGACTGAAGTGTAGTACAGGTGCCACCGCCATACATGTCCAGACAGCTGGTTAACAAATGTTCAGAGAATACAATTCAATGCGTCCCATGAGTTACAATGATACTGTATAACATAGAAGTCATCATAGGTTTGATTACATCCCCAACAGCAGTTTCAAGGAGTTGTGATGTGTGAAATGAGGAGTGTGCCATGTCCTTAAAACAGCTTTGTTGCCAGTACTTGCTACAAGCATTGGTCATGTTTGTTTGGGACTTATAATAGAGTGTGACGGAAGAGCAGAGACAACTGATAGTAGTAGTAATCTTTCCACTCACCCCATTGGGATCCAAGGTCCACGCTCCATCTACACATAACTTATACTGGTGCTCCCCCTCTGGTAAGTCAACGATAGCCACAAAGTTGTTCTGACTGGATATCACATAAAAAAGGGGGGAGACAGATGTATCAAATGCCATAATTCTGATTATTCTTGACATATCATCGCTGTCAGTAGAAACCTTGCATCTCCATAATTCATCTTTTCTTTCCCCATAAATGAATGTCCCATTTTGGCATTTTACACTTATTTACACTACATGTACTGTACATGACAGGAACACTGTCATGTACACAGGAATACTGAAGAGTAAAATGAGGCATCAAAAAGGGGCTAAAAGAACAGCTTTACTTTATTTCAAATCAGTTATGTTTGCTATTTTTTTTAACACATTATCTTACTCTATACTGCCATTTCCATAATAAGGACACCAAATTGAAATTGATTAATTCTCTTTGTGAAGTTTATACATATACATATTAGACTAATGAAAAGTGTTAACAAGAGATAGATAAATGGTTAACTACATTGGATCACAGGTTATTAACAGTAATTGACAAGGCTGGCGCCTGATAGCGACAATATGTAGCATCTTGGCAAAAAAAAAAAAATCTGTTAACTCTCTACCCACTACCTTTTATTTAGTGGGATCTTGGTAGCCCAGTTGTTAAAAGACCCAGACACAAAGACTTCTTTGGCAGCCCCTGTCCATCTGAAAACAGTGGGCCTAGCTTGTGTTGAGCATTTAGTGTCACTCTCCAAGTCATGTTGCCAGGCCAGGAACTCTTGGATTTCCTGTGGAGCCTGGACAAGATCAAAGCATATTTTTTTGAGTTGGTAGAACTGATGTGTGTGTAATGTTGGAATTTGTAAAATCTTGAAATTCCAGGTCAGTTTGGAATTTCCTGAATAAACACAGGGCAAACACATACAATTGTTCAATATACACATAGAACAAAAATGTAAACAAGTCCCCAGGATGATTTTGTGTCATCCTTTTTAGCCTAAATGTCTAAATCTAAATCTCGTGCCGTTTACATTTCTAACCAATTCAAATCATTATATAAACAAAGCACGCGCAAAAGACGTATTACATTACACTAAACAGGTATTTCATGATTACTCATAAATACTTTTGCATCTTCTCTTTGAAACAGATCTGCATCCTCTGTGCTGTCTATCAGGATGTTGGAGCGCGGCTCTTTGGCGCCATGCCCGTCTCGATATGCCTTTTCCCCCTGACCGCCTCGGTCACTGCTGCTGTTACCCATCGTCTCTCTGTGGCATCAGCGCTCAGCGGCCACTGCAACACACAACACATCAACCCTTCATTATTAACACCACCAAACATCACATCCTTCAATGACACAATGACACAGTCAGGGCTTGACAGTTGACACTGCCCGCTTGCCCGGGGCAACTAAGAAAAATGGTTGGGCAAGTGAAGACTGCTACCTGTTACCTGGGCAAGTGTGCCACTTAGTTCGCTATAACACAACACTAGATATATTTGTCCTGAAAGTGGTCATTGTGCTGTGTCTCTAAGTCTTTTCCTAATTTCTAGCTATCTTTCTATCTCTTGCTCAGGTCCATTTGGTTCCAAACTATCATTTTGCTGGTGTCACAGACGCCCGAGTCTGTGACCACTATGGGAACCACTGTGGGAACCACTGATTTACAAGTTGAATATTTACTGTAGCTGATTGTGACTTAAACAAAACAGTCTTTGACTGTGAAATGAAACGTTTAAAGCACCCAAGTGGGAAGTAAACTTAAATGAAAAATCTACGATATATTTTGGGGGGCAAGTGACCTTTACCTGAGGGCAAGTAGAACCTGACTTGCACTTGCCCGATGGGAAAGTGCCTCGGAGACCTTAGTGTCAACCCCTGCACAATACTAACTTGCAGTAGTTTACATCACGATATATCATATATTCCATGCACTGGATTCCGTACTGAGAGACACATACAACACACACCAGCACATTCTTCAGTCATGTCAGATGACATCACTGCCATCTGACTGATAGGTGTCACTCTAATCTGTAAGAAACAAATGGGGGCGAACAAACCCTAGCATCCATCTTGGGATGAGCCTTCCGCTCAAATTCTGCTCTGTGTATTAACTGTATTCACTCACCCAGTATTCAATTACTGCAATGGGGATCAGATTTTGTCCTAGATATAGCAGCCCAAACGTAAACCCACATGCTACATGAATATATCCATCTTGTTTTCCACGTTGAGTTCAATCACACATTGTCACTGGAGGGCATTCACATCACAACAGCTGAAATACATTTCAATTGTAGGTCAGTAGGTGCCATTATGTGGCTTGTGGTCAGTTTTTGTCATACTTGCCATCATACTGCAAAAGTCACTGTGGATCTCGTGGGGTAGAGGTATTTTACATACTAGTCAGTCTTCCATTATAGCAGATGAAGAGACTCATTAATAGTTGGATCATTGGATGAGTGTTCTACATGCCATTCTAGGGCTAATCCCAAAGTAACCCAAGACTTTCTCACCCATTCATAGGCTACAGCTATTCACTGTCTGCATCACACATCACATAGTTGCCCTAGAGACTCCTAGAGAATGAGGGGCTGATAAACTATCCAATTAACAGCATACAGGGCTAACGACATAGCATCAAACCCATATTAACACTAACAGCAAACACGTATAATTGTGTTAAACCTATAAATGGCACAAAGCACTGGCACTTAAATTCCACCCATTTTCATTTTTTTTTCTGAGAGGAAAAAGGGGTCTGAAAGAAAAACCATTAACATGGTGAAATACAGACCTCCATTTTTAGGAAATACAGAATTGGGGGGACTTTTTATTATGTCCACACAACATCTCTAAGGTAGGCTATATTAATGACATGTTAAAATGGGTGGAGTTCCCCCTTTAAGTTCCAGTATATGGCCTTATGGCCGTTCAGTTCACTATTAGGTTACTAAAACAACGTGGTTGACAGCATTTTTTTCCCCTGAGGCTGTGTGCAGCTCTTTAGTAAGTATGCAGAAAAAGAAAATGAATGATTAACAATTAAAACATAATCGCATTCATACAGCGGTTAAACTATCGTTCCAGCAGTCTATCTCTTTTCCTCCAGAGCTTTGCACTGTTGTTTCCGTGTCTTGGTGTTGTATCTTGTTGTCTCCCCGGGATTAATAATTTACAAAACCAAACGTCCTGGACGACGTGTGTATTTAAACATTTAAATGTAGATGAGAGGTCGTGTTTTTGTCTTACCTTTAATGTTTGCTAACGATGGCTTTGGAATGCTCCTATATTCGTGTAAAAAAAGGTCTTCCTATGTGCAAGTAGAGTGTGCTGGTGTTGTCGCTTGAAGCACAGCCCCTTCCGTCTCCTGTTTCCCCTCGTTGAGTCGATTCACGTGTCATTTATTCCCTTGTGATCATCATAGAGGTATATGGTTGTGATAGCATGATAATTTCGCGTTTAACAACAACAACAACAACAAAGCCAAGAGTCAAACTTCATTTAAATGCAACGTGTAGCATCCGGGGATACTTTGTCTTTCCTTTAAAGGGGAACTCCACCCATTTTCAACATTCTAATATGTCATTAATTTAATATACCTTAGAGATGTTGTTGTGTGGACATGATAAAAAAAAAAGTTCCCCCAATTCTGTATTTCCTAAAAATGAAGGTATGTATTTCACCATGTTAATGATTTTTCTTTCAGACCCCTTTTTCCTTAGAGGGTACAAATGGTATTCTGAAAAAAAAAGAAAAGGAAAAAAAGGGTGGAATTCCCTCTAAGTAGGCTACAATAACACTGCTTGATGTTTAATAATTAAACATTATACATATTTTATATGTAGTAAATTAAAACGTGTATTTGGCCGAAATGTTCTAACTACCCACTAGTACCCAGCCTACTCGAAACTAATGTAGTTGGGCTATATACCGTAGTTTCAACATATTTTAATCTGATTGATTGATTGATTGATTGATTGATTGATTGATTGATTGATTGATTGATTGATTAGAAATTGTCTTGTAACACATTGCAAAATGGGTACAGTCCTAGGGAGGTAAAAACAAAAGTTGCTCTGAGGATAAAATGAGAAAAAGCATATCGGTGTCCTTCATTCTCAATTCATCAAAACATTTAAAGACCTGTATCTATGGAGAAAAAAACTAATAACTGCTCTTCGAGAGGAGGTGGTGAAGGAGGCTATGGGGATTCACATTTCTTAAAGGCTTTTGGTAGGGCACATTTTAGTGGCAGTTTGAGACATGGTTTGTTGATTATTAGATTCTACAATAATCTGACTCTACACCTGTTTCCTCCAAACACCCAGCTGACCCCATGCATTTAGGCTATTCCATGAATGAGTAAATGGATGGATGGATGGAAGTACATTTTATTAATACCTTTAACAAAATCATAGTGGAGATAAACGGAAAAATAAATATATACAAATAGGGGGGAAACGGATGCCAACATCATAAGTCTTTCCCTTTTTTCCAGTAATTTTACTCAACACGTGTAAAGATGAATACACCACTCCAAATTCAATGAGGGTGGTGGATCAGCAAATGTACTGTATATTCAAATAGTGCAAAGAAAAACATACAGTATAGCGCTTGAGGCATTCAGATGAAAAACTTTCCTGATTTATGAGGGGTTAAAGACCACTGAAAGTCTGAATGACTCTTGCAAATATTTGTGCTTTCATGTTTCCATAACAGGCACTGAAACCTCAGCAACAATTGTGCTATCACACCTACAGTATGTCACTTCCCAGGGTCAGGCTCTCACGGCTCTCCGGTTTCACTGTTAGAGGCATGTTCAGAGAAGTTAACTGCATTTCAACATTTATAAACACTCACTCCTTCTCCGGTTTGGGGCTAGATCTATAAATTACATTTATAAAGTTCCCAAACTGAATAAGACCCTTAAAAACACACACAGACCTTGGAATCCTGGATCCAATGAAAAAGAATGAAGAACAAAGAAGGTTTTATTTGACAGTCAGTGATACTCATACAGGTACAAGTGTTGCTGTGGCATCAGCATTTCTGTATTGCTGTGGAACAGCAGCATACTAAAGTATGGTAGCTTATACTGTAGGTTTTATGAAACAAGAATAACAATAATCAAAACAAGATAAAATATAGAAATAGTATAGACAAGACAAGTAAAAGACAAATAACAATAAACAATCAAGACAAATAACAATAAACATAATATTTAACACTCATTCACCCCAGTAGGCTATTTAAAGAAGAAAAAAAAAGAGGGATCCATTTTAGTGTGGTGGTGGTGTATACTATGCCCTAATATAATATAATCATGTGTTATCAACAATATGTTTTCTAATGTTAGCTGAAAGAGTCTATTATATAATATTGATACCATTATTAATATTATACAGTATATTAGACTCTCTCAGACTTGTCAGATTACAGTGGGTGTGAAGTATACAAGTGGGTATTGAACCCAGGCAATATGAGAAGTCAGCTCCATGGGAGCCATAATATTTATTTGACCCAAACAGGGTTAACTGCATACATGCTTGTCTTGAATATTTGAGTATTACATTACACCAATCTGCCCGCATGTGCTTTACAGACGGGACAATTTAAAGACATTATAGCCGTTATCAATGCATATGAACTCATATTCATGTCTCATGTGTCTGATGTAAATACGTTTCATTCCCAAAAATGTGTGCGTTAATTAACACTGTAGTTTCCAGATATGACACATATCATTATAGTTATATACATACAATTAACATTGTACCGTAGTTATGGATGTCCTGATCCACTTTTTTCAATTCCGATCCAATACCGATATCACAATTTCTGTGTTAGCCAATACCGATACCAAAGAAAATAAATAACATACAGTATATAATAATGCAAAATATAACAAAAAAACATCTTATATGAAGTCCGATCATTGATTATACTGGTATTATATTTACCAATAATGAATGGTCTCATAGTGGCAAATGAGGGCCAATACTTTTCTGGTTCCGATACAGTATTGCCAATACCGATATGAACCAATATGACATATACAGTATCGGGACAGTCCTAATTGTATTGTTTCATCACATGCCTGTATAGTAAGTCTTATTTAAGTCATCTCTATGGGGTCAAAACCACAGACATCATATCGACATGTTCCCAAAGTGTGGTTTCCTGAGATATACGTTCCAGACATATTTGAGTTGATGGAGAGCACTGGTTGAATAATAGCCAAGCAGTGGATGGATGAGAATATTGTGTTGTCCCATTAATGTCCTTAATTACCGTAATTTCATCTTCCTTTTGAAGACCTCACACCGTCTCCTGTGGAGTTGAGAGGAAAACATATTTAGCCTTAGCTTTCTGCACAAATACAGCATTCAAATACTGCATTAGTGCAGTATGTGATGTGATTATACCGTAGTAAAGTGCACAATGCAGAAGGTGGCGATGACAAGGAGGCCGATGATAAAAGAGGCAATCCCCAAATGGAGAGCTTTCAGACCTAATCGTTGTGCGCCTTCGTAGTCCTTCACACTATAGCTGTTTTGGGCCTGCAGGACGAGAGAAGGGTTTGGGGAAAAACAGCAAAGTGAGAAAATCGACGGTGTCAGGTACAGTAAGTAACAAAAACCTATTATATAAAATTATAATTTGGACAATGAATTCAGCTGGATTACTGGATCAGGTTTGGAGCATGTGACAGTGCACCTGACATTATCAGGGTTGGAGATCCCTGATGACGTCATCAATATTAAGCCCATATATAGAGATCCCTGATGGCATCAATATTGACCAAAAACTCTATCTCCAAATGTGGAGCTGACCTGTTCTGACAACCCATATGTTGATCCTTCCCCCTCCACCCTTCCCCACTGCGCCCGGCAGCCGTACATGAAAACGTGAGTTCTCAATAGGCCCAAAAATTAAGATCTGATCCCCCATGCCAAAGCTCCAGCGCTTGCCCAGCAGTCTGCTGTCACCCAGGAGCAGCGTTCACAAGGGGGAGGTCGCTTCTCGCCCTCAGGCGTCTTACTGGCATTAAATAACCACGCTTTTGGTATGAACATCGATGCAGGTCATCATGAGCAACCGGCACATGAGTATTACTTCCCTGATTACATATACTGTAAATAAAACCTCCTACACCATGCCAGAAAAAAGTCTGTGCAACAGTACTTACTGGCAAAGCTGACCCCCAATCAACCCACACCCAGAAAAGGTATGAGCACTATCTGCGACTAAACATAACATGTGATGGCCCTCAGATGAAACACTTCAACTGGAATGTTGAAGCTATTATGTTTTATTGACCGCTCCCCTGACATGTGGACGACTCCTCCACTTTAACCATATGCCTCTCACACTTGCACTGCCACAGTAATTATAATTCATATTTATATCAAGTCTGCTGGCCAAATGAGGATTACCACATGTCTTACACTGCACATCTTGTTTCTCACAGCTACACAGATGCAACAGCTGCCATTTGGTACACCGAGTCCAGTCTGAGGGAACAGTCAATACTAGAGCCTGCACCTCTTATCGTACAAAAACGTTGCTTAGCATACACATGTATTTCACACAGAGGAAAACCTTCAGTTGCAATTATCATTTGGGTAGTATTTTGTTGCAAGCCAATAAGTACACAAACATTCACCCCGATTTTTGGCTTTGACCAGAACTGAAGTACTGGTGCTTAACTGTTACAGTTTGAGTATTGCATAACAGTAGTTGTAAGCCAGGAAAGCACTGGCAGTTGGAATATGAATTCGCCATCTAATAGTCTGTTTATTACTATAAGTAAACTGATCCGAGCACACATCCAGCATATGTTCATGTGTGTGACACGTCACACAGTGGGAAGATACTGGTACTTCTGACACTTAAAGATCACAGCGCTGCTTCACTCACTACTAGTACTATAGTTCTACGTTGTATATAAAATATAGCTAATGATTTCTGAGTAAATTCTAACATCACAGTCAACATCTGCCCTTGACTCTGCAGAAGTATCTTATGCAATGTGGCATGCATGCACATTTGTGAATAATTTTAATGTCTTCACTTAAACATTTTAACACATTTCTTTTCTTTTATATACTGTATATCCAGCATTATAGTATCAATTTCACTGAACACAAGTTCAAAGTTCAAACATGCATAGAAAATCAATAAAATCATCACTTACAAACACAGAGAAAACCAGAGCCACTATATTGATGGGCCACGCGGGGCAGAAACAGGTGAACATGGTGAGCCAGAGGTAGTTCCGCAAAGGGGGAATACCCTGAGATTCCTCTTTCCCAGGGCCAAAGTGATCCTTACTTCCAACCATGAGGTCTTTGGTTCTCAGGTCTGGTGGTGTACAGTCCAAAGCAGAAGGTATAGGCAGAGGGACACAGGCAAAGTGTATGCGTATCCTACTGAAAGGGAAACATCTGCTCGTTTGGATAGGCAAGAAGAGAGTGACTGAGAGACCGGCTGCTGTAAAAGCTGAGTAACCAGGGGGACTAATAGAGTCACACAGACGAGGGGGAATTTTTAATTTCAGTGAACTCATCGACTGACATCTCAATGGCCTGAGGACAAGTTACGGTTCAGTCTTGAGTCGCGGAATGTGATGTACAGTAAGTAGTGTGGGTGCATGTATGTGTGGGGGGGTGTCAACAGGAAGGCAGCCAAAAGCAATGTTATGTGTGACAGTGAGTTCCACTCCTTCAACAAATACGGCTAAAACCGTTATTGGGAAGAGGGTTAAAAACAACACAAATGTAGAGACAGAAGTGGAATGTTTTAAAATAATTTATTAGGAATTTTAAAAAGTTTTTTTGTTTTTGTTCAAGGAAGAAATACAAAAAGAAAAATCTGAATAGGTTACAGTGTTGACACAATTGTTATTTTTCAGTGAAAACAGCATTGAGTGTACTACCAGGGTAGTCTGCAGCAGAGTGAGAAAACTTATCAAAATCTAGAGTGCTTTGTTCTCAAACTAACATTAGAAGGAAAAACACATTTATCGTGATCTGCCAGTGCAACATCCTAGTAACTTGTAACAAAATGACACTGTGACCTCTCTACAGTGTGTGTCCTCCAGTGGATGTGCAGCGTATCAGTCATGTATTGCGGTTGGGGGCTGGGATTGCAGGTAAACAGAGCATAAAGGGTGGTGCTCCCTTATTGGAAAAAGCCACATTTCGGAGAGACTGGTATCCACCCACTCACACACCGACAAAGATGTAAAACAAAAAGAAAAAAAAAAAGGTTAAAATTTCACATTTGCAACTGAAATGCCCATCCCCCAAAACAGTACATGGCACACATGGAAACCAATACATCATGTAATAACTATAAAGCCCACACACAACCTCGCAGAACAATCCAGTTGTAACCACGCATCTGTAACTTTTGATTGGCCGTGATTGGTTCTGCACATTAGTCCTTCATGTTTTCTTTAACAATCGCCATTATGTTAAAAAGTACATAAAAATAACAAAAACATTGACATGATAAAATAAGAAAACAGCATGTATTTTTCATCTCCCAGTAAAGGAGCATGTTTATACCCATAGATCCCCCATGGTGAAGTAGTATCTCAAAAACCGAACCCTGATATTGTCTTGGGTTCATTCACAGCTGAAGGATAAATCATTTCACTTTAATGGGCCTGAGGCAGTTGAACTTAAAATTACATTAGAAAAAGTTATCATTTAAAAAATAACCAAATGGAAAAAAAACATGACACTGTTAAAAATAGAATATGGCTGGTCTAATTATTATAATGTACAAATAAAAGGATGAAAATCGTGATCGAATCAACGATACAGTATGTAACAGTCGAAGATCTTATTTGTTGCCTTTCAGGATTAATGAAACAAAGTCTGTAGAATAAAAAAACAAATTGTTGCCCACATCTTCTACCTCCCGGACCCCAGCTTTAGTGAAACCCCTGTAACACAGAGTTGTATTTACAATATTTTACAAAATCGTACAGCTCATGATTTACGTGGCCGTAGCCGGGCTTGTGATAATGACAACAATGATCGTTATCATTTGGTCATTATCAGCATAAGTTCTTGTTAAAAACCTACCAAGATATACATTTGTGACACATTTTCCAAAAATAGTATTAATCAGAAATGTTCTGTTAAAAATTCATTACGAACTAGTGTCAAATATACACATATTTGGAACAAATTAAACGTTCCTCCCACCAGTTCAGAATCAGGTTCAAACAGGAAGTCAAATAAACCAACCAAATAGTCAAAACATATACGGAAAACAACACAATAACCACAAAACAATAAGGTAACATAAACAGGAGGGGTAAACACGCAACTAAAAGGAATACAGCATCTGTATGAGTTTCAATTACAAGTATATAGCTTTAAAATATCTTCAAATGTCTTGCTCCTTGCGGGTCACCAAAATCTCAGCTTTGTTCCTGACATGAGGTGGAGTTTAGGGCTTTGCCAGACATAAGCGGTCATCAGCAGGGTGCAGGTGGGTTTGGGGTCAGGGGGGTCATCACGCTACGGCTGCCACAGCCAGACAGGTGGAGCAGACAGAGGCAGGCCAGATCAGCTCCAAGTAGCTTCAACTCTTCACCAGCTCTCAGTCGGTGGCTTCTGCAATTAACACGTTGCACTGGGATTAATCACGTGTCATTCAGAACGGAGCGATGGCATGATGCCACATTGTCTAAAATTCTGATTTGAAAAACTGATTCGACTCACTCTCTCAATGGTAGCCATTAGTGAAGGCTGTAGCAATCAAAGGGCCCTGTAGGAACAAGCACATACATTCAAGGTTAACGTTAATATACGAAAGGTCATTTCGAGGAATGCCTAATCAAAATAAAGACATCAACTGCACTGGTCTCCCAGCTCCAGTTTTCCTGCATTAATGATGTGCATTAATGACGATAAGAATACTTCTGATTCTGATACTTCTAACTGAAACAACACGCACATGCATGCACACGTGTGCGCTTGCGTGTGCACACACACACACACACACACACACACACACAACAACAACAACATGTAGCCTGTAATATGCAGTATACGTAATTACATAAAGCAACAATGGATATATAGTGATCAGGGTCTTACCCCCAAACTATGACCGAATCCAGCGCTTGGAGAGGGGCTTGCAGCACTGAGGTAACTGCTCACAGCAGAATCCTGACTGGCGGCTCCATATAGGTCTGCCATCGTTGGCCCAGGGCTGCTAGTACCCAGGAACCCAGCTGAACGGGAGGGGGTGGAGCCTTAAGGGAAAAGAAAGACGAAATGTAATGTAATGTAAGGGAAAATAGAAAAAATAATTAACTAAAGGTGTTTGCAATAACTGTCCGATATTGTTGCTAGCAGCGCAACATTTCACTCTGAATTTGGTTCTGCGAATCATTTAAATAATATGCATCGCACTCAGTGTGCAAGGAGTGTGTTGTAGAACATTTTTGGGTGCAAATTTCTGATGCGATATTTATCCTGAAACAACCATGACAACCAGTCTGACAGACATAGGACACACATACCTCTAGCTACTGCTGCTGCTGCTGCAGCTGCTGCCATTGGTCCGTAGGCTGTGAGAGGAATGGCTGAGGAGACGAGGAGGAGACCCGGGTTAAACATCTCACACATTTTCAATCCAATTTGCATCGATACCTACATGCATCTGAGCAGGCTGCTAAACCAGACTATCTCTTCCACAACCTTAACGCTACAGTTATTTCATTATTCCAGCGGGTCAAATTTGAGAACAGTAAGCTGTCGTCATGACCAGGCAGTTATTTGACCAATCACAGCGTGTACGCAGATATGAGCGACTGCAGAGGCAAAAATGGAATTGTAAATGGAATTGCTATTTTCTACTCAAGCTTAGAGATTTCTAATTACAGACTGTAGTAGGGCAACAGCTTTTTTTGGTAATTGTTGGAGACAACACTTCTGTCTTGAAATTCTACAGTACAGGTGGAGGCTAACATGTGGGTCTGCGGGAATAATTATAAATCAGAATCCTATTTCGAGGAGACCCAAGGTGTCAACGAGGACATTACAGGAGGCCTTTAAGCAAGAGTGAATTTATTGTGGATACTGTCGGTCATCATGTATCCATGGACAACTGACCACCACAAATACGCAAACTGTTAGGTGAGTGTATAGCATGATTTATAGGTTGTAGTACAGTGATGAAGGACAAATCAGGTTCAAGTGTAGGGTCTGGTGTGTGTGGATGTGTGTGCTGGACATGGCATGTGGCAGATGGAAAACATGCTGCTTGTAAAGCACAGAGGAGGGACAGACGGACAGACGGACGGACAAACTGACCTGTGAGTTCAGGGGGGTGGGGTGATGTCAGAAGGGGAGTCCTCTCTAAGTGGAATTCTAGAACAGAAACATCAGAGCACTGCATGGTCACCACCAACATGGATAAAGAGGAAGCATGTAAGCAGGTGCATGCATGCGCGCGCAAGCACACTAACTAACACACATACACGCACGCACACACACACACGCGCACGCACACACACACACACCCCCGCACACACATGCAAACACACACACAAAATCACAGCACATGCACAGAGCATAGGCCAGGACGTTTACATTAAGCACAAAGGATTGAGGAATGCAAAAGGGCATTATTGAGACATGTAACAGTAAAGAGTGCATGAAATTAGTTTTACTGTATAATGCACAAATTCTATGTGAACTAACAAGTCATTAAATGTCAAAATGTCAAGTGTGGTAGGTGCATTTGTCCAGCTGCCACCATTCCAGTTTGGAACAAAAACAAACAATTGATTATTAAGTAGGCATACAACTAGCACTGTAATGTCTCCAGTTATTTTTGGAATAATAGGTGTGATATTGCATTTTAAGATTCAATTCGACTGTTACAAGCAGCCAATGCCCAGTGTTATACTTGGTTGCAGGCTGTGTTGTGTGAAACTACAAGCTCACAGTCACAGGTGTCGCAGCATTGCATGTTGTGAGCTTGTATATCAATTATTTTCGGTGCATAACACCAGCCTGCAATTAAAATCCCTTAAGGGGTTGTTCATGTCTTTCCATGGCAACATGTTTGTATTGAGGAACAAGGTTTAGTTTGCTTCTTTTTTGGTATCACTTATTCTGTCTACCAAGGCTCAGACAGCATGCTCTTCTACAGACATGAAAGGCCAACCAATCACTGCTTGGCTATAGCCACTGTGTGTTGGTGTGCCTGCCTGTTGTCAGGTGATTTGAAAAGCCATGCATTTGATGTAAAACACCATGACGACGAGTGGGCCAAAATGAGCTCTCAGTCATAATTGAACACAACTCATGGCGGAAATTGCTTACATGCGCATATGTTTGTGACAGAGAGCTATTAGCTGTCAGTTCAATATGCCATCTAAAATGTAAAGCTCAAAGGTCATCCATTGTATGGTAAAAGCAGTAATGTGATGTGCGTATTGAGGTTCCAAAATTGCCTCGTTCTCAAGTAGGCACATGAAGGTCTAGTAAAACTTAATTACCAGGGAAATTACCAGGGAACTGGTAAGTATATCCAGGAGTGAGGCCGGCGTAGCTTCGGCTAGTGTGATAGGTGGTCGTCTGGAACCCTGGGTAACCTGTGTGGACAAAGTCAGAGTCAGAAAACCCGGGAAACAAGAATTTGAGAAAGAATTCACTGAAAGGACATTTGGAACGTTTCACAGTGCACCTACCCACGACACACACGGTGAAAGGATAACAGGACACCCTTGTATTCAGAGCAGCGGAGACACTTGACTAACTTGTGTACGCTTGTGGTTTGTACAGAACAATGCTGCCCCTATCTGTGAACAGTAGTACCGTCCACAAGACACAGGTGAGCGATACTCTACACCTGGATGTATTCACAAAGACAGCACTGAGCAGTCTTTGTGTCCAAGAATTCAGTGTCACTTTCTCCAGGCTTATCTGTTGACTTTCCTTATTCCCACCTTCCCGCTCTCTGCCTTGGGAGGATACGTGTCAAAGCAGATCATGCTACAAAGCTAATTGTTAACATGTCACGGAGCAACTGGCTGCCAGGAAAAACAAGCTTGGGTGACATTCTGAAGGATAACGACACTACGGCCCAATGCTACCGCCTCGAGGTAAGAAACAATGAAATGTTTTTTTTTTTTTGCTGTTGTTTTTTGCAGAAGGCCTGACTTATATCCTGAACTCCAGAATGTACCCCTGTCCAACTTGCAGTTCTTAGATTGAACAGTAGGTGGTGGTACTGTCATGGTAAACAATTGGTTGAGGCACATCTATAATGTACTGTATATAGAACAAGCTTTTACTTTGGATTTGAGGGAAAATATGAATGAGAATGTATGAATGAATGATTGCATGCACGCACACGTGCATGCACGTCAGATATGCATTTTAAAAAAGCACACAGTCACAGTGATGTGCCTGATTATATCCCAGTTTGTAACAACATATTTCATGTCTGTCCTGAAGAAGGTGTACATGACCGAAATGTTGGCACTTTGAAATAAAGAGCATTTTGGCAAGTACTTGACGGTGTGCGGGACCTTTTTTCCTTTTTGCATTAGTAACAACATATTTCAAAATGACACATATTTTCCCATTGCTCCAAAGGTACTCATTTATTATACCTCATCATTGTATTCGGTAGACCGTTGCCAGTCCTGACCCTCCGGCGCTCTAACAATCAAGGTTCACATCATGGACGTTGGAGGGCTCCCAAAAAGTGGGAGGAGTCTGACCCCTCCAGCGACTAGTCAAGTGGTAAAGTGCTCTCCACATGAGGCACCACGTGACCTTCCACGTTGCCAGGACGGCTCGTCTGATTGCCACGGTATAAGGTGTCATTAAAAGAGAGGAAAGGGTAACGCAGGGTCACGTCCATGTTTTCCCCCCCTAACGTAAACTTACCCAGCATGCCGATGCCAAGCATGAAGGCGTCCATTCCGTAAGGCATGACGCGGGAGCGCCCCCTAGCCGAACCCGTGGGCGACATGACTTCCTTGGGCTGAGCCTTCTTACACTCCACCTGTTACACGAGACGCAGACGTGTTGTGGGATCGGAAATCAGATGCTGCTTGTTGTTCTCTGTGATCTTTATTTAACACGAATCAATGTGTAACTCTGATGGCATACAACATGTGTGCTTATACACCCCCTCAGGGTTAACCCGTTTAAAAACATATGACTAGAAACTGTTTTCAGAAAACTGTAAGCATTTAGCTTACACCTGTTACACGAGACGCAGACATGTGGGATCGGAAATTAGATGCTGCTCGTTGTAACAGGTGTAAGCTAAATGCTTACAGTTAAAAAAAATCAGAAAATCAGATGCTGCTCGTTGTAACAGGAGTAAGCAACATGCTTACAGCTTTCTGTAAAAACTAAGGATTTAGCTTCTATACAGTATCAACCTGGTTCTTGAACTGGTTCTCAAACTTCTTCATATCAAGGAGCCCCACAATTGAGCAATATTACATGAGATGGTGTAATATTGTGTGCATGCAATTACGTTAAAGCAAACCCTTGGATGTAATAATGCAAATTTACAACAGTTAAAGTTGTAGAAAGTTAAGAGAATCGCTGAAAAATACTATTTTTTCAATGGCCGATGTAGTCACTACGACCACAAATGTCTCAAGAAACTAGCCAGCCTAGCCACCTAGCCTGTTGCACTCTGAGAGGAAAAACACAGCTGAAGTCTTTGTATTGATTAGGCATTACTGAGTGCTGGTTTAGATAACTGCATGTGACATGTTTTGACCTGATCAGATTAGTTCCTCAAAACAACCTGTTGTAGAATTATATATTTTGGCCGCTGATCCCCATCTCAAACTACCCCCGAAGCAAAGATTTGTGTTAGAACGATATTCAAGTTAAACCCTTGCATCCCTATGCTGGGGGGAACATTAGCAAAAAAGATCTGCAAACTCACAAGCAATTATTATTGCTATTATATGGCTATTCTGGGCGAAGACATATCTTGCGCAGAGGAAAAAAGAGACAGTAGCGCGACTCAAGTTTAGAACATATTAGTGATTGAGTTATAAGGGTTTAAGTCTGTCTGAAAATACACGTTTGACATCAATCCGATATGTAATGAGCGACAGGGGGTTCCTGGCCCTGCTTGGTTTCTCTCTCTCTTTCAGATTCAGCAGAGGGGTCCCTGGCATGAAAAATGTTGAAGACACCTGGTGTAGGAAATAAAGAGTATAGGGAGAGCTCACCATCTTATTGTTGATCTCGTGGAAGTGAATCTCACAGACTTTCTCGACCACGTCTTCATTCTCAAACGTCACAAAGCCAAAGCCTGGAGAGAAGGAGGACACTTGATAAGACAGCTGATTTATAGTTCATTACATCATTCATCCATCCATCTATCCGTCTATATCTGTCTATCTATCTCTCTATCTATCTCAATCAAAACACTACTCTTATCCTGTGCTTCACATGTCACTTAATGCTGTTTCATGCTATGTAACACTAGAATTTCCCTGCAGGGATCAACGTTATCTAAAAAAACACACTTGAAATGGAAATGGTGTGAAATGAGAGGTGGTCTGATCGGCATACATTACATCCACACTCTGCCCTAACTTTTATCTGTACTTTGCTCAGCCAATCAAATCACTCACTATGTGGGTGATCAACCAATCACAAGCCAATATTTGTGTCCACACAAACCCGGGAAAAGCTGGGCATGGGAGGAAAACGCCACATGCTGTAACCTAAGAAGAAGTAGGTCAGCAATAGCTTATTATCAGCCGATAACACGCCGGAGTCTAGTATCCGAGTTGCAATGCGGACTGATCCCTGGGAGATGGGCTTGCTGAGGTGGAGCGCCACACCTAAAATCAGTTCCTCCCAGTATTGAGTACGAAATTGCTCATACGTTGAGTTGGCGGTGCCTGGGAATCGAACCCATGAACTTGTGGTCCAAGCGGGAAAGCTCTACCGACTGAGTTACCTGGACACAAACTAAACTAAACTTCCAACAACAAGTTTTCATTCATGTGTCAAATGTCAAGTGTACAATGAGTACACATAGATTATAATAAACACTTTTACCCATTTAGTCCTGACATTGTAGATTCTACAAAATGTTTGCTCTGAAGCATCTAAAAATGCTGCCTTCTCACAATTTCCCCCCAAAATAGCAGGCGTTCACGGCTCCTAGCACGCCACTCTGTGGCACGCTAGGAGCCGTGAACGCCTGCTTTTTTTCAATAAAAGTTAACACACCAAAAGTACAGTACAGAATAGTTTAAAGTAGAGCTATAAGACGTACTGTACGTGCTGCAGCAAACACTACAGCTACAGTAATAACCGCTTATCACATTTAACCCCCTTTCAACGAAACTATTATGCACTCATCCCTCCCTCCCTCCCTCCCTGCCTGCCAGAAGGCCACGGCAAAGCCAGTAGGCTGTCATAATCGATCAGCCCTGTGGTGGGAGGCACTTACAGAGGCTTTGCCCTTATCCCGATTAACGGACTGGCTAATTAGCCTAGCCTTGTTCTGTTCCTCTCCTCTCCTGCTCAGCCCACAGGAAGGAGGAGGCCCAGGGGGTAGGGGGGGGGATCAATAGGGAGCCAGGCAAGACCTCCTCGGAGGAAGCGAGGAAGAGGAGAGAAGAGGAGGAGGAGAAGCAGAGTACGGACGACGAGGAGGAGGCACTGAGGACTGAGGGGCCGAAACGGGAGACGGGGGGTTAGCGGTCAGTCAGTCTCACCTCTGTGTCTGTTGGTGGTCTTGTCGAACATGAGCATGGCGTCGTCGACCTGAGGGAGACAAACGGCACAGTTTTAACCCAGTGTTCCCTCTCTCTCTTTCTCTCTCCCCCACGAAGCGCCATATTGCCTGACCTCACCCCCTTCTCAAGTTCTGCGGGAGGCTGAGCAACAGATGGACAGAAGGGGGTGCGTGGGGAGAACGGAGGTGGGGGGTTACAGAAAGGGGAAGACAGTGAGCCGGACGGGGAGGGGGGCTTCGAAGAGACACAAAACCAATAATGCAGAAAGGCGAGAAGTCGCGGACTTACGGTATGCGCGTATACGGGGTTATGGTGACACACACACACACACAAAATGGCCACAGAATAGTCAAATTTGTGTTCAGCTGCTAAGCCGCCTGGTTACAATCCCTCTCAGACAGAGCTCATAATCCCCCACCACACCCCCCCAACCCCTCAGTTTTGCAAAGTTTGACATTCCCATGGCAACTGTACAAAAGGTTGTTCAAAAAGACAGAGAGAGAGAGAGAGAGAGAGAGAGAGAGAGAGAGAGAGAGAGAGAGAGCTTGAGCCAACGTCAAATATCGTTGATGAATAGTCAGACAGCACCAGTCTGGGACAAAGCTGGAAGAGAGAGAGAGAGAGAGAGAGAGAGGGAGAAAAATAAAGAGAAGCACACGGTCACAACCAAGAATCCTGTGGGCAGGTGTATGTATACTGGATAAGAGGAGTGACAGGTGGCGAAGCGATATGGAGAGGCAGAGCACAGTGGAACCACTGAGTACTGTAAAAAAAAAAAAAAAAAAAAGGAAGAGAGAGAGAGAGAGAGAGAGAGAGAGAGAGAGAGAGAGAGAGAGAGAGAGAGAGAGAGAGGTGGGTGGGGGGGGTGTTGAATGGAGCTAAAGAGGTGTACACAAAAAGAGTGAGGCAAAGTGGGAAGGGAGGAGAACGAAGAGACAAAAGAAGAGAGAAGGAGAGAGAGAGAGGGAGAACAAAGAGAACCTGGAGGCTTTTGTTTGCTGGCACAGTCGGCCATAATTCCTCCACCGCCTCCTCTCTCGCTGCTGCGACCTCTGTCTCTATGTCCCTCCCTCCCTTTATGGAGCAAAGACACAGGTGTCTGTCCTAACACAGTGTAAACTCCTTGCTGACATATTTTAACTACAAAAAGTAGTCCCAGTGGACCCAGAAAGCCGTGCTTGGGTGCTGCAAACGAACACGAGGATTTCGCTGTGTAATACACAGACGTACCCGTAGTTACACATGTAAACATCAACCGACTCACTTTCTGTCCCAGACAGACAGACATTGCCACGTCGACAAGACAGAGGTCCAAATAAACATTTGGTAAGTTCATCGTTGCTCTCTGGGTCTATAATAAGGTCATTGGCAACGAGGATAGACACCACCGTTGTCAACAACAGCGCTTTTTCCTTGCCACCGTCGTCACATAAGCACGTTTGATTCTGTCATGTCATGTCACATGCGTGTATGAGCGTTTAGTCTTTGGCCATGCGTTTGTGAGCTTATCATCACCCGTGTGTGTGTGTATGTATACATCTGTCTGAGTGCCCGCATGAGAGGCTGTGTGCGGCTGTAGACCCCCAAGGGCAGTTTGTCTACAGAAAGGTCAAGGGTGAGGCAGAAGGGCCTCCAGCCAGGGTGAAAGGGGACCTGGCTGTTGGCTGAAGGCCTCTCAAATCACCCACTCCTTCCACCCTGACATTTACGTAGCTCCAAGCCAGTTCCTCTACTCATCAACATCCCCCCTTTTTATAATTTAACACAGTGACTCTCAACGTGGGGTCTGGTGGCCCCGGGGGTCCTCGGTGGGGTTCCAGGGTGTCCCCAGTTAAATGATTGATCAAGTTAATCATCATCACTATTCGTGTACAGTAAAAACACGTAGAGAGCGCTCACAAAATGTAGTCTATTTTGATCAGTTCCTCTGTGTTATCTTAAACACTAAAGTACATACTGTAGATAGTAAAGGAATTCTGGACCAAATGACAGACCATCTTGGGCGATATTATGGCCAATAAAATCTTCAAATAAAATCAAACCAAAGTCTGTGACCTAATGCATATCAAATGCAGAGGACATTGATTCACCAAATGTGGGTAATTGATCAAATCTCAACTTATCTTTAGTCAACACTTTTCGAGCAATGTATATATTCAGCTGCAGTAGCAGAACAAGCCTGAATTTCCACATCCCCGCCACCAGCCAAATGTACATAATACACATTTTTTTTGTGTGTGTGAGTGTACAAATGTAGCCAAATGGACATGTACAAGTCAGAGTGAAATTAACATAATGCCGTTTACGGTGTATGAACTGCAAGGAGGCCAGCAAGCTATAATCTAATCTAATTTCAGCTAACACAAAACTCTTAACGGTGAGTGTAATCGACAACAATATGGACAGTTACAGCAGTTGCATATTCAACGCTGGACCCTTCAAACTTAATTTTAATGGCGTACTGCTGGACGATATTCCTCTTCTCCCCTTTTCCCCTTCTCATCTTCTCTGTTATTCTCTCCCCAACACTCACTCCATCCCTTTGTCCTCAACAGGACAAGGCACAAAAGGTCCACTGAGGCAATCTAATCAGGAACGTCCATGGATGGCTGGAGCCTGCATTTCAACGTCCGTCCCTTGTAGTATCTCCCTCTCTGAAATCCATCCACAACTTATGACTGAGAGAGTTATGTTATAGTGAGTTGCAGCTAAAATGTACAGTGCTGCTAATACAGTTGGAAATAGTCATCGGGGACCTTCACAGTAAATAGGGAAATGTCCCGCAAGTTCAACTTGTGTTTGCTACTCATTAATGTCGACCTGCCCACCTGTAACTGTGAAATGTGTATATATTCTGTAAATAGCCATGTCCACACTCAAAATTACGCTGCTATTACACTATAGAACTGTGTAACAAGTATAGTGTCTGCACACTCTCAAAGTTTAAATTTGATAAGTCAACACCGGGGGCCTTACAGTGTAACAAGTTCCAGCAAACAATATTGTTTTTGTCACCAGACGTTTTTTTTTCCACAGCGAAAAGACATATTTACGAGATGAGTAATCCTCAGAACTCCAGTATGCAAATAGCTGCTGAATAAACTAACAAAATATTTGTCTAGCTTTGTACAATGGCATAATAGCCCCAGTGAATCCCCCCATACCCCATCTTTGCCCCAATTCGCTTTCCACAGCCCAGCCCTGCTCTCTCTCTCTCTCTCCTCTCTCTCTCTCTCTCTCTCTCTCGCGCCCTCCCTCTCTCCCCTTTTGTCGGTCCATCATCTATTCTCTCCTCGTGCCTTTTCAAAGTCCTTCAGCGTCTTTGGGGGGAGGACAAACATTTGGACATACAACATCTATTGACAAAATGTCCGAACAAACTTCCTTTCGTTGGGAAATTGGCTAACCGTTAGATATGCAGATAGAACTTTACTCATGCCACAAGTTTGGTAGTCACGGCAGTATGAAACAGTTACAGGAAAAAAGGAGACCCAACTAAGAATAAAACTGACCGGTATTACAGTGGGTTTGGGGACTATTGGTCAACTACTTTAGTTTACTTTACTTTACAATGTTACTCAACTTATGATTTGACCGTCCACCCCCCCTAATACTCCTCCTCCACCCCACCCCTGCTGCCCCACACACACTCCCTCGCCCCTCACCCCCCACAGCCTTCCTTCTTCAACACAAAAACCCTTACCCGCTGAATTACTTAGGGACAATGGACAGGCCAGGTCACCACGGTAACAGGCCAGAAGGGGGTTGGGGTAGGAGCAGCTGTTACATCAGATTAATTCAAATTCTGATAATCCCACCCCTTCCTCACCACCGCCAACACTCACTACAAAACTTTTCTCCCCTCCCCAGGGTCCCTAACGTCGCAGGCTGCCTCCAGCGACGCGGCCTGCACCTCTACCAACCTCTCAGTCTCATTATTTTTCCCCCTTCGTACCCTCTCTCTCTACCTCTTTTTCTCTCTCTCTACCTCTTTTCCCCCGGCCTTCTCCAAGTAACTACTTAGTTCCCAGGCGGCTCCCGAAGTTTTCCTTGAAAGGGATAATGTGCCGTGAATCAACTACATTGGCATCTGAATGAGAATCATTTTGTGAAATAAAACGCATGGGAATTCTGTCTCGGTGCTCTTGGCATAGCGGACGGACAACATGGCGTCGACGTTGACCCCAGCGTTTCACTGCACATACTGACTCGAGCGATAAAAGGGCAGTGCAACGCACACAATGTAACGTGACAGTTCAAGACAATACAACGCAGCAGACGGTATGCGGTATGCCTCACTACTGCAATCACAGCGCATGCACAGTACATTCAAGCTATGAAAACCACACAGTACGATCAGAGGTGCACCAAATAAATATCACACGTTTTGTCCAGAGACCTAAGCAAAAACAGCACCCAGGGAGCTACTTATGAATCCTCAGGCTGATTTTCTAGTTCAGGTTAAAGAATGCAGAAGATTAAAAGACAAGCCGCAGGCTAGTACATAACACAGCTGTAGCTACTCAAATTTATAATGGGTGTGTTTGATTTGGGTGTGCCTTTGTGCAGGGACAGTAGTCAACAGTATTGTCAGTGCACGTGCACACTCATTAACACTCATTATTAATCTGATTAGGGCGATGCCCTTTGGGAATGCATGCCCCCCCTGGTTATGCAACACCCACTGTACTGACTGTACCTGTTGTCAGAGTACTTAGTGCAGCACTCTTTATCATAGTATTGGAGCCCAGCCTATGATACGTAGTCTATGATGTTATACTGTATTGGTGCAATTGGTGGCATCAGGGATCTCCATAGACGTCACACTGATAAGATCTAGTATATGCGGGCATAGGCTGGATTAAAAAGAACCCAAACTGCCATACATAAGATCAATAGAAAAGTGGTCACTGGCACTGACTGCACCAATAAACGTTCAGGTGGTGTTTTTTGTTGAGGGGGTTGTTTACTGTGATCACTCCCTCTTGAAATAATTTATATACCCTTCGGTTAATGGTTTCAAACCGGTTGTCTTCAAATCCCTGTCTCCAGTCGCTGTCATTACCTGCAAGGTGCAGAGGGATAGACCACCTCAAGACCCGGGAGTGATGCTTGCCCACATGCAAGCAATAGAGGTACATTTTACAGCATGATCCGTCGTGCGATCTTGTCAACACATTGAGAACATCCGAAATAGTGACTAACAAGATCACAACAGTCTAGCTGTTGAGTGAGCTTGTACATCATCAATTCTCGACATGACAAAGTATATACTGTATTTCTCACAACATAACAATACTATGGCAGCAGTGAAACTAGCCAGTCTCACAACGTTTCACAACGCTGTGCATTGTGAGCTCGTAGAGCTACGCTTTTCTTCATTTACGTTAAGACATGCCCGAAATAGAAGCGGCCACATGGAAAATGATTATCACTTCTATAGATAAATATAGTTTTTACACTCACCTTTCCAAACTGGTCAAAGTACTGCTTGACATCCTCTATGGTTGTGGTCACTGACAGACCTCCCACAAAGATCTTCTTAGTTCGGGTCACTAACTGAAAAATAAAAATGAAAAATAAAATGAATTTAATGTCACCTCTTGCATCTATCACAAGGTAATAAAGTAACCACTTGAACCCTATTTACAACATCAAATCTCGTGTGTCGCAACACACCGTGTTGTGAGCTTGTACAGGTCTGCAGTTCAAGTAGTTGAGCTGTTTATTTGTTAGGATCCCCATTAGCTGTGCCCTAAAAGAACAGTTTGTTTTCCTAGGGTCCACATATAATACTATGCATATGAAAACCAAAACATGAGCAAAAGTGCGCAGTTACATTTTCAACTATACTCAAGTAGTCGCCTAGCATCACGTTAGCTTGTGCACCAGTTATTTTTGGCAAGTGACACTGCCATACTACATAGTATAAACTAGGCTTAACTCTGTGACTGGCAAACAAAAAAACAAAATGTTAAGCTTAGTTTGCAGATAATCTATAAACAAAAGTGGAAACCAGAGTGACTGCGTTTGCATGTGTTTGTAAAACCCCACTAATTTCCAGTACTTCTCCATCACATAACCTCGCCTTTACAGTATGTCTGTGTATCTGTGCAGTTGTGAAGGTTTATGGTAACACATGATCACTACCAATGTTGTGATGTCAGCGGCAGTCATGTTCATCAGATTACAAGGTTTTAGTCCAGATAGAATGTAAGCTGTTGCACAGAGAGAGACCGACCTGCGCTGAGAAACAGACCCTTACAGCGACTCTGTTTCACTCACCTTGGGCTGGGCTCTACGGGGGAACGCAACTTTTGGATCAATCTACAGGACAGAATACAAAGACAGGGAAAAGTCAGTTTAGTCATCATGTCTTGGTACCAATGAATGATCAACTTTGTGTCTTTCGTCGGTGTCCTTCCTTTCCAGAGTAAATCTCTAAAATGAATGAATATATTTGTCTTTCATATTTTAACCTGCTCGGAGGAGCCCTGTGTAGGTGATATTTTCACAGTGAATATGTTTAATGACCAATGAATTCACTTGGATTTAGTGCAATAATGCATCTCTGACTTGATTTTAGACTGCTTGAATTGTTCTGATGTCATGTGTAAATAACACTAGTCTGGCACTCCACACAGGCTAAATCATTTATTCACAGAAACACAGCTTTCATATCATGTTTTTCCACAGCCCTTCTGTGAAGAAAAATAATAATGACGTAATCCTGCACACTTGATAAAACACAGGAAATCTTCAGTTCTTTCATTATAAAAAAAAAAGAAAAAACATTTTAGGGGCACCCACTGGCCTGGTGGTCCAGGCACATGCCACATAATATAGGCTCTAGCCTGACAATGCGTCGCGCATTCAAGTCCCGTTTGTGACAACCTTTGCTGTGTGTCTCTCCCCTTCTCTCTGTCCCTCTTTCCTGTCTATCACTGTAACTTTCAATAACGCCATAAAAGCCCAAAACAAATGTAAAAATAAATAAATAAAACATGTTGAAAATGACAATGGCTTGACGCCGGATCAGAACTGAAAACGTCATATCGTGTTCACCTGCTCCAAGTGCCTGGCCGAGACTCCAGACCAACCAGACTCAGGCTTCTCATCTGTTTGTGTGTACTACTGTAGATGCATCTGCATGTGGTCTCATGATATGGTTTTGTTTGCTTGCATGTGCGCAATTTTGTGTGTACCACCACCACAGTACGCATGAGCGGCATGCGTCTGTGCACATGAATGTCCATATGGGCCGGCCGGCAGTGTGCATATGTGTGTGCCAGTGTGCAGGTGGAATGTCTGGGAATGTCTGCGGATCACCCCGAGACCTGCCCCTCGTCACTAAACCATGTGACATGTGATCTCCTGGAATCTCACACAGGCACTACAGTCGCAGACGCATCTCTCCCCCGCAACGAGAGGGAGATAGAGGGAGAGGGAGAGAGGACGATGTAGCGACAGAGGGAGCGAAGGACGGCACAGAACGTGAGGGAGACGAGGACAGAAGAGAGTGGACGCAGACAGGAGTGAGAGCTGTCAATCACACACACACACGCGCACACATACAAGCACGCACACACACACACACACACACACACACACACACACACACACACACACACACACACACACACACACACACACACACACACACACACACACACACACACACACACACACACACACACACACACACACACACACGGCAGGTCAACCTTGTTTTGTTTGTTTGTGTTTGTTTGTTTTTGCCCTCCTCTCCTCAGCGCTTGATGACATAAAAAAGTGAACAAAAATAAAATTCAGGTGAAATATTAAGTGACCGGTGATGATTCATCACACCCATGTTTTCAGCGGATCCTCTGCTCTGGAACGTTTCCGTTTTAGAACCGCAAAGAAAGAAGGTTTAGTTCTAAAAGTACGATTCGTCAATTGCCACACCACTAGTGCTACTTCAATGTTCATATGGTAATAATCTGTTAATGCAGTTTGATACGCAATGGCCTAAAAATAAATAAAAAGCCATTGCATCCATATGCACTACTGAGCCCAGAAATTCAGTTTGGACAGAGAATGACAACATGCCATGAAGATGCATACATAGACAGGCTAAAGAACTGGAATTCGTAGACCTCTATATTAGTCTATGCTGTTCTAATACAGCTAGAGAACATCTAGACTACACCGTACTGTACTGCTGTACGTAATTATTATTTTCAAGCTATGAGACGGTGAGACAGTACAGTGCTATGATTAGTCCGTAACCGTAAGAGGGTAGAGTAGAACTAGAATAGAGAAGCTATAGAACCTCTATGGTAAAACGCATGCGTTTACCAGAGTAGGGTACAGTGATTCTACTTGAATAAAAAAGAGTTGACGTCACTGCAGGTTTTTCTAGAGAGCAGAGTGAGAAGACTAGGCTAGACTGGAGTATCAGATGCAGTTCTACTTGTTTAGTTTCTATGTTTGGCTAGACTACTCTGATAGTCACCTCCGTGTCACCAACCCTCCTGACGTCCAACACTCCTGTGCACATTCAAAAACAAACAAACAGACACACACACAAACAAAATCAACATGCGGCAACACACATCCGTGGGGGAAGGAAATTGTGGACATTAAACACACAGAGTGGAGGTGGTGTGGTGAAATCAAAACGGTTTTACGTGGAAAAACAAGTTTTATCGTCCAAAATGGCGAACAGGCCGAGAGGCTTCGACTATAAGTAAAGGCAGGTTCGTCAAAAAGGCACACATTGTGTGACTTTACAGGTAAACATGCTACCCGCCTTTTCTTTCATATTGAATTACACTTATTACAATGGAGAGAAACAACAAGTTTAGCAAGATTTAGAGAGGTCAGAGGTTCTGGGTTTTAGGGAGAGGCCAAGGGCCGACTCCTCTGTGCTCAGAGAAAAGGTAACAGAGAGCCTGAACTTAATACCAAGAAGGGTTTATCAAATCAGGGCAATCCCCATTGACCAATTACAGCGCAGCAACACAACAGTTGGTGAGGTGCACAGCCTGTCACCGCACCCTGGCTAGGAACACACTTACTCCGACACTGATTGGTCAGGACTTAGGCTGGCACACACTCCAAGTAACATATCTGTGACTCAGAAGAACGACCCAAGCTTGTTTCCTCCAATCCTATTAGCGTTCAGATCCATACTAATCACAGATGGGGGGGGTTATCTTTCCTGCTGTCCGTTCCTCCTCCCCCCTACTCCTCCCTGGCCCGCGTGACGGCTCTGACAGCAGCAAAATGGTTAACGGAGGCAGGGACGCCGTCGCCGCGGCCACAGGCCTCCCTGATGTTCCTCCGCATTATGCAACTCGGTCGCAGAGGGAAGAGAGATCTTTAGCAGGACTTCAAAAGGTTTGAATAGAAACATGATTCCACAAACCTGCACTTTGATTCAACCTCCCGCCGCCCCCCCCCCTCCACACACACACACACACACACACACACACACAACACCACCACAACCACCAATTTAACAGGAAGCTAGGAGTTGTGAACAGAGACAGACACCCTGTGGGGTAACTATAAGAACAAGCACTTGCCTAAATCCCTGTAAAAACTTGCGTTCCCATGCAAAGCCGAGGGACAGACTCAGAACTTGTTTGCTCCAGTCATGTCTGACTGTACCACGTGCTGTTTACATTTCTGACTAATAAAAGTATTCTAAAACTATCTTTATCTACCCCCGAACAGACACGATGCATGTCAATGCATTTATTTAGATCAGTGGCTTTCAACGGGTGGTCCGGGGACCATCAGGATTCCATGTGTTCCCCAGGCTAAATGACGGGAAGTTGTTTAATCAGATGTAACTCTTTCAGAACGTGAACATTAAAACAAATGGGCCCTTGCGGGTCCATTTGGTTTCATGTTTACACTCTGAAGAGTTAAAATATTCATCATCTGAATCATCTAAAAACTAAACAACTAGAGATCTAGGTTTGCCTGTTATGTTTCAGAAATCCATCCTGGAATTGTAATTAAAGGAAATAGTAGAAATCTTTAGTTTTGGGATCTGTGGGGCTAAAATGTTATCAAATGGTGGTCCATGGCTCAAATGCCGAATAAATAGTGGTCCCTGGTATCAAAAAGGTTGAAAACCACTGATCTAGATTACTGTATTTTCAACCTGGAGCCCTCCATGGAGCAAAGGCCTCATAATTCTCTTGCCGGAGAAGTTCAGTCAGTCGCAGCATGGCACATTCTTTCTGTTGCCACTGGAGAACTTTTTCTCTCCCCACTAACAGGATAACCTGTCTGTGAGAGAGAGAGGGGGCAGGGAGTGCACTCTGTAAAAAGGGCCTACTCTAGTCTACTCACCATCCAACCCCTGTGGCTGATCACTGAGCTCTCTCCATGCCAAACACACACTTTCTAAGGCCACCACAGCCCCCGCCCGCGCCACAGACACGCCCTAATGCCAGCCACAAGGGGCCCTGCCACGGCTGACAACCCAACGCTGGGCCCACAGGCTGATAAAACCCGTACGTGATCAAGTAAAAAATACCCCCCCAAAAATGAAATGAAGGTAGAGGAGCACATGTGTACTTTTCTTTACCTCTTTTGTGACATCCACTTTTGGGCAGCAGTGATTGCTAAAAGGCTAATATTTTATTTTTAAAATATTGTAAATGATGTGCAGTGTTATGTTGTCTTTGTCTTTGTGTCAAAGCCATTATTCAAGAATTGTGAGTGAGTGAGTGTGTGTGTGTGGGGAGGGGGGGTCACTATGGAAACAAACCCCATGGTGAGTTAGTGCCGCCAAACCATGATGGCCCTACTTGTCATGGCTGTTGTGCCTGCAAGTGACACTGGCAGTGGGTCGTTAGAGGAAGACAAATTTAGAATTTCAGACGTCTCTCTATCGTTTCTACAACATGTTTTTCTGACCTCCAACTGGATCCAAGTCGAGTTAAGCATTGTACAGTATATATTAAAATCAAGATATGTGTTTTTTAATTTAGTCATCATAATTTTATAGCTCATCTTCTTTTCTACTACAGTTTCCTACGTCTTGTCCAGCACTCCCATATGGGCCTAGAAGTGACAAGGTGTGCTGTTAAAAAACATAAAAAGGATGGTGAAAAGTCCTCTGCACATTTCAGTACAGTGAGTAACCCACAGCCATCACCACTCCCACCAGAGAAATGGGGGGAACACAGTGGTCCCTATGGTGACCAACGGGCCACATTGTTCCCAGACCGCCCACATTCATTACTGACAAAAGACACATACACTCGCCCTTTAAAATGCAGAGATTTTAGGTTTTTAAGTACAGTAGTTCCGTCCTGGCCAAAGAGATGCAGAATGTTTGCCACTTTGAGGATTGTTTGTTTGATTAAATTGTCACGCGATAAAAAAATACTGGGTTGAAATCCAGCATGGTGATGACGAAGAATTGGTTTATTGCGTGACTCACGGCTTTTATCTTGATGGTTTCAGGTTGCAAATGTCCTCATAATTGTGCCATGAAAAACGTGTCATATCTAGTGTGGGACAAATAACTTCACATAAAAATCCAGGAGGAAAGTTAAGAGTCCACTTCAATGAAAACAAATCAAAGATTTGGTAGTGAGCAGCACAACCCTGCACGGGTCCCCTTGTTTCTATGGAAATTGACACTGAGGCTCCAGCGAAACACTTTGTGGCCTGTTCGGCCACAGAGTGAAGCAAAGTGGAGTGAAGGAGAGCATTCTCTGTTGTGTCTCACTGACTATTAGGGTTAGGGTTCTGTATCGATAAATGGCCAACAACACAGAGCACACAGGGGGAAATAAACTATGGTGTTGGGCCAAAGAGAACCCCCCCAATTGTGTAGTTTTTAGAATAAAATAATAATCTAGTTGTTGATGTTGTGGGGGGCGAGGTGTGTGGGGGTGGCATAGTGGAAATGTTGCAATGTTTACAGTTAAATGGTTTTGATTATTCCGACAGATTGCTGTTCAACCACATGCGTACAACATGGAGCTATAGGACCGGAGTTGTGGAGGTGGGAAGAAGTAAACACAGAGAACTCACTGTTTTTGAATCCAGCTCATGCCTGGTCTGGGCCAAAACTTTATCCACACCAGCCTGGTCAACAAAAGTGACAAACCCGAACCCCCTGTGAACACATAAAGAGGAAGGAATCAGTGACCAGAGTCGTTGGGGACGGGACGGAGGTGGTGGCGATGACAAGAACGAGTAATGAATGATATCATATGAGCAGTGTGGAAACATGTTGGACAGATACACTTTCGGTTACGGATGGCTGGGAAGCCACCAGGCCTGATGGGCGCACAACTCCCTTACCTCGAGCGCTTAGTAACTGGATCCCGCATCACCATGCACTCCTTCACCTCACCATACTTGCAGAAATACTCTTTCAGCCCCTCTGGAAAAAGACAATGACATAGATCATAGGGTAAATATATAAAGAATTAGCTTAACGCATATATTTATTTATATTAAAAAATAAATAAAAAGAAAAGAAAAATCTCACAGAACTTGTCACTTCAGAATAATATTGACAGTCTTTATCACATGGGTTTCATTGTAGTGGTCAGATTTAGCTTAAATTGTCAGCTTAACACTTTTTAAAATGGACAAAATACCAGCTAGTAAACACAGCTTGAAACTATACAACTGTATAACTATCTTATTACGTGGAACTTTTATCTGGGGGTCACTTCGATTTGAATCCAGCGTAATGCTTACATTCTGTTATATGAAATCAGGAGGCAGCACAGCAGCCTGAATTTAATTTGAAACCGGTTTAATATTAAAAGGTAACAGGGTTCCAGGAGACGGCAACTAAAATAGAGGCTGCAGCAAGCAAAAAAAGACCGGCAGACAAAAACTTTTTAAAGCAAGATGATGTGAGTGCGCCGTGACTATAAAAACAAAGAGGATAAAAAACTCTTACCTTGTGTTGTTTGCCAGCTGAGTCCACCGATGAACATTTTGCTGAAAGTAAAGATTACAGGGAAAGAACATTAACATTGAGCCCATTCATAGAGGCGCGGTATGAATCCACTTCCAATCCGCCGCATTACCCTGAAACTTAACTAACAACTGACTATTTATGACAATCCACACGAGGCGATTCAAAGAACGGTCTCTTATCCGAAGGTGTGCAGACAGTGCGTCCCACTCTCTGACTCCACATGGAGCAACGTATGCGCTACTCCGTTGCAGAAAAAAGTGTCAACCTGAGTGCAGAATCACTACTGTCCCTGTCTGTCCTCGGCAAATGCACGGGGACTTCTCGCGACTCGCCTACAGGCTCCGTTTCTGGGCTGTATCCCGAAGTACCTGTAGTTGGTGTATTTAAAGAGATATAAGCAAGAAAGTTTTTTTTTACCAGGGGTCGTGAGGGGAGTCCGCGGAGGACAGGCTACTCTGGCTCCCTTCCGTCTCCATTCCGTGCCCGTAGGTTGTGTGTGTGTGTTCGGTTCGGCTTTTTTCCCCGTGCCGTGCCGTGCGGGTAAAACAGAGGAGAGTAGTGAATGATGGGCCGAGCGGGGGGGTGGGGGGTGTTGGCCAAGGGTTAGATGCAGAGAGACTCCACCTCCTCCTCCTCCTCCTCCTCTCATCCTACTTCCACCTCCATCCTAAAGTCTAAAGAAGTTCAGAAAGTGGTGTATTCTCTCTTTTATTCTTATTTTAAATAGGACTATATTTAGTAATGGCTCATAATTTGACAGTTTTTAAAAGCATAATAAAATTGTTAATACATACTGTATGTATAAACCCTGTAGACGTTATATAGGCTACTGAACAAAAGTAGCCTACATATAATTGCACTAGACATAATAAAGATAAAATAAACCTTGTAAGGAAGAAGTTGATAAACAAATACAGTTGTATTGTGTGCCTTTTGAGATGTTATTCTAATTTCATTTCATTGGTGTTTAATAGTGTCAACAACAGTCCTATAGTGCAGTAGGCTAGCCTAGAGCGAGGTGTATTTCTGGCTCCTGAGTCCTAATTCAACTTCCATACTGCAAAACCAACTTAATGTGATATGTGAAAATGTGTCCGTGTGGCATTGCAGGATGTTAGTGTACTGCATTCATTGCTGGGTCTTAGAAGTATTCAATTAGTACCAAAGCCAGCTCTAGCTAATCTCCTTCTCAACACTGCAGCCCAACATGTGACCTGTTAACCAATGTAAGGCCGATCAATGTGTAGCTCCAGTCATTTAAAGAAGACAATGACAATTGGGACTCACAGTGGGTGTACAATACTGTAATATGTTTTCCCTAGGTCAGAACATTGTTCCAAAACATGGGGACCACAGTCTTTTTTACACGTCACACTGACGTTTTGTTAATTATTGTAGACCACCATCTGTACACATTGAGTGGTTGTTTTCTGTTTTCTCACCATTCATTTGAATCACACTATGCACCAGGCATCAGAGTCCTGAAACATAAACCCTAAAACATGCCATTTTGCAGATTTGAATATCTGAATGAGGCTCGTTGATAACTTTTTAAATTCCATTTTCACACACAGCTTCTGAAACAAAATGTGTTTAATCCAAACGGCATACTATGGGTGTAAAAACAGCATAATATTCCCAGATTGCCAACAATACAACCAGCCAACAGTGGAACAGTAGAAGGACCAAAGCCACATAGACACCTGCTGTGTTTTGCCTGCCACACTCTCTTCCCTCAGCAGATGAACAGATGAGGCTCCGAAAGTGGGACAGGGGCTATTTGGACAGGAATTAAGGGGTGTGTTAAATTTCTGCATGCATGATCAATGGGGTTGAATGGCGGGGTTGAGAGGGGTAGCCGGGCGGTGGGGTGCACACTAGACTGAGGCTGTGAGAGAGAGAGAGAGAGAGAGAGAGAGAGAGAGAGAGAGAGAGAGAGAGAGAGAGAGAGAGAGAGAGAGAGAGAGAGAGAGAGAGAGAGAGAGGACCTTCACTAATGAGACTGCTGAAGACAGCAGGCAGAGAACAATCTCTGTTCTGTCTAATTACCAATCAACATAGCTTTTGAATTCTTTCCTGAATTAAAAAAAAGGAGTGGAAAAAAGCAGGCAGCCTACTTTTGTATCCCACGTGTGGTCCTTTTCTAATGACAGGCCCAGCTTGTACAGTTGTGCATTAGTCAGAACAGTGTGTGAACAGTTTAAAATCCATACACTGCCCCCTGGCCCTCTTGGTGAGGATTGTCTTCTGAATAAGTACAATGGGACTTAATTACAGGTCAGTGGTATGTCTCAGGGAGATAGAGGGAGCACTGTTTCCCTTCCAGATACAGTACAATGCCATCTTCCCAAGGGTAGGGTGGGTAACAAGAGCTCCACACAAAAAGGTGGTGATAGGCTGAACCTGAGAATGCGACAAGGTGATCCATAGAGAGAGAGAGAGAGAGAGAGAGAGAGAGAGAGAGAGAGAGAGAGAGAGAGAGAGAGAGAGAGAGAGAGAGAGAGAGAGAGAGAGAGAGAGAGAGAGAGAGAATGAATGAGAGCAAATTCTAGAATTCTAGAGAGTGGGAGATGTAGACAGAAAGAGAGAGAGAGAGGGAGAGACATGTGTTAAGTCTCAAAGGCTTTCCTCCATTCATGCTGACCTCTTTCATTTCCACTCGTACAACTTATCGTCCCCACCAACTCTCTTTTGTCAGAGACGAGAAGAATAGACACAAAGCAAGTCTTTGGGAGATAATCTTGAAATTGCAGTGGGAAAATAGTGCATTTTCAGCACAAAAAACAGGTACTGTAGGATTACAGTAACTACACTACAGCCATTACCCTGCCTAATGCTTTCTATGGGAGCAATTCATGATGGGTTCCGTTCAAGCTTGTTCATAGTTATGCAGTACTTGTGTTCACATAGTGTAAAAGGTCAGTACGCCCAAATGACATCTTGTTAGAAAGTGGTTCTGTATTGATTAAAAAATAGGTTAGTATAAAGTAGTTGAAGTTGAAAATATTATAGCAGTAGTTTGGTACCACAGGGAAAGAATGTCAACAGGTGGACAAATGCACAGTAAAATTTTTATTTTATTTAATTTAATTTTAAATGTGTGGATGGAGATAGCTCCTTATAGGTCATTTTTACACAACCCCTGACAAATCTGTTTTACATTGATAACTTATGATAACTTAAACACTTACATACACCGAAAACTTTCAGTAAAGAGATGTACAGTATAAGAAAAAATGGAGCTGACCAACTACAGAACCAAAGGTCAAGCTTACTATGGGTGTGTTTGGATATAATGCATTGTGCTCCTGGTGTGCAAGTCCGAATGCACCCTATAAGTTTTGAGGGTGTGAATGATTAAAAGTCACTAACAAAAATACAAATTTGCACACAAACTGATGATAAATGCTGTTCCAGTTGTTCAACCAGAAGATGCACACATCCTGAAACCTATTTAGAAACCATGCTGCCCAACAAGTTTATACAACGGCACTCTCTAGTGGTAACTGGTAACACACTCTCTGAATCACTTTCTGTATTCATAAGGCCTACTACTTTGGCCTATATTTGATTATTTCAGGCTTGGAGGGTGGCCCCATGCTTGGATATGAATGTCTCAACTCAGTCACTGAATGTGCCTTTGGGAGAAGGAGGCTAATTCATGTTTACATCTCTGCCAGTAGTATCAGCAACTATGTTTGCTTCAATTCAACTTCCATGTTGCAAAGTAGTTGCCTGCAATGGGAGTAAAGTTGGATTGTTGGGCACTCTGCTCCTGTATTGTTGAGATTTGATTGGAATGTTCTGTATTGAAACTGAAATAATGCAACATCCCTGATATATGCCAAAACTTGTGTCATTGTAAAACCACAATCCATAGACACAATAAAATGAATTTCACAACAGATAGAGCAACAGACGTGTTCACCACCCCAACAGCCTGGTTGGTACATATTTGCTTCTGTTTTCAGAGATACGCCGATAGATATACGACTCTACATGTTGTTTTAATTCCACTTGTTGTTTTTGATGCACTTTGTTCACTGTTAGGCACTGAGAAAGCGAGGACAAAGTTCACAGGACGCATGTAAGGGGGGTGGGGGTGAAGAGGAAAAAAATTGACCTTTGAAAGCAAAACAGCAGGTGGAGAGCTAAAACCAGGCGGCTCCATACACATCGCAAGGAAAGTCAAACAGGGAAAATGAAAGCATACCATCTCTTACTCTTGAGCTGAAGAGGGATTACAAATAACAATAAAAAAGACCATATGCCTAGTGTATGGTTGGAGTTTATCTATGGTAGTGCACATGAAAGAGAGCAGTGTGTGTCTGCGTGTTTGCATGTGTGTGTTTTGTTTGTGCGGCAGAAAGCAGTAAGGAAGACATTGGTGTAATGGAGGGAGAGGAGAGGAACGGGGAAGGCTATAGGTCCAGCCGGCTGTCTGCTCTTCAAGAGCAGCTGGTCTGGGCCCTACTAGACTCCGGACTGTCCCGGGACGTCCTGGTCCAAGCCCTGGGTGAGCTGGAGGGAGAGCGGGTAGCCGGTGGAGCAGAGAAGCCAGAGAAGGGCGATGGAGAGAGTTCAGAGGAAGGAGAAATGGATTTTCCACCCCCAATATTCCGGGAATTGGAGCGGCTTCCGCCAGAGGAGGCAGCTAGACAGAGGGCTGAGGTGGACCAGCTACTGCAGTACGTAGATCACATTCCATATGGTCACTCTCTTCTGGAAACGATTTGGTAGCAACAATCTTATCCGTATTCTTTTAAAGCTGTGGAAGTTTGTGCTCCTAATAACAGGAGGACATCTTCAGGCAAGCATATATTTTTACGATTTCTACAAAGGCTGCACAAGGAGTATTCGCCCTCCTGACTTGATTCTCACACTTCTACCTGTACCCTTGTACTCCTCACAGAACAAGCATACACCAGACATTTGGAAACGGCTGTTAATTTACCTGATGTCATCATTTTTTATGCTTTATTCCTCAAAATTGTCGCCCCCTCTCTCGTGCTCCTCCTCCCTCCTTCTCTCGCTCTGTCTCTCTTTCTGCGATCTCTCCTGGCCTCTGAGGTGAATTTAAGGAGGGTACCTCCTTTCCTAGTTACTAATTACCCCACCCCATCATTATTCTCTGGCCATTTCTTAATAAAAAGCTACATGCTTGGGTTAAGACTAATGGAGCAGGGGCTGGACATTTGAGACAGTGTTTACTCAAACTGGGGTTTCTTTTTCAAATGTAAAACCTTCTTATTAGCCATGCTATGTATCCTTATATTACTATAGTTTTGTTGCATTTAAAGAGCATAGAAATATTAACAAATTATAAAAATTAGAGAGCAGGTGACAAACTCTCCCACAATTCCTAGATTTCAAAACGGTATGTTGCTTGGTAGAGTTGCACATGGATGTATAGAACAATTAGTTCATACCTGCTTGTTTAAACCTGTTACATTAGCGTTCATAAAGCTGACAAAAGGGTTGTATTTTACTCAGCCGAGATCTGAGCGTGTTGGACTTTGACCTGCTGTATTCTCCCTTATCTCTCTGTCAATAAGGCTCTCTACTCAAAAAATTCTCAGGGTTAATTTAACCTCTGAGGGAAACACTGGATCCTTATGGATCAATTCTTATGCTCTCATAGTTAAACTAACACAGACATTTTACTGTGTACTTCCTCCACAGCAGAAATTAGGTTTGTCCCTGTCCCTAAGTACTATGATTGATAATAGAAATAGTGATATTACAATGTTAATAAGCATGATTTTACCATAAACCTTTAGTTAGTTAGAGTTAACTGTATAGAATAGTAGCCTATTGTAGCCTATTATACCAATAATTAATAAAGGGGAGGAATACAACAAATATCAAATGAAGAATTAATATTACATTATTGCTGCTGCAATGGCTGAGGTAATTTTTACTCTTATGCACTCGTATACAAGATATCGATAAAGAAAAAAGACTCGAAATTTGAGCAATAATTTAAAAAAGTAGTTTACCACCACATTCTGCCCACTCTTATACGTTGTCCTAATAAACTGTTATGTTAACTTATGAAGAGAAGGGTTTGCACTCAGTTTCTTTGTTCGGCTGTGGCTCAGGAGGTAGAGCAGGTCGTCCAATGACCCGTGGTCGGCGTTCGGTTTCGAATCCCGGCTCCTTCTGCTGTTACATGTCGAAGTGTCCTTGG